>CM053622.1:730935522-731025481 GCA_028646595.1 Phalanger gymnotis | reverse complement strand
CTGGGGTTGTTTTCCAGTACTGTTGCTCTTCAGCAATGGTCTCAGCCCTTTGTTGTCTGGGCTGGGTGTCTGGCACTTTCCCTGGGTGAGCAAGAGTATGTCTGGGCTCCTGGTGTTGACCCCTGCTGGCTCTGCCCCTCTGGGACTCAGGTACTCCCACTATTTGGCCACTGAAGCCCCACTTCTGTCTCCTCTATTCCTGCTTTTTTTTTTCCTTTTTCCTTTTTTCCCTCTGTGGAATTCTCTGGTTGGGGAGGGGAGGGATCAGAGCCGTTTACCTGGCCATTATGTCTCCTGGAAGTTCAAGAAGTGTCCTTTGGGCTGCAAGCCTCGGGAGCTGGTATCTCACGGTCGGTGGTGTTGAGCTGCCTCTCGTCGCTTCCACAGAGTGCCGTCCTGTGTTGGGAGGCCTGGGGATCTCCACTGGTTTCGGGCGCCCTGCTTTCTCCCAGCCTGTCTCCCACGTGTGTTTCCTGGCCAGCGGCTTCCGCTTTGGTCCCGTCTGGAGCAGCTCTGCACCGAGTGCTCTCCTAGCCTATAGATTCGTTCCTTCGGCCTTTCAGACTCTCCTGGCTGGGAAATTTGCCCCACTCAGACTTCTCGTGGTTTCTAACTCTCTCAAATCTGCTCAAATTCACTTTTTTTATAGTAATCTGACAGAACTTGTGAGAGAGCTCCAGTAAGACGCTGTTTTCACGTGGCCATCTTGGCTCCACCCTCTTAAATTACAATTCTTAACCTAATAACATTTAGACTATAAAAAAATTGCTTTTCTAACAACACAGATGATACAGCTGCTTACCAAGTTATGCAATAAGAAAAATTTTAGAAATATAACAATATCATAAACATTTATCATCTATTTAAACTTGAAAACCAAAACCAATTAATTTCCATTTAGGTGGCTTTACCTCAGTCAGATATGACCCCAAATTGCCTGATAACAGAGAATCATTCATCTCATCACCAAAACTTCACATTGAAGAGAATCCACATAAAGTTAATGAATACGAAGTAATTATTTTTAACTTAAAACAGTTTACATGCAAATCGCATTTATTTTATGCCAAGCATTGTGCCAAGCACCTTTACAATCATGTGATCTTTGTAATACCCCTGGGAATGGATTCCACCATCATCCCCTTATTGAACCGTAAACTCCTCCCTCAGGGCTCTCCCTCAGGACCCTCCAAACACCAATAAAAAATGGCTTTGAACAAATTCTAGAACTGCAGAACCCACGAAATAAAAGAGGGAAGCAGGGCTCCAGCCTAGGACAGCCTGAATGGTTGTTGGGTAAGGTCTATCATGCATGGAGCTGGGAGCGGAGCAGAGCACAGCTCAGCGTGGGCTGCACCTGAACCAACCAGACCAGGAGCCGGGCAGAACAAGCCCTAGCACCCTGAATCAGTGAGCTGTGGCACTTATCAGACTTCTCAACCCACAAGCACCAAAGACAAAAGAGAAGGTTAGTGGGAAAAGCTGCGGGGACAGAGTGAAAGGAGTTTGCAGTTCAGCCACCACCCCAGGGGCAGTGGGGGTGGGCCACCTACAGAACTACAGCTGCAGTTGCTTCCAGCCCCAGGCCCACTTGGTGGGAGGAATTAAGGGGAGGATCAGAGCAGGAGTGCAGAGCCTGCTTAAGATCTGAGTCATGGTCCAGGTTGGTGGTTCTTGGGGGAGGAGGAGCACTGGTGTGTCAGAGCTTGCTGTATAGAAATAGCTTTGAAAACAACAGCACATCCCCTTGAGCTTGGAACAAAGTACTCTCTACTCTACAAGCAGACATACCCCAACAAAAAACTCAAGGGTCAAGTAATTGGCTGGGAACATGGACAGGCAGCAAAAACAGACTGAGATTCAGACTCAGACTCTGGAATCTTTCTTTGGTGACAAAGAAGACCAAAACATACGGCCAGAAGAAGTCAACAAAGTCAAAGAGCCTACATCAAAAGCCTCCAAGAAAAAACATGAACTGGTCTCAGGCCATGGAAGAGCTCAAAAAGGATTTGGAAAAGCAAGTTAGAGAAGTAGAGGAAAAATGGGGAAGGGAAACGAGAGTGATGCAAGAAAACCATGAAAAACAAGTCAATGACTTGCTAAAGGAGACCCAAAGAAATACTGAAGAAAACAACAGCTTAAAAAACAGACTAACTCAAATGGCAAAAGAGCTCCAAAAAGCCAATGAGGAGAAGAATGCCAAATCACAAACGTGAGATACATCAGAAAGGGCACAAGCTGTTCTCAGTGCATGACTGGAGTCCAGTTCGTGTGTCCCGTTCTCAATCCCAGGAGCATGGGTCTTATCCAATCTATTGCATAGATGAGATGGCTGAAAATTTCAAGGTGAGTAATGGGTTGATTACTTCTTCCACAACAACATTTTGAATTGTACTTTCCACAAAGATTATTCTAAAAAGAAATTTGGTATTTTTATATGCCAACTACTAAGCTCTAAGTGCTCACAATGTGGTTGAATTGCACTGTGCTGTGTTCTCTGGCCTCAGCTTGAGCCTTTACTTATGGCCTGAGATCAAGACAAAGTTTTCCTCGATGTTCAAGATTTTCTTGCTTTAATTTTGGCTGATCTTTTTTCCAATGTTGTGTTCTGGAAGAGCTTTTTTTTTTCTTAATAAAACTTAAATACACAATAAGAAAAAAAAAAGAAATGTATTGTAAACTTAAATATCAAAACAAACACAAAATAGCAAAAGAAAAAAAGTATATCATGTGTACAGCAGAACATAAGTGAGGATTCAAAATATATAGCAATGAATTTCCATTTCAAGGAAGCCCACACAATAAATACTATACATTTTGTTGAGAGCTGTTCATCTTTTCTTTGCTTCCTTATAAGTTTTCTTTTGTTCTTTTCTGTGTACTTTTTACTTTGTTCTTTTTCTCCTCTTCCTCCCCATCCCAGAATGCTACAATTAAGTGCAGATGTATTTATATATAGATATATACATAGACTACATATATATATATATATATACATACACACATATATAGACATATACTTTCCCTAACATTCTACTCCTGATCTTTTCTTTTTGTTTGTGTGTATCTCTTATTTCCTATCCCTCCTAACTCCTCTGCTTTACTTCTACCCTCTACCTTGCCCTTTTATTGCTTAACCTAACCCCCCAAAGATCTCTCCCTTATCATTCCATTCCTATTAATCTAAACACCCTTCTGTACCTCACCTTTAACCTATTTCCTCACCCTCCCATCTAAATATGCCTCCCTTATCTTCTCCTTCCTATCCCCTCAGTATTTTATTTCTTTCTAAACTTAGAAGACTTTTATATTCTTCTAGAGATATATGTACTGTTCCCTCTTGAACCTATTCCCAATGAAAGTAGATTTCCAGAACTACCAATGAGGACCCCCATCTAGTTCCTTTGTGTTTGTTCTTACTCTCACATCTCATTTGTATAAGATAATTATTCTTTTGAGCTATTCCTAAATGGTTTTGCTTTTTAAAGTCCTATCATGTTCAGGTCTGCCCCAATCCTTATGAACTACCTTATTAATACCCTTATTAATAACAATCTTAGACATACTTTTTACATTTTGCATACATAAAAGGTAATGGTCTGTCCTTATTGGGTCACTTGTAATTAGGCTTTGGTATGTAACTTACATTTCTCTTGGTGCTTATATGTCAAATCTTCTCTTAAGTTCAGATTTTTTTTTTTTAAAAAAAAACAAAGTCCTGAAAGTCTGACAGTTAATTAAATGTCCATTTTTTCCCATTCAGGATCATGCTTAGCTTTGATAGTTTGATATTTCTGGCTGGAACCTCAGTTCTTTTGCTTTTCAATATATAGTGTTCCAAGACCTGTGGTCTTTTAGTGTCACCACTGCTAGGTCTTGTGTGATTCTTATTGTGGCACCACTATACTTAATTTTTTCCTTGTTGCTTGTAATATTTTATCCTTGAGCTCGGAGTTTCAGAATTTGACTATAATATTCCTATAAGCTTTCCTCATAGGATCTCTTTCAGGTGGTAATTGGTAGATTTTTTCTATTTCTACTTTCCCCTCTTATTTGCTTCAGAACAATTAAAAAAAAATTATTTCTTGTATTATCATGTCAAGATCCTTTTTTTTTGATCATAGCTTTCAGGTAGTCTGATTATTCTTACATTTTCTCTTCTTTTTTTTTTTTTTTGCTTTTTGGCAGGGCAATTGGGGTTAAGTGACTTGCCCAAGGTCACACAGCTAGTACATGTGTCAAGTGTCTGAGACCAGATTTGAACTCAGGTCCTCCTGACTCCAGGGCTGGTGCTCTACTCACTGCACCACCTAGCTGCCCCTACATTTTCTCTTCTTGATCCGTTCTCCATATAAGCTATTTTATTTAAAACAGAGATGTTTTACATTCTCTTCCATTTTTCCATTCTTTATATTTTGTTTTATTATTTCTTGATCTCTTACAATTTTTCCGGCTTTCCCTTGACCGATTCCGATTTTCAAAGAGTCATTTTCTTCTTTAAGATTCTGGATCTCCTTTTCTTATTGGTTAACTTTCTTTCATAATCTTCTTGTTTTTCTTGGACTGTTGTTATTTATTTATTTTTGCTTTTCGTCTCTGCATTTTTTTTTAAAAAAATTGTAATAGCTTAGTTTTTGTAATTCCCTCTATTCCTGGGGCATGGAGGATGGTGCCTCTGGCCTCACATCCTAACTCTCCCCTCTGGACTGGAATTGAAACCAAAAGCTCCAGCCTCCTGTAAGTGCCCACATCCAGAAGCATCCCTACCCCACTCTTCTGTGCTCACAAGGTGCGTGCTAGTTCCTTCTCACCCCTTGCCACATCTCTGAAGCATCTCTGTGTCTCGTGTTCTTTTTCAGCAGAGGTTCCCTTGATCCCAGCTCAGGTTCCCAACTCTCCTCACTGTCCTATGGGTAAAAGTTCCTGTGGCTAGAGCCAAGGCAGCCTCCCAACCCAGCAAACTCCAGGGCTTTCCACTTGTTGTTTAAGCAGACCTAGGACCTAGCCTGGAGGTGTTTACTCTTCACAGGGACCAAACTTCATCCTGGGATTTCTCTTTAGATCTTCTCTAATTGGCCCAGAAAGACCTCTGTTCTGCTTTTACTCTTATTTATTTTTACTCTACTATGTTCTCCCTGAGGTTCTATTTCATCTCTTTTGTAAGGGAAAAAGCTAAGAACTTAGAATTTTCTTACCTACTCTGCCATCTTCCCAGAATCCTCCCTTTTTGTTCTTTTTAGAGAATGAATTCTGGGAGTCTGAGATTGTTAGAGCCATTTTCACCTGGTATGATAAGTGGCATCCTGTTCATTTTTCACTCACTTCAGAAGACAGCCAAGAAACTTGAGCAATGTTTGCCCTCTGAATTTGATACTCAAAAGTTACCTCCCCCTGAAGTTAGATAGGAAAAAACAGACCACCTTTTCAGATGTGTTTAGGCATACACATGTGATCCCTTGACTCAATCACATAATTCCTGTTTCAGTCTCATGGGGCTAGAAAGCAGCAGGAAAGTGAGAAGTTTCTTGGCCCTTTAATTTGAATCTACATTGTATGATTGTAATTCATTCAATAAACATTTACACATTGAATTATCAAAGAAATTTTTAAAAGGATGATTTACAATGTTTCATGGAGACCTAGAAAATTAGAAACACACCAAATAGAAAACAACAACATTCTGAGCTGTGTTATTAAGGATGTTAAGAATCTGAAGAACCATCAGATTCAATCTGGAGGAGACCTGAAAAATGTTCTCGTCTAGTTGTATCTTTATGCACATGAGAAAACTGAGGCCCAGCCACATTAAGTGACTTGCATGGGGTCATACACTGAGACAGAGGCAAAAGAGTGTTACTAGATCAACTTACTCTCATGCCAAGTATTTCTTTTATCAGAGAGATGGTTGTGGCTTGAAGTCATCTAAGATGGTTTATGTAGAAATTGGCTCTTCATCTGAGACTTGAAACCCAAGATCTGAATGGGCTCAGAGGAGAATGGAAGCACATTGTAGTTGAATGAAATATTCTTTCTTCATTTGTAAAATTAAGGACTTGAACTAGAAAGCCTCCAAGAATCATTCTAGCTCTCAATCTCTGAGTTGATGATCCATGGGGAAAAAGGGGGTGATGGGAATCAATCTATTGTCAAGAAGTGATATGAATAGATAGTGAATTCTTTCAGGATGTATGAGCCCTCGTTCAGACTGAATTACTCTTCTGAACTGTCTCTGCCTTGGGTCAATATCTCAGACCAATGATTTCCGAACGAGGGGAAAATCTCTCACTACAGGCCACATAGGCCCTAAGCTCCCAGAATAATCTTTAATTATAATCCCTCAGTAGTCACACATGAATAATTTTGGATATGTAGAATTCAAATCCCTCAGTGCTACACAAATTTATGTCTTTCTTAAAATTATTATTATAGGAAAAGATCCAAGAATCTGTGAATGTTATGTGGAGGAAAGCTGAGAATGTGATGCAACAGGTGGCTCATGAGAAGATGAAATGTGCACTGTTAGAGGCAAGTATTTATTTTTTGATCCCTCAGCATTTGAAACACATTGTCTGCTGTCATCCCCCAACACATCCCTCTGGAATATACAGGGAACATACTGGCTCTCACCAAATTTTATGAATGAAAACACTGAGGGTCAGAGAGAGGCTAACCATTTTGCCTGAAGACACATAGCTGGGCACAAGGGGCAGTCATGGCCAAGCCTTCAGGTTCACATTTATACTACAACAGGCAAAGAGCACCATAAGGACAGATGCTTTTCAAGCAAGAGAAAAGAGCACTGTTCTTGCACCACAAAGCACAATGCAGAGTGTGTACTTGATGTCTATGGCTAACCTTGGGTAAAGGAGTGAACAAAATCCAAATCCAATTGGAAGCTGAAAAGCTTATCAATCTCTATTGCCACTTAGTGTTGTGTCATTTTCTGCATTCCATCAGCCTTATCTGTTTCTTTATAGGTAGAGGTGGAGACGCAAAAGAAAAAGATTTTGTCTGAATTCCAGAAAGTACAACAGTTCCTGGATGAGGAGAAGGATGGGTATCTATCTACTGTGCAGCTGCAAGGGAGAGCCATCGTGGAAGGCCTGAGCAAGAGAATAAAGGGACTGTCCCGCCTGAATCGCGAATTAAGGAAGAGAGTTAGAGGAGGAGTGCAAGAAACCAGATACAGATTTGCTACAAGTAAGGCCATTATAATTAAGATGAAGGCACATAAATGATAAAGCCAGGTGCTGATAAAATGAGCTATCCATGTCCAAACAAAAAGCGAAGTAGCATTGATGAATCTTTTAATCTGTTAGGGGCCTCCTACATCTCCCAATAACACTGATTCCCCCAATCCTAAAAACTTAATGTAGAAAATTAGGGTTCTCAGTTTTTTTGATAAAGCTTTTTAATAGATTTTAAAAATTTATTTTTATTATCTTATATGTTTTTTATGTTTATGTAAATGTAGAATTTTAATAAATTTTTATATTGATAGATTACAACCCCAAATTTTAAAAAATGAATAATGAGTTCCTTGAGTATAAATGCAGAGTATTTCAGGAGATTTCAGAAGTGTTCTATATCTATGTCCCGAAACTCTGAAATTCATTTATCTGAACACACTATATTAACATTTCATCTTCCCTTCTGACTTATCTTGTTCTTTATCCTCATCATGACCTTCAGCCTCTCCACTCTTCAGTACTTTTGCAAGGCCATCACCATGTACAGGCTATTATCTCTCCTTTTTCCTTTTTTGATTACTAGGAGAATCAGTTGAACTCTATATGATTCTTTGCCCTGTAGTCAAGGAAGACCATTCATGATGGAACATAGAGATAGGAAAGGAGTGTAATGTAAACTGAGGTTAGGATGATTAGTTGTAGCCATGTTACAAAGGGTTTTAAAGGCCAAATAGAAGAGACTTTGTTTCATCTTTGAGGTAATGTGAGTTACTGGATTATGACTAACATGATCTGCCCTTAAGGAAATGGACTTCTGTAGCTATGGAGAGCATTCATTGGAGTGGGGAGAGATTGTAGGTATTGTGATGAATTAGGTCAGGGCAATTGTTGAGGCAAGAGGTGAGGAGGGCCTGAACTAAGGGGGGTGGATGAGTAAGAGGTGAGAAGGGGACATATGTGAGACATGCTACAGAGCTAAAACCTGCAACATTCCTCCCTACTCTGGGATTATCTTCAAGACAATGAATAGGTGATTCATTTTAAAGTCTCATTTTCCCTCCTCAGATAAACCATTGTCCTAACCACATATCATTTTTTCCTCTTCTCAGGATATGAAAAGAGAATTAAACAGGTAGCTTCCTATCCTTATTATCTCAAAAAATATAAAATGATGAAGACTGTACTGCTGATCCTATGACAGCTGGAGAACTAAATGTGTTTTTTTCCCATAGGAATGAATCTTTGCTCCAAAAGGAAATAGAAACATTCCCCATAAAAATGACCGTCCATTCTATTCCTGGAATTACAGAATTACTTTTGAAATTCAAAGGCGAGTGGGAAAATCTAGAAGAAATTTCAGCATAACTCCATGTTCTGTCTAATTTTCCTTTTAGTCAGAACCAATTTAAATTTCACAGAAACCCAGAATCTCAGGGTTGGAAGGATCCTATCTCAGTGACCATCTATTCCACACTCCCCTGAACAATGATTCTCTCTGTAAAGTATTTGACTAGTGGTCATCCAACCCTTGTTTAAAATTATTCAGTGAAGAGGAGCCAAATAATTCCAAATACAGCCCATTCTGTTTTTTAAATATATCTTTTATTTATTTCTCTAAATATTTCCCAATTACTTGTAAAAAAAATTAAACATTTTTTTAAAATACTGAGTTCCAAATTATCTCCCTCCATTTTGCCCCTCCCCTTGAGAAGGCAAGCAATTTGATATTGACTATACACACGAAGCCACGCAAAAGCAAATTTCCATAGTAGCCATGTTGCAAAAGAAAACAGGTAAGAAATAAACAAGAAAAATAATGTAAAAATGATTCAATCTATATTTAGAATTCATCAGTTGTCTTTCTGGAGACGGATAGCATTTTCCAGCACGGATCTTTTGGAATTGTGTCTTGGATCACTGTCTTGATCAGAATAGCTAAGTCTTCCACAATTGAGCATCCTTGCAATATCGTTATCACTGTGTACAATGCTCTCCTAGCTCTTCTCACTTCGCTTTGCCTAACTTTATATAAGTCTTCCCAGGTTTTTATGAAATGATCCTGCTCGTTATTTATGACACCACAGTAGTATTCCATCGCAATTAAATACCACAACTTGTTCAATAATTCCCCAGTTGAGTCTATTCTTTAAAACAAAATGGTTTCATTACCAGTTTTTCCTCACATCAAGACTAAATTTACCTCTTTGCTATTTCTAACAATTTTTCCTCCATCTGACATCAGACAACAGGCAGAGGAAATTTAATATTTCTTTCACACAAAAAAATAAAACATGCAAATACTTAAAGATTACTCCCATGTTGTTCCTAATTCTCTCATCTCCAAAATAAACATTCCCAGCCCTCTCGATCCAGGCTCAGATGAAACTAATTCAAATTTAGAGGGATAGAGGATGAAAACTTTCAGGCATGTTGAAGAAGAGACAACAGGGGGATCTTTGGCAGAGCTGTCCTAAAAGCAGTCGAATAGATAGAACTAGATCTCAGAAAAAAAGATTACATTAGATCAATATTTGGGTGTCTATCTGCAAAAAAATTGATCCTTGTGAATGAATGACTTTATTAAGGAAGACAGTGCAGAGGATCAGTCACATCCTTATTCTCCATGCTGGAGAATGGTTTTCCAAAGAGATAAAATTTCTCACAGTGAGAAAGAGATAGATAAACAGAGAGAGACAAGGAGGAGTAAAGGAAAAAGGATGGAAGAAAGAGGACAGTAAAAAGGAAAGAAAAATAGAAAAGAGAGATACAGGAAATATCTCCTTTTGAAGGGAAGTGGTCCTTACCTTCTTCCTGTGCAACAATCAAATAGTCCCCAAATTGCCAGCATATGGTGATTCCAAATTTTCGAGGTAAAATCACAAATATGTTCTATGGTAGATATGGCATTAATCAACTATTTTGTTTTGTGAATCTAAGAAAGAAGAGAGCAAAAAGAATGTTATTTTCCAAAAGAGCATCTAATACACTCTCTCATCTACCTGACAACCAAAGAACATCTAGTTCCTCATACCCTGAAGCCATCCTGTTTATATTCAGTCACTTTTTTGCACATCACTGTGACACCTAAATGGCCACTCCATGAAGTACAAAACTAGCCCCCATCCCAATAAAAAAATAATTAAAAATATTTTAATCTTTTACAATATCATTTAACCAAAACCTTCCTTTCTCCACAGTGGACATCACTCTGGATCACAATACGGCCTGTCCAGGCCTCATTATATCTGAGGATTTAAAGAGTGTGAGATACGGAGGTGCTCAAGAGCAAGTGCCCAACAGTGAGAGATTCTGTGATTTTGCCCAAGTTCTTGATACTCAGTCTTTCATTTCAAGAAGATGCTACTGGGAGGTGGAGGTGCCAGGTGACACTGGATTGTGTGTTGGCATCTCTAAAGGACCAATGCTACCTGAAGATTTCTTTGTGCTTATGTCCATAAAAGTTCATAATGGCTACCATCTTTTTTTATAGGCTACCACCACCATGTTTTTTTTTCCAAAGTCCATGTGAAATGCTGCCAGATCAATGTGTCCCAAGTCATGGTGGATGTTTTTTTTGACTATGAATATGGGGAGATATCATTTTATAATGCCAGAAAAAGATATCTAATTTTAACTTTCCCAACCAATTCCTTCTCAGGACCCCTCCAGCCTTTCTTTGGTCTTTCTAAGAAAGTCCTGACAAGTGATTGCTCTCTCACAATCTGTCCCTAATTGTGAGAGATCAAGGAATCATCACTTTTCCATTTAATGGCACTCTATTCCAAAATTCCTGTGTGTTATTACATTTTAGAACCAGAATAGTCCTCAGAGGGCACATAATGTCACAATCTAATTTCATACATAATATAATAACAGAACTCTAGAGAGGGTAAAATGACTTTTCTGCCCTAAATGGGACTCTTGGATCCACCTCCCACCTCAAACGTTGTTATATTTATATTGTGTGTATTTTGTGTCAACTTATCTTTGTACCTGTCTTTTCCTTATCTCTGGTAAAATGTGACCTATGATGACGGGGGCTGTTTTCTTTTTTTTCTACACCTCCAGTTCTTAGCACATTACTTAATAAAAGGTGCAAAATAAAGGCTGATTAAATTGAACTGAATGTAGTCAATTATTCATAAGCCCATAAGATGAGAGACGTCAACCTGGGAGGGATCTTGGAGGTCATCTTGTCCAACTCCCTCACATTATGTAGAGGGAAACTGAGGTTCAGAGAAGGTAAGTACCTTGATCAAGATCTCCTAGGCTAAGAGAGAGTGGCAGAATTAGGGTCTAAACCTGGTTCTCTAGTAGCAAATTAAGCAAGTTTTCTGTAATCTCACACTGCCAACAGAACTAGGACAAAGAAACCTGTTTCAGAGCTCTTGCTATGATACTATGGATACACTAATAGTATATCACTTAATGAAATGTGACAATATAGTTACTAGATAGGTGAAAGAACTTAGGCTATCTGTTACACTTCTGGGTAAAGGAGGTAAATGAGTTGGTGTCCTCATTTGAAAAGATTTTAAAGCTATGAGCCTTCCTGTAGTGTCAGGGGTCCTCTTTTCTATAGAAATTGCGGACATTTCTCAGTTGTTTAGAAGATTCTAGACTAATTTTGGCTATACGTAATCCGCTAGGGCTGCCACCAAGACAATTCACTGGTGAAAATTTATGAGAATGGGATCTTGTTTTGGAGTCTCTGAGTAATGCAATAAAGAGGCATGTATTAAGTTGCTCTTTGTGTCTTTGTCAGTCCCCTGTTTGCCTTTTCCCTTGTGCCTTGCTTCTAGGGTGCTGATGGATGTGAGTGTGAGGAAGGAATATCCCATTTTCTACCCACTAGAAGCCCTTGGTTATGCCTTTCATTGTTGTTTAGTCATTTTTCAATTGTGTCTCACTCTTTTTGACCCCTTTTGGGGTTTTCTTGGCAAAGATACTGGAGTGGTTTGCGATTTCCTTTTCCTGATCAATTTACAGATGGAGAAACTGAGGTAAACAGGGTTAAGGGTCACATAGCTAGTGAGTGTTTGAGGCTAGATTTAAACTCAGGAAAAGGAGTGTCTCTAACTACAGAACCGACACTCTATCCACTGCACCACCCAGATGACCTTATGTCTTGTAGTAACAGCTTATACTCAAGGTAAACACACACTTGCATGTAACCCAAACCAAAAGTTTTTGTGTGAGGACTTTCCCACCTCAAGTGATACTAGCAGCTGGGGCACTACTAGATTTCCTACAGTAATGTATCAAAGACAATTCTAACTCAGATAATAACATAAAAGTTTCTAGTCAAGCTCAGCTCCCTTTAGGAGCCAATTTCTTAACCTGGGATCCATATACTTAAAATTATCTTGATAACTGCATTTCCTTTAATTGCTATCTTTTGTAGTTCTATATATTTTATTTTATGCATTTAAAAAAATATTCTGGGGTGTCCATAGGTTTCACTCAACTGCCAAAGGTTTTTTTTTTATAAAAAGTAAAGAACATCTTCTCCAAAACAAATTCGGAAACAAGAAAAAATGATGAAAACAGAAACGGAGGATCAAGAAATGGAAGAAATCATTTAAAAATACCACAAATGAAATTAATGCCTAAAAGGAAAATATTAACACATGCACAACAAAGGATGATGTATGCTATGATCTAAGACAAAACTAAGGGAACCCTCATTTTCTCCATCCCTCATCCCATCTATATGTGTGAGTAGAGACACAGAGGTGAGAACAGCAATACTACATTGGCAATCCAGGAAATATTGGTTCCCTGCCCTTCTGAACTCTATCTCCTGTTGCAAGGTTTCTTGCCAATCTCCAGTCTTTGGAAGGAAAAGAAGTGAGATGGAGCCTCGTGTCTTCCCTTTCACATTGTGTGTGTCTCCCACCTGATCTCTAGACTCCTCCTGGAAGAGAATTGTCACCTTCCATGCAACAATTAACATACATCTAGTCATACCCTACACATGCCAATGGTTTTGTACCTCTTTAAGTAATGGTCCAACCCCCCTTGCCAATCCCTCACCACCTAATTACTTATTTCCATATCACTCAATCCTCCTACCTCAAATTTTCAGCCAACATGATCAAGCCCTTCCATTGTAATCTGCAGAATGCTTATTCCACAGGCAACAAAATTCCCTTAATCTTAAATATTTTCTTCTTCTACTTCTTCTATCTTCTAACTATTACTAAAAGTTAGTATTCTCACCGCACTACCAATTTTAATACCTCCCTGGCACCTCTTCTAGTGTTGGCTTCACCTTTGCTCATTCCTCTTGACTCTCTTTTTGAGATAGTGGAGTTGGAATACTCTTTGTTCCCCACTGTTCCTTCCAGGTTCTTTCCTTTCCTCCATCACTTAGTAATATCTCCTTTTAGGTCCATGTAATCCATATTTTCCATCTGTTGGTAGAGAGCAAACCCAAAACCGAAAAAAAAAATTAGAAATTTATTAAGTTGTTCTGAAGAGGAGAGAAATGAAATAGGTAATCTGCTCCCCCAAACTTACATGAGTTACACATAATATACGATTCAAACAAAGTAAGGGAACAGTTGTCTGACTGTCTGACATATAATGAATTTCCAAATAAGGCATACAGATTGACTAAAATGTTTACTTCGGGAAATTGGAAATTCCTTGTATCAATCATCAGATTCCCTAAGAGGACTCTGTGCCCAGTACAACTTGGACATCTTGGGTTAAGTATTAAACAAATCTGTCTCTAAGAAACAAATCTGGTCTCTTAGGAATTTAGGTCTAGGTTGAAACAATGCAATAAGGTTTTCCCACAATCACCCCTATTTGGGGCTTTTAAATACCTATATTCCTAGGCTAGCAGAAGCATAGTTACAGATCCAGAGAGCTAGGTTAAGATTCAAAGGAAAGTTCATTAAAATAGGTCTAGTTAGGGGAAGCATCCCCTTCACTGACCATCTTAATAAGAACATGCTATAATTCATTCAAAGAGGGATAGGGCCCAGAGTGATGGTAAATTCTAGTCACAAGAATCTAATCAAGTAAGTATCAGGGATTGTAAATCAGGGGATTCAGAGGTGCACTAGAAGGTAATTGAAAACAATAACAGAGAAGAATACATTTGGTCACAATCTCATTTTCTTAAAAGTTAAACAAATTAGAATCTCAATCTCATACATCCTCTAATGAAACAAACTAAATGAAACAGATTCTATAGGTAAACTCATTCAGGTTAGAGATTATACTATCTTTAATTAGCTTATTTCATCTTGGTTCTTAGCTGTACCATGTAGCCATCTGATCCTTGGAAATATTTTCCCTTTGAAATTCTGGAATAAGCCTCATTCCCAGGACAGTTCTGGAGAGGTGTTTCTTCTAGCAGATTTGTTTCCCCAGTTCCATATTATTTGCAGAAGTTCCTTGATTAGATTTAATATAATTTAGTAAAGTTTAACAGAATTCGTAGCAGTTCAAACTTTTTTGGAGCTAACCTTATACTTGTCCTATTGTCATTGTTCTTAATAGAAACATTTGAAAACCAAATCTTAATTCATAGAGAAAACAAGCTAATTTTATTGTTTTCTCAAAGTGAAGTTTACTACTCCATTAACATTTAACACTTTTACATAAAATCCAAAACTTAAAACTTTTATATCGTTATTATATCACATCTTTGTTCTCTCACTCTTTGATATGTATTATTCTCATATCATCCAGAAAGAATGAAATACTTTTAAGAATCTAATCTTATGAATGAATATATAACTGCTAGTGACCACAATTTAAAATGTAAAAATTAGAAAATCATGAATGTTGGAATATTGCAAGAACATTCATCACATATAAAAAAAATTTCCTGTTCACCTGCCATGATTATAGAAATTTACTATGAAAGGAAGAAGGTGGGGCAGGGTTATAATAACGTCAAGGCTGTTTCTTTGAAGTCATGATATAAACATGACAGGATAAACTTTCTTTAGCTCAGTTTAAGCCCAAGTAAGAGTCAGAGTCAACCTTTATTATGGAATAGCTAATCACATAGCAAAATTGCACATTTTTCACAAAGTATCATAGTTAGGCTCAGAATTAATTAAGTACGAAAATTTTCTATTCAGAAGAGAAATAGCAAAATGGGGACACTGTGTCAAAAGGATCCATTGCATTTGCAAGATCATCCTCTCCTCCTCTCCAGGCATATAAATTCAGCTGTAGTAATTTTTAGATTGCACTTCCTTTGAGTAGCACATGGCATTTCCCTTAAATAGTGAATTATTAAGGACAATTCCGACAATCATATCTGAAATTAAAACTCAAAACAATATCCAGTTACAATCCCATGAGATTTTACCTAAAATAGTAAGTTTAACTAATCATATCTTAAGGCTAGATCCAGCTATTTTTTTCATGTTATTTCAATAGCATTCAACAACAAGCACATACAAGGCCTTATTCATAGTTCCCAGTTTATATCCATCCTGGAGCAGGAATCATTCTTAAACATTTTTAAAATAAATCATATTCTGGAACTTCACAATACGATGAATACATGATATTTCACTCAAAACCCAGAAAGACACTGAATACTGTTAGCCTCTATGCTTACATATATCCACATATGAAGGTATTGTATATTAACCCCTAAAGCAAAGATAAAATCTTTAAATCTGGCATCTGTTGATATTGAGTTGGCTCAGAGATATAACTCCAATACATAATATTCCAGGCAAGCTTTCATAATTTTCATAAGCAATTGTCAAACAATCTATGAAATAAAAATCACTGTAATAAAATAAACTCGTAAGCCCCCTTACTTCAGGTGTAACAGATCTTAGTTTCTCATTAACTCCATTCAATTATTAGAACTTCACAACACTGTTTCAGCAATGTCTCTCACAGAGTTAAAAAGATTTTATGACATCACTAAAGTTGAAGATTCAGGGGACTGAAAATCTGCAATGTTACTGAAGAACTTCACAGATATTTAAAAGTTTGTGGTACTTTCCTAAATGCTAAGTTATCATTGTTGTTATCATTATTATTCATTTTAAGGTAAAATATACCCAATCGAATACTTGGAAGTTTCTTTTTAACAGTAACAGCATGGTCTCTATCAAAAGATGAATTAAATTTCCAATGGTATCACTTGTGTCAACCTCTGGGTACCATTTTTCAAATTACTAGCACTCTTATATAATGATTTCCCCCAAATCACACTACAAGAAAAATTAGAAGTCTAACAATAATATAATATTATGGATTCTAGAACTATAACATAAAACTTATTGCTAGCCAAATATCATCAATTTTTTTGATGCATTTCCAAATCATCTTACATATAAAATTATTTTATCCATCTATTAATTTGGCATTCTATACTAATGTCATTCAAAAGCAAATGGGTAATTTTGTATCAATTACCCTTTTAATTCTTATTCATGCAGGTTCTAAGCATATTACTTTAATGCCAAATGTCAAGCGTATTTTCCATTAAGGTCTGATCTACCTATAAAGGGTCAAGTATCACAATTATCCTAATAAGAGATCACTCCTCACTTTAAATGAAACCACATTAAATTTAGTCCTAGGACAAAGTCAGTAAATCAAATATGGATTTACCATCACAAATGGTATCATTCAAAATTGCAAATACTCAGAGGCTTTTAGTTTCCACCACATCAAATTATGGAGTCCACTGCTGACAGCTAGCAAATTTCCAATGATTTATGTTTGCTATTTCACATTCTTATCTTCCTCTTTGGGGCCCTTGAGTCTAAAAAATGTTACTCACCTATTGGAACCAAAGAATGACCCTTCAAGGACAGGATTTTAGTATACTATACTCAATTCCACATGCTGCAATTTTATTTTTATAGTTTCCATTCTGTAAACATTGCAATGTGGTAGAATACTATTTATCTTAGATTGTTAACAGGAATTTCTCTAACTGGTTTCCATTAATTTATAAACATAGAAAGCTTCTCAAATCCTTTTTAAATATTTCAGCATTTATAAAAAAATCTTCAAACCACAAGTTGGAAATTTATAGCAAAGGTATTACATTTCAGTTACAAATTTGTCTCTAGTTTATAACACCATAAATTTTTACAAACCCCAGGAAAAAAACATGTCCTTTCTTTTTGGTGTTTATCTCGGCGACTCCAACATGGCCAAAAATGAAACAACACAGGGAAAATATCTTGCAAATTTTTTTCTTTCCTATACTAAAAACTTAACTGCAAGTGGAAGCCCAATCAAAAGATAATTGGAGTAAATGCCTGCTGATTGGTAAGGAGAGTTTAGTATCAGATTACAGATAGCTGAGAGAGCTGATTTAAGTGCAAAACTTCATTCATCTTTCCCATAATTTTAAGCTCCCTTTCTGTGATTTTTTTTTAACAGAAGTCTTTATGGTTCACCTAGGTTTTCCCCTATCCAAGACAGCAGAATTAAAAGATAATAAATGTGCCTCTAGACAAAGCTTTCCTGAGAAGCTCATAGGGAAGGTAGAGAGAGAGTAAAAGGGTTTCCGTCTATTGGGGTATGAGTGTTTAATCTAGTTTATTTGATTAATGTATGTTTGAGCTTCCCTCATTAACCTGAGGTTATCCTAATTGAATGGATGTAGGGCTGACATTCATCAAGATAACAAACTAAATAAATATCAAGACCTCAGTTGAACCATGTGACTTGCCAAGAGGGAATTCTTCATCAGATATTTGTGTTGTGTTGTGTCTTGTCTTGCTTGATATTTATTTAGTTTGTTACCTTGTTTTTTCCAATAAGTTAATTCACATTTTCTTCTATTTTTTCCACTTTCGATTTTGTTTTATCGTGTCTTGATATATCATGGAGTCATTAGCTTCCATCTGTCAATTCTCATTTTTAAGGAATTATTTTCTTCAGTTACCTTTTGTATCTCCTTTTCCATTTGGGAATTTTACTTTTTAAGGAGTTCTTTTCTTCAATTGTATAAAGATGCTTTTTTATAATAACTTTCAGATAGTCTGACTATTTTTATATTATTTCTCCTCAATTTGTTCTCCATATCAGTTGGTTTTTTGAAGAGATGTTTCACTTTCTCTTCTATTTTTCATTCTTTTGATTTTGTTTTATGATTTCCCAGTGTCTTAGAAAGTCATTAGCTTCCCTTTGCCCAATTCTAGTTTTCAAGGAATTATTTTCTTCCTTAAGTTTTTGATTCTCTATTTCCGGTTGGTTGACTTTTCTTTTTCCTAGTTTTCTTGGATTCTTATTTTTTTTTCCTAACTCTTCCTTGATCTCTCTTATTCAATTTTTAAAGTCCTGTTTAAGTTTCTCCAAGAACATGTTAGGTTTTTTTTGGGGGGAGGGGGTTTGATTGGGACCACTTGACATTTCTCATTGAAAAAGGAGTGAGGTTTTTTAAGCTCCATTATCTTCTTCTGAATATGAACCCAGATCTTCTCTATCCCCATAGTAGCTATGTATGGTTGGGTTCTTTCTCCTTTGCTTATTCATATTTATTAATTTTTTTGCTTTATTTTGTTTTTAGCAGCTATTGGTGTAATCAAGTTGTAGTCTGGAGGTATGGGGAATGATTCCCCAAGCCTCAGGTCCTACTTACTGTTTTTTTCTGAGGTCTGTCCTGGGGTCCAAACTTAGGCTCTCCTAAATCACAGCTATGGTCCCCAGGCACACTGTCCCACGAATGATCTTGCTCCCTTCAGTCGCCCAGATGGCTGCAAACTACAGCTGTCTTCTCTGCCCTGGAACTGGAACCAAGGACTCTGCAGACTTGCAAGTGCCCATGGCCAGCAGGGTCCCTGCCCTTCACTACTGCACTCACCAGGTATGTGCTAGCTCCTTCTCCCCACAACCACAACCCAGACTCACCTGGTCAACATAGTTGTGCTTGGCATCCCTTGACAAGGGAAAGTCCTTCGGTCTTCTCTTTCTTGGAAGTCAGACTCCCCCGCCCCGGCCCCCCCCATCTGTGAGATGAAAGTTTCTAAGGCTGAGGTTGGCCCTCAACCCAGCTGCCTCCAAGGCTTGTTGTTTGTTGATTTTGCAGAATAGTCCTGAAGTCACTCAGGCCAAACCTCTGCGCGTGAAGGTGAGGTTTTTCTTGGGGTCTTCTCAGATTGTCTTAGGAGTACAACTGCTTTACCCCATGTTTATTTCTATTGCTTGGAGGTTATGTTCTGTCTTTTTTGTGGAGAAAACATGGAGAGCTGAAAGTTTTCTGACCTACTCCGCCATCTTCCCAGAATTCTCTCTTTCATTTGTTTTCCCAATTTTTCTTCTAGTTCTTTAATTTGCTTTTTAAAATCCTTTTTCAGCTCTTCCATGAATTCTTTTTGGACCTGAGACCAGACTTCATATGCAGCAATTTTGACACTACTGTCCTCTTTTAAGTTTACGCCTAGATCCTCCCTATCACGGTAGTAACTTTTTATAGTTAAGCTCTTTTAAAAAAGTTTTTGCTCATTTTTATCTGTCTTTTTTGTGACTTGATATTTTTATGTAAGAGTTGGGCTCTGGTCCTGCATTGTCCCAGGCTTTTTCTGCTAGGGCTATGGGTCTTGCTGCTGGCTTTCGCTGGGCATCAGGGCTTAGCTGCTTCCTTTCTCTAGAGGATAGGCTTCCCTTTTAGTTTGTTTTGGGGGCTGGAGTCTCCCTGTTGGCTTCCCCTGGCTGTGGTGTTTAGCTGCTGGCCTGTTCCAGGGGTAGGCCCTTGCTGCTGGGTTGCTGCGATAACAGAGTCTGGTGGCTACCCATGTTGGAGGAATCTTATTGCTGGTCTGCTCTAGGGGCAGGGCCATTATTTGGGGTTGCTATGGAAATAGGGTCTCTCTGATGGCAAGCCTTATGGGTGGGGTCTCTCTTGGCCCACCCTGGGGCAAGGCTTCCCTACTGGGTCAGCAATGAGGTTAAGGCCCACCTGGTGGCTTGTGCTGGAGGTGGGGCCACTGAGATGGGGCCTTGCTCAGTTGCACAAGTTGCTCCCTTGTCTAGGGGGCTACTGGCTTGTAGCAGGGCAGGGCCTCTCTGGTAGATTGCCCCAGGCTTGGAACCTCACTGCAGGCCACCTGCTGTTGTTGCTGCTGCTGCTGCTGCTGGCTTTTGGACTTTGTTGCCCTCCCATCTCAGTGAGACAGACCTTTCCTGCTGTGCTAATAAGCTCCTTCCCTTCTCCTAGATCAATTCTGAGGTGGTTTTCTAGTTGATTGTATAGGAATTTTGGAAGGCTTCAGAGAGTTTCTTCCTCACTCCACCATCTTGGCACTGACATCATTAATATACATTTTAAACAAATTATTGAAATCCTGAGATGATTGCCTTTAAAGCTATTATAGAAAAGCCCTGATCAAAGTGTCTAAAAAAAACAACAAAAATTTTTTTCTTGAGTTTAAAACACATTGCCCTGGTGTCAGTTATATTTGGGGGGTAGGGCAAAGACAGTGACCTAGATTTAATTTAAATATAATCTACAAACATTATCTTTGAGGATCCAATTAAACCTGAATTCATTGAATTTTGGAATAACCAAAAAAAATCACTTTTGCTTCTTAATTTAGCTTTCCCTCATCAGCACTTGTTATCTATGCCCCATTTGGTTCAGATCTTTATCAGTTTAAAGCTGCTGCCAGAACTCCATCCAAAGTGGGGAAAAAATTTGGCATTTTTACTGAGAGATCCCTTCTCTGATTCCACCTCCAAAACTATAAACTACTGAGCCTCACTCTTCTTTTTCAGCCCTCCCCACCCCTACCCCCCAATACATACAGGTCATATCCTAAAGACAAAGATAAAACACAGACAAAAACATACAGAAATCATAGTTGAGATAAGAACTACTTGCTTAGGAGAACTTTCTACCAGCTCTTTTACTTACCTGTCTGCCTCCTGCTTCTGGTCAGAGCAGATTTTTTTTTTTCTCACCACATCCAATCCTTCTTTAGCCTAATTCCTTTCATAAACCTCTGCCTGAAAACCCCAAAAGGGCTTCTCAATCCTAATTTACTCCCCAAGATTTGTAGTTTTTACAAGAATAGGTACTCTCACAGTTTGCCTGTTTCATCAAGCCCTCTTACCAGGGGCTCTTAATGAAACATTAACCTGCAATAAATTTTGGGCCATTATTAACTCTGTAAAATTAATAAGAGTGCTGGAATGGCCAGGCTTCTGATCCCAAAGTGGACCCCAAATTTTGTCAGGTGGCTCCCCATATCTCTGCTGGATCACCCCTAAACACCCCAAAAACTAAATTTAAAAATAGGACTTCTTTTCAAAATTTTCTTTGGCAAAATGTTTTATTTGCATGCAAACTCTGTCCCTGTAAGTCCATTTGAGAGGACCCCATACTGGTGAGAATGAAAATTAATTAGAGTTGCAACATTAAAAACCAATAGACACAAAATATATAAATTTACCCAGGTACAATTTAATTATAGGCAAAAGGGAGAGTCAGATCATAGCCAGAGTCCTAACAAAGGATTCTCCTTGTGATGAACTCTCCATATGGGCCAAATATTGGGGATTTGTTTGTTAAGAATCTAGACTACTAGACTCTGGTCCCTTCATGGTTGCCATAACTGTGGTGATTAAAAAGGTTCTTGTGACATAATTTCTGGGTAATTTAATCATTTTATTAATAAAGCCAGCATGTTTATTAATAAAAAGATGGTCATTTGGACATCTCTCTTAGACCAAAGACAATCATGGCAGCAGGCTCATAATTTACCTTTGAAGAGTAGGTATTCCCCAGGGTGGGAATCAGCTCTTATTGGTTAACAGTTAATGAGAGATCTCTGAATTTCCCCAAATCATTAGTTATTAATAACCATTTTTCTCAACATCCTGCTTCTGTGTCCATCTGTTTCTGAGAAAGATTGTCATGTTTTTTTCCCAACCCCTCCCTGAATCTCCCTTTTGTGGTTTTCAAGTATAAATCTCCCCTGACTCTCCTGGGCTGTGGGTTCCTTTGTGTATTGTACAGAGGGCCTCAGCACTAGTGTCTGATTTTCCTCCTAATAAAATGTTTCGGCTTTCAACCCAGTTTAGACTGCTCTGCATTTTGAGGGGTGGGCTTCACCTGGTTGACAGCATCTGAGGAAAAGGGCACACACATTTATAAGCTCCTACTATGTGCCAGACACTGTAATAAGCACTTTACAAATATTATCTTATACGACCATCGGAACAACCCTGCAAGGTAAGAGCTATGATGCTTATTTTGTAGTTGAGGAAACTGAGACAGTCAGAGCTTAAATGACTTACCCAGGTTCTCAAAGCTAGTAAGTGTCTGAGGCTGGATTTGAACTCAGGTTTTCCTGGCTACAGGATCAGTGCTCTACCCACTGTTTTACTTACCTTCCACTGGATATAAGAAATTCAGAGAAACACAAGAAAACTTATATGAACTGATGTCAAATGCAAAAATAGAACCAGGAAACCAATATATAAAGACAACCATATAATTAAAAAGACCCACAGAAGATAAATTGAAGGCAATAGAACTGTAATGATCAACTTTGGCCACAAAGAAGATATGAGGACATGCTCTTCTCATTCTTTCTTTGCAGACATCATCGACAATTGACGTGAAATACTATATGGGTGGGAGTTTGGTTAGTTTTTCAAAAATATTCTCTCTCTCTCTCTCTCTCTCTCTCTCTCTCTCTCTCTCTCTCTCTCTCTCCCACTTTGCTATCAAGAATGGCTTGCCAGTTACAGAGGGAAATATGAAATAAACTCACAAATGAAGGTGATGCAAAAATAAAAAATGTCAACAAGCAGTATTCTTTCAAAAGATTCCTCATACAGAAAGTGTTTTAAAGAAGCTATCAGGGAAAATCTCTGTTCTTTTTTATTCCATACACATATCCCATCTCCCTCTTAACAAATGTGGAGCATCAGTTTTCCTGATAAGAAAGCTTTCAAAGAAGAAATGAAAATTTTATTTTAAACTTTTTGAGTACAAGGTAAGTGATAGGGCTAGGTGAGTAGTATAAAGTCTTCCTCCTAGATCTGTGGTCTGTTGGTTCTCAACTCTACCAGGGAGCAGTTACTAAGGTGTGAACAAGCCTCAGGCAACCAGGAATTCACAAGTTGAAGGAAGGAGGGGCTTCAAGGTTACAGGGACGTATAGAGAGGCCTGGATAAGGAAGACTCAGAGATTCTCTGTGTTTGCTATAAGCAGAGAAAAAGACACAACCCCAAGACTGAAGAACACTTCTCAGAAGACATAAAGGTAAGTTGTCAGGGATGTTAAGGACTTGACTCTGAACCATAGAATGCATAGAGTTGGAGGGGTATGGTTCCCTGTGATGATTTTAAAAAAACCAAACAAACCCTGGGAATTAATTCTCCTGAAACCAGCAAAATGGAAAAGGGGGATAGAATGCATGTTAATGAGTTAGGCAGTAACAACACAGGCCAAATGGAGAAACGAATTTGGCTGAGCCAAAAGGAAGAGTATGAGGCAGAGAGGTTTAATAACTTCCTTCATTGTTCTAGTCATCCCAAATTCCTCCCTTTATGAATTTTGCAAATGCTCCTAAAAGCCCCAACTCCTATGTGATAGAATACTCCTAGTCACTAATGGTAAGAAAATTTCAAAGGTTTCACATCACGCCCAAATACTGGCAAAGATAAGGAGAGATGGAAAATAGATGTTGCTGAAAGGGCTGGGAAAAGACAGGTACACTAAGGCACTACTGATGGAGCTGTGAGTTGGAGCCTCTCATACTGCACAGCAATTTGTAAAAATCCTCAAAAATGGGGCTTAAGTGTCCATTCTCCATACATTTTGACACAGAGATCTCAATCCCAGGCATATATCCCAAGGAGGTTAAAGAAAGGAAAAGTAGTGCCGCATATGCCAAAGCATTCATCACTGCACTTTTCCTGGTAGAAAAGAATTCCAAACAAGATTGGAGATTGCCCAATAAACTATGGTAATTGAATAGCATAGAACAGTGTTGTTTTATCAGAGAAACAAGGAAGGCGTAAGCTCTGAAATGAACCTCAAATTGAGATGAACACAACCAGGAAAATCAGTATAAACACGGACTACAGCCATGCACATGCAAAGGATGAAACGAAACTGTAATTATAATGACTAATCTTGGCCCCAAAGAAAAGTAAAAAAAAATGTACCTCCATCTCTTTTAAATATTTTCTTTGTTTTGTGTATTGTTTGACTTAGGAGAACTTTCGTTTTAGTAGTTAAAGCATTATTATAAGTGAAGGTCTGTTGGGAGGGAATGGAAAACAGAGATTTTAATTACTTTCTAAGCTTTCTTACAATATTTTCTAAATACATGTTGACTTATTGGTCATCTCTCCTCTTAGAAAATGAGCTCCTTGAGAGATGGAGTCATGTTTTTGTCTTACTCTGTATCCCCCAATGCTTAGTTCAAACTCTAATGCTAAATAATCTCTTAATAGGACTTGATTGATTGACTAAGGTGTCAACTTCTAGATTTGTCCAGTGCCTAAAGGGTAAATGAGAATAAGGAGGTATAAATCACAGAAGGGTTTTAACTTGGAGGGGATGACTCATGGATCCATTCAGGGTCTTCCACACAGATTGCATAGGTAGGAAAGTAGCTTGGGAAATGCAAATATATATGCATATATATATAATGCATAGCAACTTATGCATACATATACATACATGTGTGTGCATGTGTGTGTGTGTGTGTGTGTGTGTGTGTGTGAGAGTATGAGTGCATGTGAGTATGTGTCAAAAGTCAAACCTCTACTCACTTAGGTGTTGTGTTCTTGTTCTGGGTTAGGGTGCTTCCCCACAGCTGGATTTCTGAGGGTCAGAGACTTAGAAAGATATCAAAGGTACCCCTCTGAGGAATATTCTTTTGTTATTGAAGACCTAGGTTTTAGAGAGGGATAGAAACTTTTGAGTTTTGTTCTAGTCCCATCATCCCATTTTGCAGAGGGGGAAACTGAGACCGGAAGAGATTATTAATAGGTGTTTTTAGTGATGTGGCCGACTTCAGATAGATTCAAAGTGGCAGAACTAGGATTTGAGCATAG
The DNA here is from genome assembly GCA_028646595.1 of Phalanger gymnotis. NCBI lineage: Eukaryota > Metazoa > Chordata > Mammalia > Diprotodontia > Phalangeridae > Phalanger > Phalanger gymnotis. The sequence goes on along the minus strand of CM053622.1, from coordinate 731,000,264 downwards.
GCACTGACTAAATTGCTTATTTTGACCTTGGCAATACATGTTTTATCTATTTACCTATCTATTACTATTTTAATTGTTTTCCATGTTCTTATTGGATATGTGGCACAATGGGTAAAGTACTGGGCCTGGAATCAGGAAAGCCTGCATTCAAATCCAGCCTCACACACTTAGCTGTTTAACTCTGGCCAAACAACTTAGCCTCTGTTTGCCTCGGTTTCCTCAATAGTAAAATTTGGGAAATAACATAACTCTTGGGGTTTTAGGGAGAATCAAATTAGATAATCCTTGAAAGCTTCTATCATAGTGTCTGGCACATAGACACTTAATAAATGTTGATTGATAGGTGGCACATTGCAAGCTTTGGGAACATGAAGGCCTGAGTTTGAATACTACCTCAGGTTTTAACTATCTGTCTGACTATGAGCAAGCCACTTAATCTCTCATCTCAATTTCCTCATCAGTAGTACAGATAATAGAAGCTCATGAGGATTTTGTTTGGAGCAAAGAGGATAACATATGAAAAGCACCTTAAAGCTCTACAAACAATGCTAGATATTATTACCAAATGTCTCCACCTCGTTCCCACTCTTTCTGTTAATGGAGTCTGTATTTGTTAGAGACTTTGCCCCAAGTTTGCGGGGAAAGTAATCAATTACTATTTTACTCCTTATGCTCTTTCATGAAATGTCTGTCGTTTTGAACTTTAAAAAAATGGAAGAGTGGGAGAAACACCCTTACCCTGCCCTGTTGTCTTTCCTCAGGGTCACGGCTGATGAAATCGGACAGGAAGAAGGTCATCTTTGTTTTATCTGCTTGAATGAAGTCATAAAGAGAATCACAGCTGAATGTGGACATAGTATTTGCATACCTTGTCTTGGGAAGAGACCCTCTCCGTCTTTATGTTGCCCTACATGCTGGGAATTCTCTCAGCTGAGAACTCTTCAGGCTGACATTGCCATGCACTCTGAAGGAGAAGGCATGTGTGAGCTGCACCGGGAAGATCAGAAGCTGTTCTGTGAGAGTGAGGAGTTCCTACTCTGTGTGACCTGCTCTAAATTGGAGGACCATGAGCACCACATTCATTGGCCCATTGCAGTGGCTGCTCTGCGCTACAGGGTAAGTTATGCGGGGAAATCCTCTAGTATCTTAAGGTCTTCATTGCAAGTGACTTCTCCATGCTCAATTTAGTTGTTCCTAACTTAGTATCCCTTGGAGCTTAAGCAGTACTTAGCTGCCCACCAGAGTTCATGAAATCTCTCTCCTTCCTGCTATGAATCTCCTCCAAAATCAGTCAAACTGTACTGGCTTATCAGGGCTCTTGAGTTTCTCAGTCCCTCACATTTCATGGGCTCAGGCCTAGAAAAGAATTTTCCTAATAGTGTTTATTCATGTTTCTCTTACAGAAGAAGATACAGGATCATCTGGAAATCTTGCACAGAAATGTGAACAAAGTTCAGGAACTTCTGCTTAAAGAGAAGGAGCAACCCTTTGCATGGGCTGTGGTATGGGCTGTAATTATCTGGCTGTCTCCATCTGTAATATTGTGTATATTCCTAATCTCTGAGGTTGTTCATGATAAGCTTCCTGTCATATTTGCACATAATTGGCATGTATCTGAGGTTCACAGACCCAGTGTCACTAGTTTTCATTCATGCCATTAGTCTCAGTAGAAAATTTGAAGCAAACCAATTATCCGGACATAAAATTCTGTGTTGGGCGTTAAGCTGCATGAAATATGAGGGACTGAGAAACTCAAGAGTCTTCATTCATGGCACTAATGAGAGTAGAAATTTGAATCAAAACAATTATCTGGACCTAAAATTCTATGTTGAATGTTAAGCTGTCTCTAGCTGAAGCTGACCTCTGTCTCTGCTTTCTTGTCACAGCTCTATGACCTATGGTACACAGCTTCAGTCCCCTCCACCCTCCACGACAGAGAAATGGAGTCTCGGGTGGGATGGGGGGTGATTAACATGTGTTACCTTTGAAAAATAAGGTAAAATAAGAGACAATGGTCGAGCATTATTAATTTATTAGGTCAACAGTAACCAATAAATTTGGTCCAAGACCCAAAGATCCTGAGGTAGGGCTTACTAGCCCTAGAATAATTTTTGGGAAGTACAGAGTTGGGTATGTGGGGAATCAATGGGATTGCTTACAGGGTAGACAGCATCATGGGGGGTGTGGACAACATGATTGATTACATCAAGGAAAATGGATTCAGCACCCATGTGGGGCTAGTAATCACTACTCTCTGAAAATTAAAGAAAATATTGATTGTTTTATGTGACCCATCTGCTAGGGGTTCAAAACTATCAGAGTTGATGTCTCCTTGGAAGTGATAAAAAGTACCCTAATAACACAAAGATGGGCAAAAACAGACAACAAATCTTTTGGCGATCATACAAAATTAAGTCCTGGGGCTTAAAGATAACCATTTAGAGCTGGAAAATCCCCTATATGTCAGCTATATACACAAATGCTCTTATTTTAAGGGAGAAAAGTGAAGCCAGAGAGGTTAAGTAACCTCCCCAAAGTCACACAGCTGGCTGGGAGGGCGATCCTAAGCTCTCGACTGCTACTTAGCTCAGTGCTTTTTGCCTTACACCACACTGAGCATGCAAAGGGGAGATTTGAGGGGAACATGATGTTCCTCAGGGTATATCATCTACTGTCTTCCTCTGCAGAACCAGAAAGAAGTGAAGAGAACCGTATTTCAGAAAAAATGTCACCAAATATGGGAGTATCTGAAGATTAAGAAGGAGAAATCGAAAAAGGAGAAACTCATTATGTGGAAGGAAAACAAGAAGCTGAATGAGCTCTATCAGAGGCTGAAGGAGATGGAGGCTATACAGGAACATCAAATCATAGAGGAAAAGAAGGAGTGGGAAGCCATGATGTCTGACCAAAGCAGACTCCTAACAGCCATAATCACTGGGCTGGAGAAAAAGATGCAGAAGCCACATGTAGAAATGCTACAGGTGAGACTACTGTAAACTCATCAGGCCAGTTGTTTATGGGGATAGGAAATCTAGGATATCTTCTTTGGCTGCCCTTTCCTGGGATTTCGTTTGAGATCTACTCCTGTCTCTTGCTGTATGTGCCTTGTGCTTCCTAGGAAAAAGAGGAGGAGTCACTGCTGAGAGAAGAGAGGTCTTCCTATAGACACGTTGGCCTGAAGCAGCAGGGAAGGCTCTGTGAGCTGATACTGTGGCCCATGGATCCAGAGAGCTGATGCATAGGAATCCTGTGCCTCTAGCTTAGATCTATTATAGATGTAGGCAGCAGCAGAGGGAATGAGAGGCACTGGAAGCATTCATGGTTTCCATGGTGCTGTGGAGATGGCTCCAGCAGAACCCCATTCATTCCTGTGAGGCCTTTTATTACTGCCCATATTTTTTCCCGTTTTTCTCCTTGTGATAGAGAATAAATGGATGAGCCTCATCACAAAATGGGATAAATGTGGTGACCTAAAGACCTCTTCTTTGACTACATTTGTACTAGTCCAACACCAGAACTGCCTACGCACCTACTAGCATTGGGACAAAGTCTGTATCCAGAAGTCAACTTCTCCAAGTCCAGGTTCAGTGAAATCAGGAAAATTAGCAAAAAAAGGAGTGAAAGTCCTTCCTGGAGACTGGGATATTCTGGCTTTTAGAGGTTGGTGTCATGAAAAGCTTTAGTAGAAACTTCGTGAACTACACTAACCCTGTTCTTTTTTTTTCTTTCTAGGATGTGGCAGAAAGTTTGGAAAGGTATGTTTCTTTCTGGATAGCAGATAATTATCTAACTTAGTTTGGGGTTTGATGGCAAGGGATTGGGGCAGAAAGAACTAATCCAAGTGTTAACTCATATATCTCCATGGAGATAGCATAGATTCCACTGGAATAAAACAAAAGATTTTCACTTCAATGAAGTGTAGGAATACTAGGGAAATGTCAAATCCTTTTGAAAATTTGTCTTGTATGGCTTGTTATGAATGAAGCCATGTCTGCTATACTTGTGTACCTGCCCTTTACATCAGCACAGAAAGAAAAACAAGTAGCTGAGATCTACGCTCACAAGCCTTTCATGATAAAGATCTAAAACAACTATTAGGGTGCAATATCAACATGAACCAACAAATGGGACTAAAAGATCCCACTTCCCTCCAGGCTTCCCTCTGAAGCCCAAATATAACCAATCTATATGGAGGCTTATATTAGTTAGTCTCTATTTGAGACTGAATCTTGAGTTCCAGCTCTCCTTGTGGATCATAATTATTAATGCTTCAGAATCAATAAAGGTTGAATTTTAAATTAATGGGTTTTTTCATTTGTTTAGGAGCTCTTTAAGGCTTAGTATATGGTTGTAGGTTTTTTTTTTTAACTGCATTCAGAGTTGAAAAACATGTATACCTCTTGTGAATACCCCTTGGGAATTAGATGCCATTAACATTTCTCTCAACAAGTGCATAAGAAGCACTCATCCTTGAGTGCACATGCACATGTGTGTGCTCATGCATACTTACTTTCCCATAAACACACACTTACTTTCCCATAAAATTCTTTTAAAGTCCTTAATTTTTAATGATTTATCATTCTGCTAAACTTGTCTAGGTCTGAATGGGACACATTGAGTTCTCCCAAGTTAAAATTTTCTCCCAGCTTAACACCTGTCATCCTATGATTCTATGAGTAATTGACAATATACAATCCAATTTGACAAGAATTTTTTGAGCCCCAATAATGTGCTAAGCACTGGGGATACAGAGAACAAAATGAAACAATCACTGATGTAACGTAGCTTACATTCATTCAGATCAAATGAAAACACATACAAAAATGAAATACAAAAAGTTATCTGTACCCAGGCAAGCAGATACAATTATTTTTCATATAAGAATACACAGGGATTGGGGAATATAGTGCCTGAAGTACATTTGGTCTTTAAATACGTATTCCTTGATCTCTCTCAATTAGGGACAGATCACGAGAGAGCAATCATTTGTCAGCACTTTCTTGGAAAGACAGAAGAAGGGTGTGAGTGGTCCTGAGAAGGAAGTGGTAGGGAAAGTATAAATCAGATATCTGTTTTTCACATGATAAAATGATATCTCTCCACGTTCATAATCAAGGAAAATGCCAACTTTTAAGTTGGGCACACTGATCTGGCGGTATTTTTTATGGACTTGGGAATCAAGATTGTTCTGGGCCATGGCATAAATAAGGTAGCGATTATGCTTCTGTACAGTCATAAGCATAAAGAAGTTGTGAAAATCTTTTGAATTTTTACAGATGCCAACACACCAGGCAGTGTTATTTGGCACCTCCACCTCCCAGTAACATCTCGTTGAAATAAAGGACTGAGTAGCAAGAACTTCAGCAAAATCTACAAGTCTCCATCTATTGTTGGGCACTACCTCCTGGACACCTCCATATCTCACACTCTTCAGATCCTCAGATATGATGAGACCTGGAGCAGCTGTGTTGCAATCCAGAGTGATATCCACTGTGGAGAGAGGAAGATTTGATTCAACCAATGGTAACATCAAAGTTGCATTTTTAGTGGGGATGGGGGACAGGTGTTTATACCAGCAAGTGACCAACTATACATCACAGTGATATTCAAAGAAGTAACTTGGAAGGGGCAAGACAGCTTCATAGTATGAGGAACATAATAGTCTTTGGTTTGTCTAATAGCTGAAAGATTGTGTTAGATACTTATTTGCAAAATTGTTTTTTTTCCTGCTCAGCTCTTGCTGAGACTCACAAAATAAACATATAGCCAATTCCAGAGCTATCATAGATCATATTGGTGATTTTTGATGTGAAACTGGAGTTATCATATGCTAGCTCATCTGAAGATTGTCTCAAGGCTACACAGGAGGGAGGTAAGGATGACTTCCTTTGAGCAGGACCTTGGAAAATTGACGAGGATATTCCCTACATCTTTCTTTTCTTTTTTCTTCCCTTTATCTTTCTTTTGTTCATCTTCCCTCATTTCTTTCTGTAACTCCATCTTTTTCACTCTGTGCCTGTTGTTTGTGTGTGTGTGTGTGTGTGTGCCATTCCCTTCCTCCTCTGAATTTCTCTCTCTCTCTCTTTCTCTCTCTCTCTCTCTCTCTCTCTCTCTCTCTCTCTCTCTCTCTCTCTCAAAAACCTTTCCTTTGGTTCATTCTTTTTCTTGGTGGGGATGGTATGCCCCAGTAAATTCCCATCACCTTTCTCTTCTCCAAATACGTCATACTTTATATTCTCTTATGCCCTCCGGCGTCTATCACTTCTAAAAAGTTTGACGATTTACTGTCCTAAATGGTAGTGTCCCTGTCATTGTCTAATGGAAGGAGGCTTTGAGCATTCATTAGACTCACCTGTGTATCATTCCCAGCTGGCAATGGAACCAAAACATGGTGCAATGTTTGGATTGATTCAGATAGGGAAAACTAGAAGAGTGTGGAGAATAAGGATACTATTGTGATTCTCTACATTGTCTTCCTTAGCAACCCTATTCATTCTCAGGGATTTAACTTTCATGCAGATGACCCACCCCAAAATTTATCTAATACAATTTCTGTTCTGAGGTCTAGATCTGCATATTCATCTACTTGCAGGAAAATTCTGCTCCAGGATCCCACTGACATATGAACCTCAACAGGCCTAAAATAGGTTTCATCATCTTTACCCCTATCCTTGAGATCTTCCAGATAAGCCATTTGGGCATGAGTTGTAAGGATGGGGAATATTCATTTTGGAGAAGAGAAGACTTAGGAGCCAAACAGTAGCTGTCTTCCAGTATGTAAATGATTTATATATGAAAGGAAGATAAAATTTTCTGTTTGGCCTCTGATGCTAGATCAAGGAGAAATGGTTAGAAGTTGCAAAAAGGCAAATTTAGCCTCAATGTGAGGAAAACCTTCCTAGTAATGAGACAATTATGAAAAAAGAATGGCCTGTGTTTGGAATTATCAGGCTTCTCTTCACTGTATGTTTTCAAGCAAGGACAGCTAGATGAACCTTGTTAAATATTTTGTAGAGAGAATCATTGTTCAGGTAAAGATGGACTATCTAATGATCACTGAGATTCTTTCCAACCCTGACATGTTGGGACTCTGTGAAGGCAAAATGGATTCTGACCCAAAGGAAAACTAGACAAGACATACAGATGTGCTGTCTCTTTGTTATTGACTTTCTTGCTCACCTTTGAAACTGACAATCCTTTCTATAATTCCAGGGATGGAATAGAGCATTATGCCTACGTGGAAGGTTTCTATTTCCTTCTGGAGCACAGATTCATTCCTAGTGAAAACAAATATCGAGATTAGGTCATCTGTTGTCAGGATCAATGCCACATGCTCATTGCTCCAATCAGTCAAGGTCCTTCAGATCAATTTTTTTTTTGCTATTTCATAATGAAGTAAGAAATAAACTTACCTGGTTAATATTCCTTTCATATCCTGAGGACAGAAAAAAAATGTTATATGGTTAGGACAATAATGGATTTGATTTAAGAAAATGAGGCTTTGGAACTGATTGCCTATCCATTGCCTTGAAGAGACCCAGAGAGTAGAAAGAATCTTGTAGTTTCTATCTCTGCAACATATATCTCCTATCTCCTCTCACCCAAACATTATCTTAGTTTAGGCCCTCAACTCTTACCTAGAGTATTAGGGTGACCTCCTAATTTGTCTCAATATACTGCCTGTGTTCTGCCTAAGGCTTATGTCTGTTAAATCCCAGTGTCTCTCTATTATCTCAATAATAAAATATTGGTACTTAATGGCCTTCTCTTTGGTCATTAAAACTCTTCATAACATGGCTGCAACCAATCTTTGGAGGCTCTTTTTACATTACTATCCTTCTTTCCCACTATGTTCCAGCCCTATTTTATATTACTATTTCTTTCTCTCTGCATTCCAGACTAAGTACTCTTTCTGTTCCCTGACTTGAGCACAGAACATAGGATAGAGTCGAACTTATCATTTTTTAAATTTAGTACATTATTTTTCCCCAGTTATATATAAAAACAATTTTAACATGCATTTTTAAAACTTTGAGTTCCCAATTCTCTCCCTTCCCCCCCCCCCATTGAGAAGGCAAACTGTTAGATAAAGGTTATACGTGTGTAGTCATGCAAAACATTCATAATAGTCATGTCGTGAAAGAAAACGTAGACGAAAAATCAACAAAATAAAGAAATTTTTTAAAAAGTAAGCCTCAATCTGTGTCTAGACACCATCAGTTCTTTCTCAGGGGATGGATAGAATTTTTTATCCTAAGTCCTTCAGAGTTGTCTTAGATCATTGTATTGCTAATAGTCAAGGCATCCACAGCTGATCAATTTACAATACTGCTGTTACTTTGTATTTCACTTTGCATCAGCCCATGCAAATACTTCCAGGTTTTTCTGAGAGCGTCCAGCTCATCGTTTCTTATAGTACAATAATATTCCATCATAATCACATACTACAACTTGTTCAGCCATTTCCCAATTGATGGGTATCCCTTCAATTTAAAATTCTTTGCCCCCAGAAAAGCTGCTATAAATGTTTTTGTACATATATGTCTTTTTCCTTTTTTTTTTTTAAATTTCTTTTGGGATACAGATCTAGCACTGGTATTACTAAGTCAAAGGACTATGCATAGTTTTATAGCCCTTTGGGCATAGTTCCAAATTGCTCTACAGAATGGCTGAAACAGTTCATAACTCTACCAAGAGTGCATTAACATCTCATTTTCCCCGCATCCCCTCCAATATTTGTCATTTACTTTTTCTGTCCTATTAGCCAGTTCAATAGGCATGAGGTAGTATTTCAGAATTGTTTCAATTGGCATTCCAAACAATAGTGAGTTGGAGTATTTTTTCATATGGCTATAAAATTGAACTTGCTACCCTATGGGGTTAAGAAAGGGAAAAGAGAAGAGACTAGCTTAGCCTATATGTTGTGAAGGACTGGGAAAAGTCCAGAGGAGTAATGGAATATATCATTTTATGTTTTGTATAAGACATATATTGTTCATCTTGTCATCTCTTGACTTTATCTTATATGTTTCTTTATCTTATTTTCTGTGGCTTTACCTGGAGCAAATCTACATCTGGTTTCTCGAATTCCTCCTCTAACTCTATGATCCTCTTCCTTAATTCTTGACTCTGGTTGGAAAGTTCACTTATTCTCTTCTGCAGGCCATCCAAACAGGCTCTCCCCTGTGTTTCCACACATGATAGATACTTATCACTTTCTTCAGTTAGGAATCGTTCTATTTTCTGGAATTCAGACAAAATAATCTTCTTTTGAATTTTTATTTCCTCCTATAAAGAAAGAGATGCGGCTGATGAAATACAGAAAATGATAGGACACTAAATGGCAATAGGTGAATGAGAACCTTTTCAGTTTCCAGTTGGATTCTGATTTTGTTCATTCTGTGGCTGAGGCTAGCCATGGACAGGGAGTGCCCTCTCTGTGCTGTCCCCACTGCACTATGCTTAGTGCTCCAAGCACATTCTTGCCTTCTCCTGCTTGAAACCACCACTTTCCTTCCCATAGTGTTCTCTGCCTGCTATAATGCCTGAGGCCCTGCCAGTGAATACCCCTTGTGCCACTTACCAGTTATGTGCCTTTTGGGAAAAAAGCAGTTAGCTACTCTGACTCTCAGTGTCTTCACTTGTGGGGACCAATATATCTACTACCGCTCTCAAAAGGAAGCTTTGAGGGATGACAGCAGACAGTGCAATTCAAATGCTAAAAGATGAAAATACAGATACTTACCTCCAACTGAAGAAATTTAATCTTCTCATTAGACCTCTGTATAACAACGTTATCAGTTTTCCTCCACAAAAGAATCAAAGTTTCTTGGAGATTCCTCTATAATAATAAATTTTAAAAGAAAAAAAAAGATCAATTCTTATATCCCTGAGAGATTTAAATTCTAAGTATCCAGAGCTATTCACATTTGAATTGCTGAGATCAATTAATAATGAGATAGTAATGCTCTTAGTTTTGAAGCTACAGGTACAAGTCAAAACTTGGAAGACCATGGTCTATGTGGGCAAGTGATTTCAATGCCTCAGTCTTTCAGAAAGAATAATTCTGAGATAGAACAGTAGTCTCTTTTTGTCCTGTCCTCCTCCAGAAGGAGGAACCTTTCCAGTGTCAAAAGCAAAGAATAAATGTTGCTGAACTTTCTTGGCCCTCTCTGTAGTAGCTGAGGACATGAACGTGATACTAATTGTTGTATCAGGTGAAGATGGCCCTGACAGTCTCCAATTCCCAGAACCAGTTCTCTAAAAAGAACAGTGGTTTTTCTAGAACATGAAACCGTGAGACATTTCAATCCAAAGTAGAGTAAGTTCTTAAGCATCAAGGGAAAACTCTTGATCTCAGTCTACAAGAAAAGACTCAGGCTGAAGCCAAAGAACAGAGCACATTTCAATTCACCAAGAGCATTTTGAGTACTTGGAGTACCCAACAATATGTAAATATGTAAATCTATCAGCATATGAAAACACCACATCTCCTAGGATTGTCTTCGCAGGCTATAAAAAGGTTCCGAATGAACACGTGGATTGAGCGATGGATCCGTTACTCACCCTGACGTTCTCAGCAGCTTCATCTATGCAACAGTGCTTGTGAGCCTCACGCTCTTGGGATCGAGAACAGGACACACAGACTGGACTCTGGTCGTCCTCACAGAACAGCTTCTGCTCTTTCTGATGGACCTCACCCTTCTCAGGTCCTTCAGGGTACTGCAAACAATGCGGTCTTAGTTTTTTTGCAACGGAGGCCAATTTCTCAAGATGAACATTGGTTTCGAAATCCTTCGGCTGGGAGACATTCTCGCACTCTGGACAAGAGAAAGAGGTAGAAGCTGCTTCTTGCCAGCTGCCAAGGAGGCAACAATGGCAAAAACTGTGGCCACAATCAATGGAAATTGGGTTTGTGAAGTACTTCCTACAGATATTGCAGATGAGCTCTTCCTGGAGGTCGTGAATCAGCTCTGGAGAAGAGGCCATGTTTCTGAGGAAAGTGAACAGGAAAATTCAGTGACTCAGTCTTGAGACAGAAGTGCCCTTTGTACTTGGCCATTTCTCATTCATCAACTTTATCATTTCATTTAGTTTTTTTTTCTAGGACAGAGAGTGTGTGAAGGGAAAACAAATTTTTCACATTATGCAGTTGGGGAAATTGAGGTGAGAAATAGGTGAGCATTTGATTACTCTCTAATCTATTAAACCTCTCAACCAGCTAACAGAACTTCAGTGAAACTATTCTCTATTAGATTCAAAATTTTATTTAGACAAAATTTGCTGTTCTCTCACCTCAACACTTGTTGACAATTTCAGTTATGCTATAAATAACTTTTTCTCCCTCCTGTCATCTCTTTCTTCACTCTTCCTCTACCCCTTTTCGATATCTTCAATTTTTTTTTATGCTTTTCACTTTTACCCCTCAGTCACTTGGTGAAATTCTCTACTCCTTTCCATCAGACCTTCACTTATATGAGTGAACAGCCAAAATAACAGTTCTTCTAAGCCAAACAACATATAAATCATGTCTTACAAAGAAATGAAGGAGGTCTATTTTCTTAACTTTTCTTTGGGGCTCAGATTAGTCATTATAATTACAGTTTTGTTTCATCCTTTGCATGTGCATGGCTGTAGTCCCTGTTTATACTGCTTTTCCTAGTTGTGTTTATTTTAGTCTGCATCAGAGCTTATGCCTTCCTTGTTTCTCTGATGTAACAATACTGTTCTATACTATTCAGTTACCACAGTTTATTATGCAATCTCCAATCTACAGGCACCCATTTTGTTAGAAACTCTTTGCTACCAGGAAAAAAAGTTGTGATGAATTTTTTGGCATATATGGCACTACCTTTCCTTTCTTTAACCTCCTTAGGATATGTGCCTAGGATTGAGATCTTTGAGTCGAAATGTATGGGGTCTGGACAGTTAAGCCCATTTTTGAGGATAATTACAAATTGCTGTGCAGCATGAGTGGTCCAACTCACAGCTCCATCAGTATTGCTTTAGCGTACCTGTCTTTCCCCAGCCCCTTCAGCATTGTCTATTTCCATCTTTTCTTATCTTTGCCAATTTTAGGGTGTGAGATGAAATCTTTGGAGCATTTGCAAAACTTGTAAGGGGAGGAAATTGGGATAACTAGATCATTGAAGGAAGTTACTAACCCTCTCTGCCTCCTACTCCTCCTTTTGGCCTGTGTTGTTACTGCCTAACCCATCAGCATGCAATCTATCCCTCTTCTCTCTTTGCTGGATTCAGATAACTGACTCCCATGGTTGGTTTATTTTTTTTTTAATTCATCACAGGGGAGCATGCCCCTTCATCTCTATTTACTCCATGGCTCAGGGCCCAGTGCCTACATCCTTGACAGTCAAATGCTATATTTCATTGGGAAACTTACCTTTGTTTCTCCTGAGATGTTTTCTTCAACCTCAGAGCTCTGCCTTCTTCTCTACTTACAGTATGCACAAGGAATCTGTGAGTCTGCCTTATCTCAGTCCTTTTATATATCCTCTGAAGCCCCTCCCCACCTTCCTTCAAGGTGTGAATTCCTGGTTATTGCCTTGGCCTGAGGCTTTTTCACACTTTAGTAGCTGCTCCCTAGTATAGTTGAGAACCAAGGCGTTCACAGATCAAGGGCCTAGGATGAAGCATAAACACTGCTCACCTAGCCCTTTCACTTCCCTTGTCCTCAAAAATTTTAAAGTAGTATTTTCATTTGCCTTTGAAAGCTTTCTTATCAGGAAAACTGATGTCCCACAAATAGAATTGATGATTGATGATTAATGACTAAAATAATCACATTTGTTACGAGGGAGATGGGCCATGTTTATGGAATAAAAAGGAATATTTTTGCTGATACCTTCTTTGAAACATTTTCAGAATGAGGATTCTTTTGAAAGAATGTTGTTTATCGACATCTTTTATTTTCAAATCACCTTAATTTCTGAATCTATTACATATTTTCTCTTAACCAGCAAGCTATTTTGAGTAGCACAGAATAAAGAAGTCAGAGAAAAAGAGAAAGGTAGTTCTGAAAAACTAACAAAATCCCCATCAATATAATCAGTACTTCATGCCAATAGTCTCTGACCTCTGCAAAGAAGGTAGAAGAGTTCTCCTTTCTTCTTTGGTGTTAAAGATGATCATCAAAATTCTAGTACCTTCAATTTATCTTCTGTGAGTCTTTCTAATTCCATACTTGTCTTTATATATTGCTTTCCTGGCTCTATTTACTCATTTGATATCAGTTCATATAAGTTTTCTTTCAGTCTTGTACCGGCACCCAGGGAGGGCTTTTAACACATACTCAACCAAGTGCCCTTGAAGAGTTTGGCCTTTGTTTCCATGATTAAATTAGGAGTCCCTGATGACCTCCTTGCCTCAAGGGAGAGCCTAGTTTACATGGGTTTGAGTGACATGTTTGTGACATCAGAGGCTTTTAGACCATGTGGGTTTAAGTTGCATTTTTGTGCCGCTTTTATGTCACGCGAGTGAGTCTCATGTGTGACTCCCCTTTGACCCTGAACAAGATACATAAACCCAGAGATTTAGAGGTTGCTAGCTGTTATTATTTTATCCCCTTTACCTTGTGACACAGTAACATTCCATTACATTCAGGTATGGCAATTTGTTAACCACTCCTCAAGTAATATGCATGTCATTAACTTTTTTTTCTAGTCATTTGCCATCAGAAAAATGTGTTATTATTGATATTTTGTCACATGTGCCATTTTTTTCTTTGGTTTTCCCCTATTTTGTGTGTGGGCCTTGAAGCACTAGGACATCTGATGGACATTTTAGTGTCCTTTAAAGTTCATGGTTCCAAATTTCTCTGTAGAATGGTTGACCCATTCTAAAGGTCTGCCACCAAGGTTATGAAATTCCTGTCTTCTGTCAGCACCTCTTACACTGATTATTTCCATTTCTTTAATCTTGCCAACATGTTGGATGTAAAATGAAAGCTCAATAAATCAACCAATACCCAGTTGTTTTAATTTGCATTTATCACATTGCTAAATATTTTGGGACATGGACATGTTTGTAGTCTGTAGGGAAGCATCCCATAGAAAGGGAGAGTTTGAAGGTAAGTGAGAGAGTTGAGATGAAAAAGGAAGCAATCTTATGGAGAAGAAAGGACAGAATGAAACAACTTGTACATTATATGAAACAAGAGAGATGGCAGAAATATGGTCTTAGAAGTACATGAATGATGTGAAATAAGAAGCAAAGAAGATGGAGCTTTTATTGAAGGGCCTTGGGTTTTTTTCCCCCCCAGTGAAATAGGAGGCAAGTTTTTCCTTTTATGACAGTAGAGTCAACTGGAATCATGAGACTTCTGGGTAAGAATGAAATACTTTGAAAAAGCTTTTGTGATGAATGGGGGAAAAATGGATTAGGAAAATTTAAAAGGACTACCTTGCCATAGTGAAGGCCTAGTTGATATTATGTAACACAAATGTATAATTGACTTAGTCATGATTTTCACTAGCTTCATTCATCAGCACAAGAGTTGGAGCAAAGGCAGAGGTAAATGGTAGTAATTTAAGACTGATGTTTGGCAGGGCAAGATCACCCATGTTAACATAGGCTCTGCAACCCAAATGGCTGCACTTGAGGACCTATAGGGTCTCATGGCCGCAGGTTCCCCACCCCAGCCTGAGTGATCCATCGGGCTGCCACTGACCCAGCAATTCGCTCTATAGGCGTCCTTGCTCACCTTCCAAAGCCAGAGCTTTCCACGGTGGGCCCCACTTGGGGTCACACTGTCTCTTCCTTCCCCAGTCTGGAGATGTGGGATGGCAGGGACTCAGGCTGACCAAACCCCATCCTGACCATTGGCCCTTCCTCTAGGACTCTGAAGATAGATATTAGACCCCCTTCCTCCTTGACCTCTTCCAGGGTAGGAGGAACCTAAAGGCTGGAAGCCCAGGAGCCAGGGATGGTTGTTGTTGAGTCCTTTCAGTCTTGTCTGCCTCTTCGCCCAGGGACCACACCCACGTAATGGCTTTTATTTGTTGCCAGAGAAGGTCTCAGGTGGGGATGATGGAATTAGTGGAGAGTAATGTTGTTATTCAATGATGACCCCATTTAGGGTTTTCTTGGCAAAGATATTAGAGTGGTTTGCTATTTCCTTCTCCAGCTCCTTTTACAGATGAGAAAGCGACTATCCAGGGTCAGCTAGTAAGTGTCTGCAGCCGAATTTGAATTCTGGTGTTCTATCCTCTGTGCCACCTAGCTGCCCTGTGGGAAGTGGTAGTGATGTAGAAAAAAAAGCACATCAATAAAATGTTTATTTTATAATAAAGAACATAGCTGAAGCAGACATGGGTACATCACTGGGCAGGAGAGGCTGTGAACAACTTTCCTGAATCCATGTTTCCAGTGTATTGGAAAGAAAAATTTGAGTTCTCAGGTTGCTTTATAGAAACTATTTTATAGAAATTACTTTATAGAAACTAGGCAAAGATAGGTTTTCCTATCCTAGGATAGATTTTCCTAGGCATTGTCAGCCTTGGAGGTTGCCCCAGGTGTAATCCTGAATTCTAGACCATCCATGTTCAAGAGGTGGTCATGAGTCCTTCTAGAACAGTACTTCTCGAACTTAGGTCTCAGTAGCCCTTTGCTCTTTTAAAAATTATTCAGGACCTGAAAAACAAAACCCAACGACATAGACATGACTTGTTATTGTTCAGTAAGTGTCTGAGTCTTCATGACCCCATGGACCATATCATGCCAATATTGTCCATGTGGTTTTTTTGGCCAAGATACTGGAATGGTTTGCTATTTCCTTCTCCAGAGACAAACAGAGGTTAAGTGATTTGCTCAGGGTCACAAAGCTGATAAAGTCTGAGACCAGAAGCTTTCTAACTCCAGGCCCTGTGCTCTATCCCCTGAGCCATCTAGCTGCCTCTGATTCATGGGTTATTTCTATTTATATTCAATATTAGAAATTTTAAAAGGAAAAAAAATAAAATATTATTTCCAAAACAAAAAAAATTAGTGAGAAAAGTGATATTATTTTACATATTTTTGCAAATCTCTTAAATATCTGCCTTCATAGAATTCAGATGGATTCTTATATCTGTTTCTGCATTCAATCTGTTTCGGTGTGTTGTTTTACTTGAATTATTCAAATAAAACCTACACAGATATGTATTCGAAAATGGTGTTACAAAAATAAATACAAAGAACAAATCTGAGATCCAAGCTCATGGAGTTCCTTGACATAAATGATGATTAATGGATATTTAATATCAAATTCACCTAAAAGACCAAGACCCAGTACCGAGGTATTTTAATATCAACAAAACACAAAAATTCAGATTTCCTGTGGCAGTTTGATGGAAGAGTTCAGACCTCAAAGAAACCACCTCAGTGAATAAACTCTATTTTCTTAATTGATGATAAGGAAACCAACATCTTGGTTTTATATATGTGTCATCTTATGGTTTCTTTAATAAAATAGCTCAGAAAACTATTATATTCCAGTTTGGATCTAGATTTCTGATTTCATCATTTCTGGGAAAGGCTGCTGTGGATACTCTACCCTACTGATGCAAATATGAGATTTTTTTTTAAATTTAGAGACTTTGAGAGTTATTTGGTTAAGGTGATAGGTTAAATAATTTATCTAGCCACACCAGATAGTAAGTGGTAGAGGAAACATTTGGGTCTTTTGGACTCCCAGGCCAGTCCTCTATCCATTTCACCCACTTTGCACATTCAAGTTGAAGGGTTTTGTTTCAGTTTTGTTTCTTTTAGGGTACAGAGCATACTGGAAGATATTTAAGATCACAATATGGATAATTTTAAGAAGGTTGTTGTGAATTTGCAGAAAAATAAGCGGGCTTTCATTCATGCTATTTGAAACTAAGATATCATTAAATACTCCTAAAAAAAAGTCCAGGGAACAATTTGGCAGTATGCCCAAAGGGCTATAAAACTGTGTATACTCTCTGATCCAGCAATACCACTACTAGGTCTCTGACCCAAAGAGATCATAAAAAAGGGAAAAGGACCCACATGTGCAAAAATACTTACAGTAGCTCATTTTGTGGTCAAGATTTGGGAATTGAGGGGATGCCCATCAATTGGGGAATGGCTGAACAAGTTGTAATATATGAGTGTAATGGTATACTATTATGCTATAAGAAATGATGAGCAAGTAGATTTCAGAAAAACCGGGAAAGGCTTACATGAACTGAGGCTGAGTGAAGTGAGCAGAACCAGAAGAACATTGTATACTGTAACAGCAACCTTGTGTGATCACCAAATTTGATAGTTTTAGCTCTTCTTAGCAATGCAATGATCTAAGACAATTCCAAAAGACTCATGATGTAAAATGCTATCCATATCCAGAGAAAGGACTATGCAGTCTAAATACAAATCAAAGCATACTATTTTCTCTTTTTTTTCTTTCTTGTGTTTTTCCCCTTTTGTTTTGGTTCTTCTTTCTCAACATGACTAATATGGAAATATGTTTAATACGATTGTAAAAAAAATCCACAGTGAAAATTGGATTGGTCTACTTTCAACATAGGTTTTTTACTTTAGCTAAGAGATACAGAAATCATTTTGAGATTTCCATTTTTCACTATTTCTTTAAAACTAATCATTAACAAATTTCTTTCTAACTAATTTTTTTCAGATTGATAGCTAAAATTATATTTATTTTCCAAATGTCCAGCATCACTTAAATTTGTACTGGTATGCAGTTTTCATTAAAGAATCATTATTGTAAGTTTGTTCTTTTTAGAAAATGTGATCAAATATAAGTTGAATTTTATTTTTAATGTGGTTTATTTCAAAATATTTTGATAATATGATACCTGGTCTGGTTATTAAACTGAAAATCTATAATTGAAAAAAAATATCCAGGATGATCTTTTTGTCCTTCTAGCTCCTTGGGTGCAGCCTTTTGACTGAATCCAAATTTTAAAGAACAAATCCTTTTATTAAGGGGATTTGTTCTGTGAAGTTTGGATTCAGTCAAGGGGCCAAACTTGAGCACCTAAAGGGCCACATATGGCCTTCAGGCTGCAGGTTCCCCATACCTATGACCTGGACAATGAGATACCTAAATATAACACACTGAATTCCTTAATTTTGGGACATCATGAAAGATTTGAGTACTAAAAACAAAAAGTTATTCACTGTGAGTGCCTTACATGATTGAAATCACAGGTTCAGAAAACAAACAAACCCCTAAACTTTTCTGATCCAGACACTAAAAAGATCAAGAGGATAAGAAAGAACAAATTCCTTTGGAACCACACGGTATTTCTTCACTTTAGTTTCCAGGGGTACCAAAGTTTAAAGGTAAAAATGCTGGGCCTCAGTGGTTGGGCTAACCATCTGTGATTTTGTGGGTTTATTCAGAGGATTTAGAGAAGTACCCTTGATTCTAGTGCTAGGTGATGTAAAATAAATTGGCATAGCATGTTTGAAAGGAGGATTAAGTCTCAAGTTGGAGAGATATGAATTCACACTGGAATTTAATTAATGCAGACAGTCAGAGGTTCTTCAAGAGAGTCAGACTTCAATAGAATTTGGCGAGAGAGTGTTAGGAGTCTAGAAAAGCCACTGTGGAAGAACAGATACTGTGTTCTCCCAAATAGTGTTCAGATAATAGTTGAACCAGGAAGGTATGCTTCAGACAGGAGTTAACTAGGGATGAGTATTCACAGGTGGAAAATTTCTTACGAGGGTCAAGGAAAGGTGGGGTGTGTGTGTGTGGTTTAGGGTTTTTATTTTTTGGAATGGCTATTCCTAATAGTGTTTATTGATAGATAGGAATCCTGCAGTTACGTTGTAAACTAATTAGAAACTAGTGAGGCTAATCTAAATTATGGTTTGTATATTTTTATGAATGCTAAAATTATTCTTGAATTAACATTCTTTGAAATTCATTTTAAAGAAGTTAATAACATAACTTTGAATGTTATAAATAGATTTATCGTTTTACAGATAAGAGAGAGAGAAAAGTAGGTTTGAAAGTAGTATTAATGCAGTTTCAAGGAATTTTTTTTCCTTTTTCTTTCATGTGTGTGTATCCATGAATATGAAAGAAAACCACGCTTTTTCTCTTCTTGTTTTTTTCTTCTTCCTCCAACTCTCCCTCCCTGCCCTCCTCCTCCTCCCCTTCTCCTTCCTTCTCCTTTTTTTTTTGGGGGGGGTCCAAGGATGGGGAAAGGAAGGATGTTGTAAAAACAGCGAGCTTGCCTTTGGTCCTAGCTACAGTGGTGCTAGGAAGTTTCAATGCCTTTAATTAGTTTAGGGAAAGAGTGACAAGTAAGCAGAAAAGAGGAGTGAATATGATTTAATTTGGAAAAAAAATGCTTTGATTTGATCTTTGTAGGTAACTTAACAAACCTTGATTATTAATCGGGCAGTCAAGCCTTCCCAAAAGTTGTTAACTAGGGCTAAGAGGGATTACAACTCCACTCTTGTGCCTCAACAGGAGCACAAGCAACTGCTTCTTTTTGTAATTACTAAAAACATCTTAATGGATTTTTAAAGGTGTTTGTTTCACAGACTTCTTCATATGTTGGGGTTAGGAATGAGCAGTGCAAATTTCTATACTCTTCTGGGAAAAATGGGAGAAACTTGGGGCACTTTAATCTCCTGGAGAACACCTGAATTGTAACTAATCAAGCAACAGGGTTTAATTGTTATACACAAATTAGTTTTAAAAAATCACCAGAATTGAAACTATTCATCTTGGGAAAGTAATGTTTCAGTAAGTCATTGGGTTTGTTTAACAATATGTGCTAAAATTCTAAAGGAAATATTCAGTGGAATGAATATAGTAGGAAATTTTCTGATTTCATAGAAAGAAAAAAATATGGAAAATTTTATGTGGTTATCCTCTATGACAGGGCTGTCCAACCTTAGGGTTTTTTTTGAAACAAAAGATAATATATTTTTATTTGCCATTTTAGTGAGAGCTCTGTGGTAGCTTGGCTTCCTTTACTAAAGCATTTATGTGAATTTCTGTGCTTGTAGGCAGGGCTGCATTTTGGACAGCCCTGCTCTATGATATGCAGCTGGAGGTTCCCAGGCATCTTGCAGTTTACTAGTAGGAATGAGAGGGAACTTGGAGATGATGGGAAGCCTCTTCCTCCTCTTGTCAGTTACCTGAACATCATCCTCCTCCAAGTTCTAGTAATAAATTTTGTATCCTTCTGTCTTTGCCTTTGGTCTCCAATGCTCCTGAGTATTTCACTTTAGGTTTTGAGCCTGCCCTTATGTGAGTTTTAAGGTAAAGAACTACCATTTTATGCATTGCTGGTCTGATTCTTTTTTGAACTACTATCCCATTATTGATATTAAGGACTGGCACACTCCCTCCCTATTGTCCTTCCTATGTTCTGACAGCACTTGCCACACTGGTCTAGGGTCTAAGGTACTCTAACTGTTTCCTAATTCTCTTTCTTTAAACACTCTGATGAGGTTATTCAGATCACTTTGTGCTGAACCTATGGGTTCTCCCTCAACACACTCACCCACACCCACATATACACTCTCACACACACTCTTCCTATCTGTAGTAACCAAGCCCACAACTCCTTGAAGTAAATCCAAAAGAAAGAGGGAACCCCAAGTTTAGCTAAAAATGAAAGGAATTACCCTTCCGATAGCCTTTTTTTTCTATTTGGTGTGGACGACACTGATCGATCTTCAGTTACAAAATTACTTTGGATATAGATTTTCTGGGAATGCTTTCTTAAAGTGTCTTATCCCTTATATAGAACATTACCTTTAAAATAAGTTTTGAATAAAATTTTAATCTGATTTTATTACACAGCATAACAAAAAACGTTGTGACAATAGCTAACATACAGCACTTTAAACACTTTACATTTATTATCTCACTTCAGATGAAGAAACTAAAACACTGATAGGGTAAGTGACTTGACTAATATCACACCACTAATAAGTATGTATCAGGATTTGAACTTAGGTCTTCCTAACTCCAAGTCTAGCATTCTGTCCACTATACTTACCTAGGGAGTGGTGGCTATTTGGTAATGGGACTTAAAAGGCATAAGAGGTGCAGCAAGAGGTCTGACTCAAGGTCCTTTTAGCATAACATTCTGACGATAGCACCAAAGGACTACCCTGAGCAAGAAACTATTACTGCATCTCAGTAGTCATCTATAAGGCTCAGTTGCAGTTCAGCCAGTAGTTTCACAATCTAACCAAAGAATTCCATCAGCAGTCTTGACAAGCGGATGCTGCTCAGTCCCAATGATGACAGATTGGATCTGATACACAATAAAAAGATATTATTGGATTATTCCACAACACTAGGATGAGAATGGTGTCAGAGAAGAATTATTGTTACCAGGTATGTAGGATGAATCAAAGTTGTGATGAATGAATGTGGACTGCAGGGGATTAGTAAGGAAGTACATTGGACTGAGATAGTCATATCATTATGACAAGAGCTATGGATATAGCAAGGAAACTTTCTACATGTGAAGTACTGACAGAAGAGAAATTATCTTCCGGGAAACACAAGAACAAAAATGATGATGATATTGACCCTTATATAAGCACTTTAAAGGGTATAAAGTGCTTTACATACATTATCAAATTTTAGCCTCAAGACAACCCTTCTGAGATAGGCACTCCAGGTATTGTTTCCATTTTAAGGATGAGGAAACTGAGCTTATAGAGGTTAAGTGACTTGCCAATGGTCACATAGCTAGGAAATGGCAGGGGCAGGAGCCTTTCATGACTTCAAGGCCAAAATTCTTCAGAATGCATTGAACTATTTCTCACTAAGTCAGCTTTTGATACAGGTGACTGGGTTCTTGAAAGTTATACTTGCTGAACACATACTCTTGCAGGTACTACCATGCAGGAAAGGAGTGGTGGACAGGTTGACTGAGCTGTATGTGTGTCCTATGAGGGCTAGCCTAGCTAGGAAAATAAAGATAACAATTACAAGATAGAGGAAACATAGGCAGATACACTTTCTCTAAAATAATAGGAGGCTTTAGAGGACTATAAGCTCACAGGGACTTTACAGATTATTTTAAAGAAAGGGAAACTGAGGGCCTAAGGAGGAGAAATCAGTTGCCCAAAGTCACAGAGTTAGTTATTGGCAGGGCTTAAGACTAAGGCCTAGGCCTCCTTGCTCCCAATTCAGTACGCTCTCTACCACAACAGCATAGTATTAGTATTATGTGTATCTTGGATAGAGGGAAAGGGAGGGGAGTCTGGACTTGTGATCTTATCATTGTAGGGAATTCCTGGTATCTATGGACTATTCTCTCCACAGATGCAGGTGAGCAACTTTCTGTAATTTATAATCTCAGAAAGTTGCCCAGGGCATTAAGAGGTTATATGTCAGAAGGTCTTCTAATTCCAAGGCTAACCTTTCATCCATTATGCCAAACTCTTTATATGTATCTTTGTATTCTAATTAATTTTTACTAATCAGAAAATATGATTTACCACAACATTCTGTGCCAGGTAAAAGTTTTCTGTTCCTCAAATTGTATCTTAAAATTGAGATCATCTTCCAAATGCTCTTAAACAATAATGGAATAAGTATATATCACATACATGTTTGGAGACCCTTAAAATGAGAGACTATCAACAAATGACTCAACTGAGTTCTCACAGAAATGAGTTAACTCTAACCACTTTATGATAAACTATATAGCACCTTTGAAAAAATGTATTGATGCCGTTTATATTTTTCATGACTATCATCTCCAGATATAAGGTCCCTTGCTTCTCTTCTGCCACCCATTACTGAATTGTCCTCTTAAAGGAAAGTAACTGATGTATTTTTACATGCCCATCATTCCTGATATAAGCTTCTGTGCTTCTCCCGTGATACCCGTTGATGAACCTTCCTCTTAAAACAGCTAAATAAAATCAACCGGTTTGCATTTGGGAGTGTATTTAGTGTGTTCTGCTTTCCTCTCCTGTTCCTACCTGCCAGGAGAAAGGTATGTTTCAGTACCTATTCTTTGGAATCAAGAATGCTCATTACAATTACTCAGTTTGGCTTCCATTTAGGATTCTTTTCATTTAAATTATTACAACCATTGTAGGTGCTGTTCTTCTGGTCTTTCTTGTTCCATTCTGCACCAGTTCATACAAATCTTCCCATGGTCCAGCGAGTTCTTCATAATCATCACTTCTCATGGCACAATAATATTCCTTTACACGCCTATACCAGTTTGTTGAGATATTCCCCAATAGGTGGGCATCCATTTTGCTGCTGGGCATTTTCTGAAAGACGCTCAGCTTTCACATGCCACCCCTTGCTCCAGATATCACACGACTTCTTTCAGAGAGCCTGCCGCAGCTTGCACGGTGAAAGCTGCAATAGAAACCTGCTTCTTGACTTCTGCCCAGGCCTTTGAAGGATCTTCTTTGTTTTCAATATCGAAGAGAGCATCATAAATTCCTGGGAATGCCTCTCCAGCGTACTTGTTATGACTGCTTGGAGCAAAGATGATGTGCCTGTTGGTGCAATACAATTTTATAAATATCTCGTCAAGAAACGTTTGCAAACTCTCATTTGGCAACGAACACTTTGGCAACAGTGCTCACTACTTTTTGGTGGGGGGAGAGGGAAATTCCAGTTCTTTTAGAAGATGATTGTGCTGCATGGAGGAGATTATGGGCTAGGAGACTACGGGCTTTGAACTGTACATTTGAGAGGGTTGAACTCTAGGGTACTTATAAAGTCCCTTTCAAACTCTTTAGTCTATGAAGTGATTTTTCAGTAGTATATTTGTACTGGATACAGCATAGGGTAGAGTTAGAGCTAGAAAGGATCTGAGAGGCCATCGAGTCCAACCCTTTCATTGTATAGATGAGGAAACTGAGGCTGATAGATATTAAATGAGTTTCCCTAGGTGTCTGAATCAAGACTTGAACTCAGGTCTTGTCGATTCTGATGCTAGCTCTTTTATTCACTGCTGCATCTCACAAAACATAGGTCTGAATTCTAGTTCTACTTTCTGCACCTTATGCTACTCTAAATGACTCACCTTCTCTCTCTGAGTCTGTTCCATCATCTGAAAAATTAAGAAGTTGGATTAATTGATCCCTAATGTCCACTACAGCTCTAAATCCAATGATGTAGAAGTGGAGAATGATTTGGCTAAACAACTCATCCATAATTTCTCAGTAAATCCTGTTTGTGACCAACAACTTGTACGGATGAAAGAGTTGTACAGGCTAAGGACTGCAGTTTCTCTTCCATCAGTTTATCCAGTTTGTGATTTTATAGCTATGTTGTCAGCCAGTCAGTCTGTCTGTCTGTCCATCTGTCTGTCTGTTTCTCCCTCCCTCCCTTCCTCTCTCCCTCTTTTCCCTGCCTCCTCCATCCCCCTCTTTTCTCTCCCTCCATGTATATCTCTACCTTGATATCTATATTTCTTGTTTGTACAAAGCTGTTTGCATTTTGTCTCCCACATTAGATTCTGAGCTTCTTGAGAACAGGATCTCTTGGTTTTGTTTTGTTTTTTTCCTTTCTTTTTATCTTTCACACTTAGCACAATGGGGGCACATAGCAGATACTTGGTCAATGTTAGTTGACTGACTGATTAAAATTACAACTTTGGCTTTCATGGTATGATAGTCTAACTAAGTGAGTTTATTGATCCCCAAATCACTAGAAAGTAAAGGATACATTATTCAGAACTGAGAAGGGACCTCAGGGGCTATCTATTCCTTTAGTTCTACAATATCCTTGTAAGTGGCTATTCAGCCTTTGCTTAAAGGCCTGTAGTGACAGGAAATTCATTTTTTCTTAAACAGTCCATTCTTCTTTTGGACATCTCAACCCATTGGTCACTGTTCTGCCCTCCCACTTCAAAAAGAAGTCTCATCTCTTTTTCACACAGCAGACCTTAAAATATTTGAAGCTGGCATCATAGCAAATCCTCCATGAAGCCTTTGCTGATTTCTCCCAAGTGGTAACAATTTCTTCCCTCAGACTTTATATGGGACTGTGTTTGTCACTTCTCTAACTCCTTTGTATATTAAATTTATCTGTGTTTCTGTAATTTTCCGTTATCAGACTGTCATATCTAAAGTCTATGCTATATACGGTAATCATTCGAGACATGGTTATGACTTTTTATTTTGTTGTTGCATTATGTCCTCCTCAGGTTCTTATCTCTCTAGGCTAAAAATCCCCAGTTCCTTTAACCTATTCTTATATGAGCATTAAAATAACTCCTGCCCCCCCAAAGACGCCCCAAACCTCCCAAAATTTCCCAGCTCCCACACTGCCAAATTAAAAGTTATTATTCTTTTGTTCATTGATGAGTCTCTTAACAATTGTTCATGTGGTATTCTATGTATCCTTCAGAAGGCACAAAACATCCAAGTCCTAAAGGAGAGATGGGAGTGTCCTGATCTAATCCTAGACCTCTGACTTTGGGAAAGCTACTTCTAAGCCTTGGTACAAGTGAATGGTTACATTCTAAGAAATCGTGCTATTTTGAAAGCATTACAAATTAAACTACAAACTCATATTACCTTTAAGGAATGTTTTTCCCTGAGAATAATCACCAGAAACATGTATGAATAACCATTAAAAAAATTCTGATTTCATTTAATTCTCAAGTACTATCCTCTGAAACTTTTTCCAAAAGCTGACATTTGAAAAAAAAAATACCATTTAAGCTGTAGTAGATTTTTTTTCTCCTTACCTATAGAATGGGCTTCCAGGCAATCCAAGAGGATCAATGAAAGCTCTTTCTAAAAACATTAGCTGATCGTTGATAATTCTCACTGAGATTGGGCTAAAGAAGGCAAGGAAACATCAGCATATTTGGAAATGGACATTTGAAACCAGGTGGCTGCACATTCACAACAGAAGCAAAACAAATACAAGCTTTTACAATTCAGCTCTTTGCCTTGTCATGGCACAGAGGTAACTCAGTTCCTAAAGGCTAAGATCAGCAGAACTTGGGTTCTAGCATATCTTACAAAGCCAGAAGAACTCTGAGGACAAATACAGAAACAGACATTTTGTCCATCATCTGATATTGTAGCCTTGTGAAAAGATTCATCAGTTAGGCAGCAACCCATGAAGACTTTATATAAAGGCCCGAGAAACAGATAAACCACAGTTTCCTGAATTTAAAAAACGGGATCATAGGGTTTAGAACAGGAAGGGATTGTGGAGATCATCAAGTCAAATCCCTTCATTTTGCAGAGGAGTAAACTGAGGCAGAGACAGGTTTAATGATGTTGGTGAGGTTAGAGCCACAGGATGATGGAGTCCGTATCACTCAAAGGGTGTCTCCAAGTTTTCCATGGGATGAAGGATATTAATGGGAAAGAACACTGAAGAGTGAGATGGAACAGCAGTAGTGACAGAGTGGCCAGCCAGGTATACTGGCACAAAGAAAGGGAGTGGCCTATTCCTCTAAGGTTATACTTAGGAAAGCAAGTTCCCAGCAAAGGGACTCTTTGGTAAGGTTGATGCTGGCAGTGGGACCAAGTAAGAGAAGCCAGTGGAAGATGACAAAGTGCCAGGACGGCTAACTCTAAAAAGTGGAAAGAGAGCAGTACCTCTGTATTACCACGGGGAGGAAGTGTATTCCCTTGGATATCCGCACTATGGGCAAAGCCCAATGGACCTGTCCTAGATTTTGTTCTTCTAAAGGTGTCATATTGTAAATAGAAGATAAGGAATTCAAAGCCAGGTCTTCTGACTCTTAAATCCTGTGTTCTTCAGCTGCATACCTTGAAGTCACCATGAGCATCATGAAGTGAACTGTGGTAAATATTTGGCTAATTCAAATAAAAATCCCAGCTAAGTCAAATGCATGGTGAAATTCCAGTTTGGGAGTTGAAACCTGGCCTACAAATCTCTCTTGGAGGCTGGCAGTAGGAGGTAAGGAAGCAACAGGATTATTATAGTGTGAGTAACATGACTAGCAATCAACATATAAGCCATATATGGCTCCCCCAAAGCCTCATGAGGAACTTATTAATGCCCTAACTTTGCTATTTCAATGGAATTTTCTTTGGACCAACTGTTTCCAAATTGAGCAAATGTAATGGCAAGCAAAGAGGGACTTTTTGCTGCTTTTTCTTTTGGAGTGCTTCTCAGCACTATGGCAATCAAGTGTCTTTGATTGCACCTTGCCTTTGTTTGAATCAAGAGTCTTTCATTGAATCAAGAATCCTTGACTGGAAACAGTATATGTACTCTGAGGTTAGTATTCTGCTTCGGGGCTCACTCATTGGAAGAGTGTTTGTGTGATTTGGCCAGACAAGACTCTGGGTAGCCATTAAGGAGCCCCCTGGCTTTGGAAACTCAGATGTTGGTGCTTCTTTCTCTCTGGTCATTTATGTATTGCTATGGTCAGGCAGTTAGAAGCCTATCTGTTGATTTGTGTTATTTTCTGTTTCTAATTTCTATTTGTATTTGCTCTGAAGTTCAGGGCGCTGACTTTCCCCCCTGAATTAAGTGAATGATATACATATATGTATATATGTATACATATATGTGTATATTTAATTAAAGTAAGATTGTAAACCCCTTAAAGTTGCTTTCCTTTAGAAAAGCAGATCAAGGAATTTGTGATAGCAGCCCTCCTGTGTGCTGGTGTTATTGGTCTTATACCTCCACAGAATCTACAAGTAACATTATTGGTACAGCAAATGACATCTGTCTTCTATGGTACAGCAAAAAGAATGCTGCATTTGGAGTCAGAAGGCCTAGGTTCAAATTTTAGTCCTGTCACTCTTGGGCATATCATTTAATTTCTGTTGGCCTCAGTCTCCTCATCTATAAAATGATGCAGTTGGACATGACAGAAGGGAATGAGGAGGCAGCTGGCTTGGGGGGGAAGGTTGTGAGTCTGGTGGTAATGGGCCCATGAGAGCAGAAAATTGGAACTATAGAGTCAGGTTAAGAGATAGAAAGGGCTTTAAAGCTCATGCAGTCCAAATGCCCTTATTTTACAGATGATTAAACTGAGGCCCAGAAAAGTCATTTCATTGAATATTTACCCTAAGGGAAGAATAGGAAGTTAAACTCCTTTGTAAGTGAACTCCTCCAGGGCAGGGACTATTTTGCTTTTGTTTTTGTATTCCCAGTACAGAGACTGGCACACAGTAGATACTTAATATTTTTTTAATTGTTTGATAAATGGGCACTGATTCCTAAAGTCTATTTTAACACTGATAGCACAAGTGGGTTAAATGGCTAGGAGGGAAGAATGACAGGTAGACAGTCAGAGTACTCCACTGGGAACCTCTTAATGTTGGGAGAAAGAAAAGAAGGTCTTTAGCAGGTCGGGGCACAGGGATCCCCTGTTGCAAACTTTTGGAAGAACTAGGGCAAGAATCAGAAAGTATGGGACAGGTAAGGATGCAGTGGTGTGCTAGAACCAGCTTGGACGAACTCCTTAAATTTTCAGCGTGAGAATTTACACCTTGCAAATTAGCAAATGCTAAAACAAACAAAGAAACAAAAACAGGCTTGAATTATTGTTTGATTGGTTATCTGGACCTAAGAAAATGATGTGGAAAGTGTTAACAATTTAGATTAAGATTTAAGTATAATGTGTGAACAATTTTTTTTCTGTAGATGTTTACTAGCACCACCCTTACATTGCTGGGGTGATGTCCTGAATTGATGAGATCCCAGATCCATTTGAATATCTGAATAATATAAGTGGGTCCACCTGCTTATTTGCTTTGTGATCTGCTTGATGTTGAGAATTGCAAACGCCCACTAATATTTATTATGTAATGTAGAGTCATGATCTTCTATAGTTTTAGTTGCTTGGGGGCATTGAGAGACTAAGTGATTTGTACCCCAACGTCTCCCAGACTTTACCAAGGCCAGTGTCCACTCAGTGTGCCAGACTGGATCTCTCCTATTTAACTATACTTAGAATATGGTCACATCCTATACACACACAATTACCTATGCTTAGAATATGTTCACGTCCTACTCACTTGTTTGTGTCTAAGTCTTGCAGTCTCTTGCTGAAGTTAGTAGCTGTTTCTGTAAAATTCTTCACCGCAGAGAAAAGTGGATCTGGAATAAAGATCATCTAGTTATTTAAAGTCTAATTATCTGGCAAGAGAGAACCACAAAAATATAATCTCTCTCTTCCAGGAATTTATAGGCTACAGTAAAAAAAGCCCTGAATGAAAAAGACAATACATTTCTATTAATAATTAGGGACTACTACATAAGTAATGCTACAATTATATACTATAAGCTTAGTACTTCCTACTCAGTCTTTGCACAACAAATATTGTTGCTGATGGTCCCCTTGCCGCTCTAGCTCTAAGATCCTAGGATGAGAGAGGATATATCAAAAGCAAATTCCAGAAAAAAAGTGTTTTGGCCATATCACATACCAAAGGATACATTGTATGCTTGCAGCTTTTCTGGATGTTTCTGAGCCAGTTCATAAATGCTGTTAACATATTTTTGTAAAACTTTGGCATAGTCTTGACAATCCAAAGGGAGAATGATGGAGTCGGCCAATTCAAAAACGATGCCTCCTCGGACCTGAGCCACTGTGAGGTGATTCTTAAAAGTAGGGTCGTAAAAGTTTTCCACTATTTCATAAGTTTCATAGACACTGTGATATACTGGATAGCTGCTGTATCTGTCTGTTTTCTACAAATGTAAGAACAAAATACAATTCTCATTGCCTTTGAAATACAACACAGAGTAAATTAATATGGAGCGGAAAAGCAAAAGAAATTTATCACTGATGTCTAAAGAAATTTCTTGGCCAGTTATTAAAAAAACTTCCTCTCCTCTGCATCTTTCAATCCTTTGTCTTAAGTTTCATCTCCAGTCCTCCTCAGACAGCTTATTTTTGCTTATCTCTCCTCCACCCACCCAAACTCCCACCTCTCCCCACTGTTCTCCCCACACCCAGCTAAAATTGCCATTTGAACGTAGGCTCTTTGTAGGCTGAGAGTGTTTCACTTTTGTCTTTGTACCAACAAAAATCAACACAGTAGTTGCTTAATAAATTAATTAATAAATTCTTGTTGAATTGAAATCGAATTGAACATAAAAATATCAGAAAAATGTAATAATGATCTGAAACCAAAACGTGAAGGCACCACCTAATGCAACATTTTTCATTCCATTGATGTAAATAGTAATAGTACTAGACTGATTATGAACTAGATATTAATAATACTAGATACCACATAATACTTACACTATATAATAGTATGAATGAAAAGGTAGATACATTTCTGTTAATAAGTATAAAGAATAAAAATGGACTTCTACATAAGAAATGCTACAATTATATACTATAAGCTTAGTACTTCCTACTCAGTCTTTGCACAATGAATACTGTTACTAGACACTAAATACTAGATACTAGATGCTAAATACTAAATAATAGACTGATTGTGAACTAAAAGGAGTCTACAACAAAAAACTGGACTTCATTTCTGCAAAGAGCAAACAGTTCTAAAGTTATAAAGTACAAAATGCCCAAAACATTAATCCTTGAAATTCCATTAACTTGTTATTAATGGACACCAGTGTGGGCAAGAAGTTGGCAGAATTGAGTTTTAGAAATGATTCTTCCTTTAACTAGCTATGTAATCTTAGAGAAATGACCATTTCTTTGGCCCTTAATTTCCTCAGTTTAAATTAAATTGTCCCAGATACCTTTCTTCTTCAAGATTCTTATGGCTGAGAAAATTATTATATTACTGCTAA
Source organism: Phalanger gymnotis (assembly GCA_028646595.1). Lineage (NCBI taxonomy): Eukaryota > Metazoa > Chordata > Mammalia > Diprotodontia > Phalangeridae > Phalanger > Phalanger gymnotis. Next base: position 730,969,549 of record CM053622.1, on the reverse strand, counting down.
TGAGTCACACTTGAAATAGCTGTTGGTGACAATGCTAACAGACTGACATTCATGTAGCACTTTAAATTTTACTTATTTCATCTGAGCCTCACAACATCCCAATAAAATTTCTATTACAGGTATTATCCCTATGTTAAATATGAGGAAACAGGGTCAGAGAGGTTGAGGGATTTACTAGTATCAGAGGAAAGGATATGAATAAAAGTCTGTAATGACTCCAAGGTAGCTAGATGGCATAGCGGATAGAATGCTAGGCTTAGAGTTAGGAAGACTCATCTTCTTTAGTTCAAATACTGCCTCAGACACTTACTAGCTGTGTGAACCTGGGCACTTAACTCTGTTTGCCTCAGTCTCCTTATTTGTAAAATAAGCTGAAGAAGGAAATGGCAAACCACTCAAGCATCTTTGCCAAGAAAACCCCAAATAAGGTCACAAAGAATTTAGTCATGATTGAAAATGACTTAGCAACAGAACTCTCATGACTCCACATCTGGCACTTTTCTCATGCTATTATTTTGCCTCTGTGCTAGTACTGTGCTTTCACTACCTACCATGTGATTTGCACCACAGAATCTCAGATGATCAGAATTATAAAAGTTCTTCAAGATCATCTACTAACCCACACTGGAGTAGATATCTTCTATGATATTTCCAATCATTGGTCATCTACCATTCTGTATGCTTTGATTTCTTTCACATGTGAGGGTTATAGGTAAAATAGTTAAAATTATTAAATATGGATTTTGCATGGTATTTATGATTCCACTGAAACACCAATATCATGTCACAGAAATAAAATATCTTCCCATTTTAACTTGGTTCTCTAGTGGCTGCCTTCCTGAGTAATAACCCAGCATAGCAGCCGGGCCTGGCAGCGGTGCCCCTTAAAGCTCGAACTAACTAGAAATCCAATTCAACAAATGCTTATTAGGAATCTACTCTGTGAGAAGCACTTTTCTAGGCTAAGGGGAAATAGAGGGAAAATCAAAACAGCTTCTCCCCTCATAAAGCTTACATCCTACCATTCACAGTAGAGTTTTGATCATAAGTGCAAGATAAGAAAATCATCAGTGTGTTTATAAGAGTTTTACTCCGAAATAAAAGCAATCTAAATGAATATTTTGTGAGATGTCAGATTAACATCACAAATTTTAGGTAGGTCACTGATATCAACATAATGCATTTTTGGTACACCAATAACCTGGAACAGGAACTGGCAGAAGTAATCTTTGGAAAAGATTTAGCACCTACAGTTTACCTACTATGGAAGCCATCATCCATTGATATCAACTCACAACTGTCTAGCTCTTTCCAAACTCTTTTAATCCCCCTACAGCCACAGCTGTTTGCAATGGTCATGCTTGACAGAGACTGAAGACAGGAAATCAAAAGTCATTGGCGGATTCAAACTTACCCAATTTTTAGTATAGCGGGCTCTGCCTGAAGGAATGCCAAGTCTATGAAAAAAGACTTCAAAGTCGTTGCCAGATCCCAGTTTGTTAATCCTTGCAAAGGTAAGAAAGACAACATTAGAATTTTTTTTAACAGTTTCAAGAACTATGAAAGTGCTGTAAAACAATTTGTATAAGAAGAAATTTTAACCCTTTGAGTTACAATGACTTCCTTTTTGATTAAAAATTGCTTTTCCAGTACCTGTTCATGCTGTGTGTGTGTGTGTGTGTGTGTGTGTGTGTGTAAACTAATACTGACAATGCTAATCCAATAGACTGTTGATCAACTGTCAATAAATACTTATTAAGCACCTACTTTATATCAAGTGAAGTGCTAAGCACTAGGGATACAAAAAGAGACAAGACTGTCCCTGCCCTCATGGAGCTCACAGTCTAAGGGAAGAGCCCAAATGCAAACAAATATGTACAAACAAGCAAAGATAGGATAAATAGGAACTAATCATCAGAAGGAAGTTACTAGAATTAAAAGGGATTGGAAAAGGTTTCCTATATGAGATAGGATTTAATGTGATTTAAAGGAAGACAAGATTTAAAGGTAGAAATAAGGAGGGAAAGCATTCGAGGCATGGGGGACCACCAGAGAAAATGACCAGAGTGAAAGATATCCTGTTCATGGAATAACAAGGAGGCCAATGTCATTGGATTGAAAAGTATGTGACAGGAATAAGGCATAAGAGGATGGAAATGTAGGACAGAGCTAGGTTGTGAAGGGCTTTGAACACAAACAAGATTTTGTATTTGATGTTGAAGGTTATGGAGAGCCACTGAAGTTTACTGAGAAGGGTGGGGGGTGACTTGGTACCTTCACTTTAGGAAAAAATGAAGGATGGACTAGAGTGGGGAGATACTTAAAGCAGGCAGACCCACCAGCAGGCTGTTGTAATCAAGTCTAGATGTGAGGTGATGAAAGCCTTCACCAGAGTGGTGGTAGTGTCAGAGGAAAGAAGAGAGTGTATTGGAGAGATGTTTAAAAGGTGAATTGATTGGGGAGGCAGATAATGAGAAGTCAAAGATAACACCTAAGTTGTGATCTGGGGAAGTGGGAGGATGGTGTTGCCCTATGCAGTCATAAGGAAGTTAGGAGACAGGGAGGGTTTAGTGTGAAAGTTAATGAGTTAGATTTTGGACATGTTGAGTTTAAGATGTCTATTGGAATCCTATTTGAGCTGTCTAAAAGGCAACTGGAGACGTGAGAATGGAGGTCAGAAAGGGGTTTGGGGCAGGATAGGTAGATTTGAGAGTCCTTAGCATAAATATGGTAATTAAATCCATGAGAGCAGATGAGATCACTAAGTGAAGTAATATAGAAAGGGAAAAGAGAAGAGGTGCCAGGATAGAACTCTGTGGGACACCTATGCTTAGAGGGCTTCAGTTAAATGTCATGTAAAAAATTATTAGACTAGCTCTGTCCTATACTTCCATCCTCTTATGCCTTGTTCCTGTCACATACTTTTCAATCCAATGACACTGGCCTCCTTGTTATTCCATGAACAGGATATCTTTCACTCTGGTCATTTTCTCTGGTAGTCTCCCATGCCTGGAATGCTTTCCCTCCTTATTTCTACCTAGTGCCTTTCTTGTCTTCCTTTAAATCACATTAAATCCTATCTCATACAGGAAACCTTTTCCAATCCCTCTTAATTAGACTATTAGCAAACCAAGGTCCTGGTCCTCACTTGACCACTAATAAACTATGTGATTTTCAAACAATTCATTTAATCATTGTATAGCTTTACAAGATCTCCACAACGCAAAGTCTTTTCTTCATATCTTCCAGGAGCATCTTGTCTCCACCCCTCTGTCTCATCACTCTCTTATGTACTATTCTTACGTATAAGGATGTAACCCTCAGTATACTGTAAGTTCCTTGAGAGCATAGACTATATTCTTTTGCACTCTGGTATTTCTAGGACAGTGCCATTCACATAGCAAGCAATAAATAAATAAATAAATGAATGAATGAATGAATAAATAAATAAATAAATAAATAATTTGTCAAATAAAAAAAAGTAAGGCAATATGTATTTTTCATTTACTTTGCTTTTCTAGTGTGGATTGTCAGATCGACTTCTTTCACATTCTTGTGGGTGTCACTGATGAGGGTTTGTAACAATCCAGTATTTGCTGCAATTAATTCAGTATCATCTGCTACTAAGAGTATTTGGAGAACCACACAATAATACTTTTTTTGTCTGGATGGAGCATCTTCCAGGAGACAGCCGAACACTTGAGACAGCTGCATATTATTTTCCTATGTTATACTTCCTTTACTGTCAACACATTGGATCACTGAGCTGTTACCACTGTAGTCACATCTGTGATAGTACTGTTTAATTTTAATGTATACAGGAAGAGATTTCACAGATTTCTTCTGTTTCATCCATAAATTTTTTTTAAGATCTTTATTCGAATGCCAGGGTCCCTGAAGCCTTATTTTCTTCTTAGGTGCTTTTTTATGCTTTGGGAGATGGTATGGCACATAATCTTCTGTCATCTTCCTCTGTAAAAAAAGGGCTCGCACTTTAAATTTGTGTTACCCCTGGCTGCTATAGCTCTTCATTTAGCAAGGGGATTGTTTGTTATCCAAAGCAATGCTTAGGCTGTTTAGCTTTCTTGTTGTGTTACTTTGCACCATTCATAGGCCTCTAAGAAATGGTAATAGCTAATGTCTTTATTTTTGCCCATTTCTGATTTTTCAGAGTTATGAATTCATTTAAGCAGGTCAGGTAAGAGCTGCTAAAATTACAAACATCGTCTTCTACTTATTTTTGCTTTTAGTTTGGTATTTATTTTGACCATTGCTCTAACCAATAAATATTCTTGGTGTGCAGAGAGTTGATTCTGAACTGCCTTCTATGCCTAAAACTACTCAATCCATATCTGTTAATATTTAGTCCATTAAAAATTTTTATGGTATCACTTAGTGGCCACTAAATCCAGGGTTTCAATTCTCTTCCTAAAGTGCTCATCATATAGAGATATAAGACTTCTGAGTCTACCATGGTGACTAGTTAGATAAAACTAAGCTAGTGTTCCAGGAGCTGACAACCTGTTTAAGTTTCCATCCTTAATCTGTCCTCTAGGATTGCCCTGCAGTCATTGCTGTTGAGGCTGCTTAACTTCTCAATAGGAGAAGTAGGCTCTCTAGTACTCACGTTCTTGGACTCCTGTCCCCAACCATACTCCCACACAGAAAGTTGTTACTTAACTTGGTTCTTAATTATAGAAACAGTTATACTCTTGAAGTCTAACAGGTTTTCCCAGAAAAAGGGAGACAAAAAAATGTTACCCAAAGTACAAGCATGAATCAGGTATGTAACCTGATTCACAGGGTAAAACACACAGAAAATAAATAATAATCAATACAGAATCACAGAATGATTAGAAAAGAAGCCAGTAACTTATGACTAATACAATCAGTAGATAAAATTCACGTAATCACTGAGATACAGTTTCTTCATAAGGCCTTACCCAGTGTGCATTTCTCCTCCCTTCAGCATAGTCCAAACAACACCAAACACACTCTTTATTTCCATTGACCCCTCTCTCTATGGTCTTTTTGATTACTTTTTTCTGTGGCTGTTGCCAGTGCAACTAACTGCCTTGGTGGCTGTTATGCTGCTACCCTGCTACTTGGGTACGTGATACAGGGAAGACACTAGCTGCCTTTCAAGACTTCACAAAGTCTTCCACAAAGGAAAAGAAGACACAAGAGGGTCACTCTCTTCTATTTGATTCTCCAAACCAAAAGACATGGTCCTCATGTTTCAAAGCTGGCAAAAAGAGGAGACTTGAGGGGCGAGGATTATCTTTTTAGTACATCCAGAGTTCCAGGTCAGCAGCCAACTAAAAGATTTTTCAAAACCATCCAGTTGGAACCCCTGAGCCATCATGGCCAACAGGAAGACGTCAAAAGATACTTATGCGTGTCCTGAAGTAGGGGCTGGGGAGACGGGAACCCTTCCATCATGCATATCTAGCAGGGCCGGATTAAGCTTCCAAATGTTTACCTGGCATGCCAGCTGAATATGGTGTTACTACATGGGTAATCTACATTTGGCTTCTCTCATTCTTGCTCCTTATATTTTTCAACAGTTTTTACTATTCTATTTTGTGCTCCCTGATAGAAATTGAAGTCACTAGATATCAAAGACATACAGTTGAATTAGCTTGAATGCTTGATATTTATTACAGGATATTTATTAACAATAAGTAACTGCATTTAAGTACCCAGATATTGTGCTTTGGGTTTATGTTCTATTAAGCCCCTTTCTATTTTTTTTTCAAAAATGAAGATGCAAAAGAAAACAATTTGAACACTGTTAACTGTAAAAAAGAAACACTTTGAGTTACAGCAAATGATAATAATAACAATGATAGCTAGCATTTATATAGTCCCTACTATGTGCCAGGTGCTGAGAGCTTCACAAATAGGATCTCATTTGATCTTCACAACAACTCTGGGAGGTACATATTATTATCGCCTCCATTTTACAGATGAGGAAACTGAGTCAAACAGTTTCTGTGACTGTCTCAAGGCTACTCAGTTATTAAGTGACTGAGGTCAGATTTCAAACCAAGTCTTCTTGACTCCACTCCCAGTGCTCTAATGCCCTGTGCCATCTCGCTTATTACTGGAGGCCAAAGTTTATATGTACTTTGTATTTTCTCTCTTGTATTATCTTTTAAATACCTCAATTGAAAATAATCTGTTGGCAGTCTCTGAGTCTTGAGTTTTTTTTTCTTTGTATCCTCAGTACCTAGCACAATGCCCTATAGTAGACACTTGATAAATGTTTGTTGAATTAAATTGAACTATTCATTCATTTACCTGGGTAGGTCATTGAATTCTGTTGAAGGATTTTTCTCCTTCCAGCTCTCATATAGAGATTTGTCTTCAAAACCCTCATCAGGACTTCGAAGCTACAAAAAAAAAATGCATTAGAAACATGCCCAATTTTAATAAATCGTAGTGCTTAAACTTATATAATGCTTTGAATTTTCCAGAGCATTTTTACAGAGATTATCTTCCTTTCTTAGACCAATTGTGAGAGTAAGGTATCATTATTTCATAGGAGAGGAGAGGCTCAGAAATTTTAAAAAATGGCTTAGGCCAGATATGAACTCAGGACTCGAACTGTTAACACATCAGAATAATTTGCATGTTAACGAGACACTCTCAAAGACTGAATATCCTTCTGGGGCCAAAGAAATAAGTCTTTAATGGTATAGTTTTTGTCACCATGACGTGATAATCCCAATACTTTTGGGGAGAGGAAACCTTACTGGAGTTCCTGAAATAATGCCATCTTTTTGGGGTTATTTTGTCCACGTACACTGAATGGTCATTTGCTCCACCCACTTTGAAGGTTAACCTTCCTTTAGTTGATAACTGGCAGTTTTGTGAATGGTTAACAAGTCAGAATGGGAGACTGTGTCTTCAGAAGGCCACTTAACAACTCACTTTTGAGTTTAGGTTATTCCTAAAGGACGGTGGTTTTAGGAACTTAAGGTCCTACTTAGATAACAGAATTTCTTAGATGAAAGCAACCTTAGGAATCATCTTTGCCAACTAAGAATCATATTAGTTAGACTCAGATTGAAAAAAGCATTCGTCCAATACTCTGATTTTACAGATAAGAAAACTAAAATCCTGGAAAGTCAGTAAGGCTCTCAATAAACATTTATTAAGCCCTTGTTATATGCCAGGCACTGTGTAGTGATTTGCTAAAGGTTATACAAAGGAAGTAAGCAGCAGAGTTGATATTTAAACCCATTTTATTGATTTTTTTCCTTTTCAAAAAAACAAACTTATGCCCGATTACCTATATGTGCCTCAGGCTTAAATTCAGAGTTAAAGTGAGTGTTCTTAGGTTATTTGATTTTCAATATAACTTTTCAGTTTTAAGCAAGAACACTCCTGTAAAGCATGGTGGACCCAGATCATGCTTTAACTCAGTAACAGTTAAATGAACCAGAAGACTAACAGAGCAAAGAAAATGAATAGAAAACACATTTTTAAAACAATCCAAATAAAATTGTCTCTCAAACAGAATCTGATTGTGAAGCACAGAGAAATGAGATAAGATTTTCTCATAGTAGACAGCAGTGCAACTTAAGTACTTTCTAAGGCAGCCAGAATGAAAGCTACCACTTCAGTGGAGTCTTTCCCTAGCTCCATAGAAATTATTTTAAACCACCAGAAAGAACTGCTGGCTAAGGACTCCACCCAATTTGGTGATGAAAATCACAAAAGAGAGGCTCTATATTCATTCCATCAATTATGCCCTTAGGGGAATCAATAAATTCTGTCATTCAGTAAGTAAATAAATATTAATTAACACCTATAATGTGTCAGACACTGTGGTAAGTTCTGAGGATACAAAAAGCAGCCAATCTCCACTCCTACCCGTCCAACCAGTCCCCGTCCTTAAGAAACTCACAGTCTAATGGAGGAGACAACAAGTAAATATGTACAAACAAGCAATATGCTGGATAACTAGGAAATAATTAATAGAAGGAAATCACTAGAATTAAGAGAGATTGGGAAAAGTTTGTAGAAAGTGGGATTTTAGTTGAAGCTTGAAGTAATCCAGGGAAGCCAAGAGGCAGGGATGAGGAGGGTGAGCATTCCAGACATGCAGGGGCAGTTAGTAAAAATGTCCAGAATGGAGATATGGAGTATCTTGTTAGTGGAACAGCAAAGAGGTCAGTTTCATTGGACAGAAGAACACATGTCAGGGTTTAAGGTATAAGAAGGTTAGGAAGGTGAGGGTAGGTAGGCTATGAACTATGGCTTTGAACAATAAATAGGGAATTTTGTATTTGATCCTAGAAGTGATAGGGAGTTATGAGAGTTTATTGAATGGAGGTGTGGTATGACATAGTATGACATAGTTATAAGTTATGACTTATGCTTAAGGAAGCTCACTTTGGTGGATAAATGGAAGATGGACTGGTGTGAGGAGAAACTTTTGACAGGAAGACCAACTAGCAGGCTTTGGAACAGTCCAGCAATAACGTGATGAGGGCTGCACCAGGATGGTTCAGGTGGAAGTATCAGAGAAGGGGGATCTTTTAAGAGAAGCTGCAAAGGTAAAAATCAACAGAATAGATATGGAGGATGAGAGATAGTGAAAAGTTTTTGTTGACATATCTAGGTTCTAAGCCTCAGAGGATGGTGTTCTCAGTGGTAACAGGGAAGTTAGGAAAGGAGGAGGCTTTAGGGAGATAGATATGAGTTCAGTTTTGAACATATTGAGTTTAAGGTATCCATTGGACATCCAGTTTGAGATGTCTGAAAGGTACTTGGAGATGTGACACTGGAGGTCAGTTAAGAGGTCAGGGCTGCAAAGTTAGATTTGAGAATAATCAACATAAAGACAATTAAGTCCATAAAAAGCGATGAGATTACCAAGTGAAGTGGTATAGATGAAAAAGAGAAGGACAAGGACAGAATCCTATGGGACACCCACAGTTAGTGGCCTTGATTTAGAGAAGAGTCTAGCAATGGAGACTGGAAGGAGTAGTCAGATAGGTAGAAGGAAAACCAGGAGAGAATATTATCCTGGAAATTTAGACACAAGAGAGTATCAAAATGAAGATAGTGATTAACAAGGCAAAGACTGCAGAGAGAACAGATAGAATAAGGATTGAGTAAAGGCCATTTAACTTGTTAATTAGGGGATAGTTGGTAGCTTGGTACAGAGCAGCTTCTGTGAAATAATGATGTCGAGTCAAACTTATGGTGAATTATGTGAGAGCTGGTTACTTCTAGCCCCTGACACTGTCCTCACCTCCCCTTTGGTGTTTAATCCGTATTATTAATCTAGGCCTGTGGTCAGTAAGGATTTAACCAATCAGACTTCTAGCTCAGCCTCCAACCACTGGGAAAAGTCCAGCTTTCTCCATCTTGCTATGCTGAAATGAAATTTAGTCATATAAGCACTACCTAATGGAGTTGAAATAGATATAGTTTAACTATCAACTGTTCTTTACTCATAATCAGTGAAAGAAAAGATACACACACACATCCATTCCACAAGCTAGGCTCCTTTGGCTCATCCAAGTCAACCTGAGTAAAATCTGTTGTTGTACCCTTAATCTAGGAATTCTAAGAATACCATTCTGGTACATAGGCTCTGAACTCCTTCTATTACTGAAGGGAAGAAACAGTAATTACTTGCAGAGTTCTGTCTATCTAGGTGCTACTGGTGTTACTAACTCCTTAGGCTAATCTTTCACTCACCTTATCATTCTGTTACTGGCTGGAACCTCCAATCTTGCTCTTAAACTGATTCCTGAGGATAATGACACATCAACTGGGCTATACTGGGTTCTGATGGACCTTATTGTAGCCTTGCCACAACTAGGTGGTGAAACTAGAATCAAAGGCAGGTCCAATTGGGGAGAAACACAACTTACCATCCATCCCCGAACCCACAAAACTCCTGACAGTGGTTTTGCCCCTTTTTGTGCTAAATTTGACTTCTCTACTCTTCAAGACCTTTAGTCTATTCCCTAAGCAGTTGAAGCTTAGTGAGAATGCCTTAGCTTCATAAGCTTTATGGGCCAAGCCAACCCATGACATAGAATAATGGCTTATCCAGCTAAGGGTTTAAAAAGAACCCCATAATGCATTTCAGCATAATCAATCAATATACCTGAATAATAATGTAGTATTTAGTTATACAAATGATGAAAATTAAAGAAACATGATTTGAGTTTTCAAAAATAGTATTACAAATTCAGCACCAAGCCTAGAAAATGAGACAAACTGTCCTCTAAAGACAGATATTCTCAAATTTCTTTGTGGATCTGGCACACACCTCTTCTTTATTATGAAGATGGAAAAGGATGAATGTTGCATAAACTGTCGGAGTTGGTTGATATGGTTAGTTTTGTTAAACAGTTATCCCCACCCCTTCATTCTTTTTTGTTCTTTTGTTATAAGGGATAGCCTCCTGGGAAGGGAAGGGGATGGCACATATTCAGAAATGAAGATAATGGAAAAAAAAGATAATGAAAAGAAGGAAGGAAGGAAAAAAAGAGAAAAAGAAAAGCAATGGTAAGATACTAATTAGTAAGGGAATATTTTACTCTAAAATTGATATTTACTTGTAAAAACCAAACTTATTAAGTAATAATAAAACAAACTAGGGAGTAATATAGACAGATAATTGAAGCATAGCGTAATAGGAATTGTAGCAAAAGCATCTTGGAATCAAAACAACTCTGAGTGAATTAATGCACCATATTCCAAGAATAAAATGTTGTAACATAATGTGATGATAATGTATTTAGCAGCAAGGTTTTTAAAAATTATTTTAACAACTGCTTATAATCTATTTTCTAAATGAAAGTCATTATTTCAATTCCCTGAAAAGTCAGTAATTTTTTTTTGTTTGCAATAACAATGATTTAAAGAGCTAGAAACAATTTTTAAAAAAATCATCTCATGCTGGAGATGAAGAAACTAAGAGAGAAACAGTGATTCTTTGCTATAATGCTGGGAATTTTCTAAAAAACATGCCACTTTATAGTATCCAGCATTCACTAGACTCCAAATAGGTAGTGAGCCCTCATTAGCCTACTTCAGACTGTTGAAAAAATAAGGCTTTTTCCAGCCATGTTTGGCAACTAAAATTCTAATGAATTAGCAACACATTGTGCAAACTTTAAGTTTAATAATAAATTTATTTCACATAATCCCTTGTTAGAGGGAAAATGCTTGAAAGTTCAAATCAGATTAGATCAGCCTGATGAAATAGCATTCAAAATGTAAAAATCAATTTGTATAATGTGTTCCATATGAAAAATCCTATATTAATTAGCTTTGGCATTAATCACCAAAGTTAATTAGGAACTAAAACAAAAAGACTTCTACTTGAAGCTGAGGAATTTGGTATTCTTTGTGTCATTTGCCAGAGTATTTAAGATGGACACTAGAAAGAAGCCCCTAGTGTGGCTCCCTCTGAAATGGATGAATGCAGTCTTCAGACAGCACTGTGTTTTGCAACACTCTGATTACCTTACTAGGTAATTTTTATGTTTTAGTTATTTTTACATGTATTTTTCCACCGTAATCAATTGTAAGGTTCACATGAGTTCTTTCTTATCTAGACCATCTCAACTTCATATCTCCCTTAGCATCTAGGACAAAAATGATACTTAATAAAAACATGTTGAATGAGTATCTTGAACAGAAAGCCTGTACATTTAAGTCATAATTATTTCACAGTGATGTAATTTCAATTTGATGTAGTTGATCTGGATTTCATAATCTCTAGAAACTCATTATTTTGCAAAATGAAGTTAACTCTGAAACTCATTATTCCTCCCTTGGTACTATTTCCTCTCTGATTGTAGAGGGAGGGGGTAAACATTTAGGAGTTCCTCTTTTTGAGGAGGTTGCCAAGGGAATTCACCTTATCATTTCCTACCCAGCTGAAGTACTGGATTTTATAATCCCCAGTAACTCACTGTTCTGCAAAATGAATTCAACTTTGTAACTCATACCTGCTCAGATAATTTCCCACCCCAGCTACATCATAATTGTATCATTATCCCACTCCAGTTCTCTCACTCACCCCCATTTTTCAGCTTCTTTTTTATGTGTTGTTTTTCTCCATTACACTATGAGCTCCTTAAAGGCAAGGACTGTTTTATAATTTTGTTTGAATTTTCTGGCAAATAGTAGGCACTTAATATTGCTGACTTTGATTCTAGTGATCAGTCAGGTTAGAGTGTCATCCCAGATACTTCTTGGTAATTTGTATAATGGAAAGGATAAGTATAATGGAAGGACAAGCTATATTACAATTTCAAGAGAGACCCAAGTTCAAATCATGCCTGACAATTACTAGCTCTATTGACCACCAAGAAATTAGATAACTTCTCTGAACTTCAAGTTCTTGAATTGTAAAATGGGTATAATAACAGTTGTAGTTCTTACCCTCATAAGACTGTATGATGGTATATGAGATAATGTGTTTAAAATACTTTGTAAACCTTAAAAAGTACTATCTGATATTTGTACAGTTCTGTTCGGCCTAAAATGAAGAGAATGTAAGATTGCTTGACTTGGGAATCCTGAGCATCAACTGAAACTTTATCTTCCCCGAACCCTCAAATTTAGGAGATAATATACATGCATGAAACGCTGTTCCTGTTCAAGGGGAAACCTAGAAAAGAAAGGGACTCATTTCAAGGTAAAATAGTTCTATGAGGGAATCTGGAAGTGGAGATGCTAAACACACGCTCTATGCTACCCTTTTGTTCCTTAAACAGATACCTGACTTAACCACTTTTTTTTTTTACATTGAAATTGTTTTTCTGCCTTTTTTCAGGTCTCCCTAGGCTTAGTATCCTTCATGATAAAATTGGTATCTTAATATGATAAATGACATGTTCTGAAGTAATGGATAAAACTGGCAACATATGGTAATGTGATACTTTGAGAAAACGGCAACTCTGTAACTAAAAAGTCATTTGAAAATTATTTAGGTACAAATAAGAGAGAGCTTTTAAAATTACCTCTTTGGTTAAGCTGTATACCAGTCTGTACATTAATGGTGTACAATCGATTCTCAAAGTGTAGTTTCCTGAAACATGAGATTACAAGCATACAACATCTCAAAACGAAGCACAAATAATAAGAAAATTTGTTTTTCCTTTTCCAGTACCTAAACACTAGAGACTCTAAGGGCAGAGATTAACATCCAGATGAAGGCTTTTTGCTAGGTTTTATCACATTTTTGTGAGTACCAGTGCAGGACTTAGCCTGTCCATCCATTATGCCTCAATCTTTCTACCAATCTGACCAATCCTCTTCTTTTCCAGTTATACATTTGCTTAATGATATCCCTTGCATGCAGATCATCTTTGGAAATAGGCTACTACCTAGTTGTACCCTGCCTCTCTCCATTGCCCTTTGAATCAATTACAACTTGATTCTTTATGTCCCATGAGGTTCTCAAAAATTAACAGGCATAAAGCATCAATGAGAGAACATTTGTGCTCCTACTAATTTTTCAAAATGGCTTAATGTTTGCACAGCACTATAAAAGTGTTTGAGAGGCTTTTAAAAAACATAACCAAGAATTTTAAAATAGGTAGAAACGTGTCATTTTCTATATCCTTCTAAACATCTGTAAAATTTTCCTATGCAAATCAGAGTTGGCTTCAAAGTCAAGTCTTCTATCGTGTTAAATACATGGGTTACAGAGTTAAGTCTTTATTTAGGTTTAATCTCATGATTGATACCTCTATTACCTCTGAGTACTATAACATAAATGTCAAGTAAAAATGTCCTGAATGGATAGCTATTGACTTCCCTACCTCAGAAACAATAAATATATGCTTAGGGAATGACAGCCTATCTCTTTTGAGCTATTTCTGCACATAATTATCTGAATTGCTGTTGAATAGAATTTTTTTTAAAAAAACTACAAAATTACAAACAATTAAATCCCTTTCTTAATATCAAATAATATTCACCTTCTACAGAAGAATCTGCATTAATATAAGCCACTCCACGTTCTAGAAGTATTTTGGAATTTTCCTAAAAAAAAATATACATAAACATATTATCTCTCCTCTCTTTTTCTATCTCCCTCCCCTCAAAAAAAAAAAAGCAATAGGGCTTTAGATTTCAGCTGAATAACTATATTCTCCTTTGCTTGAGAACACAATCATTTCTATTTCTAGAAAGCAATAAAAATCATGGAATTCTGTAAAAAAAAAATCAAAGATACTGAAGCTAACCTTAAACAATGGTGTTTAAGGGAGTAATGGTTCACACTGAACCAAGTAAATCAATTTGGAGCATATATATTTTAGACAAACTTAGCCCTATTTTGTATGCTCACTTTCTTGGAAAATTGTCAGACACATGACCATTCTTGTCTATTTGGTCCTTTTTGGATACTAAACCTCCTTAATTGTGGGTCCACAATTCAGATCTTAGACATGCTTCATGTCTTCTGCCTCTTCTCATCCCATACCACCTTCTATCCCATTTCCCCCGACACTACCCTGGAGGATATTATCTAGTAGCCATTTTAGTGAGTCCTGGAACAGAGTTCATCTAGTTAAGGATTGGATGGTTAGCAGCTTTAAACATGTCTAACCCTTCAATAACCACCCAAAACCCAGGACTCTTCCAATCCCTTCTTTAAATGACAAACAAGACCAGAAACTTCTAATTGTTCCTGCTACCATACATGCTTGTACCCTACCACCTTTATAGCTTTCTTCAGTGATCAAATCAACATTACCATGGCTACTGTGAAGTGTGTAAAAATCTATGTCCTATGATTCCACAGAAATCGATATGAATCTGAATCTTAAGTTGCCTAGGCCAAAATACCCTTCCATAGTCAATATTCTTTGATCCCTCATATCAATCCCTCTGGAGTCTCTATTCCACTGTACCCTTCCTTTCTCCTCTACCTTACAGAACCCTGTTCTACTGTTACCACAACTCTCTTAACATTCTAAGTTTGCCGTAGCCCAAAATTTATTTCAATCTTCTATGTATATGTTGTTTCCCTCCACTCCCAGTAGAATGTAAGTTCCTTAATGTAAGGGGGTATTTTTGTTTTTTGCTTTTGTATGCTTGGTACATTGTCAACTTGGCATATTCTAAGTTCCAGGTGACAATAAGAAAGTCTGCTTACTCTATTAGATTTCATTGCAACACAGTATTGACTAACCTCAGCCCACTCAGTAGATCCCAATAGACCAAATTCTTCAGCATCCCAACTAGCAAATATAATTGTTCTTCTTGGCCTCCAACCTGGAAACAATAGCAAAATATACAGAGCCTTAGAAAATACTCCATACAAGTGAGAGTCAGGATAATAATAACTTATGTTTATTAATAGTTATCGTGAACACAAACCAATTTGACATTGATAAATTAATAATGTTAATCCTATTTTTTATTAATTCAAAATTTTCAATTAAGTTATATCAAATATATATTGATTAAACACCTAATACATTTATGGCACCATGCATAGAAATAAAGATACAAGGACGAACATTAACCCAGTCCCTGTCATCAAGGAGATTACAATCTATCTCATGACATGTGCACAAATTTAATTAACAGATATTTACTAAGCACCTAATATGCACAAGGCATTGTTATGGGTCTCGAAGATTATCTTGAGATTTCTGGCCTTAGGATTCCTATATAACTACAGGGCTATGAGAGCCTTATTTCCAGGCAAAGGTCAGCACAGCAGAGACAGGAAAGATTGAATGCAATTTGATTCATGGTTTTAAGAAGCATATCGAGTGTCTGAAGTCTCCTTAGAATCAACAGCAGAGTTATAGGGTTTGTACACTATGACATAAATTTGTACCCATGCAAACCAGACCTATTTCTCCTACTCTCCTTAGAAGACACTCAAGTCAAGTATGGCTAAGTTAGCACATAAGGGTAGCGAAGTATGAGCCTACATTTTCTCCACGGCTCTATCCCCTTTCTCCACAAGCAAGAAGAAACACTTCTAATTTTATGGAAAGGTATTAAATACTTCTTGTCTTGCTCTTCTTGAGGAAAATTTAATAATCTCTCAGAGCCTCAGTTTCCCCATTTGTAAAGTGTATATGGTAATAATAACTCATAAAGCAACAGTCCAAAGATTATTACACTTTGATGTAGGAAGACTTGGGTTGAGTCTCATCTTTGCTATTTATCTGCTTGATGAACCTAGGTAAGTCATTTAACCTTGATCCTTTTTCTCTACTTTTGTCAGATGGTTATTGTGAGGAAAGAGCTTTGCAAACTTGAAAGCATTATAGAGTAGGAATTGTTTAATCTAAACAATAATGGCGCTAAAATCAGTTTAGTTCTAATTAACTGAAATAACAGATTCTGGTTAAGAGAATGGAAGAAGTAATCATTCCTCTTTCTCTATAGAGAGGTTGGTCTTTTCTGAAATGGAACAGAGTATACATTGTCAAACAACATAATAGTATATGTTAAAGGAAGTGGGGATATTCCAGAGGAAAGTACTATGGATTTAAAATTAAAATGAATTGAAAAAGAAAATAAGCAAAATCTTAGTGGGGTGGAAGTGAATTGTCACTATTATTACCATCACCTACTCTTGAGGTGATTAATTAAGTTCCGCAGCTAAAAAATATAGGGACCAGAAGCAGAATAGAGATGCTGTAGCCTACTGGGACAGATCATTTTGCTAGTTACATATGGAGAGCAGATTAGATTCCTTTACAATTTCACCCTGTAGCTCCTGGGACAAATGAGGGATTGTTCAATATCGGTCCTGAAGTTTGCCTTCATTCCAGTTCATGCCAAAATTCTTCTGCAGTGTTAGCAGTACCATAGAGTTCTATTGTTGGTTCTTTATCTTGGGTCCCAATTCCAGGAGACTACAATGCATATCACAATTGTACAGCAGATCCTTTCAATTCAGAACATTCTATGAGTTTTATGAGTTCTCTATGTTTATGCAAATTTAAGAAATGAAGAGAGACATAAATGTCTTTTAATTTTTACCTATAATCAATAAAATATTCGAGACTTTGATTGAATGTTTTTTCCTTTAGTGTTTGAGTTTGTTATTGTGGCATATACTCAGTCTTGAAAATTCAACGTACAAATCAAGGGTGACATATTTATATCTTCCAATAAGCATTCCAGACCTATTTCTCCTACTCTCCTTAGGAACCCAAAACACAAAGTCTCCATGGTTTTAGTATTAAAGACACAACATAAGAAATTGAAAGATGTAGGCTTAAAACACTAAATGATTTTAGTTATCAATCTTGCCACCAGAGAAGAGAGAAGAAAATGGACTACCCTCTTTTCATTAAAAAACATGAAGGAAGATGACTATAAAGTGTTGCACTGTTGAGTCTCTGTTGTTGTTTTCTGTTTAGAGACCTTACCCTAATGGATTTAAAATAGTGATGAATGCCAAAAAAAGCACTAAAATGTAACTTTAATATGGTGTTATAACATCAAATAATTCCTGGGGCTACAGGTCAGGCTAAATGAATACAGTATTTGAACAAAAATATTTGACTTTACATGCTGTTGTTGTTTCCACACATCAAATGTTCTGATCTTGAAATATGTATTTGCTTTATAAGTGTTATATTGGGCTTAGCACACATTAAAATACATATAACACCAGCAGACAGATTCCAGATGCATATTGCTGAGCTGATTTGACAGGCTAGATAGATAGGCTGTGTCAAATAATTAGAACACAAAAATCTAATCCAAATTCAGTTAAGATGAATAAAATTTTAATTTAGTCATTGCAGGCCTCGACAACCACATTTAATACTATTTAGTTATAATTCCATTCAACAAGCCTTCATTGAGTGCCTACTACATGCAAGGTGAGAGTTAGAAAGAGGGCCAGACTTTGAATTGTGAAAACATACTTCTGTTCAAGTCTTCTGACTTGACACTGACTTCATACTTCGGACACACATAGTCTTTATGGCCATGAACAATTCCTTAAACTTCTCAGTGCTTTAGTGAACTCTAATTCCCTACCTGCAGTAGCAGGGTATAACAAGTACTGGATTTAGAGTAATGATATTTCGTTGGTTCCAGTCTGGGCCTTTCTCCATGCTACTTGTGTGAACAAGAGAAAATGATTTCACCTCACTGGAATTCGTTTTTCTTCATTTGTAAAATAAGGACCCTGGACTAAAAGACCTTTAAAGTCTCTTCCGCCTCTAAGTGTACGATAGAAAGTTACAGACCAGATCCTCATTGATATTATTGATAGGTATAGTCTTAGAGCTGTGTAGATGATATGGATTTCTCTGGATCCCAACATGCTGCCACATTCCCACAATCTTCTTATAGCTTAAGTTTGTAAAGCATCATCTACATAACGGCATTACCAGGTAGATAGGGCAAGCTTTATATTCATTTCACAAATGAAGAAAACGAAGCTATGAAATATTCTGAGATTTGGGCAGCACCATACGTTTGTTATGTATCAAAGTCAAGATTCTAAAACTAATCTACATAGGACAGAATAATCCTTTCCAGTCACAGGAAGATGAGGCAGTGAGTAGAATCTCAGCGGGATTGGAGGAGTTATTCATAAATTGTTAATTGTTTGACTACTTATATCCTTAGCTAAAATGGAGGGACTAAGAGGGAAAAGGATGGCCCCATCATAGACACTCAAGGAGACTGACTGAACAGAAATAGGGGCCTACCGCATGTGTAATCTGTTACCTGAGCTTGTTGGCAAATCAGTGTTTGGGCTCCATCTGGTGGCTTACACAGATACAACATCCTAAGCATCTAATCTAATCCCTTTACTCTAAATGTCAAGCAAATGCTCATGCGAAGGGAGGGACTTCCTCTTGAGACTACCTGTTTAGCTGCTAAGGTAATTAATTATATTACCTCTTTTGGTATTCTGTACAATTACCCTCTGCTCTTGCCAAAACTGACTATAGGGATAGCCCATATAAAACTGCAAAACTACTGTCACAATCTTTGGTGGTTCTTCACTACCTCTAAGATAAATTACACATTTCTCAGCCTACTTCCACTTTTAGGCTCCAGCCTACCTTTCTGTTTTTATTTCACTTTGCTTCCCTTTAAATAATCTACAGTAGTGGCGTAAAACTCAAGTAGAAATAGAGACAACAAAACCATACAAACAGGTCACTGTAGGCTGCATACTGACTTAGAAAACCAAATATTCACATTATCTAAATTCCACTGTAATTTAATTTTGTTAAAAAATTTCCCAATTACGTATTAATCTGGTTCTGGTACATTCAGGAGTGTTGCTACTACAGTATGCTTGATGCCGCTGTAATATAAACCATCCAGGACTAAATTCAATATTCTATCCTCCACCTCTATGCTTTGGAATTAAGTTGTTCCCCACCTTAAGTATATTCCCTCCTCATCTCCACCTCTCAGCATCTTTATCTTCTTTAAAATCTCAGCAAGTGAAAACTTCCCTGATGTCCTCAAAGTGCTAGTGCTCTTTTCTTGCTTAAATTACCTTGTATTTATTTGTCTGTGTGCATATTATATGGCTCCAGGAACATATGCATTACTTGAAGGCATAGGGTTTTTTATTTTTGTCCTTGTATCCTCAGCTCTTAGGACAATGCTTTGTGCATAGCAAATGCATAAGAAATGTTAGACGAATTGATTTGAATTGAACGAGCCCATAATATTGTAGTAAAGGCAGCTTTTTATAGT
Source organism: Phalanger gymnotis (assembly GCA_028646595.1). Taxonomy (NCBI): domain Eukaryota; kingdom Metazoa; phylum Chordata; class Mammalia; order Diprotodontia; family Phalangeridae; genus Phalanger; species Phalanger gymnotis. The sequence goes on along the minus strand of CM053622.1, from coordinate 730,949,845 downwards.
CTGAAAAAAAGCTTGACATTAAATCTATGCCAATTTCTTTATGAATATTTTTCAAATTCCACACGTCTCATTATATCATTTGTAAGGGCAGCCTTTATGATCCTGGCTGGCAAAGAGTTCTACGTTATTCTAGCAGGATGGAAGAGTCACAGATAGGACAATAGTACATATGAAAAAGATTTAAGACTTTTAGTGGACTACAAGCTTAATAAATCAGTATTGTGAAATGGCAGCCAAAGATATTAACATGATCCAAGACTACATTAATGCATGAGTGAAAGAGAGAGGCAATATTTCCATTGCACTCAATTTGGGTCATACTATATCTCAAATGTTGCATTCAGTTCCACGTACCATATTTTGAAAGGACATTGACATGCTGATTATGCAAAGGAGAGGAGAGCAAGATTAGGAAAAAAAACTGAAAAATATGCCATATGAAGATAGACTGAAAGAAATGGAGATATTTAGCCTAGAGGAGAGAAGACTTTGGGCAACATGCAAGTTGTTTCCAAGTACCAAAGAGTTAAAATATGGAATTATGAACAATGGGTGGCAGTTACAGTGAGGGATAGTTCAGTTCAACATAAGGAAAAACTTTCTAACAATTGCAGTCATCCTAAAGAGGAATAGGGTGCTTCTATTTCTATAGGAAGTGTGTGTTCCATCACTGGCATTCTTGGTACAGATATTCAACTTGTCAAGTATGTAATTTAGTAGATGGCCTTTCTGGTCCCTTTCAACTCTCAGCTTTTGTGGCTAAATGGTTAAGAACATGCAACCTTAAAGTAGATATTTTTTAAGCATCTATGGTAACCACTATAGCAACTTTAAAAGTATCTTACACAGTTTCATATCTTACACATAATTTCAGTAAGTGTCCTAATTGACTGATTTGAATTTAATTGAATCTTTACCTCTTTAGTTCTTGAGTTACATTACCTTCCCTTTTCAGTTTTCCATAACTCCTCACAATCTCATGTACTACAGCAGCTCCACTTTGAGGATCAATGCCACCAAACACCCATGAGTCACGATGACCTCCCAGAATTACATACCTGTCTACAAAAAATGATCACAAAAAACTATGAGAGGTGAGAGATGATCAGGAGACCCCTAATCAACTGCTTTCTCCCCAACACTGTTAATGCGCTGAAATAACAAAATTATTCTCTGGTAATCACAAAATCTAAGGGTAAGGTAATAGAAACGATGAAGTAATGAAGTCTTAATCAAAATAGAAGGATTTATACTGTTAGTCCTTTGTTAGATATGAAGAAGTTCATCAGTCAAACTTGATAGAATTAACATGTCTATACATTGAGACCTTCTAAAGACAGGCTTCAATCTTACATTGTAGGCATGAAATGGCTCAGGCAGCTGCACATTCTCTCCATGTCTGGCCCTCTATTAGTGAACCCTATGTGTTTATGGGAGAAAGGTTTTATAGTCACTATCCTTACTATGCCATTACAATAAATGGCTTAGCTGTGAGTTAACTATGTCTGCTGACTGCCTATAAAAATTAAGCACACTAGTGGGGACTCTTCAGCTATAATTTTAGGATTATAGATCCATAAAGTACCTTAAATCTAAGGTAGCTATCCCATAGGAAATCTATTCTGGGAAGAGGAGATGGAAGGGCTACTGCATTTCACAAGTATCTATGAAAAACTTAAGATGTTCAATTACATCTAAAAACAGAAGAGTCCCGTCCCCCTGTATGTACCTACACTTTGTATCTCCTTAGCAAAGCCTAGTGTTCTATTAAACGAACACACAGTAGGTACCTGATAAATGTTGAATTGAATTTAATCATAATACAGGATAGTTTCCAACTTATGAGATGGATTTAGTTTGTTTTTTTTTTTTTTGGTTGGCTGTTTGGAACTCAGAAAGCTCTTTCCCATCCAGACAATATTACGAATGGTAGTTTTGCCAGATCAGTGCAGAAAAGTCTGCTGAAGGGAATATTGCCTCTAAAGCAATTTCCAATTACTCCTTATAATTATTGGCAACATTGTTTCTGTGGGATCTAAGTTCCTTAAGGCTAGAGACAATTGTTTGTTCTGTTTTCTTGGAATTTTTCTTTTTTGTCACCAGAAACTAGGACAGCAAGCATTTAATAAATGCTAATTGAATTGAGGAGAATCCATTCTGAGTTCCAAATCACCAACAAGCCATTCTATTTGCATGGGGAGTGTGAGGAAGAGTAGTACTGCTGGGTATTGGCTACTTTTTTTTGGTATCTACAGTAGATCCAGGTCAGTCACTCCTCAGGTATTCTGAACTGAGGAACAAAGATTTTCTTAGAATTTAGAACTGTTCTTCTATTTCTCATTTTACAAATGAAGCAACTGGATTCAGAGAAACAAATGACTTACTTAGGTCAAAGAGTTTATAAGTAGTCTTCTGGGATTGAAAACCAGATATTTTTACTCCAAATACATTGCTATTTGTACTACCCTAAATTCCCATTGAGTTTATGAGAGGCAGCTTGACAGAAAGTGGGCCTTAGAGTGAGAAAGAATACTATGCTATTCATGCCTTTGCCATATACTGGTGATGTGACCCTGGGAAAGTCACTAAACCTCTTGCTTCTTGGGCAGGAGCAAGGAAGAAGCTTCTTACATTCACTCTTCAGGTCTTGGTAATTCCCTCTGTCTGACCAGATTTTGAGGGTTCATTCTGTCAACAAGGTAGTATGGCTTACTGCATAAAGCACTATTATGGTTGTAGCCCTACAATCATTTCCTAAAGGAATGCTTCCATACAGAGCAGTGAGTCACTGTTGGCTGATGATAATGACAATTATTAACCCTCATAGGAAGCTGTATTAGGTGTCTGGTGGACAAAATTCAAATTTTATTTAAAATGTGAACATGGGAAGGAAAAACTCCATATCCAGAAAATGCCTGCTAGTAAGAGAGGAATATCGTCTAATTATATAGGTTATGGAAGTGAATAGTTACAATGGTAAAACCAAATATTTTCCATGGAGTAACCTTTTAAACCTTGAACCTGGAAACTGAGGCACAATCTAATTTAACTGAGATGGGGGCAATCTCCCTCTAGCTTCAGTGGAGGCAGCTGTGTTGTACTGGCAAGAACACAACCTTTGAACTCTGAACACCAAGCTTAAAGCCTTGCTCTGCTTCTTACTATATGGAGGAAGCATCTTCACTTCACTTGTGTCGGTTTCCTCATCTATCAAATGAGGAGGTCGGACAAGACATTCTCTTAACTCCTTTCCTTCTCTAGATCCTACGCGCAACATGGAAAACCTATGAAAACGTGAAAAAATCCCTCTATAAAATCCATTTCTCATGTCAGGCAGGTCTTAGAATAATTTGAGGAATGCCTGTATACATAGAGATACTTAGAGGGGCACAACACTAAATTATCAAATATTAAAATCATAGGCTAATTTTAGGATGCTATGAACTCAAACCAGACAACTTCCACATGGACAGTTGCCAAAACAGTGATTTCACTAACAGAAAGTAAAACTGTACAGGAAAGGTATATGCAACCTTAAAGGCAATTGTGAAAGTGCTTCTGAATTAAAAAAATCAAATTATATGTAAAGACTACTAAAACATAGAACTTCTTTGGAAAGAGTAGTATCATTGGAGTCGAAGCAACCAGATCCTAGCCATGCAACTTGATACCAGTGTAATCATAGGTAAGTCTCATCACCTCTCAGGACTCAGCTTCCTCATCTATAAATGAAGGTGCTAGACTAAATGATTTCTCTTTTCAACATCTCTGTATCTTATGATTCTAAAAGCAATAGTTTTGGAGTCAGACACTGGGTTCATCTATCATAAAGTAGAGTTCAAATACAGGAGTATGAGGAAAGGACTAGATATAATGTAAAAAAGCATCAATTTTTTTTTAAAAAAAATCTGGATTCCAATTCCAATTCTGATACTATAAACTTGTTTGTCCTTAATCAAGTTAATTTTACCCCTCTGCCCTCAGTTTCCACATTTGTAAAATAAAGGAAGGAACTGAACTAGATGTATGCAAGATCCCTTCCATGTACGAAATATTATGATCCCATTATGCAGATAGATGTATGTGTATAACTCCTTAAACTTCTTTCTATATTCATGCTGGTCATGCATGGTAATTTAGAAAATAAATGCTTTACCTGGTTCCACTGCTCCTCTTAGAGTTCCAATCACATTGTAAATCCTTGTTACTTTGGTGTTGCTGTGAATATTCATTTTGACTTTTCTAATACAATTAAAAAAAGCACATTAGCATTGTGAGTCCATAGCCACCAAACATACTCATTTGTTATGTATAGTTTTCTTCTTCATCCTTCCCTCTCTCTCTTATTTCCTGCATATGTGTAGATGCATGTGTATGCACATTCATGTGCATGTGTGTACACGCAGAAGTATATAGGTATGTGTATTGCTACATATGTGTAAATGTCTGTGTGTGTATATATATGCACATGTATATGTGACAGGCAGCAAGGCTTAGTAGTCACTTGGCTAGCCTTGATTTAAGGATGATCTGAGTTCAAATCCTGCCTCTTGGAAGCAGAATATCAACTCCACACAGAGTAATTTAGAGGTGAGGAAAATCCTAACTATTGAGGAGGATCAAGAAAGGCCTCATGAAGGTGATCCTGGAGGTGAATCTTAAATGGAGCGAGAGATTCTCAGAGACAAAGGTGAGGAGAAAGAGCATTCTAGGCAGAGAGGACAGCCAATATGCAAAAGCACTGAGGTGGGGAGACAGGATTCTGGTAAGAGAAATAGCAAACAGGCTAGTTTGTGTGAAGGGCATGATTGAGAAATCATTCTATAACAACAGGATTGTCACCAGAATGTGAAGGGTTTTTAAATTCCAAAAAAAGAAAATTAAATTTTATTCTAAAGGCAATAGGAGCCACTGAAGAAGCTTTTTAAGTAGGGAAGAGTCATGTTCAGTCCTAGATTTCAGAAATAATAATTTGGCAATTGAGTAAATGATAGATATGAGGGAAGAGACTGAAAGTAGGCAGCCCCGTTAAGACACTATTGTAGTAGTCTAAAGTAAAGTTATCCAGCTCATTTGTAGATGAGGATGTGAAAGTCAGACATGACTGACTGAACAATGTCAAGTTATGATCTTATACCTCTCTTATCTTTCACAATTTAGAAATGTCTAGAAGTCCTAAAACACATTGCCTAGACTAGAACTCTCCCTACTTGCTTTTGAACCCTTTGAAGTATGCCTTACCACCTTAGGATAGAACTGAAATTATTTTCTCTGAGACTATAAAATGATCTCTTAAATCTCTAAATTTTATGACCTGTTTTTATTTCTCATTCTTCTTGACCTATCTGCAGTATTTGACATTGTTCACCCTCCTCCTGGTGAGTCTTTCCTCCTTGGGTTGTTGGGTTCTTTTTTGGGAGTGTGTGTGACATTGCGTTCTCCTCATTCTTCTCCAACCAGATGTCATTTCTTCCCAGATTCCTAGGCTACATCATTATCCTTATCACTTCCCGCGTTTACAATCATCCCCTACGGCTCCATCCTTTCCCCCTTTCTCTTTTCAATCTATAATCTCTCTTAGTGACCTTATCAGTTTCCACATCTACATGTAGATCCTAATCAGTAGAGCAATTCCAGCCCTGCATCACCATAGAACCACTTGTTTAACACTCTGGGAAGGGTCATGGGAGGCACAGAAGCAGAGGCTTCGGCAGGGAGCATCAGGCATGTCTACGGCAGCCTAGGATTCCTGGGTCCATGCTTGAGATCTGTCAGTTCTGGGGTGATAGTACCTGCAGAGGTCAGAGTAGCTCCCAGATCGGCCAAATATGCACTCAGGGTTTATGGACACTTCAGGATTAGAATGCTGAGATGTTTTCACAGAAAGGGAAAGGAATTTGCTTAGGTGGGTCTGATTCATTTCCCATCGGTGGAGTTGCTAGTTAGCTAGGAAACTAGAAATTACTGGCCTAGAATGTTCCAAGGAGAGAAGTTTCCAGATACAGAAGAGACAAGGTTCCAGATAGGATAGATAGGAGGAAGTACCAGGTGGAGGAAGGTATATGACTAGGGAAGAGATAGCTTTATGGTCAAAGAAAGACTAGACAAGAAAAATCAGAGTTTTTCTGGGCTATTCCACTATTTATACTCCAAACTTCCCGTTCTCTATCTATCCTACTACTTTTGTATTCACCCAGTTCATAAGCTTGACTCTTCCCTCTACCTCATTCCGAATATGTAACCTGCTCAAGACCTAGGAAGTCGACCTCCACAATAATGTTTCACATCCAACCCTTTTCTCTGATCACATGACTACTCTCCCAGGGACAACTCATCACCTACTTCAGCAGCTTCTCTCCTAATTAGTCTCTTGGTTTCAAGTCTCTCCTTTTTCCAATTCATTCTTTATTCAGCTCCCTGAGCAAACTCTTTAAAGCACCAGTGACCAGGGCACACTAATGTTCAAGAATCTTCAGCAACTTCCTGTTAACTCTAGAATAAATTAAAGCTTTTCAGCTTAGCATTTAAAGTCTCTCGCAGTTTCACTGCAGTCTACCTTTGCAAGAGTATTTCACATTTTACATTTTACATTTTCTAGGTTCAAGTCAGCATTCTCTCTCTCACCTCTGTGAAAAGGCAGAGACTCTCTCCCATTCAGACACATTCCTTACTCACCTCTATCTCTTTGAGACACTGGCTTCCTTCAAGACTCAGCTAATGCATTAACTCTTCCATGAAGTCTTTCATAACTAATTGCACTGTTTTCATTCTCAGGAAGTACTGATATACTTATCTGTTTACATGTTGTATTCACTAGTAGAATATAAACTTCTTGAGGGTAAGTACGGTCTTATACTTTATCTTTTTCTCTCCAAAGCTAACACAGTACCTTTCACATTTGGGCATGTGGGAGGGAGTGCATGTCTTCTAGACCTGTGATTTCATCTGTGTAGAGAACTCTCAGTGTGGAAAACTCCTTCCGTTAAGAGACTTGGCAACTCATCTGTAAACTATATGGCATTAGAGTTGCTTTTATCAATGAGAAAATAAGTAACTCGCCTATGGTCATAGCAAGTATACCTCAGATACCAGAACTTGAATCCAGATGCTTCTTCCAAAGCCAGCCCTATAGTGCTGAAACCATGATGCCTCTTGCTTTGAAAATAGTAGGACCTTAACAAATGCTTGTTAGATAGGATTGCTGAAAGCTACAGAAAGACTTAGCAGAGCTTTTATAGAATATTGTACTGTGAAACTGGCATCCTTGGTGTTTCTCACATAAGATACTCCATCTCCTGAATCCAGGCAATTTCACTGGCTGTCTTCTATGCCTGGAATTCTCTTCCTCCTTATCTCCATCCCCCGGCTTCCTTCAAGTCCCGGCTAAAATCCCATCTTCTACAAGAAGCCTTTCCCAGTTCCCCTTAATTCTAATGCCTTCTCTCTGTGATCATCTCTAAATTGTACTATATATATCTTCTTTGTACTTAGTTGTTTGCCCCTCCCCCCCTCAATGGACTGTGAACTCCTTGAGAGTAGGGATTGTTTTTTGTTTTGGGTTTTTTGTTTTTGTTTTCTGGGTTTTTTTTTTGCATTTATTTGTAACCCAGCACTCAGTGAAGTAGCTGGCAGCTATTGAGCACAGATGAGTAATAAGTCTTTTCTGACTTTATTTAAAGCTATAATTATTTTTTTATTGTTTATAATGTCAAAATATATCATTTTGTTCTATAATTTGTATATATTCATGGATACACCACACACCATATTTCAGTACTTCAGGCACCTGTGATTTCACTGGGGAAGGTATTCCATGCAATAAGGCAAATCACAACCCTTCTGTGATTTAGTTAGTAGTTTGCAAGCGCTGCTATGGCCACTCTGGTGAGCCAGTAATACTAGACTCTAGACAGCACATACGCTGTTACAAAGATGAATTCAAAGCCCTTTCAGGTTGGTATAACCTGCCAAAATTTGCAGTCCATTTGCATAGCCTTTGAGAATCCTGATTCAACTTCTTTTTAAGATGAAGCCTTGGAGGAGGGAATATATTAGTTTACTTATAGATGATGAACTATTTCAGAATCTGAAAACTATATTTCCTTGCTGTTTTGCTATCAATTTTTTTTCAAAGAAAGCCACTTCCTCAGTAAGTCTACAAGCATTTGTTAAATGCTTATTATATGTGTCAGGCACTGTACTAAGTGGCAGGGTTACAAAGAAAGTCAAAACACTCTCCTTGCCCTCATAAAGAACATTCTAAATTAAGCAGGAAAAAAAACCCCAATATATAGCATTTTAAGTTGACTAAAATCAGCTGAAATGGAAAACCCATCATTCAGCAACATATGAACCATATTCTATTCAGCTCAATAAAAAATATTACGCATCACTTTGCATAAAGCACTAGAGGTGCAGAAGCAAAACAAACAATAACAAAAGATTCTTTGCCTTGGGGAGCTTACGTTTGTGTTACATCTAAATTAAAGTTTGACTACTTGATTTCTATTATGATAATTTACTGAAGATGGGAAAATAAGTAAAATATAGCAAGATAACCGTCTAGAATAGTTTCCAGTAAAGCCAGGCCCAATGCTGTAAGGCACATGAAGCCTTCCTTTCCAGCTGTTGTCTGGTGGTGCTGGTCCTCCCATATTTCTGTAATACACAAAAATTAGTATTAGTATTAGGCGAAAGACACATTTCATCAAAAAACAAGCAATGCATCAATAAACCTTTATTCATACCTACCATGTGTCAGGCACTGTGTTAGATGTTAGGGATATATAGACACAAAAAAATTTAGTCCCTGCTCTTAATCAATTAATAAACATTTATGAAGCACCTACTGTATACTAGGCAGTGCAAAAACTAGTACCTGCTGTCAAGGAGTTTACAATCTAATGGAGGAGAAAGGACTTTAAAGTCTACTATAAATACAGATTAAACACTAAGATAACGGGGGTCAGGGGAAACCAAATCACAATTCAAGGAATCAAGAGGCTTTTTTGAAGGATGTGGCCCTTGAGCTGAGCCTTGAAGGAAGCTAGGGATTCCAAGAGTCTGAGATGAGAATGGAGGGGATTCTGGACTGGGGAGATAACCTATGCAAAAGCTTGGAGGCAAAACATGTTTGTCTAGAGTAGTGTGTGTGTGTGTGTGTGTGTGTGTGTGTGTGTGTGTGTGTGTGTGATGTGTAATTAGTCTGGAAATATAGACTGCAGTCATATTATAAATGATTTTTAAATGCTAAACAGTTTGTATTTTATCTTAAAATCAAAAGGACAATCCACTGAAGCTTTTTAAGGAAGGAGGTGCCATGGTTAGACCCATGCTTTAAAAAATACCAATTTGGCAGTAGTAATGAAGAGGACGGATTGCAGGGGGGATGTGACTGAAATTAGGGGCCTGACAAGTGATGAGGGCCTGAACTAGAGTAGTTGCCATGTGAGTTTGAGAAAGGGAAGGATTCAAGAGATGTGGAGGCAGAAGTCAAGTGATTTGTCAAATTATTGGATATGGGGGAAAATGAGAGTATTGAATTGACTTCTAGGTTGTAAACATGGGCAACTGGAAGAATTATGATATCCTTAAAAGGGAATTTAGGAGGAGAGATAGATTTAGGGGGAAAGATAACAGTTTTGGACATGTTGAGTTAGATCACTGCAGCTAACAATTATGAATGCAGAGGCCTGATGCTTAAGGATACCCTTCTCCACCCACCAGAGTGGTAGTAGATTACTGGGTCAGAATTAGACAAATATTGTCATACAAGGCCAGTGCATTGATTTATTTTGCTTAATTATACTTCTTCACTAAAAGGCAGAGTAGATGGGGACAACGATAACAATACGATAACAATCATTCTTTGTTTCCTTTAAGATCTTCCTAACAGTATGGACTATGATATAAAGATTTATAAATGGATTATTACTATACTTTCAGTAGCTTTGTAAAGTCTTAATTTCCATAGTCCAACCTTTTTGCTAGCTTTTATTACGCAGAATATTTCATTATAGTTAAAATTCTATACTGTAGGTTAAATACGTATTTGCCTCTTGACCTTTTGAGAAATAGAATTATAGATTAAGAACTGGATAAGACCTTAGAAATCACCTAATACAATGCTCTAATTTTACATATGAATGAAACTGAGAACTAAAGAAGTTAAATGACTTCTTCAAGGTAGTATGGTTGAATTAAAGGATTTGCTGGCTCCGTGTTTATTCTCCTGCACTATGCTACCTTTTTCTTTTGTTAGTGCCAACATGTCCAATTAACCTTTTGATTTTACATTTTATTTCTTTTCAGATATACTTACTTTAGTAAGATCTGGGCATCGTTGTATCCAATTGGATGAACAGGAATCTTTGGAAGACCAACAGCCTCAGTTATATCATATCTATAGGCATATTCTGGGGGAAAAAAAGATAATTCACCTTTTATTATCAAGATAATCAGGTCTTTTCAAATGATTCTGTTATATACCGTCACGCCTGTGAATAAAAGAGAAATTGCCTGCTTTTTCTTTTCCAAAAAGAGCTCAATATTCTAAGTAAGAAAATTTATTTAATGCAGAACCTTTTTATGGTCAATGTTTATTTTTTTCTTGGAGAGATAATTTTGGGTTGATTTGGGAAAAAATCAAAATCAGTGTATTTCAAACACACAAAAAGCACATAACCACGATTTTGCATAGAAAAGATGGTTTGGGTATAGTTGGTTCATTCTTTGGCCAAAAATCTAGAAAAATCTGGGCAGATGATTCCTCCTAGGCTATCTGACGCTTGCAGAAAAAATAAAAAAAACTCAGGAAAGAGAACATTGTAACAAGGAAATAAGAATTTATAGTGAGAATGGTACTTGGTCCTGGACAAAATGAAGCACACAGTCAGCAATGCAGAAAATGATAATACTTACCTTTCTCCACTTCTGAGGTATGACAGGACCTCAGAGTTAGAAAGGACCTTTGCAGCCATCTACATCCTACATTTGTAAAGTGATTACTCTACTGTGTACCTGACATACAATCATCCAGTCTTTTTTTGAAGATCTAAAAGGAGGGGAAACTCACTATCTGCTAAGAAAGCCCTTTCTACCTTGGTATTGCTCTAATAATCAGGAAGATTTTCTCTATGTTAAACTTAACTTGCTTTTTTGCAATTTCCGCCCATTGTTCTTAGTTTTATCCTGTCACCAACCAGGATAAGCCTAATCACTTTTCCACATGTCAGTCCCAAGGTTACTCAAAGAGCTGGCTATCTTGTTCCCAGGATGTCTGTTCTACAAGGTAAATGCCCTCAGTTCCTTTAATGGATACTCAATGGCATGGATTGGACTCCCTTCAGAATCCTGATTCCTTTCAACAGTAAGATGAGCATTTAGCAGGTGCCTACTAAGTGCCAGGAACTGGAAATAAGAATATAAAAGTGAGACAGGCTATCAATCAACATTTATTAAAAGCCTATTCTGTGTCACTGCGCTGGGGCCTAGTATTGACACATTCACCCCTCCCCCACTTAATAGTATTTTATTTTTTCCAATTACATGTAAAGATAGTTTTCAACATTCACTTTTATAAGATTTTGAGTTGTGAATTTTTCTCCTTTCCTTCCTTCCCTCCTCCATAAGACAGCAAGCAATCTGATATAGGTTATGTATGTGTAATCATATTAAACGCATTTCCACATCAATCATGTTGTGAAAGAAGAATCAGAACGGGAAAAACACAAGAAAGAAAAAAAAAAACAAAAAGCAAAAAAGGTGAAAATAGTATGCTTCAATCTGCATTCCAACTCCATAGTTCTTTCTCGTAATATGGACAGCATTTTCCATCATGAGTCTTGAAATTATCTTTGATTGTTGTGTAGCTGAGAAGAGCTGTCTATTTTAGTGACACATTTTTAAAACCTGAATCTACACCACTATCTCTGATCTGAATTATAAATTTCATCATTCAGGCAACAGAGATTAAAAATTATGTTTCTGTTTCTCTCTCTCTCTGTGTCTCTTTCCCTGAGCATAGATAGTGATCATGAACTGAATAATCCTAGCCTTGGTGACTGCTTTGTGAGTTCAAGATATGAAGAGAGTCTGGGTCTCTAGGACCAGGCTCAATGCTTGGAACACAGTAGAAACTTAATAAATACTCATTGACTGAGTCCTTCAAAATTCATCTTAGGTGCCAACAGTTGTTTGCTCTTCTTCCTCAACCTCCACTAAAAGGTTTCTCTCCCTTCTCAAAAATAACGAGGACACTTCATCTGATCTCTCATTTGCAACCCCATTCATTCTCTATGTGGTATTATACTTATCTTTGTACTTCACACACCAATTCCTTTCACTCATTTAAAGTATGGTGCCCTAAACTTGAAGGCTTGAAATGTTTCATTCTTATTTTTGTATGTCCAAGACCTAATGCAATGTCTTGAGTGTGAAAACATATACGTGTCTATAATAGCATAGACTGTCAACTTGGTCAATCAATAAATATTTGTTAAGTGCCAACTAAGTGCAAGACACTGTGCTAAGTATCAGGGATACAAAGAATGGTAGAAGACAGTCTCTGATTTCAAGGAGCTCACCTAATGAGGGAGACAATATGCAAACAGCAATATACAATATATGCTTGAGATAATAAACAGAAGAAGACACCAGGTTTAAGGGAAATCCCTTATTTCATCATAGAGACACCTGGGACACTGAGAATTTAATGGCCATACAGTGAGTATATATCAGGGGTAGGAGCCAAGGTCATATCTCCTAGCTCCCAGGCTGGCCTTTTACTCACCATACCACATCTATTAAAAAAAAAAAACAAACCAAAAAAACTATACTACCATTTTTGCTCTTCACAGAACCATAGAATTTGAGAGCAGCAAAGTACCTCAGCAGGCCTCTAGTCCAATTCAATTAAATTGCATTCTCTTAATTCACAGATGTTTTCAAATGCCATTTGTTTCAACAATCTGGCTAGCAGCTTCTGTGGGAGTGAAGATCCACCCACAGCCAGCACCCAGAAAGCTGCCAGCACACTGCAAAAATACAGGTTCTTTTGATCTGCCTTAATAAGGAAAGCAAGGTTAAGCGGTTGGCAAGCTTACTTTAATTCAGCACACAAATATCATTCACTTAGTTCAGGGGAAAAAGCCAGCACCCTGAACTTCGGAGCAAATTACAAACACACTACAAACATCAACAGACAGACCCAATACAGATTCATAGTTACCAACATTTAGGTTCAGCCCAGGAGCTCAGAACAAGGGCTGGCCCAGAGTCACAAGTGCCACCACTGCTGCGGCAAAGAGCTCCAAAAAAAAAGGAGGCCGACCCCGGGTTTTTATATCTTTTTCAGCGTCAGGGGTGAGTCGAACATGCAACTCACCTAGTGACCTAGAATTGTCAAAAAGAGGTGGACTTAAACCCACGTGGTCTAAAAGCCTCTGCTGTCCCAGACATGTAAACTAGGCCCTTCCTGGAGTTAGCCCCACCTTGGGCCCCACCTTAGTAGTCAATCCACACCCACATAGGTTTTACACCTAATAGGGGTTTGGGCCTGGGGCTTAGCACATAGTAAGGCTCAATGAAATACACTGAATTACTCAAACAAAACAAAAGCCAAACTCTTCAAGGGCACTTGTTGAACTAAGTGCTAAGGAGCCCATTTTGCTTACCAACACACTCCAGGAGACTGCCTGCATGGGAACTTTGGAAAGCTGAAAGCCCTGAGCTGCCTTGGAGCTGACTTCCAAGAGAGGATCAAAGTGGTGGAGAATGGATTACATTCCAGAAGAAGTCAGGTGAGGCCAGCTGGAGTTGGAACCCAGGAGCTCGGAGTCCAGCCCTGGGGCAAGATGGAACCTTTGCAGCAAGACGCCGAATATGCTTTTTCCCTGCCTTCCCCAGCCAGAGCAGAGAACTTTGAGGTGAGCAAAAAGGTGGAGAACCACCTACATTGCAATCCAGGTTGTGGTAGAAGCCAGGAGGAGCCACCCAGAACTAGACAACCAGAAACCCAAGGGCTTGGAATTCAGCCCTGGGGCATTATGGAAACTTTGCAGCAAGGCACTGAGTCTGCCTTTTTGGTCCCTTCAGCTTGGGCTGCTTGGGATCCAGGAGGGAGACATGGATTTGTTTTTGTTGGGGTGAGGGAAATGCCTTGGACCCCCCAGGGACCCCACTCCATTGGCTTTTATCGTCTAGTTGCCCCTCAGGACTTGGAACGGGGGACTGGAACATAATGGGGAGAACAAACCCTAAAAGAACTTTGTTTGGACTCTTTCTTTGAAATTGGGACTTTGGGTGCCACGTGGAAGCCTGCAAT
>CM053622.1:730859267-730928610 GCA_028646595.1 Phalanger gymnotis | reverse complement strand
CTTTCCATGTAGGAATGTAAACAAAATAGTTCAACTTTAGTAAGTCCCTTGCAATTTCTATCCCAGTCCCCAGCAGCTTTTCCCACTAACCTACTCTGTTGTCCTTGGTATTTGTGGGTTGAGAAGTCTGATAACTGCTGCAGCTCACTGATTCAGGGCGCTAGGGCATGCTCCGCCCGGCTCTCGGTCTGGTCGGTCTGCGTTGCTCATGCTGGCCTACGCTCCACTCCAGTCATCTCTGCTCCCAGCTCCGTGTGAGAAAGACCTTACCCAGAGACCATCCAGACTGTCCTGGGCTAGAGTCCTGCTTCCTTATGCTATTTTGTGGATTCTGCAGTTCCAGAATTGGTTCAGAGCCATTTTTTTATAGGTTTTTGGAGGGACTTGGCGGGGAGCTCACACTAGTCTCTGCTTTCCAGCTGCCATCTTGGCTCTGCCCCTGAAAAGATTGCATCTTTTGAAACGTTTGATGGTGCCAAGGACTTTGGTAGTTGACAACTTTTTTATCTTGTTCTTCAGTAGCTGTAGAACAGGGATTACTTAGGAATATCGGAAGGTTATAAAATCTTTGAAATTCACAATGTCATCCTATGGCTAAGAGATGGAAAGTGACGGAGGCTCTACTTCCCACTGTACCCTCAGAGAGTCCCTTTTAGGGTTTGAGTGGAAATATTTTCTCCTTTACGGATGACCACCACTCAAAATATTTGGCTTATGTTTTTACTTGCTACTTTATATAAATCCCCTAGGCTGTGACAGAGTATCCTCAGTCAATCCCAAAATAATCCCTGTGTAGTATCAGTCAATTTCCATTAATCACCTGAGGTATTCCTTTCTTACTTGATTACCAAGATTGTACTTAGTCTGATGCCTTTGATTAACAGATTCAATAGAGATGTCTAGGCCTCATTCACACATAGTATATAGCTCTGATTTCTTGGGAATGAGGGCACTAGCAGCAGTATGAGGTAAGATTTCATGTTGAAGTGCCTTTTGAGCTGAATCCTGAAATAAATTTCAGGAAATTTCCTTGAAGGAAATCAGGAATTCCAAGAGGCAGAGGTGAGGCAGGAGTGCATTAAAGGCATGGGAGACATGCAACTACATGAAGATGGAAGACATAATTTTACAAATTCAGAACAGCTAAATTCAAAGTGTGAAGAGAAGCATAATATAGAAAACAGAAAAGGTAGGAAGGGCCCAAGTTGTGAGGAGATTTCAATGTCAAGTAAAGGAATTTATATTTGATCCTAGTGGCAACTAGAGTTTCTTGAGCAAAGGGTAACATGATTTAGGAAAATCACTTTGGCACTTGTGTGAAGAATGAAGAAAATGAAGATGGGAATAATAGCAGAATTAAATCAAGAAGAAACATGTCCCGGAAGTCATACAAATTTAAGAGTTGAGTGACCAGTTCTCAGGCTATCTGAAAGGCTGATATTAAGTTAGTATAAAAAATTACACATATTAGTATTAACAAAAGGTATGTCAGATGATGCTAATTCTCATCCTACAAAACCTTTATGAGAATAATTTAATTTATAGACTCACTGAGGGTAGCCTTCATTAAAACATTAGAAGGAATAATAACATTTTTACAAACATGCGACTGCATATTACATTTTTACAATTAATTTTTAGAAAGGTATGGGGAAAACAAAAGCCTACTTTACTTGTTTGTTACCTTATAAAAAGATTTCATTTGGTAGGGCAGAATTCTTCTTGAAAGGTTCTCCTTTGACATGGCACATCTCCTGTATGCATAACTCCTCCCACAGACCTACCTTCCCAACTCTCATTTGCATTAGAAGACTGGGTTGCCAAAGAATCAATACTAATTGCTTCCCTCTTATAAGGACCCAAAAGGGTGTTCCCCATTGTAGCCCAAGCTAACTACTTATTAAGATGGTACATCTTTATAGTAAGGATATTTACAATAGAAACATCTTCTCAAAAAGGGGTATAATCTCCCCTTGTCCCCACAAGATCTTTGAGAAGAACATGACAAAACAGGAAAATGATAAATGTTGGACAAGATGTGGGAAAATTGGAACACTAATGTATTGTTGGTGGAGCTGTGAACTGATCCAACCATTCTGGAGAGCAATTTGGAACTATGCCCAAAGGGCTATAAAACCGTGTGTACATTTGACCCAGCGATACCGCTTCTAGGTCTGTATCCCAAAGAGATCATAAAGATGGGAAAAGGACCCACAGGTACAAAAATATTTATAGCAACTCTTTTCGTAGTGGCAAAGAATTGAAAACTGAGGGGACATCCATCCCCTCGGATGGAGGGGGTGGGGGATGGGGGAATGGCTGAACAAGTTGTACTATATCAATGTAATGGAATACTATTGTGCTATAAGAAACGATGAGCAGGTGGACTTCAGAAAAACCTGGAAAGACTAATATGAACTGATACTGAGTGAAATGAGCAGAACCAAGAGAACATTGTACACAGTAACAGCCACATTGTGTGATGGCTGATTTTGATATACTTAGCTCTTCTCAGCAATGCAAGGATCTAAGACAATTCCAAAAGACTCACAATGAAGAATGCTATCCATATCCAGAGATAGAATTTTGGAGTCTGAATGCAGATGGAAGCATACTATTTGCTCTCCTTTTCTTGTTTTGTTTTGTTTCTTCTTTCTTGTGGTTCCTCCCATTAGTTCTAATTCTTCTTTTACATCATGAATAATGTAAAAATATGCTTAATATGAATGCATAAGTAGAGCCCATATCAGAGTGCACGGTGTCTTGGGGAAATGAGGAGCAAAGGAAGGGGGAGAAAATTTAAAACTCAAAATCTTATGGAAGTGAATATTGAAAACCAAAAATAAATAAATAAATAATATTAAAAAAAGATCTCTGGGAAGAATGAGTTCAAATTTGGGGAGCAAATGTAGCCAAAGCACAAATTCATGGTCTCCTGGTTACTAGAAGTCATTTTTTTTCCTTTTCACAGAGAACACATGGAGGTCAGCTTAGGCTCTTTGTTAGGCATCAAAGGTGGTGCCTTTGTAGAATACTGAAGCTATTTTATCCTCAGCACATCAAGTTTATCCTAGATAAGTCTCTTGATTACTGATGAAGACACTGCGGACAGCAATGATGCTTTGGCAGACACAGCTATCAAATCAGAACTCCAGATCTTCCAATCTTCTGAAGTTTACAAAGTTATTACTTAGTTAATGGTGAGGTGTGTGTAAAGATAAATTTAATCCTCTGACCATCCCTAAGGGCAGTTCCACACCATTGGATCTGACAATCACTTGACTGGTCTGCTGCTAAAAAGCAGTATTCCAAGCTGGCTGGCAGTATTATACATTACTCCAAGGTTTAGGGTTGATACTGTTCCACTAGTCATTAGATATTTCCTACGTGGCATCATCTGCTTTAATCCAATGACTAAAATCCATTATGATCCTTTCAAATTGATTGATTAGTCAAATTTAGAAGCCTTGGTCTTCTGTGACTTAATTGGAGTACAGGTAGAAATCATCATGCTTAAACATATCAATACCATGAAAGATTCTTTGATGACCCCACAACAGCTATAACTTTCACAATCCTCTGATTATTGATATTAAGCAAGGTATTACACAAGGATACCAATATGCTCGCCAAAAGGTATTTTCCACTATTTCAGAGGATTTCTAGTGCTGAGATCAAACTTGAGTAATCCCATGTAAATGGAAAGGTCCAGCAGCTGCTCTTCATATTTTGCTAATTATTTCATCATCTGGAACAAATGCAAAACCCTCTAAATGAGCTCCCCAACTACTCAGTTTAGCCTAAATTTATACTTATAGAAAAGCATAGGCAGGTTGTTGAGGAATATCTCAGAGCAACAGTTCAATTGGTTGGTTCATCAGTACATATAATCTTGAAAAAACATTGTAGATTGACAATATACTAAGCCTAGGACTGAACAGGAAGATGAGTGTAGGATCCATTATATTTGCAAAACTGCAGCATTTTCAATGAACCTAAAGTTCTCTCTGAAACAAAAAAATCATTTTTTATCTTCATTGTTTCCAATGTCATATACCTGCATATTATGAAATACCACAATCATATCCTATTTTATTTCTGACTAATTTGTTTCAGATCCTTAACTTCCTTACCTTACATTTTTCTCACTCTACATCACCTTCTTTTTGCTGCACCAATTCTTTAATATGTTAAGTTCATTTTAATTTCCATTCCTGTCTTCTGCGATGTTAAGAAATTTGCTCAAATCAATGATAAAGTAGGGCTATGAAAAAGAATTAGCTGAAACAACTGAAGATTAAAAACTATAATGAGCATCCTCTCACAGTACTTTAGTTCTCTGACAACATATAATGACCCTTTTGTATGATTTACAGTGAACTATTGTTCTCTTCCTAGAAATAAAGACACACTTGTGGTTTATGGGGGAATTTGTTCTTTTCCTGTCAACCTTCTATTGTCTGTGCCCCCATCTTTTTTTTTTTCTACTGTGAGGATTTCAATGACTGGATATTAGTATAGATGGAAAAAGCCATTAGATAAAAACTCAGTTAAATTAAGAGTATCTAATGTTCATGTTAAGATACTACACAGATTGGTAAAACATTGCTTTTCTCCTTCCTAATCCAGAATTCAATCATTTTGACACTGCACCTCTAAGAAGCAGTTTCAAAGAAACCCTATAATGGTTAACTCCCACATCCCACAGGGTTACAGAGAGGAATTGAACAAACATTTAAAAAAGGGAGAACAAGACTAGAAACTCCTCCATCTACAAAGTTTTACTTCTGTTAAGAAATAAGCTTTAACACAGAGCCTGGTACACAGTAAGTTTGTACTAAATGCTTATTGGTTGCCCTTAATTGTCTCCATCAACTTTTTCCCTCCATCAGTATGATATTCCCTAAAAGTGACTTTTTTTTTTTAAAACAAGCATGCAAGTTTTGCACATAGCAATTTTAGGGCCTATAGGCAAAAAAAAGATAACTCACAAACTCAGCAGTCTTTGTGATGGAAGCTAAGTATCATATATTTTTGTATCTTTCACTGTTCATTTAATTGTTTGTTTACTGAACCTAATGTTAATTTTATGACCAAGGGATTTGAATAAGTAATTTTCAAAAGAATTGCAAAAAAATAATGATCATAGAAAAATTAATCACAAGTCACTAATAATAATAAAATGCAAAATAAACCAATTCTGAAGTTGAAAATTTACCTTACTCTCTGTAAATTTGCACCAATAACAAAAAACAGAAATAACTGATATTAGAGAGGCTGTTGGTATAATGAGTAGTGAATTAATATAATCATTCTGGAAACAATGAGAAATATTTGGAAAAGAGTCTAAACTGTTAATATCCTTTGGCTCAGTGATTCCACTATTGTGCAAACAACCCAAAGAGATCAATCCATAAAGGTCCAATATATACCACACATGACACACTTCATAAACGCTTTTTGATCGATAACACTTCTTGTAGTAGCAAAGAAAAAGAATAAAGTGGCTGCCTACTACCTAGGGAATATCTTCAATTGTGGTTTATGAACATAATGGAATATTATTGTACAAACAGAAATAACAAAAATGAGAAATTCAGAGAAACATGAGACTATTAATACAAACTAATACAGGAGGAAAAAAACGAAGAAATTGAAGCAAGCCCAGAAAAATTTACTTGTTCAATGTCACATGATTACTTTGTGGTAAAATCAGGACTAGAATTCTGTTCTCTCAATTTCAGCTACAGTGGTCTTCCTACCATACCACACAACCTCTGAGATATACACTACACTATTTTCATAAAATTTCTACTATTCTTTCCCATTTCTATGTTAATGTAGTAGAAGTTATAATTACTTCACTGAGGTATTCTGGGGGTATTCAAATGACTATGTTCAGATCTATCAAATTTACTGGATGAAATGTGACTTTAACCCTATTGTCTCTTCAATGATGTGAGAAGAGCTATATGCTGTAGGATACAACTTTAGGTTCCCTTGCAACATTACTAAGTGACTACGAGAGTGACATCATCCCTCTGTCCAGCACCCTTTGGCATTGCCATTATAAGCCAACAGTTTCCTAAATGGCATTCTTAGAAATTCACCAACAAGTCTTTTCTTATTAGATTTCAAAATTTCACCTACTGATATATATTTTTTTAAGGAGATACAACAACAAAAACTAGGGAAAACTATGTGGCCAGTGGTAGTCATCAAATTTTGGTATTTCTCTTTATATTTTATTCTTTTCAAAAGGAGTTAACAGTGGTATTTCTGTAGACTGTTTTAGTGCTGGAAGATAAAGTATATGGATGTCCAAGGCCCCATGAATCTATGATAGGGACCCTCTATTACTTAATATCTCTTATTTTCTTTACCTCTGGCATCCCCTGTGGTGAAAAAGCATTAAAAGGTGGCACCACATCTGGAACATGTTCATATCCTGGAGGAAGGGGTTCAAATAATGAGGTCTTGAAAATCTAAAAAAAGAAATCACAGTTATTAAAACTCACAATCAAAATCTGATCTTTTCTTTTTTTGTAGCAGTCTTAGTTTGATTTGATCTAATGGCCCTTCCATTAAAACTGCAACACAAGTTCTTGGTGGTGCTTCTACAGGGGTAGGAGGAGTCAAGCAATAAATATGTAGTAATCCCCTACTGACCTATTTACTATGTGTCCAGCACTGTGCTATACACTGTAGGAGAGTATAAAGAAAGTATAAGCCATTATCGCTAGTCTCTAAGAACTTTCAGATATTGTCAGGCAGACAATAATAGCAACTAGAAAAAAATTATGTTTCATAAAAATTCAGAGAAGGTTGAAAAAAAATAGAAGAGATAATGATAACTGTAGGTGTTTTTTTTTTTTTTGCTAAACATATCTGAGTTGATATACCAGTGAAAAAATTGAAAGAAAAATGATTTTTTAAAATATTGACAGGAAGTTTTGACAAATTTGAAATAATGAATCTTAAATGACCTTAGGAGTTTTGGAAGAGGAGTAATGTGTTATTTCACAGCTCACAATGGCTCAATGTACAAGACTACATAAAATGTAAAACTGAATCAAATTTTAAATGTACTAGAATGTACCATCACATCACTCAATTTGAACTTAGTACTGATTTTCACTTACTGGCAAAGTTATTAATATTTTTAATGAAATAATTTTAATGACTTCTACATCTCTCAGAAAAAGACAATATACAACAATGTACAGCCCAGTGCTCCTCCCCTGATCCCTTAGCCTCAGGGTCCATGTTAGGGCCTTTCAAGTCCTTCTGTGCCCCACACCCACCTAATAGGTTGCGGAGGCCAAGGGAAGGAGGGACAAAGGCAGATCATCCCCGGGCCAATAAAAATGGGGGTGCAAGTGACAGCTGAAAGGAGGGCTGGGTTAAGAAGCCTGAATAAGGGCAGGGATGGCCTAAGATCCCCTGTCCTTCTGACCTTTAGCTACCTCCTCTTCCCATCATTTCCTCTGATTAAGTGGGCCCACTCCCTGCTTGTCTTCTACTCAAAAGCTCTGGAAAGGATTAAGCATTTTCTTTGTAAAACTGTGGTTGGAATGTGTAACAGGTGGTACTGGATAAGAAGACAGGTGCATTGTTATGGGATGTACCTACTGGGGCACCTTTTGGCCTATCCAAAGTGGCCTCACCTCAAGTTAATTTGGGGCAGTGGGGAGCTCAGAGAAGGGGAAAAATCAACAGAAGGGGGACAAACTCAGGACCAGACATGCCTAGGCTTCCCAAAATTGGAACAAAGATTGGCCCAGGGAAAAGCTATCCCTGATTATTGCACTCTATACTGATAACTGCTGGTATAACCTTCTTCTTAAGTATCAGAATAAGCACTATTTCCAATAGGAATAACAATTATTTTTCTCACTATTTCTGCAGTTCAAGTCACAGAAATCTTTATGAAAGTGGAGGGGCTCTGGTTGAGCTGTAAATGCACATAATACCTTACGTTTGCATGGGGCTTCCCATTTTTAAAGCCTTTTTCATTACCTTATTATTAAGAACACTGCAAAATAGATAGTGAAGGTATCATTATCCCTAAACTGAGACTTAAGAGTCCTTGAGCCCAAGGTCGGCCAATTAGTAAGTGGCAGAACAAGTCAGGAAATTGGGTGTTCTACTCTTAAGCCAAGGCTCTTTTCAAACCACTGAGCTGGCTGAGGGAAGAGGAAGATAGGGATGAGCAGAACGGGAGGAAGAGAAAAGTCACCCCGGGATGAAAAACAGGACTGAGGCAGAAATTCACCTTCACCATACAGGGCAAAGTGAGAAAATTATTTTTCAGTTCCTTTCAGCTTCTTAGTTATAGTAAAGGCAAAGCTACACACAATTTTGTACTTATTTAGAATAGCTTAATTTTTCATCAACATTTATAACTGCCACAAGACTTTTTATGTTAGATAATTTCTAATGCAAATCTTTCTTAAACATACAGTACTCCAGCCACCCTTATCTATAGCTTGCCACTGGATCCAGATGGCTCCACAAGAGAAAGTGAGGCTGGTGACTTTGCACGGCCCTATCTCACTTAAATCTAATGTACTTGCAAGTCACGGCATCACCCTCTCGATGTCACAGTCCTTTTGGAGAAAAAAGGACAAACGACAACAACACCACTTCCTCATTTTCTCTAACAGTAGGTGTCACAGTTGGGCAGCTGGGTGGCACATGGATAGAGTACTGGGCCTGGACTCAGGAATACTCATCTTACTGAGTTCAAATCTAGCCTCAGATACTTATTATTAGCTGTGTGAACCTGGAAAAGTCACTTAACCCCTATCTGCCTCAGTTCCTCATCCGTAAAATGGGGATACACTGAAGAAGGAAATAGCAAACTCCAGTATCTTTGCTAAGAAAATCCCATGGACATAGAGTTTGACATGACTGATCAACCACAAACAATAACATTTTGTAGAGCTACAATATAATGACAACATTCATTCAGAGGATGAAAAACTTTTAGAATCTCAAATTAAATCTAAGTAATAAAAAAAAGAATGAAGGGGGAATAGAATTTTCAGACAACAAATTACATTATAAAACAATAATCCTCAGTTAAAAAAATAGAAAAGCAGATCAGTAGAACATATTACATTAGAAGAATCACAACCAACTGAACTCAACAACCCAACACTTCATAAACCCATAAGAAAGGGTACTTAAAGATATCCCTATTTGTCAAGAACATCTGGGAAACTTGGAAAGCAGTTTGGAAGAAATCAGATTCAGACAGGAAAGCAGCTTGGCATAGTGGATTTAGCTCTGGGCCAAGAATACAGAAGGCCTGACTTCTCACCTTAGCTACTATGTTAAGCATTGAGCCTGCTTTCTCAGCCTGAGGTACCTAACTGGTACAAAAAATAAGAGTGCTGGGCCTGGAGTCAGGAAAATCTGAGTTCAAATGTGACTTTGGACATTTATTTGCCTAAATTTCCTCAAAGGTAAAATGAGGATGATAATAGCACCTACCTCACAGAGTTTTATGAGGATCCAAATGAATTAATATTTATATAAAATGCTTAGCACAATGTCTGGCACATAGTAATTGTTATAAATGCATATTCCCTTTCCTTCCTTTGCCTCTCCCATTGTAAGAAAAGGATAATGATAGCACCTATATTACAGGGTTGTTGCAAGATGCAAATGAGATATATCCTCAAAATACTATATGTGTTAGCTATTATTAGCCTAATAAATATTATTCCTTCATGATTTAACAATGAATGGCATTCAAATGAATGAATTTTATAATTGTTTTGTCTTCATTCTGAATGCTGCACTTCATTTGCAGATTTTTTTGTAAAAACCAAAAAAAAACCCCTAAATAATTTTACTAAGTTACCTTCACATCATTACACATTTCAAATGGAAAAATTATCCAATTATTAAAAAGTTATGGTGTGACATACTTAGAGAAAAATGAGAAGTTATAGCTTTTGTAGCTGTTAAGAGAGGAAATATATATATATATATATAATTAGAAAATAAAAAGAGATTAAAAAGTCAAAAGACAATCTCATTTACAAACTATTTTAAAAACTTTTCCATAATTAAAATTAGTGAAGTTAGAATGATAACAGATATGGATTAAAATAAATCCTATATTTTAAATCTGTTTAAAGTCTGACATCCAAAATTTATATGGAATTGACACAAGATCAGTAATCCCCTAAGAAAAAAGCAGCCAAAAGGATATATAAAGTTTTCAATTAAAGAGATGCAAACTATAAGTACAGATGTAAAAATTATTCCAAGTTACTATTAATCAAACAAAGGCAAATTAAAACAACTTTTATCTATCACCTCATAATCTTCAAATTAGCAGAGATAGAAGTTAGGAAATTCAATTGTGGATGGGACCAATTAACTGCCTGTAGATTTGGGAATTGTTCATATCACTCCAGAAAACAATTTGGAATTATGTAAAAGAAGTTATGAAATTGGTCATACTTTGATTCAGAGATCTCACTACACGGATTATATCCTTGGGAAGTTAATGACAGGAAAGAATCAGATGTACAAAAATACTGAGTTATCATTACCCGTGATAATGAAATGTGTCCAACGATTAGAGGAAATGGCTGAACGCTCTAGTATAAAAATGTAGTGGGATATTACTTTACCATAAAGGATAATCCAGATACTAGCGGCTATTATCTATCAACCCCAAGACATTCATCTTCCTTCTTCAATGAGTTCAGTGCCTGGCTCAGTTTTTTCTCCTACTCTCATGTTAATGGACTTCGACATACATACTGATGTTCCCTTAAATGCCTTAATGGGCCAATTGCTCAATCTGGTGCTATGACCTATTTTTCTATCCATATAAGCTACACACATATATGGTCATATGCCTGATCCTGCCATCACCCACAAGTATTCTTCTTTCACATGAATGAACTCTGAACTTCCTTTATCTGATCATAATCTTTTATCATTTCATACTTCCCTATGCCTTACGAAGTCTAACCTTGATTTTCTATTTCTATTTCTGCCATACATCTGTCTTTTGTAGGCCCACAGAAATAGTATAAGGGCCAACACTCTTCCTCGTATTAGCTACAGTCTCCTCTCTTTCTTATTAACCTTTACCTTAACCTTAACTCTTTAGTGAAACCATTCTACAGTACCTTATACTCTCTAATCCCTCTGACTCTTTGTCCTATAGTTGCTAATCAGTTTTTGGCAATGCCAATCCTGGATTATTCCCAACATTCATTTCTTTCCCTCATATTTATATAATATTAAGCAGATATGAAAAAAATCATGAACCATGTTGAATAGGTCCATTATCAATTTATTTTATCTAATATTAACTGAGCTCTCACTTTAGCAAGGCAAACATTTTAATGTTTGCCATCTAAATGATTAGCTATCCCAAAGTCCATGCTAAGTATTCCAGACTTTCCTACTTCTCCTTAAACCTCACAAAGCACTCTTCCCAAACCATCTCAGTTTAAGACCTCATCTTATACTTAA
Source organism: Phalanger gymnotis (assembly GCA_028646595.1). Taxonomy (NCBI): domain Eukaryota; kingdom Metazoa; phylum Chordata; class Mammalia; order Diprotodontia; family Phalangeridae; genus Phalanger; species Phalanger gymnotis. The sequence goes on along the minus strand of CM053622.1, from coordinate 730,917,102 downwards.
TGAAAAATTAAAACAATTTGCTGAAAACTCCCTCTTCTCCCCTCTTCATTACACACCACTTGGACAACTGGTAAGTAGCCCTTTTCCATGACAATCCAAATGCCAAAACATGTAATCTTGATCTCATCCTCTCCCATATTCTCCAGCAGATGAACTCCTCTATCATCTCTCTTCTCTCAATCTCTAATCTTCAATTTCCCTATATCTACTGGATGCTTCCCTGAGTAAGTTCAACTGAATCTAGGCCAAATTCCTTCCACTGGGATTGGATTTGCTTTGCAAAGTCCAAACACACTTACGTCTTCCTCTTCCTTAAGAAAGCCTTGTCTTGATATTGCTATCCCTAGTGGCTATAATATGATCTCTCTCCTATTCTTCTTGGACAAAGAAAATCATCTATACTTATACTTATACTTATAATATCTTCACTTGCTCTTCTCTCACTCGCTTCTAAACACTGGAATCTGGCCTCCAGTGACTTTACTCAAGTCACTCCTTTCTCTGGACCCCAGTTTCCTCACCTAGTACCACTCTCTTTTTTTATCTTCCGCTCCTAGTGTTCTGAGTCAATAAAGAACAGTTCTTAAGTGACTGTTATCTATTCTTGTCCTCTGTGTGTATGTGTCCACCCCTATGGGATATGAGATGATGAGGGATGGAAGGATCAAGTGAACGTTTTATGAGGATGGAAGAAAAATTGGAAGGTTTATGGTACTAAGTAAGTATCCAGTAAAAAAAAAAAGTGGACCCAGTAGTGGACCCATGAATGAATTTTTCCACCTTCATTCAGCAGTATGTCTACAGGAGAAAAGGCAGCAAAGTTCCTAGGAATCATCCATGGCTGAAGCATGGCAGGGGATCATCAGCGATATGATCAAGGGGTCATAGACAGAAGAAAAGACAGTGTAGAGTTAAACTGGGTCACCAAGGGGTCAAGATGAGGAAAAGTGGAGAAAGTGGCTAGTGATGGCCTGGGAAACAATGGTTTCAATGAAGAATAGGGTCTGATATGGGAAGGCAGAGGGAGAGGCAAAAAGCTAATGCACTGTGATCAGATAAAGGAATTTCAGAGTTCTTAAACATAGAAGGAGTACATTTCTGGTGATGGCAAGATCAAGGTAAAGCTAAGGTTGATAAATAATAAGCTTACTAAAGTTGTCATGTATAAGGGTCAATATGGATAGCCTTTGTCTATCTTTATCTAGGATTTCTTCTGTGGCATCCAAAAATAACCAATTTTCCTTACCTCATTTCCATCTTCATCAATGATAGAGATATAGTTGGGATTAGTCTCATTGGGGTAGGATAAGAGGACATCATAGTGACTAAGTTCAACCGAATCTAGGCCAAATTCCTTCCACTGGGATTGGATTTGCTTTGCAAGGTCCAAGTTTTGTTCTGTTCCTGCCAGATGTGGGATCCGTGTAAAATTACTAGTTGAGAAAAATGGATAATGGTTAAAAACAATGTTTGATTTTAAATCACTTTATTTTTAATTCAGCAGAATACAAAGAAATACAAAAGTGCTTTGCAATACATAATTCTTTACATATGGATGAGGTATTATAATTGTAGTCAAATACAATCTCTGACTATGTAGAGATGTGAATTTTTTCCATGAAATTCCTCATTTTCTAGAAATATTTCTTGATTTCTATAGCAACTGGGAAAAATGAGGAAAAGAGAAAATCTGGGAAAGGCAGAATCTGAACTGAAGTAAGAAGTTAGGAGATTTAGGTTTCTTAGTTCTAAATTTTACTGTGTGAAGTATATAAATTCTCTGGGAATCAATTTTCTCATTTGTGCAATGGGGCTCATGGACACCGTCCTACTTATCTCGCAGAGTTGTTGTGTAGAAGTGAAATATGTATGTATATATACACTTCTTGCCTTTACTATCTCCCTGTACCAATCCATCCTATAAACTGATCTCAGATTAATCTTTTTCTTAAGAAAATTTATTTTCTTTAATTTGTGGAATGAAACAAGCATTTCTACAACATAACATTTAAAAAGATGATTACATATGAAACTTACTATTCCTTTTAAATATATAATAAAGTTATGTAAATTTCATTTTCTTTCCTTCAGATTAATCTTAATGTTCAAGGCTAATCATGTCCCTTCACTGTTCAAATACATTTCCATTGACCTTTATTACCTATTCAATAAAATCCAAACCCATAGTCATTTACGAATTTGTGCTTACTTATCTTCCTACCCATTATGTCATATACCTCCTTTTCATGAACAAAAAATTCTATACTGTGAGCTCTAGCCAGATTGCCTTCTCACCATTCATCAAACTTGCTCAGTTCCACTATCTCTGGTGTCTTGATTCACACTACTTCTACATGTCTAGAAAAACAGCTCATGCTTCAAGTCTTAGAAAAAAATTCTATTTTAACCATGAAGCTTTCTTTGATTCTCCTCTGCCAGAAGTGATATCTCTTTCCTTTGGGGAATTCTCTACTGCTTTTTATCTCTTATCCACACAGGATATTATGATTTTTAATAGCTATTTGATATGGAATTTTGTTTTGTTTTCTTTTTAGTTTTCTCCATATAAGGAACATAAATGACGGTATCTGACCAGAGTAGGCTTTTTAATTCAAAGGTAGGAGAATATGTAGGTAAAAACACGTAAATAGACTAGGAGTCTGTCAGTACAGCCTGTAATGCCAAAGGAATTCTCTCAACTCTAACGTGCATCCTTACCTACGTTGCTCATGAGGGGTATATTCAGAAGGTGCCTGGTGGCTGCTAACCCCAGAATGACAAATTTGAAAAAAAAAAGTCAACAAAAAACCCCTCTAAATGCCTGCTGACCTTAATTGCTCTGGCCATTCAGATCCAGCCTTCAGTTCTGGACGGGGCTGGGTTCTGAGAACTACATTTGCTGCTTCATTTCTAATAAGGCATTTAGACATCTGAGACTTTGGGTAGCCAGTGCAGAACACTGACATAAGTAGCAATGTTATCCTTCTCATGCTAATGTTAATAGGTGCTAATATATATGTTAATAATATATGCTAATGCTAATATAGACTATATATGTGCTAATAATAAATATTCTAATGCTAATATAGAATACTTTGAATGATGGAAGCTGTACTTTAACTGGTCTGCATTGGAGTGTCATAGAAGGGTTTTGATCAGAGAAGAGGTTATTAGATCCATACATAAGGAAGGAAATGTGACAGTGGCATGAAGGGAGAGCAAGTATGTAGAAAGACCACTCAGGAGGCTACCGTAAATGATGAATGGAAACAAATCCATCTATTCAGATGGTGGTAGTGGGGCTAGAGAATGGGAGACAGATGAAAGAGACATTGCAGAAATAATATCAGTAGGACTTAGTAGATGTGACAGGGGAAGTAGAGGAAGGAAACAAATGTAAACCCAAATTTCTGAACACAAAACATTGGGTAGTTGCTTGGTGAGATAAATGATAGCATCAGAGCAGAAAGAGCATTTTGTTAATATATTTGGAAGAATGGCCAGTGAGCTACAATCCAGTCCAGTGGATGATTTTTTGGTGGGTGGAGAAGCAATCAGGGTTAAGTGACTTGCCCAGAGTCACACAGCTAGTAAATGTCTGGAGTAATACCTGAAATTCAACTATCTTTCAATGAGTTTCAGCCTTTCTCCAGTCAATCAGCAACAAGATGACTAAAAAAAAATCAGCAACTCCAGCCCAGTAGCTAAAATCTTCCCAACAGTTAAGCCTCTGACTACATTCTTTCTTTGTATATATGATTATATTATCTAGATTCCTTCCTGCGTCCGCTCCCCCTTCCCCCCTGCCCCTCCCATTCCCTTTCTGGAGATCTATTCCTAAAAACAAAGAATTTTTATAAAAAGGAGAGAAAAACGTTTAGCAAAACCAATTAGCACATCAACAAAATCTGATGTTATATGCAATAAGCCACATCTGTTAATCCCAACCTCCGAAAGGATTGAAGGAAGATTTCTTCTTGTATCTCTTCTTTTATGCCATGTTTATTTTTCATTATTTTATAGTTTTAGTTGTTTTATTGCAGTTTTCTTTCTATTTGCATGGCTGTAGTCCTGCATATTGTTTTCCTGGTGGTTTTACATTTTAAAGTGTTTTGTAAACCTTAAAACAGTACATAAATGATAGCGATTGTTTTCCTTCATTTAAAATGTATTACCATATTCACTACTTTATTTTTTATTTTAAGATTATAATTGAGATTATAATTGACAGTTATAAATTTATTACTTATACAGCGTCAAGAATCTTTCAGATTAGATCCCTGTTTGTAAGTGATTTTAAACATTTGGGACATATCCAACCACACACCACACCTACACCCACATCCACCTATAATATGCTAATCAATAGAAGGAAGGCAATGCTATTTATTAGTAAGAATGTTGTATTATTAATTTTCCAAAATACCAAAGACAGCAGTGATTTCAAAGCAGAGGATAATTTTGAGGGTAGCTATTACGTTATAGAGAAGGAATCAGAGGCCAAGAAAGGTTAAACAACTTGCCCAGAGTCAAATACATTGTAAATGAAAGAGCAGGGATTCACACCCAGGTCCTGCAATTCCAAATCCAGCATACTTTCCACCTCATGCACTGAATACAGCTCTGTTTTTTGTGATTATGTATCTCTGTCTCCGCAGATACTCCCTCTCTCCCATTCTTACTGCCACTTTGCTTCAGTCCATCATCACACTATGCTCCACTGAATTCTCAACGAGAAGCACAGAAAGGGGAAAATCATGAAGTATGGCTAATAGTATTTTCTGGCTAGGTGAAATGTGACACCATTACAAGATAATTCAACATGTATGCAAGTATTTAAATGCCAAGTTTCTTCCTGAATAGGTTATTCAAGATAGAGACATTTCTAGAAAGAACAACTATTCTAACCAATAACATGCTGAATATTAATTTTAAAAAATATGCTTACTATAAAAATGCTTTGATGTTTTCAGCTTTCAATTCATCCAGAAATGCCTTCTTCATATTTCGGTGCGGAATTATGGTATTAATTTCATCAGTGGGTTTTGCAATCCATCCTGTAACACATATCCAAATTTCAGAATGAATTGTTGAGACATATGTAAATCTTTGTTTATGTTATTAGCACTTTAAAAGATATTAAATACTTTCATGAATTTTTTAAAGATTCAGCATTGACATGGGTTTGACATAATTTAGCTTTTGAAAGAAAAAATCTTCATTATATTGTCCACATTTGCCAAAATTGTTTATCATCACCAAAAGATCACAGAATCTCTGAGTTAGAAGAGACCTCAGTGCCAACCTATACTGGAAAAAGATCCCTCCCTGCACCATACCTGACAACTGTTAATTTAGTTTTTGCTCAAAGACCTCTGGTAAGATGAAACCCACTGTCTCCCAAGACAACTCATTATATACTTCTATATAGCAGTAAGTATGAGTAAGCTTCTTGCTATATCAAGTCTACACCTGCTTTAATGCAAAGTACATGTATTGTTCCTTGTTTTCTACTCTGTGGCCAAGTAGAACGAATCAAATCCCTTGTTTGCACATGTTGGTTTTTCAAATACTTGAAGAGAGACATGGTCGTCTTCAGGCTTTTCTCCACTCTGCTTGCCTTTCTCTAGCTGACCAGGATTTTTCCACTCAGGACCATGTACAAGAGTTTCTAGACCCATCACTATGTTTTTCTTAATATAGTCTAAGGTCTCATTATGCTTGTTTGCAATGATATAACAAAATTGGCTCGTATTAAGGTCAATCTATCAAAACTCCAAGGAATATACCATATACTAAAGCTCACCTAATTTATATTTATGAATTGATTTTCTGAACCCAAATGGGAAATTTCATTTTTAGTTCATTCTTTTTATTAGGTTCTGTTCAATATAAGAACCTGTGGAGATATGCTTAAATTTTAACTATCGCCCAACATATTAGATATTTCTGCTACCTTTATGTCACCTCTAAATTTTATAGGCATCTCATTTATGCCTCTATCCAAGTCAGTGATAAAATTTTTAAACTAGTACAGCACCAAGCCCAGAGTCCAGAAACAAGGTAGCAACCTCCTTCCAAGCTGACATCCTTGATGATCACCGATCAATTAATAAATGCTTTTTCTGGATCCTGTAGGGGGAAAAGGTCTGAATCTACATTATATGAATTTCCAAATAATCCTATCAAGAAAGCCCTTCTGTAGTTGAGTTTCTCTTTTCAAATTTGTTTTTTAAAAAGATTTCAAACCTCTTTAGTTTGCAGATTTTAACATATGCATTCCAATAATTAAAATTATTTGAACAAGAAAAGGTACTGTGATTAACTGCATTTACAACTTGCCAGGACCTTGGTACAGTTTGCATTTTACTTTGCTAAACAAAGTAAAATTTCTATTTCAAAGTAAAATTCTATTCAGGTTCTTCTTTTCCCAACATGCAGGCTCTTTTGATGACCCCAGACGAAAACTAACCAGAAAGGAAGATGGGGCGGCAGCACAGCAAGATGCTCATTCCTTGTCAGTCCTTTGGTTTTTTGACTTTAAGAGGGACAGCACAGCCATTTAAATATGATCCAACCTCTTTACATCTTACAAAGAGAAACAGCTAAAAGGAATAAAATTTAAAAAGCAACGTTCGTGGAATGTGCATATTAGTAAGACAGATTTCTCATGTCCAATTGTTTCTTTTGAAGACAGTGAATTTTCCTTTTGTGTTTCTGTCTTCTTCAATTTAGACTTAGGGGATTTCTAAAGTTCAGCCGTAACTGGTTTGTCGGATCATTTTACAGACTAAAATGGGATGGGCAGGGTCCAACAATAAGGCAGACCTCCAAGGTAGCAGTGCTAGACTGTTCTCTAGTCAAAATTTTCAGAAACCCTCATTAAATCATTCTTTTGGTGTTGGAAAGCTCTGGCAAACGAAAAATAAGAGAATTTCCTCCTCATTCATAAAATATTTACGATATAACTTTATTCATACATTATTGCAACATTTTTAAAAGGCATTTGTTTTTAATTTTTTAATGGACAGGCAATAACTGATTTAAAATTATAATAAGCTTGTTCTACATAACAGACTGTTTAGTGTAGTCCATATTACAAATGATGAGATTTGCTGAAGCCTTTGGGGAGATGATGAGTTCAAATAGACTAGTTAATGAGATAATGAGATTCAAATAGGCTGGTCAATGAAACACAAAATGGGGGTCATTCCACCCTGGCCAAGTGGGCTGGACAATGGAATAATGATGTGCCTACAGGGGGCAAAACTCTGAACCTCCTTGCCTACCAGCCTCACCTTCCACTGCCTGATTACCCCACCTTTCTATCCCTGATTGCCTCATCTCTCCAGCCACAGCAAGTTTTCCCCTATAAGAATACCTAGCTTCTCCTGGCTGGGGGATAGGGGACTGTCTCCCTTAAGAAGCTATGTCTCTTAGGGCGCCATGTCCCTTAAGGGGCTATGACCTCCCTTAAGGAGGAGCCTGGTTGGTGTGTTATTTAGAAGAAATGCCTTTACTTCATTTGGAGACAGCCTGAACAAATTATTTCAAGATAAAACTGTTGAGGTTAGGGAACCATATGTTGAGGTTTTTAGGGTGCTTGTGACCTCAAAATGCCAACATGCCAGGTCCTGCCAAATGAATTCGATTCAAGTCTTCTTTCAGCCAAAGAAAAACAAAGTTTATTAAAGATTCACCATATTGGGTAGTGCTAGTGGGCCAGACTGAATCTAAGCACCTTCATGGAGGCACGATCTAGGGTGGTTGAGTAGTCTGGGGTGATGGGAGGAGAGTTTTAGGGAGGACTGGGGTGACTGGGGTGAGGTCAGACTCTAGGAATAGGAAAAAGGGTGGAAAATAGCTAAAGCATACCTGGAGATGACAGACAACGGAAAGCTAGGGTAACAGACTTGGGTATAGATATTTTGATAGGATCAAGGGTGGGAAGTGGCCAGAAGGCAATCTGGAGGTAACCAGACAATAGAGGGCTTAGGCAAGGCTATTTGGGCAGGAAAAGCCACATCAAGTGGAAAAGATTCAAGGTGGGTTTAAGGGGGTTTCTGAAGTCTATATCCCGTCAGTATGAGTAACCTATACCCCATCAGGTATGGAAGAGAGGCACGTTAATGCACTGTAGGTGGAGCTATGAAATGGTTCAGTAATCTTGGAAAGAAATTTGGAATTATAAACCAAATAGGTTGTTGTGTTGTGGTTGTTGTTGTGTTTCTCCTTTGTTCTCAAGGATGACCAGTACATCAGGGAAATGATGACATGACTTGCAGTTGACTTATAGTTGAGTGAGGGAGGGCTGTACAAGGTCACTAGCCTCATTTTCTCCTCTAGAGCCATCTGGGTCCGGTAGCCTGATATTCACCAGGATGACTGGAGATGGCCCAGGATGCATTGGGAGACCCTGGCCCTTTTAGGCTAAGGTCTTTCCAGGTGCTCACTGTGAATGAGGTAACATCCATTCAGTGAATAGGCCTCTTTAAGAAACTAATCAAGGGATGCCCCTTTAATAAAAAACTTTTTAAAAAAATGTCCAATCTATGAGCTCCAGATTGAGGTGGGTTTAAGGCTTGGTTTTTGAGAAAGAAATCTAGACAGGAAACCCAAAGTAAAAGAGGCAGTCTTCGGCCATGGGAATATGACAAGGGAGGGGACGGGAGGGGAAAGGAGGGGAGGCTACTCACAGGTTGTGTATACCCATTCACAGGCATATTCACTGAATGGCAGTTACCTCACTCACAGTGAGCACCTGGAAAGACCTTAGCCTAAAAGGGCTAGGGTCTCCCAATGCATCCTGGGCCATCTCCAGACATGCTGGTGAATATCAGGCCACCAGACCCAGATGGCTCTGGAGGAGAAAGTGAGGCTAGTGACTTTGTACAGCCCTCTCTCACTCAACTAAAAGCCAACTGCAAGTGATGTCATCATTTCCCCGATGTCATGGTCTTCTTCAAGAATGAAAGATATAAACCAAACATCACTAAACTGTATATGCCCTTTGCCCTTACAATATCACTACTAGTGCTATACACTAAAGAAATCAAAGAAAGAAGCAAAAGACCAATACACCAAAAAAACCATTTATAGCAGCACTTTTAAAAAAAGTACTAAACACAAAATGGATGCCCATAAATTGGGGAATAGCTGAAAAAATTATGATGTATTAAAGTAATAGAATACTGCTGAGCCATAAGAAATGATGTAAGGGAAGGATTCACAATAACATGAGAATATTTTTTGGAACTGACACAGTAAACTGAGTCAGCTCAGGAGAATAATTTTATAATAATTACAACACTAAAAAGAAAAAAAAACCAAAATCTAAAGACACAAGAACTCTGATCAACATGATGACTAACCATAACTCCAGAGGAATAAGTATGAAGCATGCCACCCACTACCTGACAAAGAGATGGGGGTCTCAAGGTGTAGACTGAAACATATTTTCAGGTATGGCCAGTACAAAGTAGATTTACTTTGCTTGAATGTTCTTATTTGATATAGCTGTCTTTCCCTAATTGAGGGAGGAGATAATGTAAGTAATAGAGGGACAGCCATCCAAAAAAGATGGCTATTTTAGCATTTAAAGGGCAGTGCCAAGCCTAGAGTCAGGAAGCCCTAAGCTCAAATCAGGTATCAGACATGTTCTAGCTGTGTGACCCTCGGCAAGTCTCTTAATCCTGTTTGCCTCATTTTCTTCATCTGTAAAATGAGCTGCAGAAGGAAATGGCAAACCATTCCCCAAATGGGGTCACATGATCAAAATGACTGAGCAACATGAAGGAGATTCAGAAGTAGACAGACAAGGAGGACAGATTTTAAATCAATGTGCTCAAATAATCTAATTTTGCAAAGAAATGCAATCTGTACATAATGGGAATTTATGGTTTCACAGACAAGGCTATTTTTCTAAGTTTCTTTGTATACAGAAATGCTCATGTTTATCAATGTTTGCCAAGTTCAAATTAACAACAAAAAAGATAATTTTAAAAAAGAATCCAAACAGATGAGTGTATTCAAAATACATCCTGAAATGTGATCTACTCAACAATTTTACACAAAGTACCTAGTAATTTTGTGCCAGTTAAGGACAATAAACTTAGAAAAATAGACTAACTCCAAAGCCCTGGGAAGCAACCAAAGGTCATCATGGGGACTGAACTTGGAAATGTTTCATTCACTAACAAATAAGCAACTTCATTACTAGCAAAAAACATTGAAGTCCTCTTATGTTCATGGCATCCACACATGATGTCATGTCACCTACTATGTGCTATATAAGCTCCATTGGTCTCTCCCATTCTCTTAACTGCATTTACAATGGGAACCCATGGCTTAGCCCTTTTCATATCAATTCAATGATTAATATATTGAATATATATAGAATTTCAAAGGAAAAAGAAAACCCCATGATCAATTCAATTAAATGATATCTTGCATAATTACTGAATTGCTTCTTTTTGTCTTTTCTCCAGGATGGATTCCTCAAAGGCAAGGCCCATGTCTTACAGGTCGTTCTACCCTCCCTAACCCTTTACTTTAAATAATAGCTAGCTTTAAGGTTTGTGAAGCACAACAACCTCAACAACCCTGAGAGTATTTTACACATATATATGTAATATATGTATATGTATATATATATGTACATATATATATACATATACAGGCATTTTTATTATTATGCCATTTTATAGATAAGAAAATTGAGCCTGAGAGAAGTTAAATGATTTGCCTAACATTACACAGTTAGCAAGTACCTCGGGTGGGATTTGAACTCAGAGTTTCTTTACTTCAAGTCCAGTACTCTTACCTACTGGGCCACCTAGCTTTACATACACATATGGTTCCGGGAACAATAGACTCAATAAATATTTTGGCTAATTGACCTCTTCAGAATTATTATTTTCAGAAATCTATGTTACAAAAAAAGCAAGAGGATCAAAGAATATATAGATTTATAAGAAACTGATTCAAATCCTTTACAGATGAAGAAAATGAGACCCAAAAAGGCCAAGTGATTGTACCAGGTTGCACAAGTAATAAGTAGTAGAACCATCCTTAAACTCAAATTAAAAAAAAATTTTAAATACAGTAACCTTTCCATTATACCATTCTCCCTGAAGTGGTGAACAGAAAAGAACATATGCTCTGTTATCTGACCCTGGGAAAATCACATTACCTTTATGAGATTCATTTTCCTCAATTCTAAAATACTAGAGGTGGTAGATTACATGATTCCTTCAAAGTGTATCTCATTTGACATTTTATGGTGAATCCATTTATTCACTATGACATATAACCTTCTCTGATGAATTTCATCTAAATCCAACAAACATATAACTAATATATATGTGCTAGACCCTGGAATTAAACAAAAACAAAACAGTCCCAACCTACAATGAGTTTACATGGTTGAGGGAAGAAAGAGGAGAAATACAACATGTATCCAAATAAGTACAGAACAAGAAAAACTGAGTAGGGGGAAAACAATAACAAATGGAGATTTCAAAAAAAGCTTCACAGAGGAGGTGGTCACTGAGTGGAGCTTTTGAGAATGACAAAGATTCTGAGAGGTAGAGATGAAGAGGGAATATATTGTAAGCATAGGGTACAGCTTATGTAAACGCATGGAAGGAAGAGATGGGTGTTGGGGTTCAAAGATCAGCTAGAACTCTAGTTTGGTGGGAAATAGAATGTATGAAAGGGAACAATGTGAAATAAGTCTAGGTATTTTTATTCCAATTTACCTTCTCTTGGGATTGGACACTAGGTCCTCTGAAGTATTTTCTATCTTTGGACCCCCTAGTCCAAGAAAGACAAAAGAAATGCCCATTAAAATTAAAGGACAATAGAGGGGGTCGTCAATTATGAGTAGGGGAATAAATCATGAAGATGAATCAATGTCTTTTAGAGGGAAGAATAGCTGAGTAGGAGGTAGCATAAGGGAAGGGAAAGGAGACAGAAAGAACTTAGTAATATACCATTTACTAAGTCCACAAATGAATGGTAAAGGTTTGATGATTCCTATAATCTAATCCAGTGCTTAGCAGAGTGCCTGGCACATAGCAAGCATTTAATAAATTTTTATTGACTGACTATTGGAAATGAAGGGAGAAATCTTCAAGAGGATGGGATATAGGCAGCAGAGGAGAGGATCTAGGGCTGTAGCACTAGAATATGGGGTAGCATACCTCCAGATTGGGAGAAAGGATGCCTCTGAAATGAATTTACATGGAGAAGGAGGTATGTCTTTTCAGTGGGCAATGGAATATTCATGGTTGGTTTAGTTCAGAAAAAATTTGCTAATTGAAAGGAAGCTTTCTCTTGGGAGAATGGTGTGCATCTATGGGCAGCATCTGATGCTATAGTGAGTTCCTAGGGGACCTCAGAGTGTTGGGTAGGACAAAGGGCCAGAGAAGGGATGACATCGCCCTTGGGAGGGACACTGGTCATGGTGAAGAAAGAAAGTGGAATTGTCTTTTTCTGCTTTCTAAATCTAAAATTCTTTGGCCAATAAGCTTCAGAAGCATGTGCTTCCTTACTAAAAGGGTAGTTAGGTAGTTATTTGTCCTACTGGCAAAGGTGTAATCTTTTAAGCTGTACAAAAGATGCTGTCCTACATTGGGAAAGGGAGTTTCCTCAACCAGCCTTATACTAATGAAATCATAGGTCCAGTCTCTTATCTCCTGTGCATAGGATATAAAGGGATGAAGAAATGTGTTTGAGGATTCTAACAAGCAGAATTTAATGTATCAGAGGAAGGGAATGGAGAACAAAGTGTATATAACAAATTGATTAAGATGGCTAAAAACAAAATTAGAAAGCTAAAGAAACTGTGGATTCTTCATTCTACCAAAATAAAATACATTTCAATTGTCTTATGGTGTCAAGAGAAACTTATACATAGAAAGACTCCTACATCCCAAAAGAAAGTAATAATAGCTAAGCTTCAAAACACCCATTGAACAAAAGATTGCCATATATCACCAGGCTATAAGCTCTCCTTATAATACATCTGACAGACAGTGATAAGACTAGTTCTGCTTTTACAGTCATCAAGGAAACAAGCAGAGTTAATTACCTGGTAGTAAAGTGTCACCTAAATACTGGAATTGAACACATCAAACTAGCAACTAGGTTCTCTCCTATTTTGAATGCCAGAAAGATTCTCATTCCCCCTTGTTATGATCTGTCATTTGGACTTAGGCAGTTGCCATGACATCAGCAGAACCTCTAATACAAAAAACAATGATATAACTCAAAGAATTGTTTTGAGGGTGTTAGTTAATATTTCTAAAGCTAAATATGATTATGATTGACATGCCCCCAACCTTTCTCTCTGCCCCTCCCCCCTTCTAGCATAATCTAAAGGAAAAAAGAAAAGAAAATCCTCAAAGTTCAGTAGAAGGAGATTAAAAAAGGTTAAAAAAAACACAGGATTTCAATGATCATTAATAATTTATAGATGAAGAAACAGACTCAGAGATGTTGAGTGACTTGCCAAATATCAGTGCAACGATGAGTGAATGAACGCAGACTGGTACTCAGATCTTCAGGCTTCAAATCCAATGTTGTACAAAGCAAGGAAAAAAATGGTACCATAAAACAATTTTGCTATTACTGTATATACATTTCATTATTTCATGTTTGTCTAAGATCATTGAGCTCATAACTTCTTCTAGCATAGCATTATCGACTTGTGGGAGAGCATTTCGAGCTTGTATTGGTCTGATCAGTCACAGTCAGACAACGAAATTTAACTCCAGCATAGTGATGTCATTTTGGTTCTCTTGGAGAACAAAGGACAACAACCATTCCATCACAATCATGTCATACAACTTCTTAAGCCCGTCCCTAATTGACAGGTATCCCAGCAATTTCCAATCCTTTATCACCACAAAAAGAGCTACTACAAATATTTTAGGAAATATAGGTTCTTTTGCTTTTTCCCTAATCATCTTGGGGAAAAGACCTGGTAGTGGTATTTCTGGGTCTAATGGTATTATTTTAATATTGTTAAGAACAACTTTGAATGATTAATGTTGGAGAAGATGTGGGAAAATTGGAACACTATTGCATTGTTGATGGAGTTGTGAACTGATCCAAACATTTTGGAGAGCAATTTGGAAGTATACTCAAAGGGTTATAAAAATGTGCATACCCTTTGACCCAGCAATGCCACTTCTAGGGCTATATTCCAAAGAGATCATACAAGGGGAAAAAGGATGCATATGTACAAAAATATTTATAGAAGTCCTTTTTGTGGTGGCGAAGAATTAGAAATCAAGGAGATATCCATCAACTGGGGAATGGCTAAACAAATTGTGGTATATGAATGTAATGGAATACTATTGTGCTATAAGAAATGAAGAGTAGATGGACTTCATAAGAACCTGGAGAGTCTTATATGATCTGATGATGAGTGAAGGGAGCAGAACCAGGAGAACATTATACATAACCACAAACACATTGCTTCTATGATGACTAACTTTGATAGACTTGGCTCTTCTCAACAAAGCAAGGTTCTAAGACAGCTCCAAAAGACTCATGATAGAAAAGGCTATCCACATCCAGAGAAAGAATTACAGAATCTGAATGCAGATTGAAGCAAACTATTTGCTCTTTTTTCATTTTATTTTTGGTTTTGTTACATCTTTCTGATGGTTCATTTCATTGGTTATAATTCTTCTTTACAATATGATTATTGGTAAAAGAAGTTTAACGTGAAGGTATATGTAGAAAGTATATCAGATTACATACCATCTTGGGGGATAGGGAGGAGGAGAGAGAGGGGGAGAAAATTTGGAACTCAAAAACTTGTGGAACTGAGTGTTGTAAATTAAAAAAAAATAGTTAATTTTAAAAAGCTAACAACTTTGAGTGACTAAGGCAATTTGACTATTATAAATACCCAAATTAACTACAAAGGACATCTGGTTCTACATGTATATGTATGTGTGTGCGGGTATGTGTATGTATATACACATATACACATACACTTTTGTGTCTAATGGTAGCCATCTAGAGGGTGGGGGAGGCAGAAAAAAGGAAAAAAACGAGTTACATGATAACTTTATAATATATTTAAAAGGCATTGCAAGTTATACATAATAAATTTGCAGTTTCATGTACAATCATCTTTTTTTTCCATTATACTATGTTATGGAAATGTCTGTTTTATTTCTTAAGTTCAGAATAAAACAGATTTTTTAAAAAATTAAATGACACCATAAGAAGTGACAGTTAATGTAGATAGAATTTTTAAAAAATTCAAATATTTCTCAAAATGTTAGATTTTCTCAAGGTTATTCACAAAGCATAAATATTTGCTCATTAAACATAAGCAACCATATTCTTCCTTTTCCTAAAAATAAACAGAACAGAAAAGTAGGCTATTACTAAAGAGACTGCCATGTATCACCAGGATATAAGCTCTCTTTATAATACATTTGACAGAAAGTGATAAATCTAGTTCTGTTTTTACAGTCATCAAGGAAACAAGCAGAATTAGTTCCCTGTATTGTGAGGGTGGAGTTGAATAGGAAGGCCACAACGACAAGACATCTGTGCTACAGGCAAGGGTTTGGGACAGAAATTCATAGATATCAGTTGCAAGATATCAACCACAGACCTTTCAAATGGAGTTTTATAATAGTTTAGCTAACTGACTCTAGTGGTGGTGTTTCTGTTAGTGATGATGGTCAATGGCCAGGTGGGTGGGGAGCTGAGATACCATAACAGTCATTTATCAAAAGGGCCCAGTACCCACGCTGGTGAAGACAGATTGTGCAACCATTATAACTCAATTTATATGGTACTTTACAGTTACTAACATTTTAAATTCATTATTTTACTACAAGCCAGTGATAAAATGATAGCTGGCACAGAGAAGACATGTATTAAGTACTTATTGAATGAACAAATGAAATAATGTAGCACACATGCCTTTCAAAAATGAGGAAATACACACCCATCCACACACACACATACAGAGAGAGAGAGAGAGAGAGAGAGAGAGAGAGAGAGAGAGAGAGAGAGACAGAGAGACAGAGAGACAGAGAGACAGAGACAGAGACAGAGAAGGTTAAGGGACTTATCCAAGGAATTAAAGGTGAGTTAGGACCGAAATTCAGTTTTTTTCTGACTTTGTTGCCCTTTCCATTATACCATGGAGTCTCCACTATCATACCCACTAAGCCACAAAAAGAAAGAATAATTCCTTTCTCAATGAAGTTAAAAGTAAGTTCCTGAATATGTTTTTCATGACTTTACTTGTATAATTGATATTATACTGCTAGCCTTCTCAATGGGTGGGGGAGGTGCCAGAGGAAAGGGAAGAATTTGGAAATCAAAATTTATTAAAATGAATGTTAAAATGAATACAGTATTTTTTAAAGGAAAACTCCTTGAGGGCAGAGACTGTCTTTTGCCTCTTTTTCTATCCCTAGCAGTTGCCATAGTGTCTGTAGGTGCTTAATAAACATTTATTGATTAATAAAGATAGGAAAGATGAGACAAAGCTACTTTATTTGCTGATGATATAATGATTTACTGAGAAAACTCTAAGGAATCAGCAAATAATAGCTTCAGCAAAGTTGAATCAATCACTTAATCAATAAATATTTATCAAACGCCTATTATGTGCCAGGCACTGGGCTGACTACAAAATAAATCCACACAATTCAACAGGTAATATGTAAAAATACATGTTAACAACAAAATCCAGGAGACAATAATAAAAAGCAAAGTGCTATTCCAAATAATTACAAAAAACATAAAATATTTGGGGGCTAATCCATCAAAGCACACACAGTACCAGTATAGAATAAATACAAAATGTTCACTTAAGCTGGAAGAATATTTAGTGCTTATAGCTATGCTCTGATAATACAATAAAAATGATATGTTACCAAATTAATCTACAGATTTAATGCTATACCAATCAAACTACTAAAAGGATACTTTACAGAGCTAGATAAAATAATAGCAATTTCTTTTTTCAGAAACAGATCTAAAATATCAAGAGATATTGGAAAAGAAAGATAAGAATAAGGAAGAAATAGAACTTTTAGATCTCAGACTATATATGAAAGTGATAATCATCAAAAGCATTTGGTATTGGTTAAAAATAAAAAAAGTAGATCAATAAAAAAGACTATGCAGACCACCATCTTATACCATATTCCACAATAAATTAAAAATTAAGATATGACTTGAATATTAAAGTTGTTATTTAGTTGTTTTCAGTTGCATCCAACTCTTTGTCACCCCATTTGGGGTTATGGCAAAGATGGGGGAATGGTTTGGTATTTCCTTCTCCAATTCATTTTACAGATAAGGAAAGTGAGGCAAATAGGATTGTGTGACTTACCCAGGGTCACTCTGCTATTAAGTGTTGGAGGCTGGATTTGAATTCAGGAAGTGGTGTCTTCCTGATTCCAGGACCAGCACTCTATCCACTGTGCCACTTAACTGCTCTGAATATTTAAGATTGTACCATTAAAAAAAAATTCAATGAGAAACATATGATATATTTTTCACAGCTATGGGTAGGATATCAATTCTTCACCAAACAAGGGATAGATACATTACAAAAGAAAAAAATATAAGATCTCAGTTTCATAAAATGGAAAAGCTTTTGCACAAACAAAATTAATGCATTTAGGATAAAAAAGTAATGGGTCCACTTAGAAAAACATCCTTATATCAAATACCTCCAAAAGTTTTATTATACGTTTGTGTATATATTGATATATCTATACACAACTGTGCACATACATCTTATATTCACATTATATGCAGACACAATCAATAGGATTATAAAAGACTAAAATCTAGCCTCAAAGAAAATGGTTCAAAAGATATAAATAAACTTAAAAGAGACTGTTAACTATATGAAAGAATGCTCCAAATCACAAACAAAGAAGAGAATAAAAATCAAATCAATTCTGAGGTTTCACCTCACAACCAATAATGGGCAATGTTTGAGGGGTTGTGGGAAGACAGACACACTAATGCATTGGGTTTGGAGCTGAGAATTTGTCCAGCCATTCTTGAAAGCAATTTGGAATTATAAAAAGAAAGTGACAAAATGTCTATACAATGCAGCAGATACTACTTCTATGCATGTGCTTTCACAAAAAGGCTTCAATATATACTAAAATACAACAAAATATTTATTTATAGTAACACTTTTAGTAGTAGTAAAGAACTGAAAATAAAGTAGATACTCAATAATTGGGAAATGGCTAAACATATTATACCATATTAATATGAAATAAAATATTTATGTGGCATAATAAACAATAAATGGTGAAATGAAGAAGCATGGAGAGAAGAAACAAACCTTTATTAAGCACTTACTATATTTTAGGCACTGTGCTAAGCATGTTACAAATATTATCTTTTGATCCTCACAACCCTGGGAGGCAGGTGCTGGTCTTATGCCCATTTTACAATTGAGGAAACTGAGGAAGATAGAATTTCAATGACTTGCCTAGGGTCACACAGCTCATGTGGGAACCCAGATTTGAATGCAGTGCTTGAGAACAGCACTAGGAAGATCCAGGGAAGAGAGGAGAATGGAGGGAGGGTTGAAAAGAGAAGAAAGAAATGGATGGCTCTTCTGGAATCCTCTTTTCTTTATATACCCTCTCTTTGTTGAAGTTTAGGGATTCTGGACCACAGAATAGTGACACACCAGTTTCTGGTGAACGAATTCTACCCCAGCCTTCTTTCAGCCAAAGTAAAACAAAATTTATTAAAGATCTGCCATATTTGGCAGACTCTTAAGAAATCTCAGGATTGGCTAGACTGTAAAGGAATATGAGCATTTGTGATGCTTGTATTGGCAATCAGATTGAATCTGAGCACCTTCATGGAGGCAAGATGGATGTTATATAGAGAAAGATTATGGGAAGGATCTAGGGGTGGCCAAGTAGTCTGGGGTGATGGGAGAAGGGGTCCAGGGAGGATCTTGAGGAGGAGTCTAAGGAGGATCTTGATGGGACTGGGGTGACTAGAGGTCAGACTCCCTGAAGCAAAAGAATGGGATTAAGGGTGGGAAGTAGCTGAAGGCTACCTGGAGATAAGAAACAATGGAGGGACCTGGGTTAAGGAGAACAGAGATTTGGGCCACACAATAATATACGGCTTCTGGCCTCAGGCAAAAAGATTCAAGGAGAGTGCAAGGGGTCTCCCAGAGACTAAACAGTATCATCTTGGTCATCTCATCTCTTCCCATAGGTTTAATTATTTTCTCTATGAAAATTATTCTTGGATCTATATATTCAGCCCCAGTCTGTCTCCTTATCTACAATCCCACACTGCTAGCTATTGGACAGCTCCAACTTGATGTTTTGTCGGCAGTTCAGACTTGGCATGTCCAAAATGTAATTTATTATCTTCTCTCCCCCAGAAGGGAAGCATGCTGGGTAGGCAAAGTAGGGGATAGGGACGGTATCTGTAGTTTTATGAATGTAGAGAACTCCTAGACATGGAAATGCCCTGATTTGATTAGCATCACTTAGATCCAGTATGAGTAAGAGGCTGGACCTGATTCTAGATCTTTCTAGCTCTGCCTCTCAGGCAAAGTAGAACTAATAGAACAGGCTGTTTCAGTCATCACTTCCAAAATTCCAGTTAGAATGTTGGTGAAACAGGCAATGGGGCATAGAAATTTATCTTGCCCTACAAGAAAGTAAGGGAAAAGAGGATGGGAGGGAGGTGGGGTGACAGAAGGGAGGGCTGACTGGGGAACGCGGAAACCAGAACATAGGCCATCTTGGAGTGGGTGGAAGGGTAGAAATGGAGAGAAAATTCGTAATTCCAACTCTTGTGAAAATCAATGCTGAAACCTAAATATATTAAATAAATTAAATAAATAAATTAAAAAAAAAAAGAATGCTGGTGAAACAGAATAATGGTGTGTTAACTATCACACCATTAGTTTACTAGATATCTCCCAAAGGATAAATTTGGGGCAGGAATTTGTATAAGGAGTCTCACCCGGGAGCAGTTACTGAATTCTGTTGATGTCAATGGAGTGAGGGTACTCAGATTAACTCCTATGGAGATATTATTTCTTGAGAAAAGCTGAGTTCAAAGGCAGTTCATGAGGTAAAAAATAGCTATAATTAACTTATACTTTGATATTGCTCTAAGGCTTAGCAAGTCCTTTCTTCATGATAGTAGGAGGTAAGAGGTCCCAGTATTATCATCCTCATTTTTCAAGTGAGGTTCAAAAAAGCTAAATTAGCACAAATTAAGCTATTAGATTAGCCTGCACCAAAGGATTGAGCCCTTGAAGGGATAGGATAAAAGAAATCAGATAGGCTCTGGTAGGGGGTTAGAAGTATATGGCTCTTAGGCTGTAAGATTCTCAAGAATAGGGAAGTCTGTTTGGGGTACCCATGCAGTGGGCCCAGGGCAGTATAACAGTACCAGATGCCAAAGTGTGGAGAGGAACAGAGAAGCACCAAAAGGAGAGATGGAGGAGGGTGAGGAAAGAAGAGATAGAAGTTCTTTTTTTTTAATTTCAAGATTTTGCCATTGACTTATTCTGTGAAATCATTTTTTTTCATAATTCCATTCTATAATATTTCCAAAACACTGTATGATATTTACAATGCGTTTATTTTTATTTTTAGTTAAAATATATGAAAAGAAATCATATATTAGTTCATCATTAGATTATCTAGAGAATTTTAATTGGTTTATGGAAACTTTTAATAAGAATTATTCTCCTCAAAGAAACAACTTTGAATTCTGCAAACAACTGGCTGTGAAATATGGCTAAGACTGTACAACTGATCTACTGTTCAAAGTTCTATTCAATGTCAATAAGCACTTTTAGATGGATATGGTGACTAGGCGGCTACTCCAACCTGGGGCTACACAATGCATTTGTACAATACCACCTGACAATTAACCCCTAATCAAACCTCACAGCTAAAAGAATTCTGATAAGCTCATACCTTTAGCACACAAAGATTACAGAAAGGGGGATGGAAGTAGAGCTCAATCTTAAACTAAATTTCTTCTGGCTCAAACAGAAATTTTATTCATCATGAACTGGGCCAACTTTAAATCTCAGGATTTAGGGCTGAAAGGATTTAGAACTCAGAGGCCATGTTGTCTAACATTCTCATTTTACAGATGGGGAAACAGGCTCAAAGAGGTAGAAACTGATGATGCAACAGTCACACCGAAATTTAGGAGAAGGACCCGAAGCAAGATCTAAATTGGAGATCTAATGTTCTATTTCACCTGTTGTATTTGTATCCCCAATGCACAATGCTTATGGTACATAGTAGGTACTTAATCAATGCTTATTGACCATGACTGACTTCTACCAGAAAGATGAACAACCTCTCCTTTTCTGAAATATGTCTCTTATCCTGAACCAATTTAGGTAAATTTGTTTTCAGATAACAATCTGATATCGTCTGGGGGCAGGGAAACTATTTCTCATACCCTAGTAAGAATTTTCATTTGTTATCCTGGCAAGAATTTGTATTTAAAACCTTATCTGGGGGGGCAGGTAGGTGGCTCAGTGAGTAGAGCACCAGCCCTGAAGTCAGGAGGACCTGAGTTCAAATGCGGCCTGACACTCGACACACTTACTAGCTGTGGGACCTTGGGCAAGTCACTTAACCCCAACTGCTCTGCCTTCTCCCCTAAAAAATTAAAAATAAGATAAAATAAAAAATCTTATCTGTAATTGGGGAACCAAGAGATTACGACAATAGAAAATAATTGCAGACCTCACTGTTACAGTAAGGCAGGTGGAAGGCTGAAGAAATGAGGCTTATGCTTCAGATCTAGACTGTGTTCCCCTAAGTGTAGCTTTGTTCCCTCTAAATTGAAGCCAATTCGGTGCAATTCTATTCAACAATCATTAATTAGGCACCTACTGTGTGCAAGGTATTGTATTAGGTGCTAATCAAACCATCACACTGGCCAACCCCAGATTTAAGATGTATATGAGGGTACTGAACAAAATAATGATAATGTAATATTTACATGGCACTTCTCTTTCCATATGCCAGCTTAACAAAGCTTCATAGAGTCTTGTGGAATGGGTACTACAGGTAGCATTAACCTTATTTTTCAGGAGAAGAAGCTAAGGCTGAGAGAGGACAAGCAACTTGACCATGGCCACAAAGCTAGTAACTGTAGGTGGTGGAATATGAACTTAGATCTTTCTGTGACTAAAGTCCACCACTGCATTTATCTGCAAGAGCCCTTCCAGAGTTAACATTCTATGGCTCTGAAAGTCTGCAATTTTGAGTCACAGCCTGTAAGATATCCCAGGGGAAAAACCGAGGTACTTTGGAATTTGGGAATTTTTACTTAATGCTAAAAACTGTCAATAAAGAAAGGCTCTAAGAGCACTAAAGTCAGGAAAAAATTCCTGCAGTGCCATATGAGCTCCTTTCACTCCCAACGACAAAAACTGGTTGAAAGCGATTTGACACGAGTCTGCAATGACCTGAAGGAGTGCTACTAGTACCTAGCAAGCAAACTAGCTGCCAAGCACACATTTTCATAACCCTGGAATATTGCTGCTAATAAATATATCAGTGAAAGCAAAAAAGGCCTCTCAGCGTGTGTGTGTGTGCTCCCTAGATATGGCATCTACCCAAGGTATTCCTGAAAAGCAGGCTGGGCCTCGCATGCACAGGTGCTAAAACCGAGGGAGCTCCCTGTGGATTGCAGGAGTGAGAGGCATCACGGACTCAGAGAAAGAACCGGCCGGCTTCAGTGATCCACAGCCAAGGCCCAGGATGGCGAATGACATGCTCCAAATCACACAGGTGGTATCTGAGCTAGGACTGGAATTGAGGCACTCTGACTGTCTCCCCGCTACACAACCCGCCTCCCAGAAGAAGCACTGTACAAGCGGGTGTAGTTCCTAATTCTTTGACACCAGTAGCTCGGGAGAGTTTAAGGATGCAAAAATTCCCTTTGGGGGGCAAGAAGGGGAGGGAGGATGCAAGCCTACAACTGCCCCGGTGTAAGCCTGGGGCTGACTCTCCCTTTCACATCCCTTGCTAGCCCTTTCCTCTACTTCGCTTCTCAGGGATAGAGAGGGTGAGCTAACCGGACAGCCCCAGGGGATGATGGGGGAAACGGGACCTGCTGCCCAGCGGGAGAAGCGTTCTGCCTGCGGGCTCCTACCGAAAAGAAAGCCGAGTAGGAAGACGACGACCGCCACCCCCAGGGTCCCCGCACACAGGCGGTGAGGGTTCCTGCGCAACGCCACCTCCACGGAATTCTGGAGCGGAGTCCACATTGTCCTCCTCCTCCTCCTCCTTCGTCTCCTTCTCCTCCAATCTTCCTCCAGGTTCTCCGGGGGGTGGGGCAGCCGCAGCCGCTGCAGATGCCGAGGGCCTGCCCGCAAGTTTCTCCCGCTCTCCTGCACTCTGATCCTCCCCCTCGCCTACCCTGCCCCCTTCTTCTTAGTGGGGCCAAATTCCTGGGAGAAGCGCCCGGGCTTCAGAGCCAGCTGGCCTGTGCTCCCGCCTCTCCTTTTGCTACCGGGGGTCAATCTGGGCGGAGTCTCGGTGCTTATAAAAAAAAGACACAACCTTTTCTGGTCTTTCCATCCTTTAGCCCATCACAGACCAACTAGAGGACTGGAAGCAACCCGCCTCTGAAAAAGGCGGAGTGATCCGACTGTTGCTTCTTAAGGAGGAATCCAAGCATTCTAACAAGTGGTAACATAAAAAAGCAATCAATCTGTGAAATTGCCCAGAGCTTGCTTGAAAAAAAAAAACCATATATATAGTTTTAAATTATCTTGTTTCCTGCTCCCTTGATAAAGGTGAGAGCCCCTGCGCTCGCATGCTTCTTGTTCTTTCCACCCAACCCTCGCTCTATCTCCAGGCTTTTGCACTCTCTCCAGTGCCTGGAATGCTCTCACTCCACAGATATGCTTCTTGGAATACCTAGTTTTCTTCAAAACTCAGTTTGAGCATCACCCTCCATTTGAAGCTTTTCCCGATTTTCTCAGTTTCTAGGGCCCTTCTTCCTTAAAAACTTACCTTGGATTCATTTTACATGAATGTAAATACAGTCTCTTTCTCGTGTAGAATTTAGCCCTTATAGAGTAGAAAATGTTTCGTTTTGGGTTTTGTTCTCCAGAACCTAGCAGATAGTAGTGCAGATGCTTGATAAAGGATGGCTGATTGTGGCTGATGTATTTCTGCACTGAAGGAGGGGATGAATTTGGAAACTACTCTGGGTATGGGAATTTACACAGTGCTTTAAGGTTTGCAAAGCATTTAAAAAAATCCCGCAACAACCCAGTGTGGTAAATATCTGTTATTCCTATTTTGCAGATAAATAAATTGAGTCTCCAAAAGTGAAGGCACTTACTTAGGGTCATATAGCCACTTAGGATCAGATCTGGGATTAAACTTTGGTCTCCTAACTGAACTCTCTGCTGTCTGTCCACTTACAATATACTCCTTCTAAAGACTCTTGCAGGACAGCCATCCAAATGTTTTAACGTAGCAGCCATGTTCCTGCTTAGCCTTTTTTCCAAGCTAAATAATCACTGCTCCTTCAATCAATTATTTTATTACATACTTTCTGTTACTTTTCCCTTAATTATAATTCCCTTCATTCCTGGTCAACTTCCTGAGCTACCTTCAGATTAGCTCCAAGTTGGATCCTCTCAAGATCCATTCCAGGTCAAAGATCTTATGAAATATTTTAGGAGACTAAACAAACTGGTGGAAGAATCTTAATTCAATTCAAGAATCTTCAATTCAAGGAAGGGAATCTCATCTCCTGCAGGAGGCTTTTCCGAGTCTCCTCCATCCTCTAAGAGCTTAGTAGCAGAGAGATCCTAGTCTTTTGGCTTCCAGATTCAAGAAAGAAGACACATAGTTCTAGACTCTCATCTGGTCCCTGAAGGGTGGGAAATAACATTGCTATTTGCTATGTGTGTATTCATTGTGGAAACTAGCATTTGGTGGGAAGGGAGTCAAGCTTTGGATATATAGCCGGGCCACTCTTCCTCATTGAGGGAAAGTAATCAGAAACTCATCTTGAATTTAACAATTATTTTCCTTAGCCTAACAATATTGGGGGAAGATAAATATTCCCATAGCTAGGTGGCAAAGTAGATAAAAGTAAGGCCTGGAGTCAAGAAGACCTGAGTGCAAATATGGCCTCAGACACTTACTTAATAGCTGTGTGACCCTGGGCAAGTCACATAACATATTTTGCCTCAGTTTCCTTATCTGTAAAATGAGCTGGAGACGGAAATGGCAAACAACTGCAGTATCTGCCAAGAAAACCCCAAACAGGGCCACGGAGTCAGACATGCCTGAAATGACTAAACAACAACACCAATAACAACAACAGATATTTCTATCCCAATGCTGTTTCTCTAAGGAGAGCAGAATGGCAAGATTCTGATTCCAATCTCCTACTCCCCTCCTGGAAGGAATCAAATTCTCTCTTGGAGAAGGCTAGGTGGAAGAGACTCTTTTTGAGTTGCATGCAGACAGATCCCCACGGACACACATCATATAGCTGGGCATCATATATATACATATACATATATATATACATATATATGTGTATATATATATGTGTGTGTGTATATATATATATATATACATATATATATATATATATATATATATATATATATATATGCTCCTTAGCCTTACTTTACTTTTACTTTACCCTTACCCTCACTCTGTAGTCAAAATGAGAAGAAAAACTGACCGGGAAAACATTTTTGCTGAAAATTTCTCTGATAAAGATCAGACATGTTAAATATATAGAGAATTTATAAGTCATTCCCCAGTAAATAAATAGTCAAAAGATATGAATCGGTAGTTCTCAAAAGAAGAAATTCAAGCTATAAACAAGTATATAAACAAATCCAAATCACAAAAATGTTCTAATTAAAACACCAGATTTTCTACCTCACATTCATCTAATTTTAAAAAGATGGCAAAAAAAGGAAAATGACAATCACTGGGAGTATTAAGGATGGCCAGGCACATTAATCCATAGTTGTTGAAGCTGTGAATTGAGCTAACCATTTTGTAAAGCAGTTTAGGAATTAAAGCCCCCAAAGCCACTAAACAGTATGTACAGTTTGACTCAGGAATATCACTACTGGGCATATGCCCCCAAAAGATCTAAGACCAAGGGGAAATATCTACAAATACAAAAGGATGTTTATACAATTTTTATTGTGACAAAGAACTAGAGGAAAAAGGCATGGAGACTTGAGGAAGAATTCTATTGAGAATTTGGGAAGAGGATGAGGAGTCAGTGAAGAATATGAAAAAGGAGCAGTTAGAGAGATAGGAAGAGAATGAGGATTGTTGGCAGGTCACTATACCTCTCTGGGACTTATTTTCCTAATCTGAACCATTCTGAACCCACATGAATTTGGATTCAAATTATAGGAACTTTGAAAGTTTATTCTCACCTGACAAATTTTGATTCTGCCTCATTTAAGACTGATAACTTCTAAATTAAACTGGAGTATAGAAATTCAGTTGCTACCATCTTAATAAAATCAGGCAAAGAATAACATTAAAACAACAAAATATTTCATCAAAATTTAATGGAAAAGTAAAGTAACAAGGAAACTATATCACACACATTCCAAATCAATATCATTTAATTCCCTTAATTCTTCTTCTATTTGAGGTAGCTGGGGAAGTGAATCCATCCCATGGTCAGTACTTCAGTAGGGAGAGCAGATGGACTTTTGTAGCTGACATAGTAATGCATTGGTGGGGATACTTCACCTATTCATTGTCTATTTTCCACTGAGATTGTCAACCAGCTTCTTTTAAAAAAATACAAAGAAAAAGATTGCATGTGTCTTTTTTTTTTTAACTTCACTATCACTTCACAATGATTCTCCCCTTGCCTGCACTGGAGTGAGGAAGACCTGAGTTCCAATTTGACCTCAGACACTTAGTGTCTGTGTAACCTCAGTTTGCTTTAGTTTCCTAAACTGTAAAATGAGAATAGTAATAGCACCGACCTCCCAGGGTTGTTGTAAGGATCAAATGAGGTAATGATTATAAAGCTCCTAGCACAGTATCTGGCAAATAGTAGGCACTATTTAAATACTAGTTATTATTAAAAATATTTTATCGATATATTTTGTTTTTGTATCAACTATGTTTTCTACTATACCTCCTCCCAGAAAGTCATCCTTTATAATAAATTAATAATGATGATGATAAAGAATGTGGAGAGGAGTGAAAATTGTGCAAAAAAATAATACCCAACATATAAAAAAAAGTCTGATATTAGTTTTCCAAACTCATAGAATCCCTTCTCTGAATCTCTGAAGAGAAATGGGAGAGGTGTCGTCTACCTCATTTTGGGACCAAACTTATTTATTATAATTTTGCAGCCCTCAGTTTTTGAGTGTTTTGTTGTTTCTGTTTTTTTTTTTTTTACATTGGCAAAGTTGTTATATATATTGTATTCTTGTCTCTGATTACTTCTTTTTTGTATTAGTTCATGGGAATTTTCTATGCTTCTCTGTTTATTGTTCATTTTGTTTATTTCTTGCTTGACTCCTTTTTGTTGTGGATCTCCTTGAGGGTATGTATCAAGTGGTAGGATCTCTGGGTCCTAGGTATTTTATACACTTCATTTGCATAATTTTGAATAGTTGGACAAACTTACAACTTCACTCAAAATGTATTAGTGTTCCTATCTTTCTAAAACTTCTCCAACACTGTTCTGAGGTTTTATCATCATTGCCTGCTTTGTTGGCTATGAGATGAAATCTCAGAGTTGAATTATTTTCATTTCTCTTATTAGTAAGATGAAGCATTTTTTCATGTAATAATAGTTTGCAATTATTTTGAGAATTCCTGTTTATATTCTTTGACTACTTCACTATTGGGGAAAGGTTTGGAGACTTACATATTGCTGTTAGTTGCCTAAATATCTTAGCTAAGCTAAGACCCTTAGCAGAAACATTTTTTGCAAAGATTTTTCCAGTCAACCACTTCTTTTCTTATCCTATTTGTATATATTTTATTCAGGCAGAAGCTTTTCGGTTTCATGCAATCATAATTATCTACTTTATCATTTGCAATTGACTCCTTTTGTTAAACCTTCACCTTCTGTAGTGATGCAAGCAATGTGATCTGCTTCTCTTCCATTTTTAAACGGCATACTCAATCTTTATGTCATACATTTCATTTTGAATTTATTGTGGAATATTTTATAAGATGTTGGTTTAAAGATAATTTCTGCCAGATTGCTTTTTGTTTTCCCAGTAATTCTTGTCAAATAAAGAAGTATTTCCTAGATAAGTTATTTTTTCTGTTTTTATTAGATATAGGATTGTGAAATTCAATTATTTCTGATTTTTTAATGTTTAGCCAGTTCTTTAAAATACTTTTCAAATTTTAACCAATGCAAAAATGCTTTTGATTATTACTGGTAAAAAATGTTTCTTTGAGGTCTGAAAGTGCTATTGCCCCTTTATTCCTGTCTTCTCCCCTTTCTTACTTTTTTTTCTGATAGTCTGGATCTTTAGTTTCCCAAAAATATAATTTTGTTATTATTTTGTCTACCTTTGTAAAGTATCTCTTTGCTTTTGATTGATTTAGCCCTAACATAAGTTAATTTTGGTAGCATTATAATTTTAAATATATTGATATTGCTCAGTTAGAAACAATGAATATTCTTTAAACCATGCACACACACATTTCTTTAAGGAGCACTGTATAATTCTATCTTTATTGATATTGAGTGTGCTTTGGTAGATTTACTCCTAGATATTTTATGCATTCCACAGTTATTTTGAGTGGGACTTTCCTTTCTGTCACTGCCTCCTGGATTTTGTTAGTACTATATAGACATGCTCTTAAGATTTGAGAGGTGGATATTTTGCAGCCTGCATTTTTACTGAAGCAACTGATTATCTCAATTAGTTGTTTTACTTTTTCTGATTACCTAGCACTTTTTAAATATATCATTATGTGACCAGCAATTTTCTCTACATAGTCAATGCTATATAAATGTTAGTTGGGTTTTTTTTAATGTTTAGCAATAAAGAAAAGGAGAGACACTAGCTTGATGACATAAAAAGACCAAGGGAATACACAAGAAGATGCCACTAGTGAGAGAGGTTGAAGGTACATGGCGGGTCAGGGCTAAAGGATGATTAATCTTCCTGGGTTGAACTAGATGTCCTATGAAGCCCAATCTCATCGATACATAGATAATGAACCTTGTATACTTGATATCCATATTTCACTTGGAAGTGCTAACCTCAGGAAAATAAGGCTTTTGGTTCATTAGAGTCCCAGAAATGAAAATTAATCTGGAATCTCCCTCCCCCTTTCTGTATGCATTACTTAGCACTCTGGAAATCTTTCCCTAGGTTGGTGAAAACTTTTAAGTCATGGAGTTCTTAGACTTTAACTTGGCAAAAACTACTAAATTTAATCTAATGGGCCTGAAAAAAAGAAAAGAAGCTATCGAGATGTGGTTAAAAAAAGAAGGAAGCCTGGAGATGCATTGTGAAGAAATTGTGGGAAATGGAACGTTTTGCAAGACTAAGAGACTTCTGGAAAAAGCCAAGAATGAAATGTGTATGAATATTACTATAGTTGTTGGTAATTTGCTTGGCATATTTGAAGTCAGCTTCTCTGACTCCAAATTTTTCAACTCTTTCTACACTACAACAACTTTATTAGAGATAATAAGAAAGAGAAATGAGCTGGAAAGATTAAGGTGAAAAAACACTCACTAATCTTTTTCTTGAAATGATATTTCTATTTAACCTGTTTTTTTTACTGTAGTTTACCACAATTGGACCAAGTGGTTATTGTCTCTTCCAAACTTAAAATTCTGTAATTTTGTGATCATTTCTCCCTTTTAAATGTTCATAATATGTTCCCATCATAATGTGTCTGCATGATCTTCATAATACTGTGATTCTCATTTTAACAAGCCTGCAAAGGGGCAGAAAGGACAGCATCTTAAAATCAACCTCCTTTACCAAGCTGCTGCTTACTGCTTCTCTTCCCATTACCCTGGTGCAGACAGTCAGGGTGCCACTTCTGGGAAGCAACAGGGGTGGACATAAGGGTAGGAGGACTTACCATTGTATAGAGAAGGATGCTATTAAGACTGAAAACAACAACCAAATGAATTTGAAAATGACATGTCAAGATGGTTCTTTGATACACTATTATATCAACTAATGATACCTATTGTGAATAAGAGGGTTTTAGGATCAATGAGCCCAATCTACTTCTGATTTAATCAGCCACTAATGAATGAAGCAGATTCAGCTGCATATGAGAGGAAGGAGGGAAGGAAGGAAAGAAACATTTATTGAGCACCTGTTGTCATTTTTCTCTTGTACAATAACATGAAAAAGAAGACCTCAATCAATTAATTTGCTAATAGCTGCCTCCGAGAGTTTTGGCCAACCTAGTTTTCAGAGGTTCTACACAGAGAAAGTAGTCAATAGCTAAGTAATTATTTACTCAATTAAACAGTGAAGCAATTATTGATTAGATTCTGTGCTTTTCCTGTACCATTTTAAAAAAATATTAATGGAAAGTGGTGCCTGTGTACTTGTCATTCATATGCTTGGTATTTTCAAAGCTCAACCAAATGAACAAGAGCTCATTTACTGACAAAAAAGCAATGATCCATAAAGCAAAATATGTGAAGGTAACTTTTTACTGCATTTTTTAGATTATATATGAATCCCTGATGAATACCAAGATTAAAGAATTCATTAATTTAAGGGACATTTATAAATGAACTACCATGTAGCCCAGTATTTAAGTCTAAAGGATTTCACTTGTTCAGCTTTGTCTTCTATCTTGTCTTCCTTTTCTGTAATAAGGTCTTTATTTTCATACCTCAACCAACTGAAACTATTTCCAAAATTAACCATATTCTCTATATTGCCAAATCCAGTGGCCTTTTCTGCCTTC
The DNA here is from genome assembly GCA_028646595.1 of Phalanger gymnotis. NCBI lineage: Eukaryota > Metazoa > Chordata > Mammalia > Diprotodontia > Phalangeridae > Phalanger > Phalanger gymnotis. The sequence goes on along the minus strand of CM053622.1, from coordinate 730,886,116 downwards.
ATGCTTCTTAACTTCACACCAACTCTTTTCATGGCTCATCAGCTACCCCTCCTGAAAACTCCCTGCCCACCCCATTTTTTTTTTTTTGACATTTTTCTCTCTTGCCTCTTCTTCTGTCTGGTCACTTTTTTTTGTCTCTTTTGCTGAATTAAATTCCATTGGCCAACTTCTAAATGGAGGTATGTCTTGGGCTCTTCAGTGTTCCCTTGCCTTGTTCTCTTCACTCTCTATTGGTGATTTTTAAGTAATTTTGAGCTCAAGTTCATCTCTCTGTGTCTGTCTGTCTCTGTCTGTCTCTCTCTCTCTGTCTCATACACACACACACACACACACACACACACACACACACACACACATCTCCAGCCTCAGTCTTTAATCCTGGATTTCAATATAACATCACCAAACCTTTTTTACCCTTTTCATTAACATTTCTCAAGTAGAAAAAGAAAAAAAAGCATATTTTTGTTAACTTTGTGAAAACCTTCACTTACAAACTAATTTCTGTCAAGGCCTTCACACCTAGTATTCTAGTGGCATTTTTTGGAGAGGGGTAGAGGACATTGTTGCTTATTGGATATTTCAAATTGGATGCTCTGTAGACATTTCTTTTTTAAAAATTTATTTTATTTTAAATTTATGGAAGAAAACAAGCATTTCCAAAGCAGTGCAATAAAAAAGATAATTGCATATGAAACAGCAAAACTTTAATGTACATCTTGCTATACCTTTTAAATATGTAATGACGTTATCATGTAATTTTTCCCCTTTTTTCTTCCATTCCCCCACCCTAGCAATGGTTACCATTAGACACACATGCACGAGCACATGTGCACACACACACACATACACACACACGCACACAAAGTTATTCTCTACATATTTTTATTTATCAGTTCTTTTTCTTGATGCCTATAGTATCTTCCTTCATATGTCCTTTGTAGTTAATTTCGGTATATATAATAATCAAAATGACATTCACTCAAAGTTGTTCTTAAAACAATATTGCTGTTATTGTATGTGGTGTTTTCTTGGTTCTGCTCATTTTACTCTTCATTATTTTGTGCAAGTATATCCAGGTTTTTCTAAGATCATTGAGCTCATCATTTCACAATCATAAACCACAACTTGTATAGCCGTGCCCCACTTGATGGGCATTCCTGAAATTTCCAGTTCCTTACCACCACAAAGAGAGTTGCTATAAATATTTTAGAACATATAGGTTCTTTTCTTTTTTCCATAATCATCTTTAGAAATACACCTACTAGTGAGATTGCTGGGTCAAAGGGTATAAGTAGTTTAATAATGCTTTGGGCGTAATTCCAAATTGCTCTCCAAAATAGTTGGATCTGTACACAATTCCACCAATAATGATTTAGCGTCTCAATTTTTCCATATCCCCTCAAACCTTTGTTGCTTTCTTCTTCAATCATTTTAGCCAATCTGATAGGTGTAAAATGATATTTCAAGGTTGTTTTAATTTGCATTTCTCTAACCAATAATGATTTAGCGCATTTATTCATATGACTATAAATTATTTTGATTTCTTCATGGGAAAACTACCTGCTTATATCCTTTGACCATTTATCATTTGGGGAATGACTCACATTCTTATAGATTTTACAAAGTTCTTTATATATTTGAAATATTAGAGGTTTATTTGAAAAATTCTCTATAAATTTTTCCCCAATTTTCTGCTTTCCTTCATTATCTTGGCAACATTTATTTTATTTGTACAAAACCCTTTTAAATTTAATGTAATTGAAATTACACATTACTCTCTATCTCTTGTTTATTCATAGATTGTTCACCTATCCATAAGTCCAATAAGTAATACGTTCAATGTTCTTCAAATTTTCTTGTAATATCTCTCTTCATATCTAGGTCATATATCAATTTTGACCTTATCTTGGTAAATGGTATAAGATATTGGTCTATGTCCAATTTCTGCCATATTGCTTTCCATTTTTTTCCAACAATTTTTACCAAATAATGAATTCTTACCCCCAAATCTTAAGTCTTTACATTTGTCAAATACAAGGTTAGTATATTTATTTGCTTCTACAAATTGTATGTCTACTCTGTTTCATTGATCTACCTTTCCATTTCTTAGCCAGTAGCAAATAGTTTTGATAATTACTGTCTTATAGATTAAGGTCTGATACTACTAAACTTCCTTCCTTTACATTTTTTTTATTTCCTTTGATATTCTTGACTTTTTTGTTGTTTCAAATGAATTTTGTTATTTTTTCTAATTCAGTAAAAAATTTTTTGGTAATTTAATTGGGATGTGTTGAATATATAAATTAGTTTAGATAAAATTATCATTTTTATTATATTGGCCCTGCCTACCCATGAACAATTAATATTTCTCTAATTATTTATCTCTGATTTTATTTGTATAAAAAGGGGTTTTTTTTAAATATAATTTTGTTTATACAGTTCCTGGTTTGTTTTTGGCAAGTATGCTCCCAAGTATTTTATAATATCTAGAACTATTTTAAATGGGTTATCTCTTACTATCTCTTCTTGCAGGGTCTTGTTTGTAATATATAGGAATGCTGATGATTGATGTGGATTAACTTTACATCCTGCTACTTTGCTAAAATTACTGTTTCAACTTATTTTTTAGTTGTCTTTGTGATTTTCCAAGTATATCACCATGTCTGCAATAAGAGATAATTTTATCACCTCATTTCCTATTCTGATTCCTTCTATTTATTTTTCTTCTTTTATTGCTATTGCTAGGATTCCCAATAAAATACTGAATAATATTACTAACAACAGGCATTCTTGTTTCACACTTGATTTTATCAGGAAGGCTTCTCATTATCTTCTCTTCCCCCAAACTCTCCCCAATTCTCAGTTTCCGTATTTCTGATTGAGACAGCACCATCCTTTCATTGACTCATTTTGAAAAATATAACTATTACTCTTGATATGTCATACCACATATCCATTCAGTTTTGAAATCTTGTGATATCGGTGCCAATGAGCATTCTTGTTTCACACATAATCTTATGGGGAAGGCTTCTTGCTTAGCCTTATTAGAAATAATGCTTGCTGATGGTTTTAGATAAATGCTTTTTATCAATTAAAGAAAAATACATTTATACCTATATTTTCAAATGTTTTTAATAGAAATGAGTGTTGTACTTTACCAAAAGCTTTTTCTGTACCTATTGATATAATCATAATTTTTAAAAGCTTTTATTATTGATATAATCAATTTTATTAATAATTTTCCTAATGTTAAACCATTCCTAAATTCCTGGTATAAATCCCACTTGGTCATAGTGTATAACCTTTGTAATATATTGCTGTAATCTTTTAGCTAGTATTTTATTTAGGATTTTTGCATCCATATTCAGCCCATAAACATTTCAAACTCAATATATACAAAAAAACTCACCATCTTTCCTCCTCTTAAACTCTCTCTAATTCCCAGTTTCCCTCTTTCTGATCGAGACGCCACCATCCTCCTTTCATTAATCCATTTTGAAAAGTCTCAGTATTATTCCTGATTCTTCACACCACATATACATTCAATTTTAAAATCTTGTAATTTTTACCTAGGGAACAGCTGCCCCATGCATTCTTCTCTTAAGAGTCTCTCATCACTGTTTTTCCAGATTATTGTAATAGCCCCTTAATTAGTCTTCTGGCTTCAGCTTCCTCCCTCAAAAAGAAAAAAAAAATCAGGAAAATGGCATGTTCCAAGGGCTGTGGGCAAACAGGTACATTAATTAATCCAATGTTGGTGAACTATGAATTGGTCAAGCCATTCTGGGGAGCAATTTGGAATTATATCCCCAAAGTCACTAAATTATGCATGATCTTGACTTATAAATAACACTTCTAGGTCTTTACCCTCAAAGACATCAAAGAAAGGAAAAGGATCCTTTGAACACATAATATTTGCAAGTGTGTGTGTGTGTGTGTGTGTGTGTGTGTGTGTGTGTGATGGCTGCAGCAAAGAGCTGGAAAGTAAGGATGTGGCCATCATCTGGGGAATGACTGAACAAATTGTGGTTTATGAATTTAATGGAGTGCTACTGTGCTGTTGTTCTGTTTGTCCTTTGTTTTTGAAGATGACCATGACATCAGGGAAATGATGACATGCAGTCGACTTTGATCTGAGTGAGGGAGGGTGTGTTGTTAAGCAAAATTGTCTCCTTAGCATGGCTTTTGTTTCTTTTGAGTGGAAGTACTTTCAGCTGTTAATTGCTAAGCCCCAGGCCCAAAGCCCTGTCAGGTGTGAAACCTGTGTGGGTGTAGATTAATAACTTAAGAGGGGCCAACTCAGGAACCAATGGTCTCTGGTCGTTGAGGCGGGGCTTGAGAAAGCCAGAGGCTCAGCTGCAAGGAAAAGTGAGCCAAGAGACAACTACAGCGGAGGCAGGAAGCTGCGGAGGCAGAGCTGACCCGTGTGAAGACCCAGGAGTGTGAGCAGGAACTTGAGGCCAGTAAAAATGATTTGGCTAAATACTATCTTGTTTTTCTGTGGCCTCCTGGTTACTCTTGTGAGGCGGGCTTTCTGGGCCTGGAGTCTTTTTGTCAAGATGTCGGAATGGGGAGGCTGGTTCATGGATAAGCTGCGGTGGGGCCTAAATAAATTTTTTGTTGTTTTCTACTTAGAGAATCTTTCATACCTCGTGATTTCGAACCATTCAAACATATACATGATTATATTTGAAATTATAAATTTGGCCTTCAGAGGCCACAACAGAGGGTTGTGCAAGGTCACCAGCCTCACTTTCTCCTCCAGAGCCATCTGAATCCAGTGACCAGAAATTATGAAGGGAATAGTTTCAAAGAATCTTGGGAAGACTTGTGTGATCTGATGCAGAGAGAAGTGAGAGGAACCAAAAGAACAATTTATACAATAACAACAACATGCAACAATAAACAACTTTATAATTCTTAAGAACTTTGACTGATGAAATTATAAACCATGATTTTAAAAGACCCATGATGAAACATTTTGCCCACTTCTTGACAGAGAGGAGATGGACTCAAATTGGTTACAGAAAAAAGTAGGAATCAGTTTTCTCTGACTATCCATATTTATTGCCAGCATTTTGTTTTTCTTGTTTTCTTCTTCAATGAGTGTTAGGAGGTATAAGGTAGAGAAAATAAATTTTTGGCTAATGGAAAAGAACAAATGTAAAGAATAAAACACAAAGGTGCCACACATGCCCCCAAATAGTCATAATTGTATTTTTTTTTGTAGTAGCAAAGAACCAGAAACAAAGTAGCTGACACAGTGGAATGACAAAAAAAGAATACAGTATGTGAATATAATTCAATAGAATTATACAGTAAAAAATGACAAACATAAGAGATTTAGATGAACCTTCAAAATATGTTAAAAACTGAAACAAAGCAAAAAATCAGTTGATTTAAAAGCAATTCATATAATGATTACAGCAATGTAAAGAGAATTATAGATCAAAAATAATTTGTCCTCTGAGTAACAAAAAACACTGAAGGTTGCAGAAAACAGATAAAATGCTCTTCCTTCCTAGTAGAGAGTTGGCACTGCATAGGATAGTTTTGTTTAAAATGTTTTTTTTTTTTTCTTGTTGTTAAAAAACAAGATTTCATTTCAGAGGAGGAGACAAAATGACTTGGTTATAAAGACAAAAGGTATCTATAAAATATCTAAAAATACAAGGGGCAACTAGGTGGTGCAGTGGATAGAGGCCAGGCCCCCAGTCAGGAATTTGCAACCTCACAAGGCAAGCAATTCAATTTTTTTTTTTTTATTACTGAAACTTAAATATACAATAAGAAAAAAAGAAATACATTAAAAACTTAAATATCGAAACTTAAATACAAGTAAGAGAAGAAAACAAAGCATGTCATGTGCCCAGCACAACATAAGAGAGGGTTCAAAATATATAGCAATAAATTTCCATTTCAAGAAAGCCTATATAATAACTGCTATGCACTGTGTTGAGAGCTGTCCATCTTTTCTTTGCTTACTTGTTAGTTTTCTTTTGTTCTCTGCTGTGCACTTTTTACTTTGTTCTTTTTTCCCCTTCCTCCCCTCTCCCCAAAACTAGAATTAAGTGAAGATGTGTTTATATATAGATATACATATGCATATATACACATACATACATACATATATAGACATATATTTTCCCTAACAAATTCTATTTCTGATCTTTGTTTTTATGTTTGTGCATAACTCTTATTTCTTGTCCCTCCTAATTCCTCTACTTCTACCCTCTACCTTGCCCTCCTATTACTTAACCTACCCTCCCTCCACGGATCCCTCCCTCATCCTCCCATTCCCATTAATCTAAACATCTTTCTATACCCACCTTTAACCTATTCCCTCCCCCTCCCTTCTAGAGATCCCTCACTTAGCCTTTCCCCTGCTCTCTATCGCCTTAGTATTTTTTTCTGAATTTCGAAGACTTTTATACCCTTCTAGAGATGTAAGTATTGTTCCCTCTTGAACCCATTCCCAGTGAAAGCAGGTTTCCAGAACTACCAGCCCTCCTCCCCCATCTAATTCCTCTGTCTTGGTTCTTCCTCTTGCACCTCATTTGTATGAGATAATTGCTCTTTTTAGCTATTCCTAAACTTTTTAAAGTCGCATCTTACTCAAGTGTACCCCAATCTTCTTATGAACTTCCCAATTATTAATAATAATCTTTGACATACATTTTGCATTTTGCATACGTAGAAGGTAAAGTTTGACCTTATTGACTCTCTTGTAATTTGTCTTTGGTATGTATCTTATATTTCTCTTGGCTCTTGTATGTCAAATCTATCAAGTTCAGGTTTGTTTGTTTTTTAACAACATCCTGAAAGTTTGACAATTCATTAAATATCCACTTTTTTTTTTCATTCTGGGTTCTCCTTAGCTTTGCTGGGTGTGATATTTTTGGCAAGAGCCCCAGTTCTTTTGCTCTTTGATATGTAGTGTTCCAAGACCTGTGGTCTTTTAGTGTCACTGCTGCTAGGGCTTCTGTGATTCCCATTGTGGCACTGCCATATTTAAAATGTTTTTTTTTTGTTGTTGTTGCTTGTAATATTTTATCCTTGAGTTAGGAATTTTGGAATTTGACTATGATATTCCCATGGGTTTTTCTTATAGCATCTCTTTCATGTGGTGATTGCTGGCTTTTTTCTCTTTCTACGTTCCCCTCTTGTTCTAGTGCTTCAGGCTAATTTTCTTTAATGATTTCTTGTATTCTTATATCAAGATTCTTTTTTTTTTATCATAACTTTCAGGTAGGCTGATTATTATTATATTTTTCCTTCTTGGTCTAGGTCAGTTGTTTTTCTTATGAGGTATTTCACCTTCTCTTTTATTTTTTCATTCTTTGTACTTTGTTTTACTATTTCTTGATCTCTTATAACTTTGCTGGCTTCCCCTTGCCTAATTCTGATTTTCAAGGAGTCATTTTCTTCCTTAAGATTTTGGATCTCCTTTTCTAATTGGTTGACTTTCTTTTCATACTCTTCTTGTTTTTCTTAGATTGTTATTTTTTAAAAATATTTCCTCAGTCTCTCTCATTTGATTTTTAAAGTCTTTTAAAAATTCTTCTATGAATTCTTTTTGAGCAAATGACCATTGATGTTACTCTTTGGGAGTAAAAGAGGTTTTCTTTGTTCGATAACCTCCTCTGAAGATGAACCTTGGTCTCTTTCATTCCTATAGTGATTCTCTATGGTCGTATTTTTTCTCCTTTGCCTGTGCCTTTTTTTTGTAGTACCTTAGTTCTTGGTTTAGATGCCCCAAACCCCTCACCATCCTGGGGATAAAAGTTCCTGTGGCTGGGGCCAAGGCCATCTCCCAACCCAGCTAACCCCAGGGCTTCCAAGTGTTGTTTAAGTGGTCCCTGACCTGGAGGTGTTTACTATTCACAGGGACCAAACCTTGTCCTGGTACTTTCCTTCAGATCTTCTCTGATTGTCCCAGGAGGGCTCCTGTTCTGCCCCTACTCTTATTTATTTTTACTGCTCAATATTTGCCCTGAGGTGCTATTTCATTTCTTTTGTGGGGGAAAATCTTGAAAGTTTGGAATTTTCTGACCTACTCCACCATCTTCCCAGAATCCTCCTTGCAATTCCATTTTTTTTACATATCTAATTATCTTGCAATTTTCTTTTTTTGTACTGAGTTGAAATCTTTCCTGTAACTTAACCTCAAAATGATGATAGTTCTCTCTTCTGGGATTTTAAAGCTTAGTTCCTCCTTTAATATTTAAGTATTTGAAGAGTTTGTTTTCTCTTTTCTAGTTTGTACAATCATTCCTCAGGTAAGGAGGATCATAATCCCCATCTTCTTCCTCTAATATACTCTGATAGGAGAGGGGAGCCATCAGCCTTGAGGCCACATGTGGTCCTCTAAGTCCTCAATCGTGGCACTTTGACTGAATCCAAACTTCACAGAACAAATCCTTTTATTAAGGGGCCACATGTGGCCTCTAGGCCACAGGTTCTCCACCCCTGGACTAGAACATGTTATATTGGACCATGCATAGATCTGAGATGATCTGAGCTTCCCATTACACATTTTAGTGCAGTTGATAGAGTACTGGGCCTGGAGTCAAGAAGACTTGAGTTCAAACCTGATACTTACTAGCTGTGTGACTTTGGAAAAGTCACTTAACCTCTGCCTGCCTCCATTTCCTCAACTATAAATTGGGTATAATAATAGCACCTAACTCTCAGTGTTGTGAGGACCAACTAAGATAATTGAAAGTTCCTGGCATATTAAGTCAGTGCTTAATAATTGTTGTCTTTTTAAAAATCAATGCAGCCTAGAAAGACTTATATGAACTGATGCTGAGTGAGGGGAACAGAACCAGGAGAATATTATACATGATTATAGACACATTGTATCTGTGATGACTAATTTGATAGACTTTGCTCTTCTCAGCAGTGAAAGGTTCTAAGACAACTACAAAGACTTATGATGAAAAAAGCAATTCACATCCAGAGAAAGAATTATGGAATCTGAATGCCAATTGAAGCAAACTATTTTCTCTCTCTTTTTTTGTTCTTGTTTTTGTTTCTGTTTTGCGTCTTCTTTCCCATGGTTCATTCCATTGGTTATAATTCTTCTTTATAACTTGACTATTATGAAAATATTTTTAGTGTGAAGGTATATGTAGAACTCATATTAGATAGCATGCTGTCTTGGATGGGGAGGGGACAGGAGAGGGAGGGAGAGAAAATTTGAACTCAAAAACTTGCAGAACTGAATGCTGTAAACTAAAAATAAACAAATAAATTTGAAAGGAAAAAAAATCCAACAAATAACACTAATTAAGTGCCTATTTAGATTTAGTGAATTGGATTTAAGTGAGGGAAGGCTGTACAAAGTCACCAGCCTCATTTTCTCCTCCTGAACCATCTGGGTCCAGTGGCTAGATGTGGATCAGGACAACTCGAGGTGGCCCAGCATGCAGTAGGGGACCTTGGCCTTTTCAAGCTAAGGTCTTTAATAAGCCTCAGTTTGACTGAGGCAGTAACCCATTCAGTGATTAAAAAATGAAGCAAAGAAGGGCCTCTTTTAAAAAACAAATAGATCTGGGAGGGAAAGACCCTCACAGGGTTTCTGGGGAGAACAGAAACAATTGTTATTTACATTCATTCTGAGACGATCAGGCCCAAAAGAGATCAAGTATGGCTTCGTTTGGGACCAAGGTGATTTTGGGTTAAGGCTGGTCTTTAAGACAAAAATATGAAAATGAGTTTTGAAAACATTTCAGAGATTAAAATTTACATTTCCTTTAGGCAGAGCACCTGCAGGTAGGGGTACCCTGTGTGGAAAGAGAAGAAAGAAAGAAGAAAAGAAGAAGGAAGAAATTCACTTGCATGTCATGACAACACTCCCTGATGTCATGGTCCTCTTCAAGAATGAAGGACAAACATCAAGTGTCTACTATGTTCCAGGCACTCCAAGATCTGGGAACAAAAAAAGAAAAGGCATTCCTTGCTCTCAAGGTACTCATTCTCAGCACCGAAAGACTATGGGATGAGTCTGCAAAATTTTGGTTACCCATTTGGCAGTGAGGATGACAGGGTACGGGCCCAAGTTGAGACCTTTGTCCCTTACCACAAAAGAGTTTAGGTCTCATTTGTTTAAAGGGACCTAGAAAACCCCACCTTGAAATCTCCTAGGATTTCCCCACCGAATCTGATGTTCTCTTGAGGCTATAAATCTTTCTTTATAGCTAAATCCAAATCTCTCTTCAGCCACTCCCCACCCTACGTTCCATTCTCAAGGCCACTGGTCACTCCCATCGAGATCCTCCCTAGATTTTATCTCTAGTCTCTAGTCTAGTACTGGTCATTCCCATCAAAATCCTCTCTAGATTTGACCTCTAATCACCCCAGCATGCTGGTCATTCCCATGAAGATTGTACCTTTAGTCACCCCAGAATACTGGTCATTCCCGTCAAGATCTTCCCAAGATTCAGCCTCTAGTCACTCTAGGCTACTGACCACTCCCAACAAGACCACCCCTGGAACCCTCAGACTACTTGGCATCCCCTGGATTCTTCCAACATATGAGATCCATCTTGTTTCCATGGAAGTGTTCGGATTCTATCTAGCCTACTTATATTAGCATTACAAAGGCTCAAGGTTCCATCTGTCCTTCTGGCATCAGCACTACAAATGTTCAGGCTCCTTAAGAGTCTACCCATTATGGCAAATCTTTAATAAACTGTTTTACTTTGGGTGAAAGAAGGCTTGGGTAGAATTCATTTGGGCAGGACCTGGCTGTCACTAATTTGGGGTCCTGAGCACTCCTAAACCTCAATAGGGAGAAGGTTGCGTGAAAGAGAATTGGTCAATGAGGCAGGAAAAAGAGTCTATTCATTGGACCTTAAAAGCAATAGCTCTTCCCAATTGCCAAACCTTCAGAGACACTGTCTTACTTTTCCCTTTCTGCCCCTATCCCATTGTAAATATTTCTGCTCTTCTCATATATCATTTTTATTTATTTATTTATTTTTGGTTTTTTGGCAGGGCAATTGGGGTTAAGTGACTTACCCAAGGTCACACAGCTAGTACAAGTGTCAAGTGTCTGAGGCTGGATTTGAACTCAGGTCCTCCTGACTTCAGGGCCAGTGCTCTACTCATTGCGCCACCTAGCTGCCCCTCTTCCCATATATCATTGAGCACATGTGCTGCCTAAGTGAGCCTGAATTCAAGAAACCATCAACTTCTTCCAGATTATTTCTTTTCATGAGGACAGATGACTGGAGTGATCACAAGAGATAAACTTTTATGGGAATGACAACCTTAGGAGATTAGGAGGAGGTCTCAGGTTGCTTGTCTGGAGTTATCTCTCTATAGACTGCATTTTCTGTAATTGTATTCTTCTTGGAGAAGGAGAATAACCCCGACAGGATAAGCTCAAGCAACACAATGGCTGGACAGAAGACACAGACTTTTTGAGAGTTGTTTAGGAAGTATGGAGTAGAAGTGAAGATTAATTCACTATTCATTAGTCTCACTAAGGATTCCATGTTTAAAAATTCTAAGTGACAACATCCCAGGAGAATATTGTAAGAGTTATGGATTATCATATCATGTTTTGAGCTTTGTTAGTGCATACTTACGGGTCTTTTGTATTTTAAGCATTTCTTTTTGGGTCAAGGAAATAAATGCCTGTCTTATACCTGATTTACTTTTATGTATTAAATAATTTTCTATGCCCTCCTAGGAAGAACTTAGATGTGCACAAAAATTAAAAATTTCCATGGTACCAGTATTGGGACAGAATGAGCCACAGACAATATGAAAGAGCCTGAGCCTCCTCTTTAAAGGCAGGATTGAACCTGGTATCTTCATGAACCTAGAGTTGAAACTGAGGGACCACTCATTGGAAAAAAGCATGTCCTTTCATCCACCCACAAGTCAGGACTATCAATTTTGTTGTTATACTCATTTAATATGATTTCTAGATCCTTTACCAACATGGCATCTCTCTTCTCAAATGTTGCAAATCGAAAGCATGCTTCTTGAAACGTCCTACTCAGGCTGAACAGCATATTCCAAAGGTGGTTTGAGCAGAAGGGAGTACAGCCAGATGATGGCTTTCCTTGATCTGCCTGCCATTTGTCCCTTAATGCTGCCTGAGATTATATTCTCTTCATTAACAGCCAGGTCACGTTGCTGCTTTCTAGTGAGTTTTCTAGTTACCTAACCCTCCCTCCTCTGATCTGGTTCATTTTCTCCTTCCTTATGGGAAAAGAGGCTTAGAATCATAGATTCATTCATTCAGTTTCTTGTATAATAGGTACTGTCCACCCAACAACAAATGAAAAATATTCTGTTTACCAGACTTCCAGACTGGCCTTTCAAATAGTGAAAGCCCACAGCTTTCAGAGCAATAGAAGGTTACAGAGAAAACGGCATATGGAATGGTTTCTCTCAAGAGTTTCATAACAGCCCTAGTACTTTAAATTACATTAGAAAAAAAAAGTTAGTGTACCTAGAGAAATGTGTTTCCTGGTTACTTCCTTGACTCCTAAATTCAAAGTATGACTGGGGGTACCAGTGGAGGGGAAGGCAGGTAGGACTCTCACAGGGGAAACAAAATATCATTCAGTTGTATTTTGTATCTTTATGGTTCATGTAGAAGATGGGGAGGATGGTAACCAAGAAGTCTTACAGCTCTGGCTCACTGCCCAGAGAGGAAAATGGAGTGGTACTTTTGACTCTGCAGGCACTAAGACAGTTATATAGACAAATCAAATCCTCATCACAGGCATGTCCATGGGATAAAATGAACCATAAATGTTAAGTTCTATATCTTTTTTATTTTCTTCAGGTTGAAGGACATCAAGGGACATCAAGGAAACAGGTTGGGGTGGTGACCTTGAGAAATGTGTTCACAGCTGGTTATGAGACTGAAAGGAGTTTAGCTACATTTTATTACATTGCTGATTGTGTTGACAACATCAGTAATACTGACATAAACAACCCTCTCCTTTTTCTACCTAGGGAAGAGCCTAGTTTTGCTTCTATACCAGTCCTTACTGGGGGAACCAGTAGAAAGAAAGGTAGTTGCAGTTTCTGGCAATAAATTAAATTGATAAAGCACTTCAGGATGTGCAAAGTGCTTTGTAGAAATTAACCAATTCAATTAAATTAAACAAGCATTTATTAAGTGCCTACTATGTGCCAGGAACTGTGTGAAGTGCAGCCTCTGCCCTTGTTAATTCATCCTCTATAGGTACAGAATGACTTGGATACATACAAATAAATACAATATGTATACAAAGTAATTTCTGGGGGAAGAGCATAAGCTTAATATGAAGGATGATGTACACATCGTTTCCTTCGCTGTTACATAGGTTGATAACCATCTGCAAAAATATGTTAAATGCTTTGATTTTGAAATGAAATTATTCTCCTAATAAATAAGAATGCAAAAAAGGCTTGCATCTTTGCACACATGTACCACACTACTCCAATTTCGCCACCAGATGTCAGGAGTAGTCTACCATGGCCCTGCTGTTAACAGCAAGACAATTCTTGGATTTCGGAAATTTTTGGCAAATCTCTTTTCTCAAAGGAGCTTTGATAAATGCCAAGAGCACTTAATTTTAATTTTCAACTTGCTTTTGGAGGGAGTGAGATGGTAACCATTTGGCAACCCTGGCTTTGTCAATCATAGCTAACATTTACTGTAGTACTTTACAAAGCATTTTGCATATTATCAGCTCATTTGATCTATGCAATAACCCCGTGAGGTAGGAGCTACTATTCCCCTTTTGTAGGAAATAGATTAAGAAAGCTCAAGTGACTTACCTAGGGTCATACAGCTAGTAAATGGCTGAGGCAGGATTTGAACTCAGGTATTCCTGATTCTGAATCTAGTGCTCTATTTACTATATCATCCATTTGCTTAATAACTAGCTATGTGACCTTGGTTATGTCCTATTCCCTGTTGCTGCCTGGTTGGTGAAGGGACTGGACTAAACAGGTTTTGAAGTTTCTTCTAGTGAAGACATTTTATTGTACTCTCTTTCCCATTCATCTAACTGCTCAAAGACTAACAGAGGGCAGCCTCTGTGGGGACTAAAAGCAAAGAAATATGGGAGAAAATGAAGTTTCAAAGAATTTGCAATGGGTAGACACCTGAGATTCCATCTAATTCAACCTCCTCACTTTGCAAGTGAGGAAACTGAAGCCCAGAGTGTGGAAGTGACTTGCTTAAGTTCACATGGGATAAGTGATAAAGTCAGCATTCAATCCAATTCAATCCATGCAAATCCAATTGTTAACTCCTCTTTCCCCTAGCCAATTGGTCCATTTGGGGAATACAAAAAGTTGTTTAAGGATCCAAAGTTCTGAGTGTGTATTGAAGCTTCATATAACCTCACACACAAATCTTGGGTCACAAAAATTGATCTGCAGTAAGTCATTCTACGATGGTTATCTCCTTAGATTTCTTTGCCCTTCTAGGTTAAATTGCTTCCTGGCTCTGAGAAACCTTTTGAGAACCCCTTCCAAGGATTCATGGACTCCATTACTAGCCCCAGGAAAAAGACAAAACTGATAATAGCTATTTTCTAGACAACCCCAAAGGGCAGAACTGGCCCTCACGTGTGTGTCTCTGAACCTCTGGGCTCTGTTCTGCCCGAAAGATCAGAGCTGTAGCAGGTTGAAGAAGTTTAGTTGCAGAAGTTGAAAACAGCATCACATGGCATAAGGCAAAGTACAGTGCCCTTAGCCTGGGTTCATGAGTGCATGCATGCCAGAGTAAGGTCTAATTGAAAAATCTAACTGTTCTCCAAGTAGCCCTATAGTACTTTAACTTTTATAGATGATCTAAAAGATTTTTTCTATTACAACATATCATAAACTGAAAACTAAGGGTTGAATGCAGATTATGTAGTAAAATACTCTGCATCTATCCTCAGAATTGATGTGATATTAAAATGCTGCTACTACAAGGAGCTCTCAATCATTTGTAATTATATAAAGGTAGGTTAGCTACATCTTGATAAATTGAGACAAAATTTTTACTTTCAATTTATTCAGTTCCACTAGTACATATTAATCTCCTACTGTGCGCAAGGTTTGATGTTAAGTACCAGAAGTACAAAGACAAAATGTAAACAATTAGACTCTTTAGGGAGTTTCCATTTTTCTGCGAGGATACAACATACATACACAGCCACATATACAAACACACATACATACATATATACATTTGTGTATGCATATGCATACAGGTATAAATACACACACATACACATAGACCTTATACATCAGAATACTATATAATTATATAAGTAAGAGGATAATTTGAAAATCACACATTTTATAGTAGTCATAATAATTTTATTATATATTATCTTGAATTAGTAGTTATCTTTAGTGTATATTTTATCTCCCTGTGTGTAGCAATGACTGAGTTTTCTGTTCTTTGGTAATCCTTATAGCTCTTAGCATAAAAAAAATGTTCAGTGTAGGATAAAGCACAGAGACACACGGAAGTTTATGGGACACGAAATCCCAAAGATGAGTTAATAATAAAAATATGGCCTCAGGTATTTATGTGTAAACACACAAGGTATGGGTAGCAGCAAGAGATAGAAATCCTAACACAAGGAGGAAGATTTGAATTTGTAAGGCATATAACTAAGTGTTGGCGAGATGTGACCCATAATATCAATTCGACTGGAATATTATATTTTATTTATGAGAAAAATTAGTAAAAATTATATATTAAGAATTATATTATATATTAGGAAATCCGGAGAAGGAGAGCGAGATTGTGTGAGATTTTGTTAAAGATAGCAAAGGCAGAATCAATGCTGTCATTGGAGTATACTGCCAACCACCTGGACAGGAAGAAGACTCAGATGAAGAGTTTGTGAATAGCAGATGCCTGATACAGTAGTGATTTTTGTGGTTGATTTATTTCAGTTGTATCCGACTCGTTATGATCCCCTTTAGGGTTTTCTTGACAGTACTGGAGTGGTTTGTCATTTCTTTCTCCAGCTCATTTTACAGATGAGGAAACTGAGGCAAACAGGATTAAGTGACTTGCCTGGGGTCACACAGCTAGTAAGCATCTGAGGCCATATTTGAACTCAGGAAAATGAATCTTTCCAACTTCAGGCTTGGCACTCTATCCACTGCAACACTTAGTGATGGAGGATTTCAGTTGCATGATCTTCACCTAGAGCTCTCTTTATCCAAAGCACAGCAACTATCAAATTGCTTGATTTTCTTAGTGATAATTTCATCCTTCAAACCATGGAAGAAAGAACTGGGAAAAATTCTTTTCTGGATCTCATTAAAAGGGAACTAATTTTGGGGGTGGAAATGATGAAAAATGTGGAAATGATCATTCTGTCTTAGAGTTTATGACAGAGAAAGAGAAGGAAATTGGGGATAATTTGACGTTCACCCTTGATTTTGGAAGAGCAGATTTAAAAGTGCCAAGAGGAAGGATGGCAGCCAGGTGGTACAGTGGATAGAGCACTGGGCTTGGAATCAGGAAGAGTTATCATGAATTCAAATCTAGCCTTAAACACTTACTAGCTATGTGACCTTGGACAAGGCACTTAATCCTGCTTGCCTAAAACGAACTGGAGAAGGAAAACCCCAAATGTGGTCACAAAAAGTTGGACAGAAGTGAAGAATGACTAAACAACGACAAGAGAAAGGATAGCTAACACATTGTGGACTGTAATTCTAAAGAGTCAAGTCATAGGGGAGAAATGAAAAGCATTGCAAAACATAATTTTGAAGAGATGTGAATGGAAACATTTTAATGTGGAGAGAAAAAGAGTTGTCTAATATGACAGCTATGGATGAACAGGGAACTCACCAACCAATTTATTTTAAAAGGACGCACACAGAAGGTGGAAATTAAGCAAGTAATGAAGGATGTACTTTAAAAAGCGAGGAATGGTGCTATGAGGATATTGTCAAGGTTGCTAAAGCTCCGAGTGACCTAGGTTAGGGAAGAAAGTGAAAGAACAAAAAAGTTATTGTAGGTTTTGGTTTTTACTTCTTTTAAAGCTATATTTGGAGAAAAGAAGAACAAAGGAAGGATAGGACTGTTATTTGGGGTTGATGGGACTGTGATGATTAACAATGGTCTGATAATAGGGCTGTTCAATTCTTAATCTACTTTTTTCTTTTCTGCTAAAGAGAAAGATCTTTGAACTAGAGAGGAAAGAAAGAAAATGACTAAGAGTTGTTAAATATCTAATCTAAATGAAAAGACATCCCTTGTATATGCCATTCCATCTCCCATCTTGATCCTTTGCACTGTCTGATTGATGGAATATGTTCTTTCCTCACCTCTACTTTTAGAACTCAAGGTCCTTTCAAGGATTTGCTTGTTTCCCATTCAAGTGAGACCTCACCTGATCCCTGCAGTTGATATTGCTCCAATCCCTTTACTCTACTTCGCATATATTTTCCATGGACTTATTTGTGCTTGTTCTGTTTTTCTCCCCAACAAAATTTAACTCCTCCAGGACAGAGACTATTTCTTTTTGTCTTTGTATCCCAAGCTCCTAGCACAGTGTTGTTGTTTAGTAGTTTCAGTCATATCTGACTCTTTATTGACCTGGTTTAGGGTTTTCTTGGCAAAGACACTAGAGTAATTTGCCATTTCCTTCACCAGTTCATTTTTGAGATGGAGAAACTGTAGCAGAGTCAAATGACTTGCCAAGAGTTACACAGCTAGTAAGTGTCTGAGGCCAAATTTGAACTCAGGTCTTCCTACCTCCAAGCCCGGTGTTCTATTCCCTGTACCAGTTAGCTGCCCATCCCAACACAGTGACTACCACATAGTAGACATTTCATAAAGGCTTATCGAACAAACAAAGATGAAATGTCATAGAGATAAATAAAATATCTTGCCACTTGGGCTCAAAAGTCAATCTTCCAAGTACAAGATGAGGAAGCAGTATAAGTAAAAGTATACTAGTTTGTCTGAAGAAATTATATGGTTTTTAGTGGCCCAAAAGCCCATTATAAATCAACAGTTTTATATGGCAGCTATAATAGTTAAGACAAACTCAGAGTGAGCATAGTGTCCAGGACTAGAGAAATAATGTTCCTGCTGTACTTTGTCTTCGCCTGACTGATTCTTGACTACTGTGTTCAGCTCTGGGTATCACATTTTAAGAAGGACAACAATATCCCAAAGAGTTTCCAGAGGATGGCAATCAGTAAATTGCTGGAGTTCATGCCAAATGTCAGGAAGTATTGAAAAAATTGGGGATATTTAGTCTGGACAAGGCTGTGGGAAATAGCATATATATATCTGTATGTATGTATGTATATAGTGCCTACTATGTGCCAGATGCTATGGTTTGGTTTTTTTTTCAAATACCTCATTTGATCTTCTCTTGGACAAGAGAAAATTCTATGGAGATGTGATAACAACCTTCAAGTATTTAAAAGGTGGTTGCATAGAAGAGGCATTTATTTTGCTAGGCCCCAGAAAGCACAACTAATAGCAATGAGTGGAAGTTGCAGAGGGAAAATTTAGGCTTGACAATGGCAGAAACTTCCTCACAGTTAGAACTTTCTCAAAGACAATGAGCTGCCTCATAAGTTGGTAGGTTCTCCCTTAATTGATGTGTTCAGGCAAAAACTGGATGACCATTTTGTGGTCTATCCTTGGTAGAGGGAAGGGATCCTTTTTCAGATATGGGTTAGACTACATAGCCTCTGAGGCTTTCTTCAACTCCAAGGTTCTTTTCTCACAAGTAAATATTTCTTGGCCCCTTAGTCTTTTATTGACACAAACAGAACCTTAATTTTCTGTAGGAAAAAGAAAAAAACTTTTAAATAAAGAAGCAGAAAAGCTTAATCAACCTTTTGGCTGATTTTCAGAGGAGGTATGAATCATTCACCATGTAGAAACAGACTAACTCAGCGTTAAACAAGCATTTTGCATCTGTCTGTGAGCTGATGTTATTCATTATCAAGGCCAAGGTGGGGGGGCAGGGTAAAAGTTGAACAGGGCAAAATGGGGAAGCCGAGAAGCTTCCCTACTTCACTTGAGTCTGGTTTCATTATTTAGCTTAGTGTTGTGAATCTTTGCACAATAGATGCACCCATATCTAAATATAAATCCAAGAGCACAATCTAACCAAAATAGAGAATAACTGCTTTCTGGATTACTTGTGTTGAAGCTCCCCTCCATTACACCAGATAATTGAGATCTTACTATTTGAATGGACTGCAGTCACACTGGAGTTATAAAAAGCTGATTAACGTAGGTTTCACTCTTTTTTATTTTAGTGATCTCATTCCTCAAATTTTCTTTGTTAATGCTCCATAGTAAAACTACAGAGGTTGAGGTAATGATGATCTCCTCACATTCTTCGGAAGAAATAGTGATAGGGACTGACTGTGATTCCCTGGTATAGAGAACTCATGGATGACCAAACTCCCACCTCCAATATGCATGGGCATCTTCTCTAAGTAATCTTAAACAGTTTCCTGCAGCAATGAGGTTAAGGGTCATACATGCAGTATGTGTCCAAGGTGAGTGTTGAACCTGGTTCCTTCAGGGTACAAGGCAAACTCTAGATTTTACCACAGCTGCCTCACTAAAAGATTCATGAGCATTAACAAAAATAAATCCTTCAATACTGGTTTGTTGCTAAAACATAACAGAATAGCTTTATATTAGGACACTGAATAGGACATATGAAACAGGTACTAGAGAATAGGTGGGAAACTCCCTGATTTAATCATTGCCCAGACTACTTAGAATAAACTTTAGGATATTACAAAAATAACCAAATCCCAAAATCTCAGAGTAGGAAGGTATCTCATCTAGTCCATACCATACCTGAATAAAGAATTCCCTACTACAATGCCCCCAATAGGTGGTCCTAGAGCCTCTGCTTTAAATCCAGAAGAAAGAACTTAAAGGATATAGAACTCATTGAATCCAGAGAAGCAGAGTCCAAGTCTTCTTCCTGTGATATACTCTGTTATAATTAATTGTGTACAAGACTTATCTCTCCTGGTCAATTGTAAATTCTTTGAAGACAAGGACCTTATCTTACTTGTATCTTCCCAATGTCTACCACTTGACATATATTTAAATCTATTCAGGATATGTGAGCAACTCCTGGTGTAGAAACTCCCTCCACCAACAAAGATACAATTCAGATATGTCTTAGAGTGAGTGGGAGAAGGGGTCACTGAAAGGTTAAGTGACTTGCCCAGGGTCACACAGCTTATAGATATCCGAGGAAAGGCTTGTAGCCAGGTCTTCATGAATCCAGCACTCTATTTAGTACTGTATACAACCTCTTAAGATTTGCAGATAGAAGGGGCTTAAGAAATGTTGGTTGAATTCTGAGTAAAGAACCTGAGCCATAGAAAGATTAAATGAGTTCTCCAAAGTCACAGAGCTCATTTGTGGCAGAGTTGGAATGAAGACCATCTCTTGAATCTCAGTCCAGTGAATAATTTAATAGTAATTTAATTCCATTTTAATGTCTATTTCCTACCCTTAATTAAATCTACATAAGAAAAAGGCAAAGGTTATATGAAAACTTCTCCATGCTCAAATTACAAGGATCTCATCTTTCCTTTCAGGTCATGCTGTCTACTTTATCAACAGCCCGAGTGCAAGACAATATGAGCAATAGAACTTTGAACAAGGTGATGCTGACATGGCTATAATACTATTTCACTTTTCCATAGCACTATCTGATTTACAAACATTTTCCTCAAAACAAGTAGAAGTATTTTCTATTTTACAGGTGAGGAAATGTCCAAAGTCAGAGATGCTGCATGTGTGACATCTGGGATCTAGACCCAGATTTTCTCACTCCACGCCCAATAGTTTATTCACTTTACAATGATGCCTCTAGATATTCATAAATGTCATATTCATTTTTTAAGTAATTTCACCTTTTTATACTGGCTAAGTGTTACTGGGCAAGTCACGGAACCCGTCAATCCCCCTGGAAACATAAGAAGAGCTTTTTCTATGTCTCAAACTTATGTGAATGTGAAAGCATCACACACACTATGGATAATTATCCTTTACTTGTTCCATGATCAGCTCACCTCTTTTCCTGGTTCTATGTTTGATGAAATCTTTAATACCACATCTCATGTATTATTCTTTATTGGCAATCTATCGCTGTCTATGCTCACCATGCATCTCTGCATTGTCCTTGGGTTGAATTGTAATTTTGATTCTTCAGAGATTGTTAAATTCCATGACTTTTAGCCTTATAGCATAATCACAAGAATACTGGCATTAAAAAGTTGGGCTTTCTTCAGCTGAGAAGCTTTGGGGTCATTAAAAAACTGTACAACTTCCCCAAAGCAATCCCATCTCTTTTCTTTTGATCATTCAATTGTGAACTTTATTCACTATTCATCTGCCCTGTATTATATACATATATATGTATATTTATATATTTACTGATGCAGCATACACACACAGAGAGGATGTTCATCTGACTATAGCAACACACTAGATTTTTTATCCATTTGTTTTTCCCCTGTGTGTTTTTTCCCCCTCAGTGTATGCTTTTGAGCAGCTGTGAATCCCATTTAACATTATTTGCAATGTTCTAGGATATGATGTAATCAACGCAATGCTTTTTTTCCCCCAAAGCAATA
Source organism: Phalanger gymnotis (assembly GCA_028646595.1). Classification (NCBI taxonomy): domain Eukaryota; kingdom Metazoa; phylum Chordata; class Mammalia; order Diprotodontia; family Phalangeridae; genus Phalanger; species Phalanger gymnotis. The sequence continues at coordinate 730,864,492 of CM053622.1, read as the reverse complement.
TCTGGAGAATCTTCCAATCTGCATGGAAACTCTCTTCTATTTGGACTGCATGCTGGAACCCTCTATGACACTGGCAAATACCTTAGGAAAACATGCGTATATCACTCTGTTTCACAGTTCAGTTGGTGCTAATAATCTAAGGTTATTAAGCAAAATCATATCTTGTATGACTTTTCTGTAATGTCTACAGGAAGTCTCCAGTTTGTATGCTGAATATAAGTGCAAGTCTCCCAGATAAGGGGATTCCATTTCTGAAGTACTTTTTGAATATGCATCCACTCAAAATCATAGCTCATAAGTCTCATTCTCTCTCTCTCTCTCTTTCTCTCTCTCTGTCTCTCTCTCTCTCTCACACACACACACAAACACTCACACATATATCTCTTTCTCACACATACACATGTATATATATGTTAGTCAGAGGATGTTTAAAGAAAAAAGTTAATGAAATAATATAAATAGGAAAGTAACAATAAAATACTTCCCCTATAAAACTTGGCAAACTTTCCAATAAAATATGCATTCTATCAGTCAAAAACATGGGCACATACAGGGCTCTTACACGGAAGGGCACACATACAGGGGACCCTCATCACCAGGGTACAAATATAGAAAGAAAACTTATGCCTCTGATGCTAAAAGGCCCACAGTGACTTCTGATGATATCACCATAATATTTATACTGGGCCTACCTTCTGGAGGACAGTCTCTGTGGGGTATGTGGGTATGGTATATAGTCTCTGCCAGATGATGTTTCCTCATGCTGTCACATGGCTGCTGCTGCTGCTTGCTGTTAGTTGTCACTCTCCTGAGTAGGTTCTCTGTTTTCAACTTTAGCTAGGGTCCGTATTGGAGGTGCTACCTCCTCCCCATAAAAGAAATAAGTTTTGCCATTGATATTCCAGCTTAAAGACTAGGAACTTTTTGTGCTATAAATAGTAGAGAAGACAGTAAAAACCTTAACATACTCAGTCACAACTCTTAGGATGGAAAAAAAAGATTCCTCAGTGGCCTTTATTCCCATTGGAGTGTGTGTCTGTTTCTCTGGGCTTTGGATGAAATGGACATTTTCTTTCCAGAGGAAGATTCCTTATCTAAGCCATGCTCTTTGAATCATAGAATCGGGGCTACTTTAGCTAAATAAACCACTCAGGCATAAACCTGTCTTTTAACCTATATTTCTTAGCTAGTAAGGGCTACATCTATGTTGGGCAGCTAAGTGATGCAGTAGATAGAGTGCCAGGCCTGAAGCCATCATCCTGAGTTCAAATTTGACCTCAAACACTTACTAGCTTTGTGATCCTGGGCAAGTCACTTAACCCTGTTTGCCTTAGTTTCTCATCTGTCAAATAAGCTGAAGAAGCAAATGGCAAACTAGTCTTTGCTAAGAAAACCACAAAAGGGTAACAAAGAATTGTACATGGCTGAAATGACTCAACAACAGCAACATCTAGGTAAAAGGCTTCATTCTAACTTAGGGTCAAAAAGTCCAGGTAATTGCTTAATTTCCACATGCTAAACTACTTTGTCAGCCTCCATTCAGAGAAGGTACTCTTCCAGCATATTGCTAAGGTCTCATGGGGTTCAGGTTTCTTAATTTTGCAGTTCTAAAACTTTGTTATTGTCCTATGAAAATAAGTTAGAGGGGGAAAAAGGCAAAAGAACAAGATTATTGTCTGCCTTCTGCCCAGCTATAGCTTTATTGTATCTCTCTCTCTCTTTCTATAGCAACAAGCCTAATCTACACTGACATGCTTGGAAGACATCTTTTGGGAGAGAGTCTTTATGGTTTTATTTTCATATTTTTTATTTATCTTCATTTCAAAAGACTCCACAATGCTTGTTTGTTGACTATAAAAACAAATTTGATTGATTAAAGCAGAACTCCTATAAAGTACATGTGTAAGATGTCATTAGTATCAAGATGGAAACTCATTCCATTGGTGCACATTGGTAACTCAAGTATAACTTATTTTCTGACAGCTTATGACTTGACCCTGGTCAAATAGCAAATATACATGAGAGGTGAGACTTGAACCCAGGTCTTCTTGAATTTAAGGCTGGTTTTCTGTCTAAAGGGTATCCTGATCTTCCATTTCCTATAACCCCTTTGGCTTTCACTAAGTCTTTCCATACCCCTTATTCAATATGAAAGAAATTACCAAACTTATGCACTTAAGAAATAAAATAAAGAGATTACTTATGTTCCCTATGTCCCCTCCGACAAGTGTCTTACTCTCCTGTGGTACATGTATTCCAGGTTGGCAACACTTGTACAATGTACCATGAAGCCAATGAGGATACGGATGTGAGTGAATGAATGAAAAATCATTTATCATCATTTACTATATGCTAAGCTATGTGCTAGACAAGATACAAATGAAGTTGGCTCCTGCCCTTAAGGATTACCACAATATCACACATTCCCCTTTTGGGGGGATATGTTGATATGGAAAGTTATAGGATCGGTGAATAGAGCAACTGTGGAGTAGATTGATATATACTTTCCCAAGAACAAGTTTGATTAGGGTTTAAGAACTGGAAAGTGGGGAAGGGATGGGTGCACCAATAATGGTCATATTGTGGCACAACATGGTGGTTCGTTTGAGCTGTTTCAGAAATGAAGTAAAGCATCCTGGAGCAGGTCCTAGATGTACTGGGCAACTGAGTCAAAGACCATTAGCAGTCACTCTCCAGGGCAGTAGTTCTAGGGATGAAAAGTTTAGGTCAGGGGTGGGGAACCTGTGGCCTTGAGGACACATGTGGCCCTCTTGGTCCTCTGGTGTGGCCCTTTGACTAAATCTAAACTTCACAGAACAAATTTCCTTAATAAAAGCATTTGTTCTGTAAAACTTGGACTTGGTCGAAAGGCTGCACCCAAGGACCTAGAAGGCCATATGTGACCTTGAGGCCACAGGTTCCCCACCTCTGGCTTAGGTCCTCCAGTTCTAGGTTTTTCATCTAAATGGCATGACAGCAAGGTTGAGAAATTATGTAAGTATCTCATTCCTAGCTCATTGTGATCCACAACAAGTCCAATTAATCTTTGAGATTCTCACCCCCAATTATGAAAGAGGGCCCAAGTTAATGAGTGACCAAATTAATTGGAATCTAGATCTCCTAACAATTTCTTTCTTCAGCAATTCCTCTCATTCTTAAAAACACCATTCATAGGAAAAAATAAGCAAACCTTTAAAATGAAGTCTGTCCCTAACAGAAAGGTGGGGTGAAGATTTTAAAATGTAGGTCCATGTCTAATCTGCCTCCATTATTGTAAACTGCCTAAAAACAAATAGTGTTTTATTGACACTATATGTCCTCCATTTCCTAGGGTAATGTTCTGTTGTTGCACATTGTTGAAATGATAGAAAAGAGTTACATTTAAGACTGTCTTTGCTTTCAAGTTTCATTTCTGAGGGTTAGGAATTTTGGACTCCAGTGGATGCAGGACTAGGAGACTACTCCACACACTGGTGGCTTGTTGTTGCGTAGTCTTCTTCAGTCTTATCTGACTCTCTGTGACCCCTTTTGGGGTTTTCTTGGCAGAGGTATTGGAGAAGTTTGCCATTCCTTCACCAGGTGGACAAGGTTAAGTGATTTCCCCAAGGTTACATAGCGAGTGTCTGAGACCAGATTTGAACTCAGGAAGATGAGTCTTCCTGCCTCCAGGCAGAGGGCTATATCCACTGCACCACTTAGGTGCCCCTTCACTGGTGACATTTACCCACAAAACTGAGAGTACATTAAACTTGAGCTAAGACAGATCAGAGTCCCCAGCCAAGAGGCTTTGGGAGGCAAAGATGAAGAAAGAGTTGTAACTGAGGAAATGAAGAGAGTTTAGACAAGAAGAGGTCTTTCCTCTCCTCTAGAGGCAGCTAGGTGGCCTAGTGGTTACTATGCTAAACCTAGAGTCGGGAAGATCTGAGTTTAAATTGCAACTAAGTTACTTAGCTTTATGACCTTGGGCAAATTTCTTAATCTTTGTAGGTCTTGGTTTCTTCATCTGTAAAATGGACATAATACTAACACATACTTCAAGGATCAAATGAAATATGTAAAATACTTTGCAAACCTTAAAGTGCTATGCAAATAATAGATATTGTTATTGTAACAAAGCTAGTGGCAAGTAACTATCCACTACTTAAATTTTATCTTTTGTCTAGGCTTCTGAGAGAAGTCTTTACTGGTCCTCTAAATGGTATTTCAAAACAAAAAGCAAACAAACAGCATAGTTTAGAAAGGTGAATTAAATAGAGGAAGCATCTAAATATTTTTGTTCTTAAACTATACATTAAATTTTCTCTTCCATACACATATATAAAATCCCCGTATTTTTTGTATGTATGTATGTATGTATATGTGTGTGTGTGTATATATATATATATGTATATATATATATATATATGAGAAAAATATTATGTATATCTTTTGGACAGGGTAGTTAGTAATGTAACACCTTTCATTATTTTCATGTGCCTATGCCTTATCTTTTCAAAGAGATTGTAGGAACTGAATCTTATAATAATGACAATATTAGTAACTGATATTTAGATAGTCTTTATAGTTATAAAATTCCTATATTTTCTCACTAGGTCTTCATAGTAATACTCTAAAGGTAGGTAGTACTATTATTTCCATTTGCAGATGAGTTTACTAAGGTACAAATAAATGAAGAGATTTGTCCATAGCCATACATATATATTTTTTTTGTTAGTTAACAAGCATTTATTAAGCAATTAATATGTGCTGGAGATGTAAAGGAAAAAAAAACAATTCTTGCCCTCAAGGAGTGTTTATTCTTTTTTTTTTTACTTTTGAACATCTATTTTTTTAAAACCTTGAGTTCCAAATTCTCTCCCCTCTTCCCTTCCCATCCACCCTCCCTAAGAAGTCAAGCAATTCAACATGGGCCATATGCGTATCATTATGTATAACCCTTCCACAATACTCATGTTGTGAAAGACTAACTATATTTTGCTTCTTCCTAACCTATCCCCGTTTATTGAATTTTCTCCCTTGACCCTGTCCCTTTTCGAAAGTGTTTGTTTTTGATTATCTTCATCCCCATCTGCCCTCCCTTCCATCATCCTCCCTTTTTTTTTTATCTTCTTCCTCTTTCTTTCCTGTGGGATAAAATATACAACTGAGTATGTATGGTATTCCCTTTTCAGGTCACAGCTGATGAGGGCAAGATTCACTCATTCCCCCTCACCTGCCTTCTCTTC
>CM053622.1:730785206-730858767 GCA_028646595.1 Phalanger gymnotis | reverse complement strand
GGGCTGGAGTCCTGCTTCCCTCTGCCCCTTTGTGGGTTCTGTAGTTCTAGAATTGGTTCAGAGCCATTTTTTCATAGGTTTTTGGAGGGACTTGGAGGGGAGCTCACGCCAGTTACTGCTTTCCAGTCGCCATCTTGGCTCCCCAAATATTGATATTTCTAACTCTATAGCATTTCATGCAGTCCACCCCCTCTTTCTACTCACCTTTCTTACTCATCTACTCCTTCTCCTCTCTACTCACCTTTGTTCAGGCCCTTACCACCTCTTGCCTAGATTATCACAGTGACATCCAAATGCCTCAAGGCCTTTTGCACTTTAGTACATCATCCAAAGTGTTTCCTTAAGTTCAAATCTGATCATGTCTGTACCATCCTTAGTCAATTCCAGTGGTATTCTATTGCTTCTAGAATCAAATACAAATTCCTCTGGTTAGCTTTTCCAGCCCTTTGTGGGTTTGCCCTAGCTTATATTTTCCAAATTCATTGTGCATAACTACCCTTTTTGCATTCTGCAATCCAAGTCAAACTTTCCTCTTCTCTGTTCCTCAAATAAAATGTGCTATCTCTCATTTCCATGTCTTTGTACCTACTATCACCATGTTTGGGATATACTTCTTCCTCATTTCTGCCTTTTGGAGTCTCTTTCATCCTTTAAGACACAACTCAGGTACTGTCTTCTATATGAAGCCTTTCCTTATTCCTTCATCTCCTAGTGCATTTCCTCTGACAATACCTTGTATTTAACTAGTTTTTATTTATTTTCATTATGTTTATATTTATATATGTATTTTTCACTCATTAGAATATAAATTCCTTTCGGATATAAATTGTTTCACTTATTGTAAATCAACCATCAGTGCCTAGCACAATGCATGACATAAAGTGGGCATTTAATAAATGTTTTTTGATTGATTGATAGTTGAGAGACATTTGACTTTCAAAATGGAGACAGATGTCTGCTAAAGGCAACATCAAATTAGAATATAAATTCATCTATAAAATCCTATGAAGAATTATGATGGAAGAATTGAAGCATTATTATCTCATAAAGCAGAGAAAAGCAATAGATAGTAAAAACCAGACTATAGAAAATTTAGCAAGATATCCAACCAAGCAAAGTCATCCCAGTGAATTTCAGGATGCAAATGGAGAGAGGAATATAAACTAAAGAAAAATGGCAAAGGTTTTTAAAAAATTTTCAGCAAACTTTTAAGTTTTTCATCAAGAATAATAAAATCACCACAATTAGACCCTAGAGGAAATAGAAATGACACTAATGAGAGCAGAGACAGAAGAAGCAACTGGAATGGATCAAGTATATATACACACACACATTAGGTGGAGGGAGGAGAGAGAGAGAGAGAGAAAGAGAGAGAGAGAGAGAGAGAGAGAGAGAGAGAGAGAGAGAGAGAGAGACAGAGAGACAGAGAGAGACAGAGACAGAGACAGAGAGAGGAGATAGACATATTATGTACTGGAAGTGATAAAATTATGCAGGCATTCCATCTACAAAGTATCTAAAGGAGAGGATGACCTCAAAGGTGTAGAAAAAATATTTAGATCTTACCGATAAGAAACGATGACAAAAAAATCAACAAGTATTGACCTATATTCCTACTCTCCCATACCTACAAAACTTTATGATAGTCATCTATATGTGGTGCCAGGGCATACTTGATGAGGATTTTTAGTAAGTAATAACAAGCTTTAACAAATGATATTTTAGAATCAGCTACATCTTTGACATCTTTGAGTGAAGGATGTAAATAATTTATGATACTTGGCTTATTGATGGTTGATTATTAAAAAAAATGACTTGATAGAACATAAACGCTGCCTTACAAACTGTCTGTCCACAAGGTATCTCCCATCTATATATTAAGATCATTCAACATTACTTAAAAGATATAACAGAAAATAATTCTGTTCAACGTTCTTGTAACAGAAAATAACTCTATTCAATGATCCTATGATAATAAAAGTGAGTAGAGGCATATAACAGTGAGATGCACTTTATCAAAAGTATTAACAATTACAATGGAGGAGATACAGTGTAGAGTACCTTTCAAAAAGGAATTCTCACTAGATAGTGGTCTTCTAGATTAGTAGCATCAAACTCGAATGGAAAGGTCCCACTAAACTGTAGAAAACCACATGTTAAGTATATCTCTGTTCTGTTGTATTTTTACTTATTTTCTTAAATAATTGTCAATTTCATTTTAATGTAGTTTGGGCTGCACTCAGGAGTATTGCTGGCTGGCATGTTTGACATCTCTGTTCTAAATGCCTTTGTTTGTGGATTATATTACATTGTTTGCATCAATCCCCAAGACATTGCAGAGCCTCCTGAAAGAGATCTGAAATCCATATAGGAAAGACCAAATGGACGAAGAACGTCTATTTCTTAGATTTCAAAATGTGTCTGAATGAATACCTTTTATCTAATAGCATGCATATATGATGGACATTACAAATGGACAGTTGAGTGTTGCCCAGAGATAAAAGGGAGAGTAGGCTGGATTGCTTGCAAGAAATTGAAATTTTTTTTTTACTGATGTTAAGCTTCATATAACTGTAAAGGTCCATCTTTTCAAAACAAGCATTTTACAGATTTGGAACACTGCTGCTTCCAAAGAACTCAGAGAGGGCAATAGAAGAGGATATTGTAGGCTTATATTGAGTAGTAAATGTTGAATTTCATTTTATCTGTTTTGCAATTATTTCATTTTATTGGATTGTTTAATCCATTTAAATTCAGTGTTATGACTTATAGGTTTGTATTTAATTCTATTTATTTTGTTTTGTTTGTATCTTCTTCCTCTTATACAGCAGTATTTCGTTGTCCCTATGATCCATTTTGTTTATGCTACTTTGTTGTTAGTCTATTTCAAGGGTTGGCAAACTTTGGCCCACAGACCAAATCCAACTTGACTTCTCTTTTTTTTTATGGTCCATGAGCTAAGAATGGTTTTTATATTTTTAAATAAAGTTTTATTTTATTTAAATTTAGTTACCCTCTCTTGGCTCAGACTGAAGACTAGGCTTTAGTATCTGAGACAGATGAATCAGAAGATCTTTAGAGTATATAAATACAATACAATAATGGTAAGTCATATTTCTTTAAGGTTCACGAAAATAATTCTCTCACAACCAGGGCTATCTCTAAAGTGCTCAGGGCCTAGGCAAATCTATATGTGTATCTATAGAGATATATGTATACATACACATATACATACAGGTATACATGTACATATACACAAATATACACATATTTATGTGGTCACTGCCTAAATAAACTATTAGATCAAAGTTATATGACAAAATTAATAATAACTCATGAAAGATATTTTTATCAATGAAGATTTAAGATAATTGGCTTATAAAAATCACCCTTTTATATGAAATATTGTGACTTAAAATATTAAACTGTACAGAGCTTAAATGAGTACCTGTGGATCACTATTACAGTCTACCCTACTACTCATGTTATAACTTCCATACAACCTGAGACCAGAGATGGTTAAAGTGTGAATCTCCACTTCCCCATCCTCCCAACCATTAGCAACATTATTCTTCAGATATTCTATGAAAACAGTTTATGCTGTGATGGCTCCTTACTCCTATAATGCCTGCAGTCCCTCAACATGCTACCAATATCGATATCTACATCTATATATTCCTATATATGTGTATATGTACATATGTATTTATGTATGTATATATAAGTTTCATTTTCAGAAAACGTTTTTTACTATCATTTGATAGCTGATACCAGGACGTTAGAATATGAATTTTTGTGTCTGTCTATGATCAGTAGAGTACTCCAAAGCATGGAACTGCCTTAGGTCCAGAGGCTCTGCTTTCCAGGGTCTAAGGGCAGTACTACTCATACCCTGTAAAATAGTGCAGTTAGAATTGTTTTCCTAATTAGCTTAATTATACTAGAAGGATATATTATACGTAATACAGTTAAAATAATTATACTATATGGAAATTAAGACTCAGGTTAAAGCACATATGGTCACATAACTAGTAAATCTCTGAGCCAGATTTTTGGCCTTAGACTGCCTATTCTAAATACGGTACTCCTTAAAGCAGTAACAGAGATAGAAAACTGAATGGTAGCAGTATCAGAGGAAAGAATGGGGCATATTTGAAAGATGTTGAAAAAGTGAAATCTAGAGGCCTCATCAAAAAGATTGGATATGGGGCAAGACATGGTAAGGCATTGAGGATGGCACCTAAGTTTCAAGCCTGAGGAACTGGTGTTTCCCTCTACAGCAATAAGGCAGGCAGGATATGGAAAGGGCTTAGGGGAAAAGATAATGAATTCAGTTTTGGACATGTTGAGTTTAAGACTTCTGCTGGACATCCAGTTCAAGATGTTTGAGAGGCAGTTGGGGATGTGAGATTCAAGATTATGGCAAGATAAACAGATTTGAAAATTTTAAACGTAGACATGGTAATCCATGGGAATTGATGAGATCACCAAGTGAAGTGGTAGGGAGGAAGAAGAGAAGAGGGCCCAAGATGAAGGCAGAACTTACAATTTTATTAAGTTGAACAATCCTACTTTATGTTTTCATTTGTTAACCTGTTCACTCCTTCCAGATCATTACCCTATGTGGATTCTGCTTAGAAACACAAGGGTCGTCCCCTATTTTTTCTCAGTCAGGAGAAGCTCCTCTCTTTCTGGAAGAAAGAATTACAGTACACATAGGGTTTTCTTCATAATGACCGCATGAAAAAGGCAGTATAAGCATTTATTAAACTAATTTTATACACGAGAAAGCTAAGACTTCTATAACTTAAATGACTTGCCCAAGATCACTCAGCCAGTAAATATGAGATATGGGGGTTAATCTCTGGGCTTTTGATTTCCAAGGGTAGTTTTCTTTCTACTAAAACAGCATCTAGAGAGGTTGCACAGGGATGCTGGAGAGCCCCGGACATCATGGAGAGGCCGCTGGCATCCAGGAACAAGGACATCTCCCAGCACAAGTTCAGTGTGAGGCTGTGGGAGCAGCTCATCCACTTCCACATGATGGGGCTGACTGATTCCCTCTTCCTGTGAGTGGGCGTGATGCCCAACCTGGGCAACCTCGCTGTGGCCACGTGCAGCCTTTATGACTCCATTCCAGTGCCCATTTCCCTTCTTGGGGATACCTCTGACATGACTTCCAACTGCCTTGCTCAGAAATTAGCTAGGAAGACAAAAAAAGGCAAAACAATACCCCAAACACCTATTTGTCAGCTACAATCTTCATACACAGACAGCAACTTCATACTGCTCATTAGAAAACAGGATCAAGGAAGAAATGGAGGCTTTCCTGGAAAATTTTAGCTCGAAAAAGATCGAGGTAGCATGGGGTAATTTGTAATTTATGTACATTAAACAAAATAAATTGATTGTATCTCACAGCAAATGTCAAAAAAAAAAAACCAAAAACAAAAACCCCAGCATTTCTTACCTTTTTCAGCTAGACTTAATACATAACTAATCTTCAAAATTAGTGAGTCATTTTCTAATGTGAAGGAATATAAATTTATATAGTCTCTCAAAGGACATTTCTGTGATACTTTGAAGATTAACTGTGAAGTAAATATAAATCCATGGCAAATATAATAACTTTTATTAAAGATAGTATGGACTAATGAAGATTGCCCCGGATTTGGAGCTAGGTGGTCTGGTGCTTACCCTTAATATTTGTTACCTTGGGTAAGTCACTTAAATTCTGATTCTCATTTGTAAAATGGTAAAGTAATTATACTACCATCTCATATGGTTGCTGTACAACAGATTTGTATAAAGGATTTTGTAACTACAGAGATTTAGACACACCATTAAATTATACGTCTGGCTACGAAACCACAGTAAAAATTTGATTTATAAGAGTAACATAAAAGGCATGCCTCCCCCCTCTATATATATTACAAAGTGATTTCATGGCATCAGTTTAATGATAGCTAATATTTGTATAGTACTTTGTTTAACAAAGCACTTTTCATATGTTATCTTATTTCATGGTCCCAACAGCCCTGTGAGCTAGGTGCTGTTATGTCCATTTTATAGACAAGAAAATTGCTGCTGAGCAAAGCTAAATGACTTGGCCAAAGTCACACAGCTAGTAAATGTCTGATGTGTAATTCAAAATTGAGTCTTCCTGACTCCAAGACCTGTACTTTATCCACTAAATCACTTTGTTGAAGGTAGTGAATATAAGTAATGTAAAAAACTAGCCACTGATATCAAATGGATCTGAACATTTTAGTTGATGATGAGTTCAGTATTAGCCAACAAAACAAATGAGAAACCTGAGCCCTGGAGAGATTAAATGTCTCATTCAGGTTCACACATAGAATAAGTAAGAAAATGACTTCTGAGGTAGTAGAAGTAGATGAACTCTAAAATCTCTTATTTGTGTTCTATGATCTTGAAAACCCAGGTTATCTCCCCTAAATGGACGAGCCCTTTCCCTGTGCATGTATATCTTGTGTGCATTGAGGATGAAAAGAGGATTTAAAAAGGAAATGGACCCAGCAAGAGGAAAGCCCTTGTCTGGTACTACGTTTATAAAGCTATGTTGCACTATAGTTACATCTGTCACTTCCTCTTACAGACACCCTTTTGAAGGTCCCTTGCCTTGTTGGTAGAGGATGCTCCTGGATCTTTGGCAGGTAGTATCAGGAACAACATCACTTGCCACCTACTGGGGGTAGCAGATAACTGCAGACAGAGCCCCACCAAGAGCCAATAATACAAAATTTCAAAAAACAAACACACAAACAAAAAACAAATTCAGGAAAGTCTTCAGGTGGAAGAACCCTAGTATTTGATCTTTTTCTGGATATATTTACCTTTTGAAATCTGAGAGTCAGATGGTACTTCAGGGTTTCTACATGGGGTTTTGAAAAATGAAGAGAAGAACAAATTGGATAAAGCTAAAAAATGTCAAATGTCAGCAACCTGGGAAGAATAAGTAATATGTTGGATGATAAAATCAGCCTCCAAAAATATCTCAAAGACTACAATACCAATCCATCGATTTATCAAAGTGAGTACTCTTTCCAGTTATGCAAGTTATAATACAGGCACAGACATAGACACACACAGACACAGACACACACACCCACCCACACACACACACACATCTTCATCCTGTACAACTTTTATTCATATCTTTGAGTAAACTTTCCAAATGAAGTTCATTCTTCCTTCACTAGCTGAAGTGAGACTTTCTTGGACAAACTCAGTAAAATCTGGAAGTGCCTCCATCTCCTTACAATGCTGAGTCACCCATCCTTCTTTATCACTCTGCTGTCTCTTTCCTAGGATAAAAAAAAATCAAAAAATCATTTATCCTATCAAAGACAAGAAGCTTTCTGTTTTGCTCCGGAGGTGATGAGCTCCTGTGCAAATTCTTAAACTATGAGAAGCAATCAACAATTCCATTTACCTTCCCAGTGTATGTATTTGTGCTTAAAATGGCTTATTGTCATTTTGTATTATTATTGCAGCAGCTTATATTCTTTCCCCAGAAAATAGCATGTTTAAGTGCTCAGGGACAAACCTATTTAACAGGATGGAAAACTATCTGCACATCCTTATAAACAATGGTATTCTGATGGAGACAATGGAGTATTCTTCTCTAATGGGAAAGTCACAACAGAGCCTCAGGTTTATTATCCCAGAAGTGTTTCCTCACTTCTCTTTATCATAATTTGAATGCAGATTGGACTGAACCCTTGCCTGTTCTGCTAAATCCATTTTTAGAGGAGCAAAGGGAGGAAACAATGTATGGAAATGTGGCCTCAAAATCAGTTTGGAAAACCTCTTTCCCCAGTTCTGTCCCTTCTCCTACATCAAAGAAAGACTGCCCATTGATTCTGCTTTTCTTCTAGTTTCTCATGATCATCTTTATGCCTCAGTATTTCCTCTTGATTACTATGAAAGCTGATAAACATTTATGACATTCCCCTAAAAAGTAGAATAATAAAGAATGACTGCTTCACTCACAGAACCAGATGTTCCTGGAAATGATTGCTTGAGGTATGCGGGTGAAATAGGACGCCAAAGTGAAGACAATCAAAAGTCGGGTTACTTCTGGGTTATTTTTTCAGGTTCTTTCAAAAGCATCAGTGGTATGGAATTAAACTGCCTGCATGTTTACATTGGCGAAAGATGAATGTAATTAGTGTCTTCTAGGAATTGAATACTAATGAGGCTCTCTAAATATTTATGAGACACTTGAAAGCATAGATAGAGAAGAACCCATCTATCCCTCTTTCTGTCAATGTCACTGAGCTGTCAGTCAGAATCAGGTCTTTCAACAGTTCTCTAACAACCAATTAAAAGTCCTGATGCTGACTGACGGCTCATTTAGCCAGCACCCAGTGGTAGAGAATAATAAAAGTAATGATAATAAAACACAAAACTTAAAGGGAACAACTAGAATAGCTCTTGTCTATGCTTTTTACATATTATCCCTCATTCTAAGCCCTATCCTATACAAGAGAAAAGTAAAGTCTCAGGCAGGTGGCAGTTTATAGAATTATAGCTTGGATAACATTTTCTTCTGTTACAAATAGAGCAAAAGCAGTAACCTCAGATTGCAGTGCACTGATACTTTGTAGGCCTCTCAGGAGGGCAGGAGATTTTCAATCAGGGCACTTTGTACCCAAATGGACAATTACCACAATTTGTTTAATAAAATTATGACTTATTTCCAAGGATTTTATAACACACTTGTAGGATTTTTTCCCTAAAAAGCAAGCAAATCCATTATCTTGCCCACTGCATATCACTACTATTACTACTATGACTACTACTGGTGCTGCTGCTGCTGCTGCTGCTACTACTACTAAGACTAGTAATCAATTTGTCTACAAGTATTTATTAAACACAATGTGACAGAACTGTTAAAAACTGGAGATACAAAAGAGGCAAAAAATGGTGTATTCTGACAAGAATTTCACAGCCTAATGGGGGATACATCATACAAACTGTTATGTATAAGTAAGATAAATATAAGAAGATGTTAGATAACAAAAAGATTGAAAATATTGTCATTAAGGGATATTGGGAAAGATTTCCTTAGGAAGGTGGGATTTTAGCTTGATTCTTCAAGGAAACTTGAGAAGCCAGGATACAGAGATGAGGAAAGAAAGAGTTCCAAGCATGGGAGTCAGGAAGTAAAAATGCCTGGAACCAGGCGATGAAATGTGTTAACAAAAAGGCCAGTGTCAGTGAATTGAAGAGTATAAGGGGATGGGGGAGTCTAAGTCATAAGAAGACTGGAAAGGTAAGAAAGGGTCAGGTTATGAAGACCTTTAAACACCAAATAGAGGATTTTATATTTTATCCCGGAAAAGATAGGGAGCCATTGAGTTTATTGAATAGGTGGGTGGCATAGTCAGACCTTAACTTCCGCAAGATTAACTTCACAGCTGAGTAGAGGATGAAATGGGATAGAGAGAGACTGGAGGCAGTGAACCTCATTTTCTGGTCAGTTAAAACCAACCAGAAAATTATTGTAATAGGCCATGCATGAACTGATAAAAAGCTGTACCAGGGTAGTGTCAGCATCAGAAGAGAAAAGAGATCATAAATGAAAGATGTTAGGTCTTGAAAGAAAGAAGGCCTTGGCAATGTTGAATACGGGAAGTGAGGAGTTGAGAGTAGCAGTCTAGGTGACTGGAAGGATGGCAGTGCCCCTGATAGTAATCACTAAGTTCAAAAGTGAGAATAGTTTTGGGGGAAATATAATGAATTTAGTTTTGGACATGTCGAATTCAAGACATATATGGGACATCCAGTTTGAGATACTTTATAGGTAGTTGAGATGTAAAGCTGGAAGTTAGGAAAGAGGTAATGGCTAGATTAGGAGATCTGAATATTATCAAGATAGAATGCTAATTGAATCCATGGAAACTGATGAGATCACCAAGTGAAATAATATAGAGGCTAGAAAGTCTAGGACAGAGATCTGAAGGCCATTCATGGGTAGTGGACATGATCTGGATGAAGAGCCAACAAAAGAGACCGAAAGGTGGCAAAATAGGTAGTAGTAGAGCTAGGAAAGAGGCAAGTTATAAAAACCTAGAGAATGTCAAGAAGAGGGGGATGATCAACAATGCCAAAGGACTCAGAGAGTGAAGGATAAGGATTGAGAAAAGGTGTTAGATTGGGCAATTAAGAGATCATTGAAAAGAGAGCAGTTTTGGTTGAATAAAGTCAGAAGCCAGATAAGAGACTTAAGAATGAGACATTGCTTGTAGATGTCTTTTTCAAGAAATTTGTCCAAAAAAAAGATGAAAGATGTGGGATGATAGTGGGCATGGATAGATCAAGTGAGAGTTTTTGAGGCTGGAGGAGACATGGGCAAGTTTGAAGTTGATAGGGAAGTAGTAAAAAAGGAAATGTTGAAGATAAGTGACAAGAAAAAAGGACAGTGTAGAGTTGAGGTGGTTCACCAAGGGGTCAAGGTAGGGAAAGGAGAATGTAGCTAGTGCAGGTGTGATAGCCTGGGAAAGAAGTGAGGCTTGGCAGGATTAGAAATCATGAAGAGGATGAAGAGACAGAAGAATATATGGAATGACAACAGATTATAATCAGATAAGGAAATTTAAGAATTAAGGAATATAGAAGTGAGACACTTGTAGGTGTTAGCACAATCAAGGCTATTGCCTTTGTGTGTGGCTAGGATGGAGTGGAGGAATAGGTCATGTCGAATAAGAAAATTGAGAAACTGGAGGTTAGGGTGTTTAAGAAATTATTAGAGTATATGTTTGTATCAGTAAGGCAAGTGTCACAATATCAATGGTGACCACAAATATGCCTGTATAGTTCTGTAACACAAAATATAAGAGATTTCCCATGTAGAAGGGGGAAGAAGTAAAACATTTATTCAGACACCATGGGGATCAAATCCCAAAACCAATAACTCCATTTCAACATAGCAGCAATTAGCTTCCCAAACCAGTAAGACCCCTTCATTATAACAGCAAAGAATTTAAGACACAATATAACAGCAGGGAGCCAAGCAATCCCATAACCTTTCCCTCTGCTGGGGCCTTCCTATAAATACTCACTCATAAATGCTAGCTGTCAGCTTGCCTGTGTCCTCTCCTCCAGAAGTTTTGAGAGAGAGCTTAATGGCTACCCTCGGAGTATACATACCCTTTTTTAGAGCCCAAGGGCTTCACACCTCTTGTGACCTAATTAGCAAAAGGGTGTGGGCCTTCCTACAAAACAAACCTCCTTTAATCAAGCTGCCTTTAACTAGCTCCACCTGCGACCTATTGATCGGATTAATGGGCAGGGGAAGATCTTTAATCACATTAATACCACAACAGGGAAGATCCTAAGTATGAGGGCAGGATTTGGGGAGGAAAGACTGTGAGCTAGGCCCTGAACTCAATGAGGAAAGGAGAATTTTCTCATTTTTCATGATTTTTATGATTCTGTGAAATTTATATATATATATATATATATACACACATATGCATACATATATATGTATATACACATATACGTACATCTATGTACAGATATAGTCTCACTTATGCCTCACAACAACCCTGCGAAGTGGGCACTACAGATATTTTTATCCTGTTGGTAGATGAGAAAATTGAGGCTCTAAATGTTACAATGACTTAGCAATAGTCTTACGGCTATCTAATACCCGGGGCAGCATCAGCCAGGCATTCCTGACTCCATGTAGAACACTTTGTCCACTCTGTCTAGTTGTTTCAAATACTCCAAAACAAGATTGATAAACATGGCTGACACAGTAAAGTTTCCTTATTTTTCTTTTTGATTAAATTTATTTTAGCCTTAACTTTGTCCAAGATCATGATTACTACCCCTGCTCCTTTTTCCCTAAGAAGGATACTTCTTTGAGAGCAACCATGACCATTCCCTCTCATTGAAGTTATCTCCTGACTCTTGCTTATTGCTCTTTATTTTTTCATTTGTAATTTTTAAAAAATTTCAAACTTAAATACAAAAGAAGGAAAGAAAAAAAGTAACAAATTTTAATACTAAAACTAAAATAATACAAAATAAGAAAAAAAAAAGCATTGCCATGGGCATAGCAGAACATGAGAGAGAATTCAAGATATAAAGCAATAAATTTCCATTTCAAGAAAGCCTATATTATAAATACTATTTATTGTGTTCAGAGATGTCCATTTTTTCTTTGCTTTCTTGTAAGTTTTCTTTTGTTCTCTGCTGTGTACTTTTTACTTTGTTCTTTTTCTCCCTTCCCCTCCCCCCACTAGGAAGCAACAAATAAGTTTAGATGTGTGTGTGTGTATACATACACATATGTGCAAATATACATATATAAGTACATATGTGTAAGGGTAAGTAAAGTGGGACTTTTAACTGTTTTTTTTCTTTTGGAGTGCTTCTCAGCACTAAGGCAATTAAGTGCCTTTGATTGAGTCCTTTATGTAGGAAGGCCCACACCCTTTTGCTAATTAGGTCACAAGAGGTGTGAAGCCCTGGGGCCCTGAAAAACGGTATGTATACCCAGAGGATAGTCATTGGACTCAGAATCTTGAGAACTCTCAAAACTTCAGGAGGTGGGGTTTTGCTTTGGGGGTTCACTCATTCGAAGAGTGTTGTGTGGAGACTCCGGGTAGCCATTAAGAAGTCCCCCTGCCTTGAAAACCTAGATGTTGGTGCTTCTCTTTCTGGTAATTATGTATTTATTGCTATGGTCAAACAGAAGCCTGTCTGTTGATTTGTGTTATTTGCTCTGTTTATATAATTTCTGCTTGTAATTTCTGTTTGTGTTTTCTTCGAAGTTCAGGGTGCTGACTTTTTCCCCTGAACTAAGTGAATGATATATGTATGTTTAATTAAAGTGAGATTGTAAACCTCTTAAAGTTGCTTTCCTTAGAAAAGCAGATCAAAGAATCTGTGCTAGCAGCCCTCCTGTGTGTTGATATTATTGGCTTTATACCCCCACAGCAGCTGCTAGTAACATTGTTGTTACAATATGTAGATATATATACACAAAGATATGTATGTCTCTGTCTCAACTATCCAGCTAGCAGCTTCTGTGGGGGTATAAGATCCACCAACAGCCAGCACCCAGAAAGCTGCCAGCACGCTGCAAAAGCACAGATTCTTTTGATCTGCTTAACTAAGGAAAGCAAGGTTAAGGGGTTGACAAACTTATTTTAATTCAGCATACAAATATCATTCACTTAGTTCAGGGGAAAAAGCCAGCACCCTGAACTTCAGAACCAAATACAAAGTACGAACATCAACAGACGGACCTTGTCTGATTCAAATCGCAATACATAGTTACCAGAGTTTAACGAAGTCTCAGCATCCGGGTTGCAAGCTGGAGGGCTCCTAGCTACAGGTGCCTAGAGTCTCCGCCTCAGCACCACCACTAGTGAGAGCCCTAAACAAATTACAAACATCGACAGATAGACCAAATACAGATTCATAGTTACCAACATCTAGGTTTTTACTAGGGAGCTCAGAACAAGGGCTGGCCCAGAGTCACTCGCGCCACCACTGCTGTGGGTAAGAGCTCCAAAGAAGAGAAAGCCAACTCCTGGTTTTGTATCATTTCAAGGTCCAGGGTGAGTCACACATGCGACTCACCCACGTGACCTAAAATCATCACAAAGAGGTGACTTAAACCCACGTGGTCTAAGAGCCTCTCATGTCCCAAACCTATCACTCAAACTCATGTGTAAAACTAGGCCCGCCCCTGAGTTAGCCCCACTTTGGGCCCCACCTTAGTTACCAATCCACATCCACATAGGTTTTACACCTAATAGAGGTTTGGGCCTGGGGCTTAGCACCTAGTAAGGCTCAATGAAATACACTGAATTAAACAAAAGCCAAACTCTTCAAGGGCACTTGGTAGAACTAAGTGTTAAGAGCCCATTTTGCTTACCAACACAATCTCTTTGTGTATATGTCTACATAAGTATATATATGTATATATACATATATATATATATGAAATGCATAAACACACACACCTGTACATACATACCCTTACACTTAGATATTAATAATCATAGTCATATATAGACATATACATTCATATGCATCTATGTAAGACCTTACTACATTTATTTATCCTCTGTTTCCCTGAGGGTGGATAACCTCTTCTTTCAGAAGTCCAAGTCTTTCTCTATTTTTCTAAGACCACCAACTCATCATTTCCTATACCACAGCAATATTCCCACCTTATTCTGTCTAGTGGTTTCAAATAGTCCAAAGCAACATTGATAAATATGGCTGACACAGTGTAGTTTCCCTGTTTTTTTGGATTAAATTTATTTTAGCCTTAATTTTGTCCAAGATCATGATTACTACCCCTGCTCCTTTTTCCCTAAGAAATTCTACTCCTGATCTTTATTTTATGTTTGTTGATGTCTCCTGTTTTCTATCCCTCCTAACTCCTGTACTTTACTTCTAGCCACTACCTTGCCCTCCTGTTGCTTAACCCACCCCCCTCTAATGATCCCTTCCTTATCCTCCCATTCCCATTAATCTAAGCACCCTGCTATACCTCCCTTTTAACCTATTCCTCCCCTCTCCCCTCTAGAGATCCCTCCATATCCCCTTAGCATTTTATTTCTTTCTGAATTTAGAAGACTTTTATGTTCTTCTAAATATGTATGTAATGTTCCCTTTTGAACCCACTCCCAGTGAAAGTACATTTCCAGAACTCCGCCATCTAATTCCTCTCACACCTCACTTGTATAAGATAATCATTCTTTTTAGCTCTTCCTAAATAGTTTTACTTTTTAAAAATCATGTCATACTCAGGTCTACCCCAAACTTTCTTACGAATTACCCAATTACTAGCAACAATAAGGTACTAGACACTAAGATCCTTACTCGAACTAAACGGCCAAGCATTAAAACTCTGCTTCAGAAAGTGCTACTCCAATGGGCTGTCCATGTTGTTTGAATGCAAAATCCATGCTTGCCAAAAAGACTATTTTACAGAGAACTCATACAGGGTAAGCATTCACATGGTGGTCAGAAGAAGCGATACAAGGACATTCTCAAGGTCTCTCTGAAGAGCTTTGGAATTGATTATGTGACATGGGAGACATTGGCACAAGACTATTCAGCATGGCATTCCTAAATCAGAGAAGGTGCTGTGCTCTATGAGCAAAGCAGATTTGAAACAGCTCAAAGGAAATGCAGGATGCACAAGTTTGGAGTATCTACCCCAAGTGTTCACATGGACTATTTGTGCCTGACCTGTGGTAGAGAATTCCAGCTCATATTGACCTGATCAGTCACAGTCTGACACATTGAATCTTGACTTAAGCATAGTGATGTCATTTTGGTTCTCTTTGAGAACAGAGGACAATAACCAACCAACCAAAATTTTATATACAGAAAATGTAAGTAGTCTGTCCTTATTGAGTCCCTTGTAATTAGCCTTTGATATTTATCATATTTCTTTTGGCTCTTGCATGTCAAACCTATTAAATTGAGGTTTTATTTTTTGACAAATTCCTGAAAGTCTGACGATTCATTAAATGTCTATTTTTTTCATTCCGGATTATGCTTAGTTTTACTTGGTATGATATTTTTGGCCAGAAATTTAGTTCTTTTGCTTTTAATATATATTTTTGTAAGACCTGTGGTCTTTTAGTGTCACTGTTGCTAGGTCTTGTGTAATTCTAATTGTGGCACTGCCATATTTATTTTTTTTCTTTTTGTTTGTAATATTTTAACTTTGAGTTGGGGGTTTCAGAATTTGACTATGGTATTCCTGTGAGTTTTCCTTATAGTATCTCTTTCAGATGGTGATTGGTGGATTTTTTCTATTTCCACTTTCCCATCTCGTTCTAATGCTATGGGATAATTTTCTTTAATGATTTCTTTTTTTATTGTATCAAGATTATTTTTATATCATAGCTTTCAGGTAGTCTGATTATTGTTATATTTTCCTGTTGATCTGTTCTCTAGATCAGTTGCTTTTCTTATGAGATGTTTCATCTCTTCTATTTTTTTTTCATTCTTTGTATTTTGTTTTACCATTTTCTTGATCTCTTCTAATTTTGCTGGCTTCCATTTGCCCAGTTCTGATTTTCAAGGAATTGTTTTTTCTTTGTTAAGATTCTGGATCTCTTTTTCTAATTGGTTGACTTTCTTTTCATAATCTTCTTGTTTTTCTTGGATTGTTCTTATTTTTTTAGTTTTCCCTAAACCTTTCTCATTTGATTTTTAGTCTTTTTAAAGTTCTTCTTTGAATTCTTTTTTGGGAACATGACCCAAGGTGACATTACTCTTTTGGGGTGTAAGAGGATTTCTTTGCTTTAGTATCCTCTTCTGAAGATGAACCCTAGTCTTCTCTCTTCCCATACTAATTCTCTATGGTTTGATTCTTTCTTCTTTGCCTGTTGATTTTTTTTTAAATTTGTAGCAGCTTAGTTTTTGTAATCAACTCTAACCTTGGGCCATGGGGGATGGTGCCTCTAGCCTCAGATCCTCCTTTGGTTCTCCACTCTGGCCTGGAACCAAGACTAAGACCTCCCTCCTCTTGTAAGTGACCACAGCCAGTGGAATCCTGCCCCACTGCTTCTGCACTCAACGGTTGTGCGCTGGTTCCTTCATGTATCCTCAGCACATCTGGCTGGTGTACCTTGTCAGTAGAGGTTTCCTTGATCTTCCCCAGCTCAGATACTCAACTCCCCTAACTGAACTAAGGGTAAAAGTTGTGGTATCTGGGGCCAAGACAACCTCCCAACTTAGTTAACCCTAAGGCTTGCAGACCTAAGTTGGAGATGTTTACTCTTCCAGGGACCAAACCTTGTCCTGGGATTTTTCTTCAGATTTTCTCCAATTGTCCCAGGAGGACTACTGTTCTGCCACTACTATTACTTATTTTTACCATTCTATGTTTGCCCTGAGGTGCTATTATTATCTCAATTGTGGGGGAAATCTGGAGAGCTTGGAATTTTCTTACCTACTCCGTCATTTTCCCAGGATCCTCTCAATTATTGCTCTTTAAATGAAGTACAGTTTGGGCTGTATGAAGAACCATCCATATATTTATTGACTTTATTGCATTATATGAGCTGGAATTCTCAATATGAGCTGGAATTCTCTACCACAGGTTGGGCACAAATAGTCCATGTGAACACTTGGGGTAGATACTCCAAACTTGTGCATCCTGCATTTCCTTTATATGCATTTATTCAATTCCAGTGAACTCAGAATGTTTTTTTTTGCACTTTTATTTGCACAGAATCCTTAGAATTTAAAGGGATCTCAGAGACCATCTTGCCTAAGTCAGACCTGAATAAGAATCCAAATGATGGAAACCCTGATAAATAGCTATCTTGACTTTCCTATGAGATCAATACTAAGCACAACCTATTTCCCAGCATAGTTCGTTCCACTTTATCAGTAGGAAGATTTCCCCCCACCCCCAACATCAAGCCTAAATGTTACTTTGCAAACTCCACTCTTTAATCCTAGTTCTTCTCCTGGGACTTAACAAAGAAATACTACATGGTAGTCCTTTAGATACTTGAAGAGAGCTATAATTTCTTTCATATATCTTCTTTTCTTCAGGCCAACCACTATACATTCTGTCAACCAGTCCTCACATAGTGTGATCTTGAGGCCCTTCAAGACTAATCCTGTCTGCTTTCTCCTGGGGAATCTCCAGCTAGTCAAAACCCTTCTGAAATGTCTTATTCAGAGGTACATAATTGTCTGGGGAAAAGTTATAATATTCTATATACCTGGTGAATTGGTTATTAATGCATATACTTATGCTATTGACTTGTTCATATCTTTTCATCTTGTTAACAAGGAGATTGTGGGTTTATAAAATCAACCTTGTAAAGTAGGTGAAGTTTGTCCTCGGTGATGATTTCACATTTTTTTTCTTTTATTTTTCTCCCTATAAGCCTTCGAAGCTTCCAGAGTCTTCCCATTGTCTCTTGCTGATTAGGACTCTTAAAATTTATGTTCAATCTAGTTTCAAAGCATATTCCAGAACTATTTCACCTTTATTCATATCAAAATATCTTCCCTGTATCCCATTCCATTATCTTTCCCTCTCCTTCCTCAACTGAGAGTAACAGGATGATTCATGTATCAGTGGTAGATAGTGGCTTAATGTAAGGTCCTATGGTAAACAAGACGGAGGATTAGATATTTTCTCTAATCCTCATCGCTCCCAAAATTTCTCCAGCGCAAGAATTATGGACAAGCTGTCTCCATGGTCCAAACACAGAAAGAATCCTATTGAGGTAACAATCGGATTAATAGCAGAGAAGGCCAATCCCTAAAATATTCATTCAGCACTCTGTCCACCTCCAGTTTCCAGGCCCTAGTAGGGCAGCACAGTACAACAAACAGTTTAGGTTTTGGGATCCATTCAGTGGTTTCGTTCCTTCTGCTGCAGTTTCTTCCAGCTACTCTTCTCTTTTGCCCCCCCCCCCCCAGTCTCGCTCTCTCTCTTTTTCTCTCCCTTACCTTGAGTCAAAAACCAGCCACGATTCAATTGGCCCCATGGCCCCCTTGTGGCAGAGTTAGAAGAACTGGAAAACAAAGACATGTTTTTTGGGGAGGTGATAGTATCCTTGTTATGCTATGGTAGTTCTCAGCCAGAGAGCTAGGGAAGGGAGTAAACAGGAATAGGCACCAGCATGTGTATGACTTGACCAGACCTGAAGGGAAAAGACAAAAAATGAATTCCTTAGTGTGAGAGCAGTTTGATGTCCAAGACTCTGGGGAACCACTATCAAAGGGTGAAGAGTCAGAAAGTGAGTAATAAGGGAATATACAACAAAGGGGAAAAAGACTAAATTTAATAAAAATCTCAGGAAGAAGAAAAATCAGTTAAAAATCTTAAGGAAAGCAGATAAAGCAACAGAGAAGATATTTATAGCAGAAGGCAATGTGATATCCAGGTCATCTAAATGAATCTAAACATCTCTGAATAAATATTGCAAAACAAAGGAAAATAAAATAAGTCAATGCTTTATGTGGCAGATGAACCTATGGATTCCAAAGAGAGCATGGGACCATAGCAGAATGGTCACAAATGGTACTAAAGAGAAATAGGGATTGTGAAATTAGACTTTAAACATTGCACAAGATTAAAAATAAGCAGAATAGAAACCCTGAATCCATCATGGCAAATCTCACAAAAGAGAGAAAAACTTTGGGAATGCAAGTACAAAGAAGTAGAGGATAATCTGCAGGAAGAGATGCAAAAAAGAAATAATACTAAAAGGACAAATGATTTCTATATCAGCAAAACATATTGATCTCAAATTCAAGGTTTATAAAGACAATAAATACAATTTGTTCCAAAAGAACAAAAAACTAAAAAAACACCTGAGTATCACGAGACATAAAAATATACAAGAAAAATGTTTAGAACTTCTCAACACAGAAAACAAAGTGCTGTTTGAAAAAAAATTCATAGATCTCCTCCAGAAAAACAAAACAAAACAAAAAACAATAATTATGCTGCAAATTCCACAAACAATGGGGATTAAATTGAACAATCATATATCCTGTAAATGTTCATGATGCTCTGGTATGGATCTTTGAATTCATCATACTCTAGTGTACAAACTCAGTTCTCTTTCTACCTCTTTTTAAAAATTCTCTCTGCTGTGTGTTCCTGGCCAGAGCCCATACTTAGTGTCTCTGTCTCCCTATGTGGACCAAAGCTGGAAAAATAACACTATGATTTTTTTTCTTGGGTTTTTCCATCAGGATTCAGTCTGGTGCATTTACTAGTTCTCTTTGGAGGATTTTTATTTGTAGGGGGAGCTTCTGTATGTCTTCCTGCTTCTCTGACATTTTGGCTCTACTACAGCTACCATCCCCAGAAAGAGATTTCATGGAGAATAAGGGGGAAAAATAATGGGGAGGACAGAGAGATTGCACAATTGTGGATATAGGAAAGTTCCGGCCATGGGGCAATACTCTTATCATCTCTATTTCTTCCAAGAACTGATATCTCTATGAGAGATGTAGAACTTGAAAGGAACAGGGCAAAGGAAATCTCCAACACAATAAAACTCAAAATATGTACCTTTCTCTGAGGAACATAGAAACTAAAATAACAAATGAGTATAAGGACCATGAATAAAAGAATCAAATTTTAGAAAAGAAAGAATGGAAACAAATTAATGAAGAGAAAAAAGGAAAAATCCCTCTTTAGAAAAAGGTTTAAGAAATGAAACAAAGAAGTTAAACAAAAGAACGTGGAAGTAAGAAAGGAAGGAAGGTTTCATTTTACTTGTTAACTGAAAGTCAAAAGGGTAGAAGGGTTAGATAACCAGATAATATAAAGAAAGAAAAAGACAAATAAGCTAAAAATTTCCAAAAATAGGGAAAGGGATGATGGTGTAGTGGAAAGGTCTTGGAAGTAAGGGGAAGACAGATAATGGGAATAGAGTTGTCTTAAAATAGATTAACCAAAAATAAATGAAAAAACAAAATACAATCTTTACAAGGAAAGAAGAACCAAAAAATTATGATTTAGAAAAAAATATTGGACACAAATTGAGGAAAATATAAAACTTGTTCTCATGAATTTAAATTGAATAAATCGAACAATCTAATAAAATAAAAAAGATTGCCAAACTGGATAAGAAAACAAAACCTCACAATCTGATCCTTATGAGAAATATATGTAGGAAGCAAAAACATATAAAGAATAAAAATGAGAAGCTGGAACGAAATTGACTGTGTATCAAGTGAATCTTAAAAAATTAGTTGTTATCATGCTCTCTGATGAAGCAAAAATTTTTAAAAAATCACAACATATAAAGAAATTAACAATGAAATTTCATTATCCTGAAAGGAACCATAGCTAACAAACCAATACCAACATTAAGTTGATAGGCTCCAAATACCTGAGTATCTAAATTCATAAAGAAAAATTTAGCTGAATTACGGAAAGATAGGAAGTAGTGAAATAATAGCAGGACACTTTAATATCCCTTTATCTGAGTCTTAGATTTAACAGAAAGATAAAATATAAATTTTAGAATTGAACAAATTGGTGGTGAAACTAGAGCTCAAAGATTTTTGGTGTTTTTTTAAATGATATACTAAAGAAGATACATATTTCTTAGTATCTTTGGACCTTTTATAAAAATTGACCATGCAGTAGGGTATAGAAATATTTAAAAAAATATAAAAAAGGCAGAAATAGTAAACTCATGTTTTACAGACCATAATGCAATAAAAAATAGCAATCAGTTTCAGAAACACAATGAACCAAACGGAGACTTAACAATGAAATCTTAAATAATGAGTGGACCAAAGAAAAATCACAGATAATTAAGAATTGTGTTAAAGACAACAATAATGATAAAACAACATATTAACATTTCTGGGATGCAGCTGTCCTCAGGAAAGATAAAAATATCTCTAAAAATAAACATTAGCAAAATAGAAAAGATAAGGATCAATGAACTGAATACACTTTTAAAAATTAAAAAAACCAACAAAAAACTTAAAATAAGCACTCTGAAATTTTGTGATCTTCTGTGATTTGGGTTCTCTTTCTGACTCTGCCACTTGCTATCTCTATGACCTTGGAGTAAGGTACTTAACCTTTCTAAGCTTTATTTTTCTTATCTGCAAAACAAAGGAATTGAACTAGATGATTTCTAAGGTTTCATCCGGCTCCAAATCTTTGATCCCATGACTCATTCATTTCATCTTTCTGAGCTTGCTTCCTCATCTGCATAATGTGGATCACGACACTGCACTATCTTCTAAATGGTGCCGCTACGAGAATGAAATGAGGTGTTGGACATAAAGGACTAGATAAATGCAAGCTCTTATTCTGTTTTCTTTTTCTTTTTCTATTTCTTGTATTCCCTCCTACTGGGAACTGTGTATACAAAGTAAATAGTAAAGGTTGGCTGACCAGAATCAGCACATGGGGCTCAGATGGCTGTCAATGTCATCCTGAAGAGGGCAATTTCACAGCAAGAAATGGCCTGACTGGATCATTTCACACAGTTCCCTGAGAGGAAGCTGGAAGGAATATATATTCAATGACTATCATCAATGTAAACACCGATGGGGGGGGAGGGGAGAAAGTGAGAGCCGACAGGAGAGATTCAAAAGGTTTTCTTAAATCATTGGTGCATTCTCATGATAAGCATGCACTTGCTGAGGAAGCATGTTTTCCTTTTTAATGAATAACTCAACAGTTAGTGCCTTTCACCTGACCCTCACAGACTTAAAAATGGACAAAATCATCAATGTTTCTCTCACTTCCTAATGGGAAACCTATTAGCAAAACAGGAAACGGTTCTCAGCAGATGATTCTTTAGAAGGTTGCTCTATCTCAGTGGTTCTTAACCTGGGGTTTGTGAACTTATTTTTGAAAATATTTTAACTGTGTTTTAACATAATTGATTTCCTTTGTAATCCATGAATTTTATTTTATACATTTAAAAATATTTTTCTGAGAAGAGTTCACCTTCTAGGTTTACCTTCTAGAATAGGCTTCATCAGATTGCCATAGGGGTCCATGACATAAAAGAAGTTATCCCTGGGGGCAGCTAGGAGGTGGAGTGAGTAGAACACTGGCCCTGGAGTCAGGAGGACCTGAGTTCAAATTCGGCCTCAGACATTTGACACGTGTACTAGCTGTATGACCTTGGGCAAGTCATTTAACCCCAATTGCCCTGCCAAAAAAAAGCAAAAAAAAAAGTTATCCCTGGTAAGAGTCTGTTCATTTTTAATGGCTAGGTGAAAAATAAGGAAGGTAAAACAACACCTTTTGACCTGTTGAATTCCTTAAATTAGAGGCAGCATCATGTAGTGAATCAGATCTGGTAATGAGAGTCAGAAATCACAGAATCAAAGAATTTGAGAGTTGGAAGGAAACGTAGTGGCCATCCTGTCTAACCTATATAGTGAAGGCATCTCTGTGTTATACCTGACAAGTGGTCTATAGCTTTTGGAAGTCTATTCTCTAACACATAATCCAGGGCAGCTAACTTAATCTATTCAGGCCACAGGCAACTTTCTGAACCTTTTAATTATAGAGCAAGGACTGATGTATTTTACAAATATTGTATACAATTTCTTCCAAGGGCCTGAAGGCAGCTGAAGCAGGCTCTGTGCAATGCAATTCTGTAAAACTTGGACTCAGTCAAAAGGCTGCACCCAAGGACCTAGAAGGCCACACGTGGCCTTGAGGTGGCAGGTTCCCCACCCCTGGCTTAGAGTCAGACATCAAAGATCTCAAGGTCATCTACTGCATCCTGGGCCATTGCCGGTCATCTTGATTTTTGTCGTGCCACTGCACTTTTATAACTCTGGAAGACAGAGTGGCACTGAAGACTTTGTGCAACTCAGCATCACCTAAGTCCAGTCCTCAAGCCCATCAAGATATCACCCCATAATGTCATTGGTCCTTGAGAATGAAGGATGGACAACAACAAATTAAATCATAGTTTCAGTCCAAAATCCTCTCCAAATAATATATATGTAAACATTTGATCATTCTTTCCCTAAAAATTAAAGTGTTTTGGAAGAGGCATTGCAGGTGAGTTGTTTACCGTTACATGATGAGATGTTTACTTCAGAATTTCTAGAACAGAAATGGAGGGAAATGATCTACTGCCAACCTAAGATCTGTTCAACACAGTCTACAAAGTGTACCTGAGACTATGATCCCAACCTATAATGGCTGTTGTCAAGTCTGGTTATTCATACATAAACTTGGAATTGTGGCAAAAACACTGGAGTGGTAATCAGGAAACCTTCATACTAAACCTGCCTCTGTTAGTATCTTGCTATTATTCTGACCATGGTCTAGTCATTTCACTGCTCTGCAACAGTTTTGTTATCTCTAAATGAGATTTCTAAAAATTATCAGAAGACTTAATGTCCTTTCAGCTCATCTGCATGTGTGGAATATTAAGAGCCATAGAAATAAAAATAAATGCAATAGAATGCCTCTTTAACACTTTTTGGGGATGGGAAGTTCAGGGAGAGTGTCAAAATGAGGAAAATAAGAATATTACTTGTTTTACTTAACTTTTTAACAAGTCAACAAATTATATTGTAAGTAAAATAGTTTGATTTTCAGGTTTCAGGAGCATGAAGATTATAGGCCGATCCAACAGAAAGCAAATGAACAGTATTAGCAAACAACTGTTTTCCATGGATAGAATTTAATTAAGTATACTTACATAGGTTACAATACATATTGACATAAAATAATAAATAGTTTAGATAATATATGTATATTGATAAAAATCAAAGACATTTACATAAATTATATGTATATGTTTAGACGAGGAGTTAAATACACAAATACATGGTATCTTGTCTGATCCTCTAAGTAACTGTATGAGGTACATGCTTATTTATTCCCCCCCTCCCCCATTTAAGGATGAAGAAACTGACTTGAAAAGAAGTAAAGTGACTTGGGGGTTTGAACCTTTTGGACTCCAGCTTTAGGATTCCAATTACTATGCCAGACTACCTTTGATAAATATGATGTCTTCATTTACTAATAAACATCAGTTGTCATTAAGTCACTAGAATTTAATTCTTGAAACCTTCTTATCTCAGGCAATGAGATCTTATTTTTCTTTCTTTAAATTCTCCTCTCCAGGCAGCTAGGTGGTGCAGTGAGTAGAGCACCTGCCCTGGAGTCAGGAGGACCTGAGTTCAAATTCAGCCTCAGACACTTGACACACTCACTAGCTGTTTGACCTTGGGCAAGTCACTTAACCCTGATTGCCCTTTCTTCCCTTCCCCCCTCCAAAAAAAGAGAAAGAAATTCTGCTCTCCTGATGCCTTCCAAGGTTCTCATCATCTCTACTTTATAAGGGCTTCTTCATTGGTCAGTATCAATACCTGGCATTACTTCTACGTTTTAAATGGTGAATTAATTGAGTAAGGCAAGTCAAGAAGCTCCTTGGTGCCTGGGACTATTTTTACCTTTTATTGTATTTTCAACAGCTAGCAGAGTGTCCATCACATAATAGGTGCTTAATAAATGCTTTTGATTAATGTATTGCTAGCAGTTCTGTTTTTAATAGAGAGACCTCCAAGAAATGTGAGGATATTTGAAATCCTACAAGAAATCCACAGGGCAACTGGGCTGGCATCTTAGAGATACTTCTAACATTATCTCACTTTTGTTCTTTTGACCAAAATTTTTTCTCATTGTGACTCAGTGGAAAAAAATGTTGTATTGATGTTCTTTAATTTTTTACATGACTGTCAATTTCTAATTCCCTTCAGTTTTCCCCATTTCAAATAATTGGAACTTTTCTAGTTCTTTATTAATACAAAAAGTGCTAGTATAACTTTTTTTGTTGTTGTTGTATATGTAGGGTCTTTCCATCTATCTCTGATCTCTTCAAGGAATAAGCCCAGTACAAGAATGAATGGGTTAAAGGATACATATGTGTCACTCAGTGATTTTTAAAATTATAATTCTAAATTATTTTTCCAAAATGCTTGGATCAGCTCATACCTCTACCGTGCCTCTTCC
Organism: Phalanger gymnotis; assembly: GCA_028646595.1. Taxonomy (NCBI): domain Eukaryota; kingdom Metazoa; phylum Chordata; class Mammalia; order Diprotodontia; family Phalangeridae; genus Phalanger; species Phalanger gymnotis. Next base: position 730,833,248 of record CM053622.1, on the reverse strand, counting down.
ATAAGATCCATGATTTTCCACGAAATAATGCCTACTGCTCTGTTGCTTCTAATCTGTTAGTTTTGAATAAGGTAACTCCTCTATTGTCTATTCAAGTCATGAGTCTCATCTAATCAAGGCTAGGAGTCTACAGTGCTTAACTTGCCACCCAACATTTGAACTACCATTTCCCTTTGTTTTTTACCCTTATTCTGTGAATCGATTCTGGAATACATGATCTTCTATAACATCTTTCCTGTTTACCCATCAAACGGTCAGGCACTCTGCTAAGCTCCAGGGATACACAAAAAAGCACAAAAGATGGTCCTTGTACTCAAGGAGGCCACATTCTGATGGAAAACAACATAAAAAAATAACTATTTAAGTACAAGATATTACTTTGTAAATGGAAGTTAATTTCAGAGGGAAGAGATTGGGGTGAAGAGATTGGGAAAGGCCTCCTGCAGAAGGGGAGATTTCAACTAAGTCTTGAAGGAAGCCAGGGGAGCTAATAGTTGGAAGTAAGGAGGGAGAGCATTCCAAACTTGGGGGACAGTGCAAAATGCATAGACTCTGGAGAAGGAATGTCAAATGTGAGCAGCCTCTAGTAGGCTGGTGTAGTTGGATTTTAGACTGTGTGTAAGAAAGTAAGGTGTAAGAAACTTGGAAAGGCACAAAGATGCCAGATTTTAAAGGGCCTTGAATGCCAAATAGAGGAATTTATATTCGATCCTGGAAGGAATGCAAGAGGGGTGGGGGATGGAACAAATGGAGCTTATTTTGTAGTGGAATGACATGGTCAGGTCAATGCTTAAAGTTTAGAGGAATCTTTTTCAGCTGAGTAGAGGATGGATTAGACCAAGGAGAGAATTGAATCAAGGAGACCAGCTGGTTTACTAGTGCAATGGTCCAGGTGAGAGGTGATTAGGGCCTACACCAGTGTAGTGCTTATGTAAGTGAAGAGAAGGGGACATATAGTAGAGATGCTGTGAAGATAGAAATGAAAAGACTTGACAATAAATTGGATACAAGAGATAATGAAAGTGAGGAGTCTTTTTACCTCTATCCTATCTCACTTGGTTATTTTATCAGTCCCTATGATTCAGTTTTCTTGTCTTCAAAGATGATTGCCAGATGTGCTTATCCAGCCCTAATTTTTCTCCTGACCTCTAGTCCTACGTTACTAACTGCCTTTTATATATTTTGAACTGGATGTCCTAAAGGCATTTCAAGCTCAGCATATCCAAAGCAGAACTCATTGATTTTCCCACCAAACTCTCCCCTATTCCAAATTTCCCTTTTACTGCTAAAGATACTGTTGGGTGACTGGAATGATGGCGCTATCTTCAACAGCAAGAGGACCATTTACCCAATCTTCCATTTCAATATCATCCTTGACTCTTCGCTCTCACTCCCTGCTCATATACAGTTTATTGTCAAGTCTTGTAATTTCTACTTTTACAAAATCCTTAGGATATATCACCTTCTTTCCCCTTACACAACCACTATCCTATTTCAGGAACTCATCACCTGTCACTTGGACCATTCAAATAGCAAACTGATCTTTATTACCTAGGTTTCTCCCCACTTCAATTCATCATCTAGTCAGCTGCCAAAATGAACTTGTTAAAGTGTAGTCTGACTTATGGCACCCCACTTCTTAGTCAACTTCAGTAGCTCCCTATTATCCCTAGGATCAAATGTAATATCCTCTGCTTGGCATTCAATCACCATCATGTCTTGGCCTCTTCCTACCTTTCCAATCTTTTTATAATCCATTCTCCTCTATTAGCTCTATGATGTAGCTACCCTTGCCTACTTAATGTTCCTTTTACATAACACCACACCTTCTATTCCTTTGCATTGGCTGTCTCCCATTCGTAGAATGTTCTCCTCTTTACCTCCACTTGTTAGTGTTCCTACAAGATTAAGCTCAAATTTGGAATTCCAAATCTTATGGAAGTGAATGTTGAAAGCTGAAAATAAATAAATTTTTTTTAAAAAAGAAAAAAAAAGACTAAGCTCAAATCTCACTTTCTTGGGGAAGTCTCCACTGATTCCCTCCAGATGCTAGAAGCTTCCTTTATCAAATTACCTTCCATCTTCTCTCTATTATATCTTAAGTAAATCTAATTGTATGTTTCTTATTAGAATGTGAGCTGCCATCTCTATATTCTACCTCCTGATTTTGTAGAAAAGGGCCAAAATTTTTATGAAATATTATTGCTGTAAGATGTGGTGGTAAGGTATGTTGGTACTGAATTTGGGTACCAATATTCTTTCACTTTTCTAATCATAGAAACATGTTAGACTTAGAATTGGAAAGGATCTTAAAGATTGATCCAACCCCCTAATTTTACAGATGAGGAAACTGAGACCCACAGAGATGAAGTGATGCATTTGCCCAAAGTCACATTGTTAGTAAACTAGCACAGCTAGGATTCGAACATAGTTTGTCACACTCCAAATTGAGTATATTTCCTAATGGATCACATTGCCTCTGAATCAGGAAGCATCCATTTTTTTGGGACTGCTTGAAAGATTTATTGGTATTCTTCACATTATATTTAAGGTGATCTTCATATTATCTCTCAGCAATAACTTGGAGTGAATTGCATCTCTAGGAGTACCTAGCATTAAACTCATTTGCCCTAAAATTCTGAAAGCTTATGGTGTTTTATACTAAGCACTAGTGGGTTTGACATTAGTATCCTCCTTTCAGGAGTTCCATCTCCTAAAATTTAAAGAAAGCACGTGACATAGTTATCACATTAAAAGTCTTTTGCAAGAGTGACAGATGGCCTTGATTGATTTTAAAAAATGTAGCTAGAACCCAAGAGCTCAATGCTGAATGTAAAATAGAAATAAATATACCCCTTATTCTCAGAACATCTAGAAAGCTGCTATAGTAACAGAAGATCTATTATTCTGTATTGTCTTTAGTTATTACTTAGAGACAACACTTGTCTTCCCCTTTGGAGTCTGGCTTCCAGATGGGCACAAAGTAGGATCAGCGAAACATCAATTTGCCCACATCCTACTAACTTGAATCCTAGGAATCTTTAGAAAGTGCTAGTTATCACAGGATGGTCAGTCTGATTAGCTTGGTTACTAATAAACACTCTGAGAACATCTTTGACAAAACCTACTATTTTAGTTGGGGGGGAGTGTTGAAAAAAACCTTTTTGCAGAAAAACACCTATTAACCTTTTGACAAGATTTATAAGTCTATAAGCAGTTATGCTTCACAAAAAAACTATTAATTCTTACCATACAAGCAAAAAGGATTACAATAAAATCTACTTAATACAATATTTTTTTCTGCTTAGAAAAAGAATCTTCGAATGTAGGAGCTGTACTTGCCGTTTAGTAAAAAGTAAACAGTAATAAGAATGAGGAACAGGTGAATAAAAGAAAAAAAGGGAAAAAATAGAGATAGCTCTCTGGGAGGAGGAAGGGGAGACATATTGGGGAAATTTTAGGTGAAGTAGAAATAAAACATCAATAGTAAAAATAATACAGAAGAGGAGGAAATTCAAAATGAAGTATAAACAAGCAGAATAATTTTGAAAGTAATGTTTGGAAAAATAACATTTTTTTCCATGTGTTTTGCTGTGTGTAAGGAGGTGCCCATTGTTTTGGCATTTAAGTTCAAAATGAAAAAAAAAATATTAAAAGAAAAAAAGTAGCAGACTTAATTTACTTGACATTTAGAGAGGTGTGGAGGTGAAAGACTATACCAATTTAGAAATACAAAATGATAAAAGAGCATAACAGTGATCATGAGCAGTGATATGTCACAAAACAGCAGTAAAGAGTAAATTCAATTTAAAAGAAACTTGGTGAAAACTCAACTAAGCAAAGTAATTCCAAGGGGATTGAAGGACGAAGCTAAAAGGAGGACAAAAATAGACAAAAGACTGAAAAGATCCACAAAGGTTTTTATAGCTAAGTTTTTGTCATTAAAGAATGTTTAGACATCATGCTTTAATATCATAGTCCTAGAAATGTGATAAAGGAGGTAGAAGTGCCACTAGAAAGAGTAAAGAAGGAAAATGCAGCTGGCTTAAATCAAGTACGAACACAGATCTGTGCTGGAATCAATAAAATTATGAGTGTGTAAAGGCATCAATTTACAAGGCATCTACAAGAGGGTAAGATAATGAAATCTAAGGGAAAAAATCCTCAGTTTTTACTAACACCAAAGAGAGATGGCCAAGAAAACATCGATGTCTGTTTTTAAAATTGTTTTGGAGGGGAGTTGGCAGGGCAATTGGGGTTAAGTGACTTGCCCAAGGTCACACAGCTAGTACATGTGTCAAGTGAACTCAGGTCCTCCTGACTCCAGGGCCGATGATCTACTCACTGCGCCACCTAGCTGCCCCGAAAACATCAATTTTAATCAATTATTATCTTACTTTTCCATTTATAATATTTTTTAAAAAATTAAAATAATACACATTGATGTTGAGGGCATCTCTTGATTAGTGTATTAATAAGGAACAGAAATATTTTCACAAATGATATTCCATAATGAAATAAATCATTTTTAAAAAATTATTTTATTTTAAATTTACAATCACAATTTTTTAAAATGTGTAGAGAATTGAAGATCCCATTGTCCTTGTTGTTTCTTGACTATAAAAAAGTTATTTGGAGCAAGATGCTATTCCCTAAAGGCTTTCTTTGAGTAAGACGTCTCCTTCCTATGCCCCTAGATGTCCAATGGATAGATTTCTGGACCTGGAATCGGGAAAATTCATCTTCATGAGTTCAAATATGGCTTGAGAAACTTATTAGCTGTGTGACCATGGGCAAGTCACTTAACTCTGTTTACCTCCATTTCTTCATCTGTAAAATGAACTCCAGAAGGAAATGGCAAAGCACTCCAGTATATTTGTCAAGAAAATCTCAAATGGGGTTATGAAGAGTAGGACACAACTAAAAAAATGACTAAACAACTTTTATGCAAAAACTTGTGATTTAAAAAAATCCATTCTATTACTTTTATTTTATGAACAAATTTAGGCCTTTAGCATTCGTGGATATGTTTGTTAAATTTGTATTTCTTAGCATCAAATTGTGTTGTATGATTATTTTTTTTAAGAAAACCTTTAAATATGCCCCTGTGGTTTGTTTGCTTTCGTTAATCTGATCCCAATCTCCTCACACAGAAATTTCCTCAGCCGATTTTTCAAAGCCTGGATTCCTTGATCCTACTTCTCCCCTTTCCTTCCCTTTAACCCCATTTCCCCCTTCTTCCCCTTCCTCTGTCTTCTCTATCCTCTCCTTTGTCCTTTCCTTCCTTTTCTCCTCTCTCCTCTCCTCTTCCCTTCATCTCCCCTCCCTAGTCCTCCTCTTCACCTCCCCTCACCTGTTGTGCTTTCCCTTTCTTTTTCCCTCCTCTCCCCTTCCTTTCCCTTTCCCTCCTCTCTTTTCTCTATCTCCTTATCTCTGTCTCTGTGTCCCTTTCACCTCCTTGTTTCTATCATGCATATGCACACATGTGCACAGACACCCTTTCCCCCCCCCACATACACTTCCTTTACCTAGATAAGAAAAGAATATGGTTGAAAATTTTCTCTTCTGTCTCATTATTCCATCTCTTTGTTTGGAGGGTATTCATTCAAACACTATGACATCCTATTCATGAAGCAGTAATTCAAGAATGTAGATTCAGATCCATCTTCCCTGCAACTCTTTGTTAGAAAGATTTTTCACTTGTAGAGCCCCATTCCCAGCAGTGTCATTTCAGAAAAGATGTTATGTGTGGTCCAGGGGAAATAATCTTGAAATTGAAATTAGAAGACATAAGCGAAATCCAGGCTGTTTGCACTAGAGACAATTTATACCTATAGTCATCAGGGGGCTAGAACACATAGTTTCTAAGATACACTAATTCTCAAGTGCATGATAATATCAATATCTTCTTTCATCTCATTCATTACTACTTTCCTCCACTCCTTTTACAATATTTTCAGATCCTGCCCTCATGATCTTTACTTATAAATGTTATTTCTTTATTCTTTTAATGACCATCAGACAAGCTAAGCCTTCTGAAATACAATAACCTTGTCTCCTCCATGAAGCATGTGATCATTGATTTATGTACTTGGCCTTTCTGGCTTTATGGATTTGTTTACCTTTCCTAAGGTTTTTTTTTTTAATGTTGAATGAATCTGCATGTCAGATGTCCTGTTTTCTTCTTTTTATTTTAGTAGGATGGATTTATTTAGGTTTATTTAGTAAGAATGATTCATTCTCTTCTTCCTGCTGAAAATCTTTCCTTTTCATTTGTGGTTAGATTTAGTATTGAAGGATACTTAAGGCCATAAATCATACTTTTGTGGGTTTTTGCAATATTACATTCTAAAATTTTATTAAATATATTGTGGTTAACAAATAGTCTTGGATGATTCAGAAGTTTTCCCCTGTTATGTGAAGGGCCTCCTGCTAGCTGCTTGCAAGATTCTTTCTTTAATGTTAAAGCAATGCAAGTTGGTAAGTTATAGTCCTTGGTTATTTAAACTTGATCTTCTGATCCGATGGCATTCTGTAGATTCTATTGAACTATATATTTCGTTCTAATTTCAAGATTTCTAGCAAATTTCATTATTTAATATCCTGAAGGATATTTGTCACTTTTATTGTTTTTTCTATGTAATTAAAAAAAAACATTTCATTAGTGTTCTTTAAAAATTCTACCTGTTTACTCCCTCCCATCCAAAAGAAATGTACTTTTTTGAAAACAAGCATAGTCAAGCAAGTGAATCAATATATTGGTCATTTGTGAACATGTATGTCTCATTCTGCATCTCTACTTCACCACCTCTCTGGAAAGTTATGGGTTACACAATTCATCCTAAGTGACTAGTCACTTTTTCAATCAGATTTCCATAAATTGTTTTCTTTCATGTTGTTGTGGTTACCGTATAAGTTATTCTTTCAATTATGCTCATTTCTTTTTTATTTTATTTTTAATTTGTGTAATAAAACAAACATTTCTGTAACATAGCATGATAAAAAAGATGGCTGTACATGAAACTGCAAATCTACTGTGCACAACTTGCTATTCCTTTCAAATATACAACAATTATCACATAAATTTCTTTTTTCTTCCCTATCCCCACCCCCACCCCCACCTTAGAGATGGCTACCATTAGACACAAATAGGTGTGTGTGTGTGTGTACATGTATGTAAAATTATTCTGTGTATACTTCAATTTATCAGTTCTTTCTCTGGATGCGGATAGAGTCTTTTTTCATATGTCCTTTATAGTTATTTCTGCTCATTTCATTTTGGACTATATCAGTTCATATAATTTTCTCCGGATGTTTTGAATTTGTTGTTAGCCATGCCTTATGGCTTGATAATATTCTCTTAGATTCATGTAACAAAATTTGCCTAGCCCTTTCCCAATTGGTGGACATCCACTGTTTCCAGTTTTTTGCTCAAATAAAAAGATGCCACTATCAACATTCTTTGGCATCTAAGTCATCTCTCTTTGCTCTCTTTTCAGGCCCTCTTGTATTGATACACCTGGGTAAAAGAGTATGGGGAGTTAATGACTTTTTGCTTTAGCCTTCTTTATTCAATTGGCTGTTGAATCTTATCAATTCTTCTACATGTCATGAATCTGTCTCCTTTCACTTCACACAATCCCTGCCTTAGTTAAGGACCTCATTGCCTCTGATCTAGATGAAAGGTAAGCCAGGGGCCAATTATAGCCTGTAGCTTGTGTTTCTACTGCCTATAACAAGAGGTAAGTATGGTTTTTACATTTTTTAAATGCAATAAAACTAATTAAAAGTTTAATTTATTAAAAAAAACTTTAATTAAAAATTATCTTAACTCTCAGGCCTTACAAAGAAAGGCGGCAGGCTGGATTGGCCTTAAATTGCTCATCACTGAGCTAAATTGTTAGAATAGCCTCTGGATTCATCTTCCTGCTTCCCGACTTTCCTCTCCATGTTCTATCTTCCTTACAAATGCAAAATTATTATTCCTAAAACATATCTGACTATTTGATTAAAATTCTTCAGGGGCATTGTAGATGCTATGTAAAAACTTGTTTGATCGATTTGGTGGTAAAAGCTCTGGATATTGGAATTAATATAATTTTTCAAAGCTTCGGGGATAGTAGAAGGCGAGACCCTATCAGTATGTGGTAAAAATGGAAAAAAGATCAACTGGAATGGAAGAGGAAGAGTACATTTGACATAGAAGAAGTTGAGCAATTACATGGTCAGGGTTTTAGAATTTATCAACATAAACTGTCATCTAGATATTGCAGCAGATATGACACAGACCTTGGAGTCAGGTAGGAAGGAAATAAGAATTTATTAAGCATTTACTACGTATCAGCAACTTGCTCTCAGTGTTTTCAAATATTATCTCATGTGATCCTCACAACAACCCTGGGGAGGTAGGTGTTATTACCATCCCCATTTTGTGCTTGAGTAACCTGAGGCAAACAGAGCTTAAGTGTCTTAGCTAGGGTCAAATAGCTATTAAATGTCTAAGAAAGGGTTTGATCTTAGGTCTTTCTGATTCCTGGTCTGACTTCCAGGTCCAGTGTTCTATGCAATGGGGCACCTAGCTGCCTCTAAAACCTGACTTCAAATCTTGTCTCAGGCTTTTATTAGCTATATGACCTTGAGAAAATCAGTTAATAAATCTCAGCCTTGATTTCCTCAGCTGTACAATAATATTATCTACATTTCAGAGCTGCTTTGAGGATCAAATGAGATATTATATATAAAATACATTTGAAACCTTACAGTGCTATATAACTATTATTAAATTATTTTAAATAAAAAAAATCCTGAAATAAAATGACAAGGGAGAAGGTAAAGAACACCAAAAATCAAATGCTGAAGTCATCGGGGAAAAAATGGAAGAATCACATGGATATCACTGGATAACAGCAATAAATTTACAAGAGAGTATTGTAAGTGGATTAAATTGATCTCAAAAGAGGAAACATCATAGAAGGATGAGTGCAAAGGAATGATCCTTATATAGGAGTTGTTCATCCTTCATTCTCGAAGAGGACCAGTGACGTCACAGGGCGATGTCTTCATCTGCATATGAATTGGATTTAAGTGAAGCAGAGTTGCACAGTCATCAGCCTTACTCTCTCTTCCAGAGTCATAGAAGTCAGTGACAAGACAAAAGTCAAGACAACTGGCAATGTAGGAGTTAGGATTAAGAAGTATTGGGGCAAGTAGGTGGCACAGTGGCTAGAGTACCAGCCTTGGAGTCAGGAGGACCTGAATTCAAATCCAGCCTCAAACACCTACTAGCATGTAACCCTAGGCAAATCACATAATCCTGATTGCCTCAAAAAAAAAAAAGTATGCTTAGCTTTTCAAGATGCTGTTATCTGGGAGGGGTGGAGGTTTACAAAACTTTTGTACTTTCCAAGGGAGAACAAGGTTTCCGTGAAAATGAGGAGTTGGAAGAAAAGTTAGTTCCAGAGAACATAAACCAATGGTTAGATGATGGGTGAAACAGATTGGAATGGGCCTGAGCAGAAGAATCATGGGTGATTAGTGTTCAGATGGAAGTGTTCAGATTCCTGGAGCAATGATTTAAGTTAGATTTTTTTCATGTGTTATTTTATTATCATTAATTTTCTAAGCATCACATTTGTGGGAAACTCAACAACATTATTGTTAGGTTGATAGGACAGGTTTATAGAGGAGAAACTGAAGTGCATAGAAGCTATACTAGCTAGTGATGAGGCAAGAATTAGAATCCAGCTTTTCTAGTAGACCATATTGGATTTTCTGACTTCCAGAAATTTCTCTATAGACCATACTGCTTGTGTTTAGCTACATTTTTACTCTTCTTTTGAAAATCAAAATGAAACAATATTCAAGATAGAAGGAGCCTTGCAGATTCGTGTAGCTAAATCTATCATTTTATAGAAGACAAAACCGAAACCCAGAAAGCCTATGTGACTGTTAGAGTTGAGATCAGAATGAAGGGCTTCCAGTTTATATTCTTAGTCTAATGTTCATCCTACTAGACAAAATTGCTTTATCTCTTTTCCTCTCCTCTCCTCTCCTCAAATACCACAGAAACATCAAATTGTCCTTCTTGGGCTAGTATCCAATATTTTCAGTTGATTCTTTTATACTACTTAACATTTTCAACTGAGCTAGATAAAACATTTATTTCGTATGTACCATGGGCCAGGCACTGTGCTAAGCACAGGAGTTATGAGTGAAAGTGAGAAAGACAATCCCTACTTTCAAAGAGCTTGTATTTTAATGGCAGAAGACACAGGCAAAAAATAAAGAGGATCTAGAAAGGGGTTGGTATGAGGAAGGGCAACTTTTATGAAAATGTTGCCTGTATTTGAGTTCATGGATATGGCTAAAGGGATATGAAACTCTGATTGTGAAGCATAACTACATTTTTATGTCCCAATAGATGTAAGAAAGTTTTGCCATGAAAGCTAAATTTAAAAAGCAAGTTTTTTTAATGGTTTTTTTACGCCACAGATTATATCAATACTTGGAGATATTTTATGCTTAAAGAGACTACAGGAGGCCAGCTTGGGACCAGGGAACATAGACCAAATTGAAGGCATCTGATTTACTATTCCACACCATGCCTAGGATGTGTCATGATTCAAGAAGAAGAACCACTTCAGAAGAGTGTATTTCTTTTGAGTTTTAATTAGCCAATCTGGGTTGGGCATTTTTTGCCTAGTAGAAGCTCTCTTCAGTAAAGGACTTTCAATCTCTCTCTTATCGTAATTGTTTTTCAGGCTCCCAATATCCAGAAAAGTCACCCTTGCTCATGAATCCTGGAATACATTAATGAGAAGGGCATTGAAAACCCACTACTTAGGCAATGTATGAATTCTGAGTTTTGACCTTAATACCAGGGAGCCAATGTAGCTAACGAGTATTTTTAGCTTTTGTTTTTTAGAATGTATTTTTCCCATCCATCCCTTCCTGATTTTACTTTTACAAATAAGCTTATAAAATACGTATAGCAGAATGAGAAATATTTAATTAAACATTTAAGGATAAGCATAAGGATACTCTTTCTTGGAACTGTGGAGAACTACTGACAGCCATGGTAAATCATGTGCATGCATGAAGTTAGTGGTGGCAATTTCACATTTTCATTAAACCAGCATTTTCATTGACCTGTGTACAGAACATAAAGTCTATCCCTCATTGATTCTCTTGCCTAAAACTTTCCTGTCCTTTTGGGACAACATTTCCAGATGATGAGAATAACAACCAGAATTAAAGGCTTCATCAATTTGATGATCCTATTTGGGACTGCCCCCTTATCTGGGATCACAATGATCACTACTTTTTAGCAGGAGCAGAAGTCATAGAACAGAACACACACACATATACATACATATGTACATACATACATACATACATACATACATACCATACAGCCTTCTTAGACCCAAAAGAGGAAAAAGGGGAGCAGTGTGAGTTGGACTGCTTTATTTAATTGCACAGTTCACTTATTGGCTCCAAGTTTCTCCTTGAAATAAAGATCCATGTCTTTAACACCAATGTTTCTCTAGTGAAAAACTGAGTCAGTGTTGCATAGTAGATACATATTCAGAGACAGAATGACCTGAGTTTTAATCTTGCCTCTGACACTTAACCTCTCAGTGCCTCTGGCAATTCTATAGTATTTATTTATTAAGTTATAGAAACTTTATGATATATATTGGTGGAGGGAATACCCACACAGGGAATTCCTGAAGTTGAAACGATGTTGTCATCTGTGTAGCATCAGTGTCCATGCACATAAAAGCATTTATCTGTCTATGTGGTTTAATTTCAAAGACTCTGGGAAGAGTCCTATTTCTTCTTAAAACATGTACTTCAACTTGCTCCCATATGTCTTATATCTATTAGAAATTCATTACCTTAACAGAGCTCTCTTCTCCATTTAATTCAGGATACAGCTGTGAGGGTCAATACATTAAGTCTCTCCTGCATAAAGATAAATGAGTTGATTAGCTCCTCATCTGCTGCTTTTAGTAACAAAAGAAGATAGAAAATCCTGGATTCCTATGGTGAATGATAATGATAGTTGACATTTAAGTGGTGTTTTAAATTTTCAAAGTGCATCATGTGTAGTACTTTATTTGATCCTCAATAAGCCTAAGAACTCTAGGTTTTACTTTATAAGATGAGGAGCCTGAGACTAAGAGAGCTTAAGTGATTTGTTTGTGGTTGGGAAACTACTAAATGAGCAGGGCAGGATGTGTGACCTAGGACAAGTCTCTTAATCTTCTTCCTCAGTTTCCTCTTTTACAAAATGGAGATGATAGTAATAGAACCTACCTCACAGAGTGTTTGTGAGGAGCAAAGAAGATAACATTCTACCAGCTTAAAAAACCAAGAGCTTCACTGTACATTTGCTTTTGCTTCTGTTTATATTGTATAGCTGTGACTCATGAAACTAAACTGGAGGATTGCCTAACGGGCAGCAGAGAGGTACAGCATAATGTGTAACAACAATGTTACTAGCTGCTGCTGTGGATTTGTAAAACCAACAACACCAGCACACAGGAGGGCTGCTAGCACAGGTTCTTTGATCTGCTTTTCTAAAGAAAGCAACTTTAAGGGGTTTATAATCTCACTTTAATCAAACATATATATATATATATACACATATACATATTATTCACTTAGTTCAGGAGGAAAAACCAGCACCCTGAACTTCAGAGCAAATACAAACAGAAATTGCAAACAGAGAAAATATAAACAGAGGAAATAACACAAATCAACAGACAGGCTTTGTCTGATCAAGACATCACATACTCAATTACCAAAGAGAAGCACCAACATTTAGGTTTTCGCAGTGGGGGGGGTAGCTGCTTCAATGGGCTATCCAGAGTCTCGCCACCAACACTCTTTCAATGAGTGTGCTCCCCAAAGGCAAAATGCTAACCTCTGAGTTTATATATACTTCTTCAGGGTCAAAGGGTGTCAAAACCATGTGACTCAAATCCACATGACTTAGGCCTTCCCTTGATGTAAGCAGGTCAAAGACTACTGATTCAATCAAAGACTCCCAGTTGAAACAAAGGCAGGACTCATTAAAGGCACTTGATGGCCTTAGCATTCCAAAAAAGAAGACAAAAAAGTTCCACCTTAATTACCATAACATAAGGCACACTGGATATGACATATTACACATAAATTATGTGGCAGCATTATAAATGATGTTATCAGGTGCAGCCAGACAAATGAATGGGAAGAGCACATTAAGAGTGAGAGAAAGCCCATATCCACCTGCCTTATTGATATCCATTACAAGACAATCCATACAAGAATTTGAGGACCTAGGCACACTAATGAATTTTTCATGGGGTTGTGAGTTAATGGAATCATGCTGGAAGGCAATTTGGAGTTACTCAAAGGAAGCAACGTTGGTCCAGAGACCTCATTGCTATTAAAACACTCCAAGAAGGTAAATGACAAAAAGAAAATCTCTGTATATATCAAATATTTGTAGTAACACTTTGTAGTAGCAAAGAACTAGAAAAAATTAGATACTTATCAATTGGGGAATGTCTAAACAAATTGTGGTTTGCATACAGTAGCATATTACCTTGCTTTTAGAAACGATATGATTAACATAGAAACACATGAGAAAACATATGAACTGAAGCAGAGAATTAAGCAGAACCTGGAAACAATACACATAATGAAGTCAACAACCTAAACAAAAAGAACAACAACAAAACTGAAATAAATACCACGACATCATAATGACCACGTTTCTCCCCAAAGTAGACATGTGAGAATGCACCTCCACAACTTCTTTGCAGAAATGGGGAAGGTGTGGGTGTGGAGCATATAATGTCAGAATATTTTGATATATTGGTTAATTTTACTGCCCTCTCCTCCCCCTTCTTTGTTTTAAGGGACAGTGTGTTGGGAAGCAGGTAGAGAGAAGAATATACTTGGGAAATATTGCTGATAGAAAAACACAAGATTTCAATAATTTCTGAAATAAAAAGTTCATTATAGCACAGTTAGCATGAAACAAGAAAATAGTTCCATTGCCTTTCCCCTACCTGTTGCTATTCTTTTTGCAAATGCCTTCTGGGTTACACTGATGTTGCGAGTGGCATGATAGTAGAATGTTTTTTGGAAATGCAGAATTAATGCATCTAAAAAATGAATCACCAGGTTCCTAGTTATCTGTCAACCTGAGACATCAGATGTGCAAATTTAATCCGATTCACTTGTCCCTTCTTATAAAACACCTAATCCTCTTTCACTTCCTGGAGTGGCCCTGTGGTATGGGAGACAACCCATGTTTGCTTACTGGGGTCCACTTCATAAGGAGATTTCTAATGCGTTAGCCTAAAAGGTATTGAAAGGGGAGAGATTGTCCTGGCATCACATAGAGTCTGACTCTAGTGGAAGCCTCTAACAGAACTGATCATGTTCCCTTCATTCCCCCACGGCCTAAAGATCATATCATCCAAGGCCTGATGTACCTACTACAAAAATCACAACTGCATATTGCCCCACTTGATATCTAGTCATCTCTCTTAAATATCTTGTTCTCATGTGTCAATACTCCATACTCTCCTCTTCCCTGTTTTCTCAGCCTCCTCTTTTTAGTGGTCTCAATTTATTTTATGTGAGTTTAAAGTTTGCCTTTTGAGGAATGATATGAAAAAGCATCTATTTCTTTTAACCAGAGAAGAGAAAAAGTAGCATTTGTGAAGGCAAAAAGATAAAATATTATATAATAAGAGAGAAATTGCTTAGATGAAAATTATATAGCACATTTATAGTGACCACAGAAAGGAGGCCATATGGAATAATGGAAGACAGATTGAATAAGGAGACCTGGTATCAATTCAGTTCATCAAATATTTATTAAATGCCAAGGCCTGTGTTTACTGATTAGTGGCTATGATACTTTTGGCAAGACACTTCACCAATATGGGTCTCAGTTTGTAAGTGTGTAGAAGGAGAGATTTAAAATAAATACCCTCTAAGGTCTAACATTTCCACATCTAACATGAAAGAAATCATTTGCTTTTCTTCTCTGGTGATGGGAAATATGAAGGTACCAACATAGGATAAGAAAACTTTAACCTAGTGGCCTGTTTTGAGGTTATTGTCTTCTCTATCTAGGAGGTACTTATACTGCAACTAGAAGGTATTTACATTGGCATGTATTTTCTGTTTCATCATAATAAGTAGTGATAATGTAATAGCTAGTATTTCATAGGGTCTTTAAGAGGAAGAAAGAAAGAAAGAAAGAAAGAAAGAAAGAAAGAAAGAAAGAAAGAAAGAAAGAAAGAAAGAGAGAAAGAAAGAAAGAAAGAAAGGAAGGAAGGAAGAAGGAAAGAAAGAAAGAGAAAGAAAGAAGAGAAAGGAAGAAAGAGAAAGAAAGAAAGAAAGAAAGAAAGGAAGGAAGGAAGAGAAAGAAAGAAAGAAAGAAAGAAAGGAAGGAAGGAAGAAAGAGAAAGTGGGAAAGAAGGAAAGAAGAGAAAGAAAGAAAGAAAGAGAAGGAAAGGAGAGAAAAAGAAAGAAAGAAAGAAAGAAAGAAAGGAAGGAAGGAAGGAAGGAAGGAAGGAAGGAAGGAAGGAAGGAAGGAAGGAAGGAAGGAAGGAAGAAAGATCTAGCCAGTAAGCCCCAAGTTAACTAGGCAGCTTTTGACCACCAAAATTTACCTTCTTCTGGAGAGGAGAAGGAGAGGGAGAGGGAGAGGGAAAAGGAAAGGTGAAGGCAGAGGGAGAGGAAGAGGGAGTGGGAGAGGGAGAGCATGATCTGAATTACCCAAATGGCTGGGCTCCCATTCAGACAGCTTGGACTCCTCACAGGTCGTGCTTGTTTTTCATCACAGAAGAGGAGCATGACATCAGGGATATGATTGGGCCCTCCTGGCTCAGAGTGAATGTAAATACTAGCTATTTCTCTTTTGGCCAGAAACTCTGAGGGTCTTCCCCTCCCAGTTTGATTTTTTTTTTAAATTAAAGGGGCCATCCCTTGACTCACTTCTTAAAGAACCCTATTCACTGAATGATCATTACCTCATTCAAAGTGAGAACCTTAAAAGACCTTAGCCTAAAAGGCCAGGGTCTCCATCTTGGGGATCTCCAGTTGTCCTGATGAATATCTGGCCACTGGACCCAGATGGCTCTGGAGGAGAAAGTGAGGCTGGTGACCTTTCACAGTCCTCCCTCACTCAAATCAAAGTCAACTGCAAGTCATATGATCATCTCTCTGCTCCTCTTTGGGGACGAAAAACAAACACAACAACATAGGGCCTTAAGATTTGCAACAAGCCTTTATTCTATTTCATTTAATCCTCACAAAGACTCTGTGAGTTGGCTTCTATTATCATTTTCGTTTTATAGAAGAGAAATTGATGCTGAAAGGTAAGTGAGGGGCTGAGGCAGGATTTGAAGGTAACTCTTCTTGATTCCAATTTCACCAATCTATCCACCCTGCTATCTAGTAACTATATATGTGTGTGTGTGTGTGTGTGTGTGTGTGTGTGTGTGTGTGTGTGTGTGTGTGTGTGTATCTTAGCCTCTCTCCAACTAGAATTTTAGCTAACAACACCTTGGACAATACTTTGAATTTCAGTAGGTTATCAGCAAAAATATTTTGATTAACAACAGATCATCTTACACATTGCCAGCCAATTTGTTACTTACGAGATTTTTCATGTAGATATTGATACCTTGGAGGTTTTCCTTTGAAAACTGCCTGTTTATATTAGCTGACCATTTATAAATTGCTCCCTATAAGTATTTCTGCTGTGTGTGTGTGTGTGCGCTGTTAAGTTGGGACTATATTTGTGTGTGGGAAAAGCTGGGGAGAGAAGGTCACCCTACATCAGAAGCTCTTGGTATTTCCTCCCAAGTCTTTCTGTGTTTGCAGGAATATCTATTAAACTGATGCTATATTTAGTAGAATTCTTTCATTGTACAGATGAGGCAACTGAGGCTTAGAGAGCTTTGATTTCTTCTGCAAGGTCACATAGCTACTAAGTGCTAGAACTTGTATTCACATCCAACTTTTTTGATTCTGAATCCATTGCTTTTTTCATGCTGGCTTACTCAGCTATTTTAGTTACTATATTGTATATCAGGGTAAGCAACAATTTCCATGGCTCAGTACTAGGCATTCTGGACTAGAAATGCAGATCTGGGCAATGGCAGGGTTGTGAATTTTATGAAGTTATGGTAGATTTATTTGATAATTTCATGAGATTATAAAATACTTTATTTTACAATTGAGGGAATTGAGGCTCAGAGAGGTTAATTGACTTTCTAATAAGATCACAAAGTAAGTAGCAGTTTCAATTCTCTTTTAATCCATCCTCTTTCTTCGCCTTATTCCAAGTATCATTTTACAGTGTTCCCCTTCATATCCTGACTTTCCAGTGTTCTTCATCCAGGTTTGCCCTTGTCCTCTAGACCTTTCCATATTCATAGAAAAACTTGATGGTTCCACATCTTAGAACATTGCTTTCTTAATTTTCTGTAAATTAACTGGATAAATGATTTTTTTGCTAGTGAGTGAGGCAGTGTGACACAGAAACAAAAAAAATGATTGGTCTTGAAGAGAAAATGCTTGAGTTTAACCTCTGGCTCCAACATTTACTAACACAGACAAGTGATTTAACTTTTAGCCTTGGCTTGTCTATGTAATGAATAAACTTACTTTAGGCATTAAAATGAGGGAAGTGCTTTGTAACCACTACAGTGCTATATAAACACAGGTTACTATTATATGGTACAGTGTGGCTCAGTGAATGGTTCAACAGTCTCAGAATCAGAAAGATCTGGTTTTAAGTTCTGCCTCATGGCTGCTGGTTGTCCAAAAGCCAGATAAATCATTTAACATTTCAGTGTTCTGGTAGCTCTCAAAGACCAAAATTTGCAGAGATGATACAGATTTCATCTGCACTAGTAGAGAGACTTTCCTGATTAGGGACATCCTACAGCAATGAAATCACAGAATCACAGGTCCAGCTTATATGTGTGTATATGTATACACTCATAACTACATATAAATGTACATATACAAATATGTGTGTATATGTATAAATATTTGTTGCTGCATGGAAATATTTATATATGTCTTTAAACATGTCTGTTTATAGACAAATGTGGTTTTTTGTGTGTATGTACATATACATGCTCACATATATATATTACATACATATATACTACAAGAGTATTCAGGTGAAGAGAAATGCACATAGAGCCAGGTTTTTATCAAAATTTATTGTTCACAAGGGGAGAAGAGCGGCTGTTAATGTGGATAGTATCATTGTGCCTATTCCGTGAGTGCAGTGAGAAGAACATGGCAGTCATACTTTGGTCACATTTGAAGGTCCAGAACCCCTAAGGGATTAAACATATAAAAATATGAACAAAGAGCCAGTATAATACCAATGAGAGATTGCCCTGTTATCTACAGAATCAATAAAGTCAGGATACTTTTAAAATTTCCAAATAAGCGATGAAGAACAAAGGGTCACAGAATAGGAAAAAAAACTTGCCAGTGCCAATTCAGCAAGAGGCTGAAAGAGGAGAAATGCCTGTCTGTGTGTGTTTATTAGCCTTGGCAAATATGGGGTGAGTAGGACTGTACCAGTCAAAAAAGGTTTTCATTGGCTTACAATATACATTTTTTGTTTGTTCAGTCATTTTTCAGTCATGTCTGACTTTTCATGATCCCATTTTGGGGTTTACTTGGCAAAGATACTGGAGGGGTTTGCTATTTCCTTTTGCAGCTCATTTCACAGATGAAGAAACTAAGGCAAGCAGGGTTAAGTGACTTACCCAGGGTCATGCAGCTAGTAAATGTCCGAGGCCGGATTTGAAGTCAAGTCTTTCTAACTCCAGGCCAGGTACTCTATCCATTGTGCCACCTAGCTGTATATTGATATATGTATACAATATACTACTCATTCCAAATAAGTTTATCATATGATAGTATTTCTTAATGGGATTTTTCTTGCTTTATCTCAAAGGAAAGTCTCCAGGAATGGAATAGCAAGAATCATGGAGAAGGCATTTAGAGCAGACCCATTGATATCTTTCAGATCACACCATGTAGGCAACTCTATAGACTCATAATAATAAGTAACATTCGGATAGGTTTTTTTTTTAAGATTGACAAAGTGCTTTCCCCTCTCCATTAACTTTTTGATGCAGATAGTGCCATTGTCATGGTCCCCATTTTGCAGAGGAAAAAAACTGAGATGCAAATAAGTTGCTTTCCCCAGTCACTCAGCTATTAAGAAACAGAGTGTAGATTCAAACCCAGCTTTCCTGACCCTCAAGTCCAATGTTTTATTTCCCCCTTCTCTTTCTAACAATCAGAATTACAGAATCACAGAATCTTACAACTAGAAGTGACCTTATCATACATTATTCTAACCCCCAACCTGAAATAATTCTATTTACAACTTCCTAAGGAATTCTAAAGATCCAGACCTTGTTTAAACATTTCTATTGGCAGAGAATCCACTCTCAATCTTGCCAAAGCTCCTGGCCTGCATGACATACAAGATATAGGAATATTCTTTCAAAAGATCAAGTAAATCCCTTTGCAAAACTTGAAGCACCAAATAAATATTAAGTATCATTATCATATCCTCAATACGGCATGATCGATGGATGGCTGAAGATAGCCTAGAGTCACATTGGATGAGAATGAGTTGAAAAGTTGTGACCTGCCCTGGGGGACTGGGAGGGATGGCACTCAAAACAACAAGCTCATGGATCTACGGGACCAATAAAAATGCTATGTACTGTATATATTCCTGTTGCCATGGAAGCAGATTTTGTTATGTAAGGCTCTCTAGTTCAGTCACAAAAATGTTTTTCATCCAAACTTTCTATTCCAATGAATATCTTTGTATTTTAGAAGTGACGAATTATTTTCTTTCATGCTTTTTATTTGGAGGCATAAAATGATAAGTAAAATTTAAATACGGCAAAAGAAAGGCATTAGATTTTAAATAGATTTTCAAATTTCTACTTAGAACTTGGCCTCTATAAACTGTCTGTGAGGAAGAAAGAACCTCATTTCTACTGGGATAATGTAAACATGATGATATACAAAAGACTGAATCATCAGCATCTGTCATTTTGTTATTCAGTCCTATTTCAGTCAAGTCCAAGTCTTCATGACCCCATTTGGAGTTTTCTTGGCAAAGATAATGGAATGGTTTGCCATTTCCTTTTCTAGGTCATTTTATAGAAAAGGAAACTGAGGCAAACAGTTTTAAGTGACTTGCCTAGGGTCATACAGCTAGCAAGTGTCTATGGCCAGAATTGGACTCAGGAAGATGTGTTTTCCTGATTTCAGGCTTGGCAATCTATCTACAGCATCACCTAGCTGCTCACATCTGTCATTACATTTATGTAAATCATTTGGAAGAATATTCCAACTGTTATATTAGACATAGGTGTAAGGTTATTTTAGCTTTCAAAAGGAAAAAAAGGACACAAATTACTAACTAACTGATCCAAGTAAAAAAAATTAAGAGACTGAAAGTTGGATGATTATTCAAAATAGACGTTGAAAGTTTGGGCTGAGCAAATGAGATATCAGTACTGGTTTTTCAGTAGAATCGGTCATCAAGGATCTAGAATAAGTTGTATCTTATGTGTTATTTCGTAGAATTGTACAACACTAAATTCGTCCTCCACTATCTCGCTGTGGAAGGAATAGGACACCAGGGTCTGAAAGTCCATGCTAGCAGAACATAATATCTAATAGTTGCTACTTATATACAAAGGCTTCAAGCCTACCATATGATTACTAGTCTAGCTAATTGTGAAAGAGGTTATTATCTCCAGGTGATAGATTTCTTGTTCTGACATAGAAACTCTTTTAAACTGTCTGCTAAGAGTGGAATTGTGACCTGCATTGATACATAGAGTACCTATGCTGATGAATATATATATATATATATATATATATATATATATATATATATATATATGTTCTCAGAGATTTAGAGATAAGTTAATACAATCATATGATCTTTAATTTATCTCATCCAAATACCCATGTCCCAGGACATTTCCAAGGAGTCCTGTTTTGGTGGCAATCTGGGCTGTTCATTTTTAGTCTCTTTAATGCAAATACTTCTAAGCATCCTGCATTGACCCAGATCCAGACCACCTCTCTCTGACCAATCTTCATCCCAGGGCTTTCTCCAGTGTTGTGAAAGCTGTTCTCAGACCCACCTCAAAATGCCTCCTGTTCAGACTCAACTAGACTATACCTTCACCTGCCTGCTGTAAATAGAGCCTTCTGAGAACCTGCCACGAGGTTGGAAAACAAAGGAGGGATCCGAGACATTCTACCAATTATGTCCTTCAGTGGACCTCTTTCCAGACACTGATACACTGCCTGGACCCGCTTCTTCATGGTTATTATACTCCTACTCCCTCCTACTCTCAAGACTTATTCCCCATCTCCTTGGTTGTCTCATTAGTTCCCTTTTTATATTTTTATCAAATTTATCAATTTTTATCAATTTTATCTCTATGAAGATGACTTTGAGACCTATATATCCCACACTAGCTTGTTTGCTGAGCTCCAGTCCCATATCATCAATTATCTATTGACATTTTGAACTGGATTCTTTATAATTATTTTAAACTCTACATATCCCAAACAGAATTCATAACTTTTTCTCCCAAAGCCAGTGCTCTTCTGAAATGACCTATTATCGTAAAGGGCCAAAATATTCTTGTCACCAATATTTCCATCCTCCAGAGCATTTTTGACTCCTCATCCTGATTCACAACACATAACCAGTCAGTTGACAAATCTCCATGTTTCTATTTCCAAAATATTTTTGGCGTATACCTCCTTTCTCTGAACAAAAGAATGTTCACATATCCTTTTGCAATAGCCTTGTCATCATCTCTCTGCCTGAAATCTCTCCCACTCTAATCCATCCACCATAAGACTGCCAGCATTTTATTAAAGCTCACATCTGACCATGTTATCTCATTAATGAGAAAAAAAAAAACCTCCAATGGCTCTGCAATAACTCTAGGATAAAGCACAAACTTTGGAATTTCAAACTCTTCATAACCTGGCTCCTTTCCATTTTTCAGTCTTTTTATATATTATTTTCCATCCATGTACTCTATGTGCAGTGTCTAGGAGTACTTTCTCCTTGCTTTTTCTCCCCTAGGAATAGCACAACATTTCCTGTCTCTGTATCTTTTCACTGGCTATCCCCTGTACCTGGAATGTCCTCCTGTTTTATTTTCTCTAAGAATCTCTGACCTTCTTCAGGTTTTAACTCCGATTACATCTTTTTCTAGAGGCTGTTCTCATTTCCTTCAGCTATTACTACCTCTTCCTCTGAGGTTATCTCTATTATACTCTGTATATGTCTTGTAAATATGTAGTTATTTACATGCCACCCTTCCATTAGAATGATATTGGTTTGAACTTCTCTTCATTCAGATTGCCCTGAACTTCTGTTTATTTGCTTTCCTTCTCTGCAACAGATGGATGACATCAGGTTTGGACAAATCGTACTATTGTAGTTCTCTAGTATCACATCCCTGTATAGTTTCATCTGATAAAGGGCCCACTCCTTTTGAGTGAAGTCCATGTCACTAATGAATTATCATTAGTGAATTGAATTGTCACTAATTGAATGTCACTAATTCATTTCCAGGGAAGAGAAAAATCCAGATTGCTCGTTCGTCATCATCTCTCCTAGAAATGCTGGCTCTTCTTCACATTCATCTCTGATAATGGAAACCTCTTCTTCTATGTCAGTCCATGGCAACGTCTCCATCGCTTTGATTTTGGATCATTATAAGAACAAAAGTATAGCAAGTAGAGGTCTTCAAAAGTGGAATTGGCTATGATCCTATGAACTTGGCTGAAAACTTATAGTAAGGATTTCTACAAGCATAGATTTAGAGCTAGAAGGCCACGAGAGTCCTTCTAGTTCAACTTCCTCTTTTAACAGATGAATAAATTGAGGTCCATACAGATTGAGTAACTTGCCCACAGTGAACAAGGACTTAATGGATGAGCTGGGATTCAAAACTAGGAGTCTTTGGACTCCAAATCCTTTGTCCTTCCAACTGATAATAACCTCCTGCCCTTCCCTCTCTCACACTTTCCTTCATCAACATATTTTTGCTTTGTAGAATCTCCAGTTTTTTCACCTCTCACTGGTCTTTTAGTCAATTGCTTCTTTTCTTTAAATGAATTTATTTTATTTTTAATTTATGGAATGAAAGAAGCATTTCTATAGCTGTTTAATAAAAGGATAGTTGCACATGAAACTGAAAATATGTGCAACTTGCTATTCCTTTTAAATATATAATAAAGTTATCATGTAAATTTCTTTTTTTCTTCCTTCCCTCCAAATCTAGAGATGGCTACCATTAGACACCAATTTGTGTGTGTGTGTGTGTGTGTGTATGTGCATGTGTGTGTGTGTGTGTGTGTGTGTGTAAAACCATTTTATACGTACTTCTATTTATCAGCTCTTTTCTCTAGATGTAGATAGCATCTTCCCTCATATGACTTTTGTAGTTAATTTGGGTATTTATAATAATCAAGATGACTTATTCACTCGAAGTTGTTCTTAAAGCAATATTATTACTACTGTATATAATGTTCTCTTGGTTCTGCTCATTTCACTCTTCATAATTTCATGCCAGTCTATCCATGTTTTTCTAAGATCATAGAGCTCATTACCCATTATAAGAAAATTTGAAGAACATGGAACATATTACCATCACACTTATGGATAGGTGAATAATTTATGAATAAACAAGAGATAGAGAGCACAGTGAGATGTAAAATGGATAATTTTTACTATATTAAATTGGAAAGCTTTTGTATAAATAAAACAAATACAGTCAAGATTAGAAGGAAAGCAGAAAATTCAAAAGATTTATAGACCGTTTCTCAGATGAAGGTCTCGTATCTCAAATATGTAAAGAACTTAATAAAATCTATAAGTATGTGAGTCATTCCCCAATTGATAAATAGTCAAAGGATACAAACAGGCAATTTTTAGATAAAGGGACCAAAAGAATTTATAGTCATATAAAAATGCTCTAGGTCATTATTGATTGGAGAGATGCAAATTAAAACAACCTTGAAATATCATTTTATACTTATCAGATTGGCTAAAATGCCTGAAGGGGAAGGCAACAGATGTTGGAAGGAATGTGGAAAAATTGGGACACTAGTTCATTGTTGGTGGTGTTGTGCACTGTTCTAACTATTTTAGAGGGCAATCTGGAATTATGTCCAAAGTGTTATTAAACTGCCTATGCTCTTTGTCCCAGCAATACCACTACTAGGTCCATTTTCAAAGATGATTGGGGAAAAAGGAGAAGAACCTATGTGTTCTAAAATATTTATAGTAGCTCTCTTTGTGATGGCAAAGAGCTAGACGGTGTAGAGATGACCATCAGTTGGAGAATGACTGAACAAGTTATGGTATATGATAGACAATCACTTCTGTGCACTCAGGTTCTTTGCCTTTATGTTTTGGGCCCATGTTTGACCAGTTCAGCTTTTCACTATCATCTGCCTTTGAATCCTTTTCTTTTTGTCCTGTTGCTACTCTTTTATTTCTGTTTTCCAAATCTTGGTAACACCCATCATTTCCCTTCTCTATTGCTAACACTATTGCTAACGTGGCTAAACACCACGAAGGCTGTCAAATGACTGTCAAATTTCCATGATCTCACTTGGTTAAGTGACACAGTAGATAGAGTCTTATACCTGGAATCCAGAAGATCTAGATCCTGGGCAAGGCACTTGACTACTGTTACTTCTGTTACTTCATCAGTAAAATGGGGTTAATAATAGCACCTACCTGACAGAGACATTGTGAGGATAAAATGAGATGATATTGTAAAAACACCTTGTAAACATTAAAGCATTATATAAGTACTAGCTATTATTGTTATTTTTTATATTTTATATCATTCATATAATGTGAATATTACATATTGTAATTAATAATAATATTTCAATTGGGCCATTGCATGAAAGGAAGTGCTTTCATTTTTCCTTGATTTACCGTCATTTTCCTTCCTAGAAGCTATTCCAATCCTCTTTTCACCTAAAGCCCAGGACATGAAATAAAATCACTTCTTTTAAGCACTGAACCCTGATTCCTACTTTCTTAACAAAAATGAGGCAATATAATTTAAGTTCCCTCTTCTCCCTTATCTGACACTTGAAACCTCATGTAAACCAATGTCCAGATGCTGCCTCTTTGGTAGTGTCTTAGGAAGTGGAAATCTTCCTCTACTTTCACTCTTGTTCACTTCCCTTCTCATGTCATCACTTCAACCATTTTCTTTCTCCCTCTCCTCTTCCTCAATTTTCCTCCCATTTACTGATTCTTCTGTCACTGCTTTTTGTTGTTGTCATTGAGTCATTTCAGTTGTGTCCCATTCTTCATGAATGCGTTTGGGGTTTTCTTGGCAAAGATACTGGAGTGGTGTGCCATTTCCTTCTCTGGCTCATTTTACAGATGAGGAACTGCGGCAAAGAGTGGTGAGTGACTTGCCCAGGGTCAAACAGTCAGTATGTGTCTGAGGCCAGATTTGAACTCAGGAAGATGAATCTTCCTGATTTGCAGCCTAGTGCTCTATCTACTGCAAAACCTAGCTGCCTTCTCACTGCCTACGTAGTTATTTATGTATTTCCCATCCTCAAAAGAAAAACAGAAACATTCAAATAACTTTAATTCCCCCTCAAGTTATCAAGTTATACATCCTATCTTCCTTGTGGGTAAACTCCTTAAAATGCCATCTCTATCACTGCCTCCTGATATGTAAATTCTATCCAATGTTTTAGCACAGTAGGCACTTAATAAATATTTGTTGACTGACTGACAATGCAGATTTTTCTGAAATTGTGAAAACTCTACGACACTGCTTTTGGGAGAGATATTTGGCTGTAACTCTTAAACTAGAGAAAGCTAAAGATAACTAGAGATCTATGGCTCAAAAAATACTGAAGCAAACATTAAAAATAAAGTTCTAGTTTATGGCTAAAACAAAATTGGATTTATACCAAGGATGAAAATATAATTGAATACTAGGAAAATTTAACATGATCAGATTTAAACAGATATTCTAAAGTAAATGCTTATGTCAAACTAACCTCCCCCCCCCCCCCCAAAGTTAGCATTTTTATAAAGCAATAATAAAATCATTGTGGAAATAGTGGAAAGGGGAATTGTATTTTAAATAGCTAGAAAATGCAAAAATAATTGTCTTAGAGTCAATGCATGAAGGCTCCTGAGATTTATATAATTGTAATATATGCTGAAGAATTAATTTTTTTTAATAATTTCATTTTAAAATGAATTGATTGGATTTTTATTCATCATGCTTTGTGAGTTACACTGCTATAATGAAAACATATTACCTTGCTAAATTTATAGATTGTTGTATATCATTTAAATCACCAAAAGGGGTAATCAAATTTCGAAGAAATTAAAATAGAGAAAAAGAGGGGAAAATAGCATTTCTAAGTCTCCCAGTATATCATAGAAAGAACACCTAAAAAGCAAAAAGCAGATGGATGAGGGCATGCCGGTAGGTTCCACATAGAAACTAGACTGGTCAGCAGGGCAGGGTGTGGTGATTATAGAGGTGGCCTTGGGAGTCTAAATGGATTTGCATTCTTAAATGGTTGGATATGATTGAGGTATTGGTTGCTGTTGTCTTTTTTTTTTTCTTTGTTCAGTGGGATGGCTTGCTGAATAGACAAAATGGGGAAGGATATATTCAGAAGTAAATGTGATGTAAAAACAGATGGAGTGAATATAAATATAATATAATATAAATATATATAAGTGCCTATACTCTGCCTCACCTCCCATAACCCCATTTAGATTGTCTTATGATCTCTCTCTACTGAATGTACTTTTCCTGAAGCCAAAGGTGTTTATTTCACTCTGAGATCTAATCGACTTTTCTCAACGCCTACACTTTTAAAATTTTCTATAGCTCTTGACAGAGTTGACTATCTTATTTTCATAGAAAATGCTTCTTTTCCTCTTGTCCCACTACTATTCAGCAGAATTCTTTGCTCATATCCACACCATTCCTAATGTACCCTTCTTCCTTAAATTGCCTCACATAATTTACTTATTATTTCTACATACTGTAGCTCCCCCATAATCATGACATTTTAGTTTTGGAAGTGTTCTCAGCAGCCATACCTGAAAGGCATTCCTGGTATACACACACTCACACACACACACATGTATATGTATGTGTATGCATATGCATAGATATATCTATACATACATATATATACATATATATATGGACACAAATGGGATCAGATGGCCTCTAAACCCTTTACCACATAACACCTCTTCAGAGCTATCACGTGGACTTAAAATCTGCTAAAGGGGTCTAGGTGCTTCTATTGATCCTCATGTGACCTGGACTCTATCCTTTTATCCCTTAGTAATGGGGTTATTAAAGGGATGTACTCAGAGTGATAGATAGGAACTTTTGTATGGGGAGAAGAGGTAGGAAAAATCCAGTTGGTTAGTTGTTGGAAGGGGGCGGAGGGCAGTAAGACAGGGGACTTTAGACCAATAAAAGGGAAAGGAACTCATCCCCTGAAGATCATCCAGTAGCTTGCCATACAACGTAACTAACATTTGTTAAGCACCTACAAGATGCAAGAAATTTTTGTAGCCAGGAGAATACAAAGACCAAAAGTACAGCAGCTCCCTTCCCGAAGGATTCTGCATTTGGGTTTCTTTGTGTTTAAATTTTCATAAGATTCCCTATTAGATATGGAGGTGAAACAAATTCCTAGGCAAGGACATCTGAAGGATGTCCAACAATCCATAGAACAATAGGTTGTTGTGCTTTGGAAAATAAGATGCCTTTCCTCCTTCCCAAAAAGTAGGCTAACTTAATGCCTGGTTCTTGGTGAATTTGCATAAGGTCAAAGTATGTACTCCTCAAAGACTTCCTATAAAACCTTTATCCACTAGGCTGAATTGCTCTGTTTTATGAGCAATGGGATGCTTTCGATTAATCCCCTCAAAAGAAGGAATGCTCAAAATAGGGCTCATTCCAGGAGTAAGATCATAGTTCCACCATCCTGGTCAAATCATATCTGGTATACTGTTTTCAATTCTGGGCACTATATCTCAGGAAATGGGTGAACTGGAGAATATGCAGGAATAACTAGGATAACAAAGAGCCCTGAGTTCATGTCGTATGAGGATTGCTTGAGGCAACTGAGGAATATTAGCTTGGAAAAGATATGGGGAATGGAACACGAAATCTTTAAGTAATTGAGGGACTGTTGTGTGGAAGGGGAATTAAACACCTCTTCTGTTTGTCCCTATAGGTTAGAAATCAATGCAAAAAGCAATGGGGAGAAGGGTCAAATTTCAACTTGAGGTCAGTGAAAACTTCTTGAATGTAGAGGCATCGGTACTGATCAATTTGAGGAAATCCTCTGTGAACAGAATCAGATCACATGGCACGGACCATTGTTTTCTAGGCAATGGTGGAGTACTTCTCATGGGATGTGAAAATATTTAATGGAAATTTACTTAGTTTCTGAGACTTGTCTTACCTCTTAATGATTGATTGATTGAATGCCAGTGATCCTTCCCTATGTTCCTTAACAGTGAGATGACTGATCTTGCTCATCCTCTTCGAGATCTCGTTTGCCTGTTTTCCCTCACTCACTCCCACCCCCACCTCGTGTCTTCCTCCAGAGCAGAATGTTAGGATGATTGGCTTCATTCCTCCCTCCTGGACTAATAGACTTTGACTTGTGGCAGAAGCATACGGCGGTGGTAGATACCTGCTTGCACACAGCCTGAGAAAATAGATCCTGAAAAAGAGATTTCCATGTTAAAAGATAGTTGTAAAAAGCAGAAGGCAAGCTTTTTCCTTGACATAGTTGTGCTCAGAAATGTTCGAAGTCCCCTAAACTATGAGAACATACAATGTATTAGAAATTTCCTCATGTATAGTCCTAAGTTTGAGATATCCTAAGTTCCAAAATTTGGACAATCGACAGTATATCTAAAGACAGGCTTCCATGATACAACATGTTCATTGGAGGAAGAGGAGGATAGTATATTTAGTTCTTGTGTAGCATCATACCTGGAGGGCAACTCCAGGTATTAACAATGATAGTAGATATCTGGTAAAGAGGGAGTTGCTTCTTCAGCATCTCCCAAAGTACACTTACCTTCTGGGGTGAAGAACGGGAAGTTAATCTCAAACATAGAGTGGTACTATATGTCTGGAAGCAATTGTGTACATCCCAAGGGTGATTTCACTAGAATTATAGGACATTGGACAGATAGCAACTCCAAGTTCTAATCTGTTCTGGGGCATAAGAGAATAAGTTGGATATTTAAGTGCTTTTATGCTTCATGGTCTCCTGTGGATCTTTTAAGTTACATACTTTTTTCTTTCGGGTCAAATAAAATCTGTAACATACATAATATGTATTTATTACTGTGGGTTCCTGTGTAGTATTTGGAGAACCAGTTACTTACATTTGTGAAACCTGTTCGTCAATAAAGGTTGGATAAGAACTGATGAGATATGCTGTCATGATGATTCCTTTTAGATGTGAATTGCACAAGATAGTGACTAAGATTCCTTCCAAATCTGAAATTCTCTTATCCAAATCTGTTACCCAATCTAGATATTAGTAGCCATTATCTTCTGACCTCCAGAATATTCTTTCTCCTTTCTGAATTACTTCTGTTCTTTGGGTCACAATCTCCCTCTCCCCTCCCAGATCCTAGATCCTCAAGTGTAACCCTTTGACTGAATCCAAACTTCACAGAACAAATTGCCTTAATAAAAGGATTTGTTCTGTAAAACTTGGACTCAGTCAAAAGGCTGTGCCCAAAGACCTAGAAGGACACATGTAGCCTCCGGGTTGCAGGTTCCCCACTGCTGTCCTAGCCTTATACCAGGCAACTTTAACGTGCATGTTTGTCTTCCTTTAAAAAAAAATCTAATTTATCAGTTATTTAATTAAATAAATTCTCATGACTGCCTTCATTCCACTTCAGCCATACATAAGGATGGTCATAGCGTTGGATCACCACAACAAACAAATGCTTCACTTCCAACTACGAGACCTTGAAATTCTCTTATCTGATAATAAACTTGTCATTCAAACTCTCTCTATATCTTATTACACCTTAAACCTAGTCTTCATCCTCATCATGTAATTGCTAATCTCTTTATATGTTGTTCCCAGATCATCACCCCTTGTGAAACATAAATATTTGATTACTCAAAACATTTGCTTCCTTTACTAGAGCTTACACGCTATGGTATGGTACTAAAGGAAGTCACAAAACCGTACTAGCTATATCCACTATTGAGGTATGTTATATAATCAAAACGAGGTCCTCTGTATAACAAGCCAATCCTTTTATTCCTTTGTAATTGTTTTTCTGTCTAACTCATCACAGCAGTAGTTGCAAAACACTCTTTTATCCTCATGCTTTCCACAATACTCCATACATCTCCATCATTTCAGCTGAGAATGAAGATTCATACTGTGCTGAAAAAAAGAATCTATTTCCCATGAATTCTCTCTTATGCCCTTCTCATATCATTTCCATTTTCCATCATTCCTCACTATTGTCTCCTTCACAGTCTATTGAAGAGGTGGCCCTTCTCCTTGTCATGGATAGCCCCTCTCATTTTATCCCTGATTCCATTTCCTTCTTTAGCAGAGAAATTTTACTCAGTAATCTTCTATCTATCCTGTCTGTTGGTTCCTTCTGTGCAGCTTGCAAACATTCCCAAGTCTTCCTATTCTTAAAGAACATAATAAATACTACCATTCATGATGGCTATTGTCTTATTCCTTACCTCCTCCTTTCACCCAAAATCCTTTTTGGAAAAAAGTTAAGCCCAGTGCCTCAACTTCATCTGCTCTCACTCTCTTCTAGATTCCCTGCAATCTGGCCTCTGATCTCATCCTGTAATTCAAACTGCTCTCTCCAAAGTTGCTCATCAGCATTTAATTGGTAAATGAAATAGTCTTTTTTCAATTCTCATCCTTCTTGACCTTTCTGTAGCATTTCTTAGGTTGAAACCTATACTTTTTTAGTCTCTCCACTCTCTGATTTCATGACATTTCTCTTTCTTGGTTCTTCTCCTGCATGACTGACTACTTCTTAGTATCCTTTGTTGAAACTTCATGATATCTTTCCCATAATGTAGCGCTAAGGCAAATAGGAATAATTCAGAAAACCATGTAAAGTCTTGAATGAAGGAAACCAAAAGTATAAATAGTCCATAAAAGAATATGAGTGAAAGGGGGGTGGAGCCAAGATGGAGGCTGGAAAGCAGTGACTGGCATGAGCTCTCCACCAAGTCCCTCCAAAAACCTATAAAACAATGGCTCTGAACCAATTCTAGAGCTGCAGAACCCACAAAGTGGCAGAGGGAAGCAGGGCTGAGCCCACGACAGCCTGGATGGTCTCTGGGTAAGGTCTGTCCCGCACGGAGCTCCCAGCTCCCAGCTGAGGGGAGTCCAGCATGCACGGCGGGGACCGACCAGACCAGGAGCAGCGAGGAGAGTGCCCTAGCATCCTGAATTACTGACCTGTGGCATTTACCAGACCTCACAACCCACAAACAGCAAAGACAACAGAGCAGGTTAGTGGGAAAAGCTGCGGGGACTGAGTTTGCGATTCAGCCACAGCCCCTGGGGCAGCGGAGGTGGGGCGGCTTTAGAATTATGGCTGCAGTTGCTTCTGGCCCCAGGCTCACCTGGTGGGAGGAATTAAGTGGCTGATCAGAGCAGGAGTGAAGAGCCTGCTGAAGATTTAAGCCCAGTCTGGGTAGGGGGTTCTTGGGGAAGGAGGAGTGCTGGTGAGGCAGCGCATGCACCCAAGCGTGGAACATAGAACTCTTTAGTCTACAAGCAGTCATACCCTGCTGAAAAACTCAAGGGTCAAGTAAGTTGGCTGGGAACATGGCCAGGCGGCGAAAACATACCCAGATTCAGTCTCAGACTCTGGAATCCTTCTTTGGTGACAAAGAAGACCAAAGAATATGAGTGAAAATAAAGCTAAAAGATAACAAAACTCAGGTGGAATATTGATGGGAAGGAGGGTTGTTTATTGAGAACTTATTAATACATTAACACAAATGAATCAGTTTTTTTAAATGTAACCCAAGCTTGTTTGGGCATGCCCAGTTCACCTGTTGTGGATGCACACTTGAGGGGCCTTTAGAGCATGTCCAGATTGCCTAACATCGAGGCCTCTGCCTTTTTTGCCACATGGCTGGGGGTGGCGGTGGGTGGGGTGATTGTCTGCCTAGATAGACTGAGCAGGTTGCTTTTTTCCCTACTGCATTCTTCTCACTACTCTTTCTGCTACACTCTTTTGTACTTCACCCAGAGGATAAAGATCACAATTCACCCAAAGTGAAGATGCCATAAACTGAGCTGGTGAGGGGGAAAGGGCTTTCACCCTCCCTCTTTTACCATGGCTCTGAGCAATGGGCCTGGGGGGTATTTGTTTTTGTTCTGTTTTGTTCCAGTTTCAGTTCATGGAGGTCGTTTTCATAGTACCAGAAATTCCAACTAGGTTGATCTCGAAGCCTAGATTATAAATGGAATGGTGCAGCCAGCTATCCCAGCGTGGAAGTCCTAAGAAACCAGAGTACTTGGTATGAGGAGGTTTTTTTTTATTTGGAACTGGAATTGTCCTCCATATGAACCAAGCTAAACTATGAACCTAATCCCCTTCTCCTACCCAGAAACTAAGGTGGTGCAAAGGAGCTGGGGAGTGAGGGGGTAGGGAAATTATATGTCCCAGGTGTTGGGGAGCATATTTATATAACATTTGTGATTATATTTTCTGAGGTAAATATTTTACATGTAAAACTAATTATCCTGGCCCCCAGTGTCAAGTATATTATATTTCATTCTTCCTCCAGTTACTCTTAAGGGGATTTGGCAGGTCTAGGTTCTCTGTAATTATCTCCAGCTCCCCACAATTGTCAGGAGGATCTCCTCCATCCCAGTTCCACTTAGCCACCAACAATCTGATTAGTTTTCCAACAGAAATATTTATTTCAGGATTTTTAATCACAAATATACAAACTTTTGGTAGTGGACTTGATGGAATTCTCCAAGCAGATTGCTTTACTATTTGTCTGGCATGCTGAAGGTGTTTTATTTGTTCAGATATGGCCCGAACTAGATGGTCTCAGAGGATCTGTACAACTGAGCTCTGTGATTCTTCACATTGAATATTGTGATGAGTCAGATGCATAGTCAAGTACAGAGGATGGCCTAGCCATGTTAATATTATTTCACTTCAGTATGAATTTTCTGGGAACAGCTAGATGGGCACTGGATAGAGTGCCATTCCTGTATTCAAATCTGGCCTCAGATACTTACTAGCTGCATGACCCTGGGCAAGTCACTTAACACTGTTTACCTCAGTTTCCTCATCTGTAAAATGATCTGGAGAAGGAAATGGCAAACTACTCTAGTATCTTTGCCAAGAAAATCCCAAGTGGAGTCACAGAGTCAAACACAGATGAAATGAGTGAAGAACAAAAATGAATTTTCTGATGTTGCTCGAGTCTTGCCATCTGACTGAAGGCCTTTCAGCATTCATTATATTTATAAGCTTTCTTTCCAACAAATTCTTTGATGCTGAATAAGATGTATTTTATGCTTAAAGGCATTCCCACATTGAATATATTCCTAAAGTTTTTATCATTCAGTAGTACGAATTCTATAATCTCCAGTCAGTTTTGTGATCTGACTGAAGGACTTTCCACATTTATCATATTTATACAGCTTCTCACTGATCCAGTATGAATTTTTTTGTCAAGATAGTATTTTGTTCTAGCTTTTGCACAATTCCTGGAATTCATAAAGTTTCTCTCCAGTATGAATCTTCTGATGTTGAATAAGGTCATCATTTCTTGTGAAGGATCTCCCACATACATTAAATTCATAAGGTTTCTCTTTAGTATGAATTCTCTGTTGTTGAACAATACGTATTTTGTGCCTTAAAGACTTCTCAAACATTATAAATATAAGATTGCTCTCTATTATCAAGTTTCTGATGATGAATAAACCCTGTGCTTCATTTAAAGGCATTCCCACATTCATTACATACAATGTTTCTTTCCAGCATGAAGTTTCTGGTGCTGAAAAAAACTCTATTTTCTGCCTAAAGGACTTCCCATATTTGATACATTCATAAAGTTTTTCAATAGCATGAATTCTTTTAGGTTTATCTTCATTATTCTGGTACTCCTTTGTCTTCATATCATGTTCCTCAAGTTCTCCCAAACTTGTCACAGGGATCATCACTTGCAAGACTTTAATGCGAAAGATGTTCCATTGATACTGGTAATTTGGTTTTCTTCTTTCTTTTGTTTTTAAGTCAAATTGACCAAAGGTTTATCAATTTTATTGTTTTTTTTTTCATAAAACCAGCTCTTATTTTTATTAGTTCAATAGTTTTCTTGATTTCAATTTTATTAATCTCTCCTTTGGTTTTCAGCATTTCTAATTTGGTATTTAATTGGGGATTTTCAATTTGTTCTTTTTCTAGCTTTTTCAGTTGCATGCCCAAGTCGTTGATCTCCTCTTTCTCTATTTTATTCACGTAAGCATTCAGAGAGATAAAAGTTCCCCTAAGAACTGCTTTCGCTGCATCCCAAAGGTGTTCCATTGAAATATCCAAGGTAGTAGGTATCTCTTTTATTTCAAGTCCAGTCAACATCTGGATTTTTTATTTTCCTGTTTTAAAACTTTGTTATTTTTTATATTACCTTCACCTTGATTATATCACTTCCCATCTTGTATCTACCAAGCTACATCTTGTAATGGAGAATGACAAAAAAGCAATAAAAACAAACCTAAATGTTAGTGAATTCTAACAGTTAATAAAATAATAATACACATAATCCACCAACTCTGCAAACAAAAGAGGCTGGTACATTTTCTCCTGTCTTCTTGGGGGCAAAAATTGTGTATTATAATTGTAAAATCTTCACTTCTATCTTGTTCTTTTCACTTAGAATATGTTAATTAGAGCAACTCTGAGCTACTACTCCACATCTATCAAATTGGACTAACATGACAGAATAGGGAAAGGACAAATGTTGGGGGGGTGTTTGTGGGAAAATTGAGACACTAATGCACTGTTGGTGAGGTTGTATGCTGATTCAACCATCCTGTAGAGCAATTTGGAACTATGGCCAAAGAGTTATAAAACTATATACACCCTTTGAGCAAGCAATACCACTACTAGGTCTGTATCCTGAAGAGATAAAGAAAAGAAAAAAAAGACCTATACATACAAAATGTTTATAGCAGCTCTTTTTGTGGTGGTAAAGAATTGGAAATTGAGGGGATGCCCATCAAATGGAGAATGGTTGAACAAGTTGTTATATATGATTATGATGGAATACTATTGTGCTATAAGAAATGATTAGCAGGATGCTCTCAGAAAAACCTAGAAAGACTTAAGTGAAATGATCAAAGTGATATGAGCAGAACCAGGAGAACATTATATATAGTAACAGGGATATTGTATGATGATCAATTGTGAATAACATAGCTATTCTCAGCAATACAATGACCCAAGACAATCTGAAGGGCTAAGGATGAAAAATGCTATCCACTTCCATAGAAAGAACTGATGGAGTCTCAATCCAGATTGAAGTATACTTTTACTTTACTTTATTTTTCTTCCTTTTTTGGTCTGTTTTCTTTCATAATATTTCATAATTCTTTCATAATGTGGAAATATGTTTTGCATGACTGTGTGTGTATAACCTATATCAAATTGCTTGCCTTCTCAATGAGGGGGGTTGGAGAGGGAGAGAAAGAGAGAATTTGTCACTCAAAAATTAAAAAAAAAAGAATGTTAAAATTGTTTTTGCATGCAATTGTGGAAAAATAAAATATTATATAAAAAAGAATGTATTCATCATTGTGCATATTGTTTTCCTACCTTACACAATCTATATAAATTTATTAAAATTTCCATGCTTTTTGACTTTTTCAAATGCATCATTCTTATAGTACAGAATATTCCTTGACATTTTTATTCTTCTCTCTATTTGGCCACCCCCCAATCCAGGGGAACCCATTTTATTTCTAGCACTTCTATGAGTATATTGGTGTACCGAGGATATTTATTTCTGTCTTTGATCACTTGGTGTATGTACCTAATGGAGGGATCTCTAGATTAAAGGCTACTGACATTTTAGTCCCATCTTTAGCGTTATTTCAAATTGCATTTGTAAACACATCAGTGAACAACTCTAGGGGCAATATATTAGAGTGTCAATCTTTACTTGGCCTCTTTATCATTGACTATCTTCTGTTATTTTGACAGCATGCATGGTTATGAGAGTAAATCTTAGAGATGTTTTGATATTAACTTCTCATATAATTGCTGACTTGACCTAGTCTTTCATGTGGCTTTTAAAAAATCTATTAGAAAAGGGCTCTTGGTCTCTGCATTTGTATAGGATTCATAGTTATCTTGGACATCAGAATTTTCTTTGAGACATTTATTTCAAAATTTTCCAAAATTGATGCCTCTCAAAATGCCATTTTTTTGGTTATGGGTATATATTTAAACCTAAAATTTAACATTATTTTACATGGGAAATACTGTAATAATTCCCAACAAATACAGAAATAAAGCAAGTATGTCCTATCTCTTCATTATTGTTGGATAGTTTTAGCAATGTTAGCAAAATAGCCACAAGTAATAGGAAAAATACACGATAATTTTTTTTGATGTGTCCAGTGCAGAAATTTATTCTATGTTTATAATAGGTATTCTTTTTCTTTTTTAATTAGGGAGTTATTGAAAAGAGATGAAGAGAAGGAAGATGAAGAGAAGGGAGGTTTTTGTTGATTAAAAAATGAAATTTTATTTACAAAAGAAAGAAATATATGTTATAAACAAGGTTAAAGAAGAGCCAAAAGTATCCCTGTTTAGAGATAGAGATAACATGGTTATTTGTTTGAAAAACTCTTGAGGGAAGTACTAAAAAACTGAATGCAAATTATTAGCATTTCTATATTGCAATCACATAACCCAGGAATAGATAATAGAAATGGAAATCCCATTCCAAATTATTATAAGGTAATTAAAATATTTTGAGTGCATCTACTAAGATGAATTCAAAACTAATATATATTTTAAAAATTAAATACCCTTTAAAAATAAAGAATGAATTAAGTTATCGAAAGGCTAATCACAACTCATATTATTTTAAAATATTTATTTATTTTAAACTTTCAACATCTACTTTTATAAGATTTTTGGTTTCAGTTTTCCCCTTTCCCTCCTCTATCCCCTTTCCAATATGGCATGCAATCTGAAATAGGCTATATATGTACAATCATATTAAACATATTTTCACATTAGTCATATTGTGAAAGAAGAATCAAAACAAAAGAGAAAAACCTTGAGAAAGAAAAAAAAGAGAAAATAGTATGCTTCTATCTG
Source organism: Phalanger gymnotis (assembly GCA_028646595.1). Classification (NCBI taxonomy): domain Eukaryota; kingdom Metazoa; phylum Chordata; class Mammalia; order Diprotodontia; family Phalangeridae; genus Phalanger; species Phalanger gymnotis. The sequence goes on along the minus strand of CM053622.1, from coordinate 730,795,702 downwards.
CATTCAGATTCCATATTTCTTTCTCAGGATGTAGATACTATTTTCCATCATAAATGTTTTGGAATTGTCTTAGATCATATCTGATGCGAGCTAAGTCGATCAAAGTTGGTCATCATACAATGTTGCTGTTACTGTGTGCAATGTTCTTCTGGTTCTGCTCACTTCACTCAGAATCAGTTCATGTAAGTCTTTCCAGGTTTTTCTGAAATCTACCTGCTCATTATTTCTTACAGCACAGTGGTATTCCATTACATTCATATACCACAACTTGTTCAGTCATTCATGATTTGATGGGCATCCTCTCAATTTCCAATTCTTTACCACCACAAAAAGAGCCGCTATAAATATTTCGGTACATGTGAGTCGTTTTTCCCTTTTTATGACCTCTCTGGGATACAGACCTCATTACTCAGATTTTTAATGGAGGCAATAGAACTTCTTAAACTCCAAATTGTTTATGAAGCATTATTCATCCAAACTCTTTGCTAACGGTTAAAGAATAGAAAATTAGATGATAGAAAATAAAAAAAACCTCCAAAACTCAAAACCCCTCAAACAAGAGCAATAACTAAACTAGAACACTCAGTATTGAGAAACCAAGAGTATAATCTGCTTAAAGAATGCTTCCTTAATTGATAGGAGTTTATGGGAAACTTGAAAAGCACTTTAAAAAATGAAATAGTCTTAGACTAGTATTTCACAATACATATATATACACACACATACATATATCCATATATGTAAAATCCAAATAGATTCCCAACTTAAACACATAAGATCACATTATTTAAATCTGGAGGACAAACAGATAAAAGTACCTTTTGTAGCTATGGCTAGATAGGAGAAGATAAAATTAAAAAAAATTTCAAATAACAAAATTAAAAAAAATTGTGACTATTTTCATATATTAATATTTGCGTTTGTTAGAGACTACTTTGCTCTTGCTAGAATATATATAGGGTTTTTAATTTAAATACTATTAATTATATTTTTAACTTTTATTCATTATAGCTTAATGAATAGAGAAAGCAAGGAAGAATATATTCTGAAATGACTGTAACAAAACCAATTAGAATAAATATATAAAAAATCACTCTTCATGTCCTCAAATCTTATAAACCTCAAAAGAAGCCCTTCTAGACTGCCTTGTGATTTTTTGCTGTTTTAAATCTGCTTTCCCAAAAGACAAAAATGTTCACTTCAATGTAAGATCTCATTACTTTATCGCAGTATTTATGTTTTAGTTCTTTCAATTTGTTTCTTTTTGCCCCTTAACACCTTTTGACATTATTGTCTATTCCATCTTCTTAGATGACTGCTCCACTTTGTTATCAGCAATGCCACTTTCTCTTTCTTTCTGTATAATGGCTTCTCAGATTCCTTCACTGAACTACCATCCATCTCTTTACTCTCCAAGGCTATTTGCTTTTCTATCTATATCCCCTCTCTTTTTTTCTCATCCGTTCTCATGTTTTGGATGACCATCTCTAGTCAAATGCTGATTAGATCTATATATCCAGCCCCAACTATCACCCCATATTCCATGCCCACATTGTGATCTATCTCCATATTTCAAATAAATTTGTACAAAAAGAAATACTTTCCACCTAAATGGACATATCCTACAAATTTCACCTTTTCTGTTAAAGGTATGAAAATATTTCCAGTAACTCCATTTTGAAACTACATTTGTCCCTCTCTCTTAGTCTAAATCCAATCAGATATCTGGGAAGAGAATGTATGAAAGAAGAGATGTTAATGGAAGCTAGCAAACAATATAGGAAGCTACTGTGTTGGTCTAGGCTAGATTGTAGGGCTAAAACAAGGGTAATAGTCATGAAAATGGATAGGGGATAGATACAAGAGGGTTTTAGAAGAAGGATCAATAACTGAAAACTGATTAAATCTCCCTTCCCCTAGTATTTTGAAGCTCCCCTCCTCTCTGCATGCCCATGGATATTGCACCCCAACCTGGGAAATTTAATGATTAGGATATGTCTCCAGATATCCTCACTCCCAGCCTCCATAAGGATAAGAGTCAGTCAGAGCATTGGAATCTAAATGGATCATGTAAAGAGAAGGTGGCTGAGAGTGGCACCAAGATGGTGGAGAGAAGCCAGGAAGTTGCCTGAGTTTCCTTTGGAAATAATGTTAAATCAAGCCTCTAAGCAGATTCTGGAGCAATAGAACCCACAAAAAGACAGAGTGCAACAAATTTCCAGTTTAAGATAACTTAGAAGGACTTCGGGAAAGGTCTATCTCACTTGGGTAAAAGGGGAGCACAGCCCAGCACAGATGGGTGTGTGGGCAAACCAGCAGGAAGCTCTTAGTCACAACACAAATCAGCAACAAAGACCTCTCAGTCCTGGCTTAACAGACCAGCTGTGAGTCCTTCAGTCCTAGCACAGAAGGCAAATTGCCAGCTCTGGAGCCCTGGCACAATGGGTGAGATTTAAGCTGTGCCACCCCAGGACAATGGGCTGTAGAAGTAATTTAGATTTGAAGATCTTTCACACCCATTAATAGGCCATGTAATCTGCTTATGTCACCAGAAGGCTAAGTCACATGTGGTGGGAGGAGCTTCCTGACAGGAAAAAGAAGTTATGTCACAGGAAATGCAGAGAGAGAGAGAGAGAGAGAGAGAGAGAGAGAGAGAGAGAGAGAGAGAGAGAAAGAGAGAGAGAGAGAGAGAGAGAGAGAGCTGTTATGGCTGCTAATGGCTGTCATGATAGTTAGAGCTGAACAGGCTGACTTAGCTGTACTATAAGTTTGTTTTTGTGAAGACCCCAGCAGGGGGTCAGAGAGGTTCTGGGATGGTGAGGCTCCATGTTGTGATACTATGTATTGAATGCTTTACTGCTGTGATAGATTGGGTAGATGGCTTATGGGATATGGTTTTCTGGTATCTGAAAAATAGTTTACTTCTTCTACCTTTTATGTGGAGTGTCTTGTATACTTTGTGATACAGAACCACATAGGCATTTTGACAATTATCTTCTACATGGTTATTATTGCCTTACTGATACATGGGCAAGCTGGCAGCACCTGAAGCTCCAGTGTGGAAAGCCAGTGACCATAGCCCCTTGCTCCCAACACAAGAAGCTTAGGACAGTGCTCCCTGTGCCCCAGGAGCAGAGTTCAACTTTTAAAAAAATGAGCAAAAAAATAAAAAAGACCCCTGACCATAGAAGTTACTTTGACAACAGGGAAGATCAAACAAACTCAGAAGAGGACAACATTGTCAAAATGCCTACATGTGAAGCCTCAAAGGGAAATATAAATTGGTCTCAAGCCCAAAAATCCTCTTGGAAGAGCTCAAAAAGTATTTTAAAAATCATGTAAGAGAGGTAGAATAAAAATTGGGAAAAGAAATGAGAATTAAAAGAAAATTGTAAAAAAAATGAGTCAATAGTTTGGACACGGAAGAGAAAAAATTGACTGAAGAAAACAACTCCTTAAAAAATAGAATTGGCCAAAGGGAAAAGGAGGAACAAAAGCAACTGTGAAAATAATTCCTTAAAAATTAGAATTGGGCAAGTGGAAGCTAATGACTCTATGAGACATTAAGAATCAGTCAAAAAAAATAAAAAGAATGAAAAATAGAAGAAAACACCTCATTGGAAAGACAACTGACCTGGAAAATAGATCTAGGAGAGATAATTTAAGAATTATTGGACTACTTGAAAGCCATGATCAAAAAAAGAAAAGCCTGGACAGCATCTTTCAAGAAATTATCAAGGAAAATTGTCCAGATATGATAGAATTGGAGGTTAAAATAATAATTAAAAGAATCCACTTATCACTTCTGAAAGACATCCTAAAATGAAAACCCCAAGGAAAATTGTAGCCAGATATTCCCCTCCAGAAGGGGTAGCCACTCCCCTCAGGAGGGGAAGATTTTGTCAATCATTTTGTTCTTGAGAACTGGCTAGGTCCTCAAGAAGAAGTTTCAGAATTTCCTGTCCTTTGTCTTAAGAGTTACCTGTTCTTTGTTCAGGCATGTCTCCTAGTGTATTCCATTCTTTTGTTTTGGGCCAATTAATGAGAGAGGAGTGTCTGAGAGGTCCATTCTTAAGGTTTATCAGTTGGAGAGGAATGTCTGATTCTTTATTCCAAGCTGGAAAGTCTAAAGATCTTGCAGGAGATGGAGGGAGGGGGGGAGGAAGAAAAGCCAGGCTTACACTACAATATGGAAGATCTTCTATAATGATTTATCATTCACTTCTACATTAAAGGATGGGATGTCATGCAACATGATATTCTGGAAGGCAAAGGAGCTATGACTACAACCATGAATCACTTACCTGGCAAAATTAAGCATAACACTCCAACGAAAAAAATGGTCATTCAATGAAATAGGGGATTTTCAAACTTTTCCGATGAAAAGACCAGAGCTGAACAGAAAAACTGATCTTAAAATATAAGACTCAAGAGAAACATAAAAATGTAAAAAAGGAAAGAAGAAAAAACCATATTATTAAATAAGATTAAACTATTTACATCTGCACAGGTGAAGATGATACTTGTATCTCTGTTAGGGCAGTCAGAAGGAGTATACATAGACAGAGGGTGTGGGTATAAGCTGACTTTAACGTGATGATCTAAAAAAATTAAAAGGTGGAAAAAAGGATTCTACTGGGAGAAAAGGAAAGGGGAAGCAGAATAGGGTAAATGATAACACATTAAGAAGCACAAAAGACCTATTAGAGTAGAGCAAAAGAAGGGAGGGGGTGAACATTGTTTGAACTCTCATTGGATTTGGATCGAAGAGGGAATAACATACACATTCACTTGGGTATAGAAATTTATCTTACCATAAAGGAAGGAGGAGAGGAAAGGGGAAAGAAAAGAGGCATCTGATAGAAGGGAAGCCATATTGAGAGAGGTGGTGGTCAGAAGCAAAATATCTGGTGAGGAGGGAAAGGATGAAAGGAGAGAGAAAAGTATGAAAAGGAAGGAAAATAGGATGGAAGGGAATAGATAGCAATCATAACTGTGAATATGAATGGGATGAACTGTCCCATAAAATAAAAGAGGATAGCACAGTGAATTAAAAAACAGAATCCTACAATATGTTGTTTACAAGAAACACATTTGAAACAGAGAGATACAGAGTAAAGGTAAAAGGCTGGAGCATAATATATTATGCTTCAGCTGAAGTAAAAAAATAAAGCAAGAGTAGCCAATCCTGATCTCAGACAAAGCATAATCAAAAATAGATCTAATAAAAAGAGATAAAGAAGGAAACTACATCTTGCTAAAAGGTACCAATGAAGTACCAATGCACAAAAAATATAAATTGTCCAGATTAACAGAAAAGGAAATAAAATACTTTACCCATTTTGGAAAAAGAAATTGAACAATCTATCAATGAACTCCCTAAGAAAAAATTTCCAGGGCCAGTTGCATTTACAAGTGAATTCTATCAAACATTTAAAGAACAATTCCAATACTACATAAACTATTTGGAAAAATAGGTGAAGAAGGAGCCCTACCAAATTCCTTTAATAACACAAATATGGTGCTAATACCTAAACCAGGAAGAGCCAAAATAGAGAAAGAAAATTATAGACAAATTTCTGACTAATGAATATTGATACAAAAATTTTAAATGAAGTATTGTTAAAGAGATTACAGCAATTTATCATGAGGATAATACATTATGACCAGATGGGATTTATACCAGGAATTCAAGACTGGTTCAACATTAGGCAAACTATCAGCATGATTGGCCATATCAAAGACAAAAATAACAGAAATCATGATTGTCTTAAAAGATTCGGAAAAAGTTTTTGACAAAATCCAGCATGCATTCCTATTAAAAACATTAGAGAAAATAGGAATAAATGGAGTTTTCCTTAAAATTATAAGCAGCAGCTATCTAAAATCATCAGCAAGCATTATCTGTAATGGAGATAAACTAGAAGCCTTCCCAATAAGATCAGGGTGAAACAAAGATCCCCATTATCACCACAATATTATTCAATATTGTACTAAAAATGTTAGCATTAGCAATAAAAGAAGAAAAAGAAATTGAAGGAATTAGAATAGGCAGTGAGGAACAAACTATCGCTCTTTGTAGATGATATGATGGTATACTTAGAGATTCCTAGAGAATCAACTAACAAACTACTTCAAACAATTAACAACTTTAGCAAAGTTTCAAGATATAAAAGAAACCCACATAAAGCATCAGCATTTCTATATATCACCAACAAAGTGCAGGAGCAAGAGATAGAGAAATTCCATTTAAAATAACTGTAGACAATATAAAATATTTGAGAATCTACTTGACAAGACAAACCCAGAAACTATATGAACTCAATTATTAAACACTTTCCACACAAATAAATTCAAATCTAAAGAATTGGGAAAAATATTAATTGCTCATGGGTATCCCAAGCTAATATAATAAAAATGACATTTCTATATATGTTAATTTCCTTTTCAGTACCATACCAATCAAACTACCAAAAAAATTTTTATAGAGCTAGAAAAAAATAATAACAAAATTCATCTGGAAGAACAAGAGGTCAAGAATGTCAAGAGAATTAATGAAAAAAAAATGCTAAGGAAGGTGGCCTAGCTGAACCAGATCTCGAACTATATTATAAAGTGGCAATCATCAAAACTATTTGGCACTGGCTAAGAAACAGAGTGGTGGATCAGTAGAAGAGCTTAGGTACACAAGATACAGTAGTAAATGACTATAGTAATCTACTGTTTGATAAACCCAAAGACTCTGGCTTCTAGGATACTCACTCACTATTTGACAAAAACTGCTGTGAAAACTGGAAAAGAGCATGGCAGAAATAAGGCATAGAGACCAACATTTCATTCTCTATATGAAGGTAAGGTTGAAACAAGTGCATGAATTAGGCATAAAGGGTGATACCATAAGCAAACTAGGAGAGCAAGTAAAAGTTTACCTGTCAGATCTATGGAGAAGGGAAGCATTTATGACCAAGCAAAAGATAGAGAACATCATGAAATGCAATTGGATAATTTTGATTGCATTAAATTAAGAAGTTTTTGCAGAAACAAAACCAATGCAACCAAGATTAGAAGGAAAGCAGAAAACTTGGAAACATTTTTTACAGCCAGTGTTTCTGACAAAGGCTTTATTTCTAAAATATGTAAAGAATTGAGTCAAATTTATAAGAATACAACCCATTCCCCTTTTGATAAATGGTCAAAGGATACGAACAGGCAGTTTTCAGATGAAGAAATTAAAGCTATGTAGTCATATGAAAAAATGCTCCCCATTTCTCTGCAGAATCACCATGGCAGCAGGGACCCTATACACATACCCTGAAAACTGGCTGACCTTCAAAGCCCTCATTGTTGCACAGTACAGTGGGGCCCAGATCCACGTGTTGCACACACCTCCTCTCTTCCACTTTGCCAATCACATCCCTAAATTCCTCAGAAAATTTCCTGTGGGCAAGGTTCCAGCATTTGAGGGTGATGATGGTTTGGTTCTGTGTGTTTGAAAGCCACACCACTGCACACTATGTGAGCAACGATGACCTTTGAGGCTCTACTCTGAAGGCAGCCACCCAGGTGATACAGTGGGTGAGCTTTGCTGACAGTGACATCGTTCCTCTAGCCAGTACCTGGGTTCTCCCCACTCTTGGCATCATGCACCCCGACGCACAGGCCACCAAGAATGCAAAGGAGGAGGTGAAGCGGGTTCTGGGGCTGCTTGCTGCCCACCTGGTGGGGGAGTGTGTGACTCTGGCTGACATCACAGTTGTGTGCACCCTCTTGTGGCTCTATAAGCAGGTCCTAGAGCCATCTTTACAGCAGGCCTTTCCCAACACCAACCGCGCTGGTTCCTCACCTGTATCCACCAGCTCCAGTTCCGGGCAGTGTTGGGAGAGGTGAAGTTCTGTGAGAAGATGTCACAGTTTGATGCTAAAAAGTTTGCTGAGAGTCATCCCAAGAAAGGAGAAGGGGCAGCGAGAAGAGAAACAGAAGGCCCGGTCCAAGCAGAGCGAAGAGAAGAAGGTGGCTGCAGCCCCAGCCCCGAGGAGAAGATGGACGAGTGTGACTGCGCTCTGGCTGCAGAGCCCAAGGCCAAGGATCCCTTTGCCCACCTGCCCAAGAGTACTCAACAACATCTTGTGTTGGATGAGTTTAAGTGAAAGTCCTCCAACAAGGACATGCTGACAGTGGCCCTGCCATATTTAGAGTACTTTGACTGCTGGTCCCTGTGGTATGCCGAATACCACTTCCCTAGGAGCTCAGATAGACCTTCATGAGCCACAACCTCATCACTGGAATGTTCCAGCACCTGGACAAGCTGAGGAAGAAGGCATTTGCCAGCATCATCCCTTTTGGCACCAACAATAGCAGCACCATTTCTGGAGTCTGGGTTTTCCTGGGCCAGAAACTTGCCTTTCTGCTGGGTCCAGGCTGGCTGGTAGATTATGGGTTCTACATGTGGCATAAGCTGGATCCTGGCAGTGAGGAACCCAGACCATAGTCCGAGAGTACTTCTCCTGGGAGGGGCCCTTCCAGCATGTGGGCAAATCCTTCAATCAGAGCAAGATATTCAAGTGAACATCCTCCCTGCTACCACCTAGCTGCCTGCTTCTTCCTCTGCAGGGAGGTGCCAGTCATTAAAGGAAACTGAATACAGGAAAAAAAGAAAGAAAAAAATGCTCTAAATCACTATTGATTAGAGAAATGTGAATTAAAACAATTTCTGAAGTACCACCTCACACCTATTCCAGCTATCTTTGCCTGTAATTGGGAAAAAAAATACTATCAAGGAGAAAAAAAATTTTAAAAAGTGACTGGCTGTGAGTGTCCCAGATATTGATGGAAGGGCAGTGGTAGACAAACCCAGATATTGGCAGTCTTTCCCCACTCTGCCATGTAATGGAGGAACTGTTGTTGCTTCCCCAAATTTTGCACTCTTGAAATTAGACCATACTCAGGGCAAAGTCCCATTTACTTCTTTATCTTTTTTTTAAGTCAACTTCAGGAAATTATAAGGTTCTCAAGGATGGGAAACAGTTTCTGTTTGTCTTTGTATTGCCAACCTCCTATGGTGCCTGGCACTAATTGGAAGCATCAGAAAAGATTATTTCAATCTATATTCAGACACCATCAGTGGATGCATACCTTTTAAAAACTTTATTTTTCTTGAGTTTTTTTTTGGTCCATGTTTTCTTTCACTACATGAGTATTATGGATATGTTTTGTATGACTACATATGTATAACCCATATTGAATTGCTGACCTCAGTTGGTGGGGAGGGAATGTGGGGAGGGAGGAAAGGAGACAATTTGAAACTCAAAGTTTTAAAAATGAATATTAACAATTGTTTTTACATGTAACTGGGGAAAATAAAAATAAAATACTAAGAGAAAAAAAAGAAATTATGGCTAAATGGAATTATATGACATTAACTTATTTTGATTCCTGCTCTATTTAATTTTTTGTTTTTTGATCCCCATAGGGCCTTTAACCAAAGCTATTGGTGGAGGGGGGAGCAAGGCAGAGAATTTTGTTGAATTTTTGTCATATTTAGAATGTCTTTGACAAGAAGGTTTTGAAAGTCAAAGAAGTCAACCATTTTAAAAAATATTTATTTTTTAACATTTATTGAAAAAATTGAGTTTTGATTCTCTCTCTCCCTCCACGCCTTCCCCACCCATTGTGATATCAATCATACATGTGAAATCATGCAAAACATTTCCAAGAAAAATGTTTTTTTTTAAATGCTTCAACCTGCATTCCAGGAATCTTAACTAATTATTCCTTGAAGACTATTGAATGCTATAGCAGAATTCTCAGCAGAAGATGAGCATGTCCCTGTGCCTCAAGAGGCTAATTTGGACTCTGCCCAGGGACAGAGCTCCTTGGGGATAGCATCTCAAGAGAAGTTTCTTGGGTCAATTTCTATTGAGGAGAGCTGGGGAATTGTCCAAATCTGAGGTGTGGCAGTGGCTCTGCACTCCTTAGTGTGAGTCAATGTTTAGAAGACTTCTGTTTCAAAACTTTTTTAAAGCAAATTCTCTAAATAAGGAGTAACTACTTATTGTTTGCTGGGACCCGAGCTACACTGATAAAGTAAAACATGGCCCTTGGCCTCTCAGCCTCACTGAGAATGACCGAGACAAAGAATGAAGCAGCAATAAACATAAACCCTTTCTAAGGGGACTCTCCTTCCATGAGCTCCTTTTTCAGGCTCCTTGACTCTCAGCTCTTTTCCTAGGCTGCTCATTTCCAGATCTTAACACTCTTCTTTCTGGGTTTCAACTGCTCCTGAATTTATACCAGCTTCATCACAGGGCAGACAATCTTACTTCTCACATCTTGTACTTGTGTACTCTTGCTTTGCCCTGTCCACCAGGGCCAGTTAACGTGGGGTTCGAGGAGGACCCAGCCTGAAAAAGAAAAGGTGAGAGAGAAGAAGCAAGAGACAGACAGCTGTGGCTGGCAAAAAGCACTTTATTCAGCTCACGGCTGTATTTTATCAAGCT
>CM053622.1:730748879-730784706 GCA_028646595.1 Phalanger gymnotis | reverse complement strand
GGAAATGGGGAGAAAAATCTGTAATTCAAACGCATATGAAAATTAATGCTGAAAACTAAAGATGTTAATAAAAAAAAAGACTAAAAAAAAAAGAATTACATCTTGAAAATTAACAAATTTAGATTGACTTAACAATAAGATTTGTGTTTCAAACAAGGTTTAAACTATACACTGTGTATATTCTTAAGGCATAAATTAAAATAAAAATTTATCTAGCAATGTAAATGTTTTGCTCAATTAAGGAAAGGTTAATTCAAAGGAAAGTATACAAGTCATTGTTTCACAAAAATTAGGAGGAAGAAAGGAGATTAATTTGATTCTAATAATCATTTGAGCACAGCAAAATAATAAAAGATTACTCCTTTCTATTTTAAGTTGTCTTTTAATACAATGAAAAAGTATTTCATGATTTGACTTTGAACAAGACATTTTCTTCTCCTCGGAAAATACAATAAACAAATATACATATGTGTATATATGTATACATGTATATACAATAAACAAACACTAAAAACAAGTTGAAATAATTAACAACTTTGACCAAGTTGAAGAAGATAAAATAAATCTACTTATTTCCTCAACATTTCTATATATTATCAACAAAACTCAACAGGAAAAGATAGAGGGAGAAATTACATTTAACATAATACAGACAAAATAAAGTACATATAGGAGAAAGGGACTGTCTTTTGCCTGTCTTTGTATCCCCGAACCTTAACACAATGCCTGCCACATAGTAAATACTTAAATGTTTGCTAATTCACTAATCCTTTGCCATAACCAGGCATCATTCTAGAGAAAAAAGTACTATGTATCTGTAATCCTTGATTGGTGAGTCTTTCCAGTGGGTTAGGATACTGTGACTACTTTCATCCTCTCACCACCCCACAAAAAAGCAACTTGTCTCTTCCAGTCAAGTGTACTAATCAGTTGCTCTTTATCTGTTACTTTGAATTTAGAATGCGTTTTCCTACCTAAAACCCTGTTGGATAGCTGAAATGCTAAGTTATGTGTATTTTATTTAATGATTACAAATATACAGAAAAGGGAGAGCATTCCTAACTTTATTTTTTTTTCATTCCTAACTTTAAAGAGAAGAAATATTTGATCCAGATATGTATATGGCTGAGCCTGGAAGCAGGGCATGGCAGGGGAGCAGCACTGAACTATTATAAACCTGTCAAGTTACAAGTCAAATCATTAATTTAGCACTTACTAATGCTGGACATTCTGCTTAGCACTGAGGACGCAGATAAAGGCGCGAAACGTCCCTGCCCTTGAACAACTTACATTTTAATGAGCGAGACAACGTGTAAACAAATTTTATTGTAGTTCCATCATTTTTTTCAGTTCTATCTGACTTGGAGTTTTCTTGGCAAAGATACTGGAGTGGTTCACCATTTCCTTCTCCAGTTCATTTTATAGATGAGGAACTGAAGCAAACAGGGTTAAGTGACTTGCCCAGGATCACATATCTAATAAGTGTCTGAGGGCAGATTTGAACTCAGGAAGATGACTTCCTGATTCCAGGCCCAGTGCTCTATCCACTGTACCACCTAGCTTTGAGGTCTTGTAAATAATCTGGAGATCTGTTTTATCTATATCTGTCAAACCCTAGGCATGAGCTACCTAATTTATTTTTTGGAGGTTATCCTCAAATAAACTACAGAGGGAACAAGACAAGTTAATCTTATCCTTTGAATCATCTATTATGATTGAACCAAGTCTATGTGAAACCAGCTTTTTAACCTAGGGCAGAAGTTACACATGCATTGTCTGTAATAATATGATATTGAGAAATAATATAGAATAACAGATAGAGTGGATGACCTGAAGACAGAGACTCAAATCCAGCTTCCGACACTTATTATCTGTGGAATCCTAGGCAGGTGACTTAGTGTCCTTATATGTTTGGCAGACCTCTAAGACTATAAATTGAAGTTAGGTTGTGATCTCTTTCAACTTGTATACTTCTAGCACTGATAAAATTGGAAATTTTGACATTTGGTAATATAAAATTAAATGTATGCACTACATATTATATGCCCAATATCCAACATCAAACTATCTTGAGAGTGATAGTCTTATGCTAAGGAGTAGGGTAAGGGATGATTGTGTACACCGGAGAGGCCCAAGACTTGGGAGATTTCAGCATGTCAGCTAGGAAAATTCCACAGCAAATTAAAACTGCATCAAAAGTTAAGTTACAAGATATGTCTCAAGAGACAAAATGGAATTTAAGAAAAGGGTAACACAGCAAAACATGTTTCCATTACACCATAGCCACTAAATTCCAGATATTGAGGATCAAGAATTAAAGGCTGAAAGTTTTAAATACACAGACTTATCCAAGTGAAAGAAAAAAGAGAGAGATAATTGATGTCTGTCTGATCAGGCATTTATCTGAAGATTTTCTCTGTTTCACCTATAGAGTCCCAAATTAAATGTCTATATACACAACAATTTTCAAATTCTGTAACATTCTTCTATGCAAAATATTATCTACATATCCTTGGGAAGAAGCATGTGGACATATCTTTTTTGCACTAATCCTATCTGCAACACATATTCATAGATATATATTTATGACTATGTGAAAGTGTACTGTAACAAGTGTAAAAAGTATTTTTCTACATACATGTGCAAATATATATCATCTATTCATTTCCTAAAGATATAGCATAAAGAAAATGGAAATGTGTGCTCAATTTTCTAAAATATTTACATTTATTTTAGAATACTATAAAATATACATGTGTGCTACCCATGTAGGTTATGTATGTTCACATTTATTGTCTAAATGTGGCTCATGAAAGACGTGGATAGATATCTCTGGAACCTTGCCCCTTCCCCTTCCAAGGAAAATTTGAAAGTTATTATTATTTTCTGGAGGTAAGTAAAAGAAGTTTCTATGAGGCTGTGGTGGCAAGCAGGGTGGGACTTTTCAATGTTTTTCTTTTGGAGTGCTGCTCAACACTAAGGCAATCAAGTGACTTTGAGTCTTGCCTTTCTTTCAAACAAGTGTCTTTGATTGAATTTGGAGTCTTCGATGATCTGCTTAAGTCATGTGAAGACCTAAGTCACATGGGTTTGAAGTGTATATACATACTCTGAGGTTAGCATTTTGCTTGGGGCTCATTCGTTGGAAGAGTGTTGGTGTGGAGACTCTGGGTAGCTGTTAAGGAGCCCCCCAGCTTTGGAAACCCAGGTATTGGTGCTTCTCTTTCTGGCAACTATGTGTGTATTGCTATGGTCAGACAGAATCCTGTCTGATGATTTGTGTTATTTTCTCTGTTGGTAATTTCTGTTTGTATTTGCTCTTAAGTTCAGGGCACTGGCTTTTTCCCATGAACTAAGTGAATGATATATGTATGTTTAATTAAAGTAAGATTGCTAACCCCTTAAAGTTGCTTTCCTTAGAAAAGCAGATCAAAGAATCTGTGCTAGAAGCCCTCCTGTGTGCTGCTGTTATTGGTTTTACACAGTAGCTGCTAGTAACATTGTTGTTACAGAGGCTCACCTTTCTGTTCTTCTCTGAGAGCAAATAGTACAGGACTAGAAAGTTTTCACTGGTCTATGGAAATGAATTTTTTAGGTCCAAAAGAGACAAAGTCATTAGCTTCCTAGGTCACTATTGCTTAGCGAAGTTGACTGCCCCAAGATTATGCCCACAATCTTGATTACTTCCCACCAAATTCTAGTTACACAAAAGATGATCACACAAAGTGAATAGTGATTAAACCTATTTATCCAAACAGATAGCAAAAGGAAATCAGAGTTCTGCAGATTAGAACATGCCAGAAAATATAAAGAATGAATTAACTTTCCCAATGGGAGTAAGATACTTTGGGTTAATCAACTGAGAGGCCCTAATCTCACCAAATCAAAAATTCCTTAAAATCTCTATGAAGGCAAACTAGAAATCACAGACATTTGGAGAGGCCAGCCTTTCCCCTACATATCTGTTTCCCAAAGTCTTTTTTTCTTCTTTCAGTTTCTTCCCATAAGTCTCTCCTCAAAGACCTTCTGGAAACACTTTCTCCTCAAGTAGGAATGAAGAATCTCTCCTCTCCAAAGCTCTCCTAACAACTCCATCTCTTATCCAGACATGCAGCTTTAAGTTATCTTTCTTTCCATCAATTAAGTGTATTGCTTCTTAGCAGCAACTCACAAAATGCCTTAACATTGAAATCTTACGTAATTGTACTCCAAATTTTGACTAAAGATATTGGCTGACATTTTACTTCCAACTTGTTACATTGTATTTTAAGAGATTTAAACAATGTCAAGAATTCAGAATAGAGAATGACCAAGCTGTTCACGGCTGGTTCCATGGATATTTCCTTTTTTATGGCTTTCAATCAAGTTTTCAAGATGAATTCAACTTCTATATAGTTAGTTTCATAAACTGGCATTATTCTAGTCTATTGATACAATTCAGAAATTAAAAAAAGTGGGTCACTTTTGTCAAAAGGATAACCATCTGTAGGCTAGCTCTTTTGAAAAGCACTGTCTTTGACTTGATATTGTCATTATTATTATGTAAAGTTGGTTTGTCCTCTAGATGGTCTCCAACCAGTACAACTGCTCCAAAATGGAAGGAGGGAGCGCAAGTTGAACACTGTGGGGCAGGAGGAATTTCATTCCTTTCTGCTTTTTTCTTCCAACAGTTATTGAAGCCTATTAGCTCTACACTTGGTCACTATTTGCTCTTCCTAAGGGTATGTATAAGAATGCTTCCTTTCTTCCATACTACTGGGCTCTAGTTTGTGAAGGAAGAAATTACCTCAGCTGACCATCATAGGCTTATTAGTTCTGTTCAGAATTCACTGTATCCTTTGTACTTTGCTAATTGGTTGTGCCTGATTAATATCTAGGGATCACAGCACATAGGTGGAAAATATTATTAGGAGTTCACAAGGAACCCTATTTTGCTGGTATAAACAGAGACAAAGTTCACGTCATTTGTAGTTAAAATAATAAGGATGAGATCCAGAGAACTCAAACAAGAAGCAGGAATCTTATGGGTTATTGATACCTTTATGAGCTACAGTTGCAGTCCTCAGTATTCTGCCTAGTTTCAACTTAATATTCCAGAATTTAGCTTAGTGGTCTCTTCTTTCTCAGTAATATGTTGTGGTGAGTCTCATGCTCACTAACATGACTCCATGCTATTTCTTAGCTATTTACCCACAACCACAACCCCAAAGTTGCATTGGAGGACACCTGAATCCACTTTAATGGCTACTCTTTCTCCAAGATCGTCAGTCTCCAAAGAGATTAGATCTGGCTGTGGAGACATAGTGCCTGGTGCCACTTCAGCCTCATGCAGCCCTGATTACCTCTGTTGTCAATATTTAAATAATTATATAAATGCATATAATGATTTACTATTTCTCTCCAATGAGCATTCACACTTTTATATTTAATCATATCAATATATGTCTAGTTATACTCTGAAGAATCTGTGACTTCATTGGAGTTGATGCTTCCTTTGGTTATTGTCCTCTCTTGGAGATTTTGCCACAGCACTCATGCTGTGAAGCTTTGTATCTTCATGAATAACGCAAATTATTTTCTTGTCATGTGTGCTGACCCTGGCATGTTTTATTGCATTTTTTTTTGCGGACATCAACATTAGTAATATAGGACAGGCCTCTTACATATACCACATCTTTCCACTACTTTTAGAGTTATTTGCAATTTTGATTTTTTAAGGTCAAATCAAATCATGTCAACAAGCATTTATGAAGCACTATGTGCCTGACAGTGTTCTAAGTACTATGAATACAAAGAAAAGCAACATCAATCCCTGCCCTCAAAGAGATCATAATCTCATGGGAGAGACAACATGAAATTAGCTATGTAGAAACAATATATAGACGAGATAAACTGGAGATGATCACAAAGGAAGACACTAACATTAAGGGAGACCAGGAAAGGCAGCTAGGTGGCACAGTGGATTGAATGTTGGGCCTGGACTCAGGAAGATCTAAGTTCCAATTCTGCCTCAGACACTTATTAGCTATGTGACTCTTGGCAAGCCACTTAAGCTCTATACACCCAAGGCAATTCTCTAATACTATAAATTGGAGAGCAGACACCAATAAGCAACAGTGAAGGGAAAGGAGGTATTCCACTGAAGTTTTCTATTTCATTAAGGAATGAAGTAACCACCAATTTTTAAGTTTGTCCAGAAAGTGGAAAATCTGTTAGGTTCTTTAATACTGGGCCCAGCAATAACTATATGTCTGTAACCTGAGAAGTACTTCAGCTAAATTTAGACAGGGCCATCACTATAGCCCAAAATTCATCATTTGCAACTTAGCAGCCAAGCTTCAGTGAGCCTCTCTATACATTTCTCCCATGACCACCTTGACTTCTGTTTAATATTCTACCTTCTCGAAATTTATGCTTTGTCTAAACTTTTAGAGAGCTAAATTGATTCCTTGGAGGTATTTTCAACCCCAGGTCCATAATTTTAAAAATCTTTTAAAAAATTTAGTTCTCATTTTTCTCCCTCCCTTCCTCCCCTCCACCACCTATTGAGAAGGCAAGAAATATGATACCCATTATACAATGAAGCAATGCAAAAATATTGAAAAAAAGCAAGAAAAATAAAGGGAAAAATTATGCTTCAACCTGCATTAGAGTTCATTAGTTTTCTTCCCGGAAATGAGTAACATCCTTCATCCTGAGTCCTTCGGAATTGTCTTGGGTCATTATATTGATCAGAATAGGTAAATCTATCACAGTTAATTATTATTAAGATATTGCTGTACAACGGGCTCCTAGTTCTGCTCACTTCACTTTTTGTTAGCTCACATAAGTCCTTTTAGGTTTTTCCTGAAGCCATCTCCTTTGCCATTCCTTACAGCCCTTTAGTATTTGATCACACTCATAAACCACAAATTGATCAGTCATTCCCCAATTTCCAATTCTTTGCCGCTACAAAAAAGTGATGTTATAAATAATTTCCTTTTTTAAAAAAATCTGTTCAGGATACAGACCTAGTTTTGGCATAATACATCAAAGGGCATGCACAGTTTTAAAGCCCTTTGGGCATAGTTCCAAATTACTCTTCAGAATGGTTGAACCAGTTCATAGCTCTACCAACTGTGCATAAACGTACTTATTTTTCCATATCCCCTTCATCATCATGTTAAACGATCTGGTAAATATAAAGTGGTATCTCAGAGTTTTTTCATTTTCATTTCCCTAATTATTAATGATTTAGAGTATTTTCTATGATTATTAGTTTTTATTTCTTCTGAAAACTACATGTTAATTTTCATCAATTGGGGAAGAGCTATTATTTTTATAAATTTGGCTAATTTCCTTATATATTTAAGAAATGGGACCTTTATCAGAGAAACATAATTAAAATTGTGCATAAGATTCTTTTGATGCTTAATGCTTTGTATTATAGTTTGAGATCTTGCCATCTTGTTCTGTCTTTTTTTTTTTTGCTCACTTAATATTCTTGACCTTTTCTTCCTCCAGATGGATTTCGTTATTGTTTTTTTCTACATCTATAAAATAATTCTTTGGTGGTTTGATTGTTATGGTACTGAATAAGCGAATTTAGGTAACATTGTCTTTTTTATTATATAGGCTTACACTATCCACAATCAATTAACACTTCTCTAATTGTTTAGATCTGTTTTTATTTGTGGGAATAGTGTTTTGTAAGGTGTCCATGTATTTCTTTTATGGCAGGTAGACTCCCAAGTACTTTATTTTGTCTGTATTATGTTAAATGTAATTTCTCCCTCTATCTTTTCCTGTTGAGTTTTGTTGATAATATATAGAAATGTTGAGGAAATAAGTAGATTTATTTTATCTTCTTCAACTTGGTCAAAGTTGTTAATTATTTCAACTTGTTTTTAGTTGACCAACAAAGGCCTATGGCTTCAAAGGTCTATAATAAAAAAAATTATCTTGAACAACCTAATCACCTAATCTTATCGCCTAGTCTTAATCACCTAGTTCTTATCGTCCTTCTAGGCTCAGTTTAAACTCTCTTTGGTTGATCTGAGATTTACCTAATTCCCAGATTAAAATCTCCTTTATTTATAGGTATTATTTCATCTATTCTAATCTATAACTTACCTAATTTCTGTTTACTTTGATAAAAAAGTATACAAGTCACTTTAATGGTCTTTTTATCTAGCATTTGTCAGGAGATAAGTAAGCTTGTGATATTAATTTAATGTATTATTCTATGCTAAAAAAAATCAGGGAAAGTGGCATTTATACTAGGGCCCAAAATAATATATCTCTTTGTTGTTCAATCATTTCAGTTCTGTCCAACTCTTCATGACCCCATTTGGAGTTTTCTTGGCAAAGATACTAGAGTGGTTTGCCATTTCCTTCTCTAGCTCATTTTACAGATGAGGAACTGGGGCAAACAGAGTTAAATGATTTGTCTAGGGTCACAAAACTAGGAAGTATCTGAGGTCATATTTTAACTCAGAAATATGTGTCTTTCTGACTTCAGGCCAGGCACTCTATCCACTGTGCCACCTACCCTCCCTGTACATCTATACTACCAAATATTTTATGTGATGTGTATAATTTTAGCCTAGAAGCAAGTGGCCCTCCAGGCCCTCTTCTTGATCCCCGGAAAAGTAGAAATTGAAGTCTTCCTTGGAGAGGAATGAATCAGAGCCTAGGTCACATATCTATACATAACACACTTTGAGCTGAGGCATCTTTATATTAGACAGCCCACCCCACAAGAATAATTATAGCTAGGTCTCAAGTAGTATGAAAATGAACCCATGAAGTGGTTGCAACATTAAAATTCTCACTGCATATTTCCATTGGGCTGGAATGAATTACCATTTAAAAATATAATTACAATCTCAAATGATGCAAATCAAAGTGTATGTGACCACTTCACATGATTAATTAACTGTACCAATTAGGACCTAGCTGTATCTTATGTATGCAATGATAGTCATCAAACAAATATTTATGAACTGTGTAGTATGTGAATGGTATTGTGAGGGCCACTATTGAAGGCACAAAGATATATAATATGTATTCCTTGCCTACACAAAGTTTAAAATACAGTAAGGAAGATAAGGTCTGCACAAAACACACAACTATTAATTTATATCTTAAGTGTCATATGGATGCTACTGACACTGCGTACCATCCTCAAGGTAGGGAGATATCACTTGTGGTTAAATCGATTCCATCTCACATTTAGTTTCCAAGTTTTTATAATGTATCTCCATAATGTCTGTCATATATTTTCTCCTTCTCTCCACTCCCAAGGCCATTGCCCTATTTCAGATACACATTGCTGCTCATTTGAACTATTGCAATAGTTCAATTAGCTTCCCTGACTCCAGTCTCTCCCTCTTTTCCAATATATATTCTATGCAGTCACCAAGTTAATATTTCTCAAGCATAGGTCTCACAATTTCATTCCTCAGCCATGGAAATTCTAGTGCCTTGTTCTTGTGACTAAGAGAAAATACAAAGTCAGTTTATAGGGTTTTTTATTAACTAGAAAATCATCATCAAATATCAGTATTTTCATATAAAAGAGGGCTAGAAATGGCTATTATGTGTGAAAATATGAATCTAGTAAATATACTTATTTTAAAATCTATAAGTACATGTATACACATACATACATAAGTAATGTGGTATTCCCAATATTTTGTTATTCTGTGCATCCTCATTGGAATTTCCACTTAATTTCACTTGTATATTTTAAAATATTTAATTGCCATTCTTTTTTTTGCATCATCACTATTCTCTCACTATTCTTTCCCCAAATAACAGCTCTACCTTGTAACACTTGTTTCAAAAAAAAGTTGTTTTTTTTTTTAATTTTGTTTCATTGCCATAATGGTCATTGCTGAAAACGTACTTCTCATTCTGTACCTATAGCCTATCATCTCTCCATGAAGAGGTGGGAATCAAACATCAGTTTTTGGGGTTGTGATTGGTCATTGCATTGATAAGGGTATTTTTGTCATTTTTGCTAATCTAACAAGTGTGAGATGGAAACTCAGAACTGTTTGTTTTAATTTGCATTCTCTTTTCAATAGTGGTTTAATGTATTTTTTTACATGGTTGTTGACAGGTTGGATTTTGTCCTTTGAGAATTGACCATTTATCAATTGAAGAATGGGTCTTATTCTTATATATTAGTATTAATTCTCTTTATAACTTGGATATTAGACCTTTATTAGGAAAATTTGATATAAATATTTCTCAGTTAAGTTTTCCCTTTTTAATTCTTACCACATTGCTTTTGTTCATAAAATAACTATGATTTTATGTAATCAGATCTCTATATCTTATCTGTTTTGATCCTTTCTACTTCTTGTTTCACCAAGAAATCGCCTTCTTCCCCTGGGAAATTGGGAAAGTTTAGATTCTCCTCTAACTTGCTTATGATATATTTATGGGGTCTGTATAGAGGTTATTGTGTTATGTGATATAAGAACTATTCTGTGCCTAGTTTCTACTAGGATACATTCTTATTTTCCCAGTATTTTTTGGTCAAATGGCTAACTGTCCTAATAATTTAAGGTGGACTTATATTTAAAATGTGTGTCATAATTCTCTGGCTTTCAAAATAAAACACAATGAAACAACTCTTAATAATGTGGCTTCATGACAGAAATGGAATTTCCCTGTGATTTCCTTAATAAGGGAATTGCTCAATGAGGAAACTTCATTTACCAATGCACGTTGTTAGGCATTCTATGTAGTCTGAAAGGTTACTTGTCATGCCCAGAGTCACAAAGGCTGAATATGTCAGTGGTAAGACTCAAACTTTGGTTCTTCTTGGTTCTTCTTGGCTTTAAGGTCAGCTTTCTAATTACTATGCCATTCTGCTTCTCTTTCCATCACAAATATCATTTCCTCTTCTCTGCTATAATAGAGTTACATGCTCAGAAACTATTAAGAAGTAGAGAACTTGTTTCCTCTGCACTAAATGTTCCTAGCCTATTGTACTTTCTGGGCTCATGTGTCAGCTCTTGAATTTTTCTGTTCTCTCTCCCCACTCTGAGATTAATTTTTCACCTTAGCCTGTGTACTAATAGCAGAACTCTTCCTCCCTTTCTGAATTACTGCTTGGAACCTGGTAGGGGCTAAGGAGGAACATAGCTAAATATGTTGAAATTGCATCAGAAATAACAGGCAATAGGCTGAGCATGAGTGTGAGGTATTCTCTTTCATATAAAGTGCCTGAACATCAGTGCATAAATGTTGGGATATCTATTTTGCCTTCTCAGAAGCTGGTTTCTTTTTTGCTTACTTCCTTGCTTATTGGCTAAGTTGCAGAAAGCCAAAGTTGCCAGAGAAGTGACCTCTGGATAAACAAGGTGTTATGGTACGTTGATTCCATTGTCCTTGGCAGAAATATCTCCTTACCATCACTCATGTTCCTGAATATGTTAAGGCTGCTTTTAGCCTTTCTCATGGTTACACAAAAAACTAATGGCAGAGCAGGTTTCCTGGATGCCTATTTTACCATACTGTCTCCATTTTAAAGTAAGTCCTTTGAGATTAACAAACAATAAAAGTTTTCAACTTTGGTAAGGTGGTGTCCTTCTGTAGTATTTTGATGTGTAAAATCCATAGGTCTGTCCATAATTTACAGAGTTGGCACAGAATAAAAATATCTATAATTGTCATACCCTCTTTCAAAGAACCGCAAAGGACACACTATAGAGCTCCATGCTAGTCTGAAAACCATAGAGGTAAGTTTGTCTTCTGCTTACCTAATGAGGCCTTTTGAATACCATGCTCTCACTTTCTTCTTTTTCTACCCCGATAAAAATAAGCAATTCATGTTTTTGGTTTTCTCCATATTTTCCACATTCACTATAAAACTCTTAGCTATTTAGTTGTTGTGATCATTTTTTAAAGCTGCCCAGAAAACCCTTCCAATTCATTGTATGATGATGGCCAATTCTGGTTAAAGTACAAAGAGTTTGTTCCTTCTTTCAATGTTCTTGCTTTCCTCTAAGAAGATTCTATTTTTTCTTCCAGTTCTTTTTGTTTAGTATTAACTGCAAATTCCTAAGTATGTCTCAACTCCAATGTGACCTCTCTTTTATTTTTCCCTAGCTTCTAAAACCCCAGCTCAGTTGGCTTTTATTCCTCCTCCCATTTTTTTCCCCAAAGAGGTTGAAGATCAAGTTTCATACAAGGCATGATCAATCAAGCCCTGTCATCTGTTAGGTATGCTTCTATGAGGCTAGCACCAAGTTTAGCATAGGAATTTCCTGTATTACAACTTGTTCTTCAAAGTTTATGAAGCCATATTCATCAGGTATTGTCCTGGCAGCATAATCTGGCACTTTTGATGAATTGCTGTTGCTATCCAATACCTGGGCAAGCTCTTCTTGGGAAGTTAATATGTCTTAGCTGCCATATTTCCTGAGCAATGAAAAGGGGTTCTCAGCATTGGATATTACTTGGCAATTGTATTTTGGAAGAACTCTTTGAAATAGTCTAGGACATATTTCCACCTTGGCTGTAGCATCAATAAAGAAGAGAGGCTTTGCATTCAGAAAGATGGAGATGATAGGCCTCTTACATTTTGCCTTGATCACACCACATCTAGAATACTCTGTTCAGTTCTATGTGCTATATACTCTGTTCAGTTCTAGGTGCTATCATTTTAGGGAGAAAATTGACAAGATAAAAGAAGGCGACAAGGATTGGACACCATGCTATATAAGGATCAGTTGAAGGAAAGGAAAACATTTAGTTTTGAGAAGAGAAGAATTAGGTGATGAACATGAGAGCAGCCTTCAAGTATTTCAAAGAGTTTTTCAGTGATTTAAATTTAGTGATTTAGATTTTTAGAGATTAGATTTTTAAAAATTTTATATGATCCCATCTGTAGAACTGGAAGAGACCTCAGAGGCCATCTAGTCCAAACCAATCATTTCATATATAAGGAAAATCTTACCCAAGGTGGTTAAGTGACTTGCCCATGGTCACATAGGTGATAGGCATTGGAAGTTGAATTTGAATATGTCCTTTGACTCCTAAATCAATGCTTTTCATACTGTAGATTGGGTCTGTGTGAATCTAGAAGGCAGAATTAGAAACAAAGGGAAGAAGTTTCTGAGAAGCAGTTTTTGATTTGATGTAAGTAGAATTGAGCTATCTCAGGAGTTAATAGATTCCCCTTACCAGAGCTATAACTAGGTATTTTTACACTTGGGAAAAGGGGCCAGATGAGGGGAGAGGTAGACTAGAAAAGGGGATTCAGTATACCCTGGGGTACCATTAGGTTTCTACCCAGAAGTATTGGCTGCTTTGGACAAGATGGTAGAATCGGAGTAAGCTAAGTACCATGGTAGTATTAGGCTTGTTCTTTTTGGCTCCAGAGGACAAGAGAAAGAATGCGCAGAAGTTGAAAAGAGGGAAATTTAGGCTTGATATAAAAAATTGTTAACAATTTCAGTGGCTCATAAATGATATGGGCTGCCTCAAGAGTTGATGAATTTTTCCTCCTTGGAGGCCTTCAAGCAGAACCTGGAAAAACACTTGTCATGTATGTGATACTGGGTGTATTAATTGGACTAGATGACTCCTGAAGTCACTCCCAATTCTCAAATTCTGATTCTGGAGGAGAAAACATTTCTATTGGGAGAGGCAGGAAACTCTCTGGATTTAGTGTTCCTATAGCACCCTCTTAATTTTGACAACTGGGGCAAAGCCTAAATTGTCCCATTCATATTACAACCTGGACTCTCACTAGAAGTCTTCGAGGGTGATTGAATGATCACTTGCTGGGGGATACGCAGGGGATTCTATATCAGCATTGGATTAGACTAAATCATCTCTGAGGTCCCTTCTAACTTTTAGATTCTGTGATTTATAATTGAATTTTCCCAGAGGAAATGAACAATAATTTACATATCTTGAAGGTCAGTAAGTAAATAATATCAATGTAAAATATTATCAAAATGTCATGCATTGCTCAGAGCTATGATCTTAGTATTTCTAAAAAGTGAAAGAAGTTTCTCCCCATTGGAAAGAATTTTTTCCATTCTGATTGAAATTTATAGACTATTAAAACTACAAGGCACCTTAGAGATCATTTCCATCACTAAAATCTACTTCCTCATATTGCAGATGAAGAAACTGAGGTCTAGAGGGGCTAAAATAAGCATGCATTTGAAAAGCAACTAATTTTCTATTTTGGGACACACATTTACTGCACAGATCTCCAGTTCACTTCTGCAAAGTGAATGTATTTGAATAGTTATTCTTGAAGGGTCTTTCTAATTATGCACATTTATTTATTGACTTCATTCCCATTTGAGAAAGGCATAGTTTGCATTTTTTTGTTCATTTTCATACTTTGTCTCTGGAAATGGAATCCATTTCTGCACGAAGTTGATATTTTCCTCAGTAGGTGGGGTGGTTTTCTCACTTTGTCCTCTGGCAAGTGTCCAATTTGAACATGCAGATACAAAATTTAGCATTTGTTGTTGCAGTTCTTTAAACGTTAGTATTAAAATGGTTTCTTTTAGAGGGCATGCAGGCCCTTTGAATAGTTCCCAAGACAAGCAAAGCTGATTACAACACTAAGCTCTGTGTCAGAGTCAAATTTGTAAAGTTGCTGATTGCTGAAGTAATGATTTATTAAAAGTTCAGTCCACACATGACTCACCCAAAGAAGAAAAAAAGCAACCGATCATTTCATCTTCCTCAAAAGGTAAAGTGCCAGAGAAACTTCTGATTGGGAAGATGGAGTCATGAGATTTCTTGCCAAGGTAAAGATACAATGTCAGTTAAAAAGAATTATGATAATCAAGTCTGGGAAGAAAACTAAATTTACACCAAGCAGTGAATGCTGATGCTTAAGGATTACTGACAAAGGCACCAAATTGCATCTACCTTGTTTGTTTAATGATATTCTTTGTTTGGAAATCTTGAAATAGAAAGGTGGGCTGATGGATGGGGCTCAGTCTTGGGGACTTAAAGACCTGGAGAGCATTGGGGCTTCAGAACAAATAGAAGGGAAGAGAAGTCAAAATTTGTTATGTAAATAATGTTGAAGAATAGGATTTTAAAAAATAGCTTACATTGTGTAATGATGTTCTCCTGTCAAGAGACAAGTTCATCACATCAAAATGTGGAAAATCGATCTATCAATCATTAAACAGTTTTTAAGCACCTACTGTGTGTGCCAGACACTGTGCTAAGTACTGGGTATACAAAAAAGGAAAAAGACAGTGCCTGCCCTCAAGGATCTTGCAATTTAATGGGGCAGATAGCATGCAAATAAATATATACAAAACCAACTATATACAGGATAAATAGGAAATAATTAACTGAGGGAAGGCACTAGAATTAATAGAGGCTAGGACAAGCTTCCTGTAGGTGAGATTTTAGTTGGGACATAATGGAAGCTAGTGAGATCAGTAGCTGGAATGGAAGAGGGAGAGTGTTTATGTCTAGGGGACAGCAAGAGAAAATGGCTGGAGCTTAGAGATAGATCATCTTTTTCATGGAACAACCAGGAGGACAGTGTCAATGGATGGAAGAGTACGTGTTGGGGAGTAAGGTATAAGAAGAATTCAAAGGTGGTGGTGGGGCAAGGTTATGAAGGGCTTTGAATGTCAGACAGAACATTTCGTATTTGATCCTGGAAACAATACAGAGTCACTGGAGTTTATTGAGTAAGGCAGTGACATGGTTGTACCTGTGCTTTAGGAAAATCATTTTAGAGGCTGACTGGAGGATGGATTCAAATGGAGATAGATCTGAGGCAGGCAGACCCACCAACAAGCTATTGAATAATGTGGGAATGAGGTGGTGAGAGCCTGATCTAGAGTGGCAGCAGTGTCAGAAAGAAGGGGGCACACTGCAAAGGTGATATCAACAGGCCTAGGCAACAGATTAGATATGGGGTTGAGGATAGTGAGAATCCAGGATCAGGAGAAGAGAAGATGGCACAGGATGAAACCTTGAAGGACACCTACAGTTAGTGGCCATGATCTAAAAGAGAATCCAGCAAATGGGTCCATCAAGAGACATCATCCAGGATAGGATGATGCCCAAATTAAAATTTAAAAATCAGATGGTTTTTGAGGCAGCTAGCTTGTGCAATGGATCAAATATTGGACCTGGAGTTAGGAAAACCTGAGTTCAAATCTGGCTTCTGATGCTTACCAGTTATGTGACCCCGGGCAAGTTAGTTAACCTCTTTCTCTTTCAGTTTCCTCATCTATAAAATGGTTTTGATAATAGTACCTATCTGCCAGGGTTGTAATGAGAATAAAATCAGTTCATATTTATGAAGCATTTAGCAAACTTTAAAGCTTGACATAAATGTTATTATTATCATTATTACTTTTGTGAGACAATATATGTATATACATATATGTATGTATATATATATACATATATAAGTATATATATGATAGAAAAAAGAATAGACGATGAGGTGACCACTAATGCATAGGAGATGACAATGACAATTAGGGAAACAGGTAGAAACAATACTTAATGACTTAGATTCTCATGTAGCCATGGACCTACTACCACTCCCTGCTCCCTCACCTTCATTCACTTTTGATCTACCTCTTAAGTTCCTCCTAGAACTTTGTCATTGCCTTGATTGTGCCTGCTAGACCTCCCATTCTATTGTTAACCAAATTTGATTCATATTAAACATCTTCTTCTCACATATATTCCATCTTCTTGCACTCATGGATGTCTCATTTCTCTAGATGGTCACTGTCTCCAGCATTTGATGCCCTGTCTCTCATGCCGCCGTATTTCTTAGCAGCGAGAAGAAGAGATGGCATTCTCATTAAACCTTATTGCTACTTCTAGACCCACACTCTCATACTGTTACTCAAGCAACCTCTTCTTTTTTGAGAAAAAAATACCAATTTTTCTAGAGTACATTCCAAACTTAGAGATCCAATAACTAAAGGCCTGGGTAAAGAATCTTCCCAGTGGGTCCCGGTATCTGTGAAATATCTAATTTTTATCCCAGATGAGGTCCCATAAGTGGTTTACATATACCATTGGGGTTCTTTCCTCAACATCAGTTTACACTAAGAATTTGGGCACCCAAAAGGAGGTCGACTACAAATCTGTTTCCCCTCAGGCTTCTACAGATACCTTACAGGATTGTGGGATTTTCTGTTATCACTTTGAAGCTTCTATTCTGGTGTGTTCTCTCCAATATCAATCATTGACTACAGCTACTAGCTCTCCCATATCATAATTTGATCCAGTGATTAGCTCTCCACTAACAATTTAACTAGTTGATATCGATTAGTTTTTTAAAAGGAATATTTAATAGGAAGTTATAGCAAAGGCAGAAAATTCATTTTTTCCAATAGTAGAGCTTTACTATCCTCACTACCATCTCATTCCTTATGGAGACATGATTCAAATTTTAATGGGTTGCTACAAACCATTTGCTGTACGGAATTTACTTCCCAATGTGGCATAGCCCCTCGAACAGTTCCTCCCATGCTGCCATATATCCACTGCCACGCCGGAAAGTATTATTCCTTGGAGCTGGTGCCTCATCAGGCTCAGCTGCCAGCAAACTCTAGTATGGACTTCAATTCCTGGATCCCTGTTGCTTTACTGACCTCTTGAAACTCTTAAGGTTGTAACCTAGACCATTCCTTCTCCAACACTCATTCACCTGGAATGGAAAGAATGGAAAAACAACTGAAAATAGCTAGAAAGAATTAAACATAACAGAGATAGAAAACAGCATGCCATTTTCTGATGCCTTCATTTTTTCCTGGTTGGAGAGAGTAGGCTGGTGGTACTTCTTCTACCCAGACACTTATAACAGTTATTGCCTTGATGACCACTAAAGAAGACGAGAGGCCAGTTTGTTGGTTAATGCCTTTTGTATGCAAACAGCTACAGATCAGATGTCAATCAAGAGTTTCTTCAGTATTCATTAAGCAGACAAGAAATAGAGAATTCCCATGCATACTGAGTTGGATAGCTGGCCCTCTTCATCCCATATCATCATGAACTTTTAGAAGTAGGTTTACCAAATATCCCTGTGTTTCCCCTATGTGGTATTGGACAAGTCAAATCACTTCAAGACAATTCAAGCGGCACCTTCTTCGTGAAACTTGAGACTGATGAATTGCATGATTGGGAAGAAGTCCAGAACCTATGTGGCCAACTTTTTTCGTGGTCTTTTTTTGTGGAGGCTCAAAGGAGTTGGATAGACCTTGGCTTGAACCTGTTTCTTCCCTGGGTTCTCTACTCTCTCTCTCTCTCTCTCCCCATATATTTTGGCATATTTTCTCCAGGCTTGTTGTGGCTCCAGAAGGTAAAAATAGGACAATGGGAGGTAGATTCTTATTTAATATAGGAAAAAGTTCCTAGAAATAGATCAGAATAAAAGTAAAATGGCCTGCCTCAGGGAATTTCCTATCAGTGGTAAGAGCCAAACAGAAAACTGGGATATTACAAAGGAATTCTGTCATGTGTTACCAGCTGGCTAGCTGACCTCTGAGTTCACCTCCAATGGATCATAAGACTAGAGAAATTAGTCTTTTTGCATATAACAAGCCAGAAACATTTTACTTTGCTTAGATATAAATATAGAGTATGTCATACACATATACATATTTCAGTGGGGATTAGATCTGCCATTTCATTGTTGTATGGTTCTCCCATTGAGTAAACTCTCATGCAGGTGGATACTTGCTTCTAATTTTCTTGTCTTAGAGAATTACTTGTAGCACTAAGGCATAAAGAGACTTGTCCAGCTACATACAGTCAGTATGCATCAGAACCAGGACTTCCACAATCTTTTCCCTCACTCAGATTTCTTTTCACTATGTCACGCTTCATCTCTCATATATTTTGTTGTTTTGTTGAGCAGCATTACTATAAATGGTGTTTGGCTTTAGTTCTCATAGGGTCAGTTCAAAGGAAATCCAGGATGTTGTTGACTAGAGGAAACAGTACAGGAGGTACAGAAAGGCGGATGTGGAGACAAAGGGGAAAATAAAGAATATATTTAATTCTGAAGAGCATTGTCATATATCCTTAGCAAGTGCAAGCCATGTGTGTGATCATCATAAAAACATGGGTGAACATGAGGATGTAATTATAAGCCTCAGGATTAAATACTATATTTACTTATATTAAGTAAAATGAAGAAATGTGGTGCTTTGCCATACCATATTACACAACAACAGGTGGGCATAGAAGGAATGTTCTAGAAATTTCCAAAGTGCTCTAAAAAGGGTGGTGGAGTGGGTTTTAAAGGAGACCTCTCAATGAAGTGTTTGAGACAGTTTCCTTCAGTTCTGGAAGAATGAAACAACTCATTACACTTCATCTTCTAATTTAAAGCAGTGGTCTCCAAAGTGGAGACCAAGAATCACTTCAAAAAGTCAACAAGCATTTAATAAATTCTTATTATATTCCAAACAGTGATAAGCTGGGAATAAAAATACATTTGGTCAGTCAAAATGCATTTATTAAATGTCTCCTGTGTGCCAGACACTCTACTGAGTTCTGGAGTTACAAAAAGAGGGAAAAGATAGTCCCTGTCCTCAATGAGCTCACAATCTCATGAGAGAGATAGCAAACTATCAAATATGTTTGTACATATACATATACAGAATATATAGCACATATATAGCATAGTATATACATATACAGAATATATAGCAAACTATCAAATATGTTTGTACATATACAGAATAAATAAGAAATAATTAACAGAGAGAAGGTACACAATTGAGAGGGAAAGACTTCTTGTAAAAGGTTTGATTTAATTGGGACTTTAAGGAAGCTGAGGGAAGAGATGAGGAGGGGAGCATTCGAGGCATGGAGGATAGCCAGAGAAACTGCCCAGAGCTGTGAGATGGGTTCCTTGTTTGGAGAACAGCAAGGAGACCAGTGCCACTGAACAGAGGAGCATGTACTGTGTATGGGGGTGGGTGGGTGGGTGGTAAAAGGTGTTAGAAGACTGGAAAGGTGGGTAGGTGGGATTTCATTATAAAGGGCATTGAACATAAAATAAAAAGTTTTACATTTGATCCCCGAGTTTATAGGAACCACTGGAGTTTATTGGGAAAGGGGGAAATGACAGGGTAGACTTAAATAAACCCAATCATTTATTTATTAAATAACTATTTTATGACATCATGCTAAGTGTTTTAAATATATTATCTTATTTGGTCCTTGCAACAACCCTGGAAGGTAGATACTATTATTTTTTCCCCATTTTTTACAGTTGAGGAAACTGAGGCAGAAAGAGGCAGGGTTACACAGCTATTAAGTATTTAAGGCCAAATTTGAACCCAGAACTTCTTGACTATATACACCCAGTGCTCAATCCACTGAGCCAACTTCTACCCCAAATTTAATCCACATAGTCACCTAACTTCTTAAATATAAGCAGAAACACAGTCTCTTTCCTCAAGCTTAAATTCTAGTGGAAGAAAATCCATAAAAAGGAACTGCAAAGAGAAGGGGGTGGTGAGGTGAAAGTATAAGGTTTGAGGTATGAGAGAAAGTTGGAGTACAACCTGGAGAGAAATGAAGACATTCTTGGCTTGAGAACTCTCCTTATATGGAGGTTCTGGGAAGAGCCATCCAATTATAGAGAAATGCTTCCAGGGCAGAATGTACTTACAATGTGTGAATTCCAGCGCTGGAACAAACTTCCAGAATGAAGGATTTTCTCAGACAAAATGCAGCCTGGGGAAGAATGAGCCCTTGGGGCGTCATCTGACCCTAAGGGTGACAGTGATCACTCAGAAGACAGTTCTGATCTCTCACCAACAATGATAATCAGCAAGATTCAAACTCAGATGTTGTAGACTCAATGTTTTATACTCTACTGTAGCACTTATCTGCCTCTCAAAATGGCTATACCTTTTCTTCTCACCACCACTCACACATACATACTTTGCCTCCTCCCTCCCTGTTCATGTTCCTACGCTCCTCATTTTTGAGCAAGGATTTGGCCAGTCAAGCGAGTTAGAAACCGATTGCTATTCAGGCACCCACAACAATAGCTACACAGGTGCCACTGGGAAATTACACACACACTCAGAATACATGCCTGCCTCCAGCTCCTTCTACCTCCCAGAATACCTAGTGGTTGCATCACTCCTCCATCAAGGGGTGGGCACTGCGCTCCAAGCAGTGACGGATGAATAATGGCCTTGACCATCTTTTTGGTTGCTGTTCTTATTATTCTTGTTTGAGATGGGACTGTGTGAGTTGCACATGATGAGATCACCTGATTGAGTTGTTCATCAAATTACATTTCCCTCCCCTTTTATCTTTCTTCCAAACTTCACTTTTATTGTTAAGGACAACACCATCTTTTCTTTCACTCTGGTTCAAAACCTCTGTGTTACCCTATTTCCTTCCAGAAGTGTACTGATAAATGTTTAACAATTGAACATCTGGGGAAAATGTGCATACAACATCTATAAATTTAATTTGAATTATTAGAATTTTATTCAGACTTTCTTAAGCCTATGCAATCAACAAAACAATAAGTCAAGAACTGATCTGTAGCATTTGCCAATTTCTGAAGTGTTAATACTCATATTGAAACTTCTACAATTGGGAGCTTTCCTTATTCAAGTTGATTTCAGCATACACCTGTACCTCTTCCCACATATCCAAACATTTGTCAAATATTGTTTCTATGTCTACCACATCACTTGAATAAGTCCCTTTCTCCCACCTTATTTCATGTTCCCATCACTTCTTTCCTGAACTTAGTTAGGGGTCTTTTTGCTGAGTTATGAGACTTCTTGCCTAAAGTCTCTCTGCATTCCAATCCATTCTCTACAGAGTAAACACAGTGATTTTCTTAAAGGTAAAGTCTGATCATATCACTTCTCTACTCAATAGTTATATTTATTTCATCCTTTTAAAATTTCTAATCATCAAGTATTCCTTTTTTATTAGTTTCATAAAGCATGTAATAATTAGCACAGTATTATATAAATACAATTAAAAGATAAATATTTACATGTTGAGGATGATGCTCAAAAATATTTTACTTGTGAGAGCATTATAAGAAAATTCTGATGCAGAAAGCCCTCTTCTAGGGTTCCAAATTACTCTTTGTCTTCATTGTCAGGATAAGTTAGTGAGGGAAGATTAGATACAGGATCAGAGGAAAGACATGGCATCTGTTCCATTGCCGAATGGTACTGAAATCCAATAAGTTTCTCTGCAAGTTCTCCTTGTCAATATTTCAAGTAGGTATTTCAGTACGGATTATGTTAAATCTTGGGTCAAATCCTATATATGTCATATAGATTCATAGGCCATTAGAATGGAATACAGCATAGAGTTTAAAATGCTATTCATTAAGGAATCTCTTTACAAAAGTTCTTTCTCATATTGAGATAAATTCTTCCTATACTGTAGTTTCCATCTATTAGTCTTAGTTCTGCTATAAGAAATAACAAATAACAAATCTGCTTCCCTTTCCTCCCCAGATGATTGTCCTAATGTCAAAAGGTTGTCCAGGATTATCCCTAGAAAGAGAATCTGTAGTATGTACTAACTGCTCCTTTAAGATCCTATGATGTCTGGTGGTCTAAAATCAGCAAACTTGTTACTCCATGAACTCCATGTTAGCAACATGTTTGGAGATAGGAAAGGATAACTGGGATGTTGCAAAGGGCATGGGCAGCATACCCTATACATAGTTTAGGGAAACAGATGTTTAAAGCCAATCTTTCACTGCCTTCAGTGTTGGAGTACCTTGCTCAGAACAGTTTATCCTCATGAGACAATCACAATCCCAAGTACAGCTTATGGGAGAAAAGTAAGACACATGACAGGTAATAACAACAATAATGATGACAATAACAGTGATGACTACAACTTATAGAATATTTAAAAGGTGTGTAAAGTGCTTTATTGACATTATTTGACATACTCACTTGATCCTCAAAACAAAATTGAGGTAGGCGCTATTCATTCATTCATTTATTCACAAATGTATGTATGTATTTATCTAACCATTCATTTACTTATTTATTTATTCATTTATTAATTCATTTATCTACTTATTTATCTATTTTTTATTAGTTAATTTGTTTAATGGGACTATGGTTTCATCTATGTAGGTAGCTCCTGGTAAGGAACTTCCTCTACCAATGCAGATTGGTTGTTCTTGAAGAGGACCATGACATCAGGAAGGTGATGTCATGACCTGCATGTGAATTGGATTTAAGTGAGGCAGGGCTATGCAAAGTCACCAGCCTAGATTTCTCCTCTGGAGTCATCTGGGTCCAGTGGCAAGATATAGATAAAGAAGACTAGAGATGATCCAAGATGCAGTGGGAGACCTTGGCCTTTTTTAGCTAAGGTTTTTCCAAGGTCTCAGTTTGTCTGAGGCAATATCCATTCAGTGAATAAGGCTAGGTAAAATTGAAACAAAGTATGGCCTCTTTTACCTAGTTAAGAAAAAAAATCAATCTGGGAGAAGACCTTCAGGGTTTCTGGTCCAAACAGAAACAATTGCTTCTTACACTCACTCAGCCATCAGAACCCAAACAATGACCCAGTAAGGCTTGGACTGGAAATTATTGTTGGCCTGTCAATGAGAGCCAGAGTGATTTGTGTTTAAGGCATGGTTAATAAAAAAGAAATTTAGCTTGTAAACCCTGTTGACCTGAAAGTTTGGTTAAAAGAGGCAAACAAGCTAGCTAACATATATTAATATTATTAATTATTCCCTTAAAGCAAGCAGAATACATACATGTATGGAGCCAGGTGAAATCTGACTGTCTGAACAAAAGAATGAGAAGGCTTAAATGCATTTCAGCACAGTCTCAACTCAATATGTCTGTGTCACTCAAAATTTACGATCTCCATATATGTTTAATCACAGTATAAGAAAAGAATTTCTTAATTGGATAGGTTGTAAATACAGTAAGACAAGAGAGTTGACAAAGTGTCAATTAAAAATTATGATCCAGGACATCTATATTTACTTTATCTTTAAATACCGTAACATAGTATATGTCTATAAAATACTAAGATAAGAAAAAGTCAAATTATTCAAATATTGTTTTGGTTTTAGGGTCTTCCTTAATGGCCATAGGCAGAGAATAGAATGCTCTTAAGTCAGCCCCACCTGGGCTTGTTACATAAGAAGAGGTATTCTCTGAGTTTACTCAGAGAACAAAGAGGCTGTTAGGTCCAGGCTCTTCATTTGGTTGATTAGTTCAGGCTCTGGCCCTTACTGAAGTTATTAAATTGATATTAAATGATTATCAACCTCAAGATATCTTGCTAGGTTTCAGTGATAAAAATTTGTATATTTCTATTTCTTTTGGGCAGAGCACTCACAGATAAGGGTATGATTCCCTATGTGGACAAAGGGTAAAGAGGAAGCAAGAGAAGGAAGGAAGGAAGGAAGGAAGGAAGGAAGGAAGGAAGGAAGGAAGGAAGGAAGGAAGGAAGGAAGGAAGGAAGGAAGGAAGGAAAGAAGGAAGGAAAGAAGGAAAGAAGGAAAGAAGGAAGGAAGGAAGCATCTCTATTGTTCAAGTAGAACTGACCAGTTGGGTCTCAGTGGGACAGTTACTCAAAGGTTGTTGTTTGTCCTTCGTTCTTGAAGAGGAGCATGACATCAGGAAGGTGATGCCATAACTTGCAAGTGAACTGGATTTAAGCGAGGCAGGACTGTACAAAGTCACCAGCCTCACTCTCTCCTCTGGAACCATATGGGTTCAAAGGCAAGATATAGATCAGGATGTCTGGGGATGGCCCTGGATGCAGTGGGAGACCTTGGCCTTTTTTAGATAAGGTCTTTCCCAGGTCTCAGTTTGTCTGAGGCAATGCCCATTCAGTGATTAAGCCTAGGTAAAATTGAGGCAAAGCATGGCCTCTTTTACCTAGTCAAAAAAAATTAATCTGTCAGGGGACAGAGACACTGACAAGTTAAATGACTTGGCAAGTATCACTCAGCCAGTATATATTGGAGACAGAATTTAAATTCATGTGCTTCCCACTGTTATTCTCCCCCCTCCCCCCACACTTCTAGTTTTCTAAGGACCATGGAAGAGGGAACTAGAAATGCAGAATATCCCTGATTCTGCTGGGCCTGAGATTTACTTACTCTCTTGAGTAGTTTTCACAGGATTATGTTATGTCTTTCTCTAATATATCATAGAAATTGTTTGATAACAATCATAATTATTCTTTGCCTCTCCTTTTTTCTTCTTTTTCCTACTAAAAACTTCCTGAAAAATAAAAGTAAAGCTGAAGAAAAAAACTGATTATCAAATTAGACCATAAGTTAAAATTTAAGTCCATAAATTGAACATAGATTGAAATAACAATGGTATGTATAAAAAGCTAATGATGTAATGTGAATGATCCAGAAAAAAATCTACTTCAATTAGCATTAATAAGTTCTTTTCTGATCAATGATGTTAATAACTAACAGAAATACTTCATGTATTCATACATACATTAGGTATCTATTCTTTTAATAATTGAATAGCTATTTATTTTTCTATACTCTTCCAAGAAATAGAAGACCTAGTCTTTGCCAAGATCTATACCCTAATTAGAGACAAGTATGTACATATCTATAATCTAAGTCTATAGATATTTATGTCTCTCATTGTGAATGTATCTATCTATATAAATGTGTGTGTGTGTGTGTGTGTGTATGCAGATAGATGAAAACAATTTTAATTGTAAGTGGTGAAGTGGATACAATGCTAGACCTGGATATTTTTATTATTATTGCTAATAATAATAAGTAACATTTATATAAAGCATTAAAGTTTGCAATTTTTTAAAAAGTAAAATTTTATTTTTCCCAATTACATGAAAAACAATTTTTAACATTTGTTTTTAAAAAATTTGAGTTCCAAATTCTCTCCCTCCCAGCCCCTTGGTTGAGAAGGCAAGCAATTTAACATAGGCTATGCATGTGCAGTTATCCAAAACCTAGTTCCATATTAGTCATGTTGAAGAAGAGAACATACAAAAATTTATTTAAAATTATAAGAATTTAAATTTCATTCAGACTCTATCAGTTCTTTCTCAGGAGGGAGATAGCATTTTTCACCAAAAGTAGTTCAGAGCTGTCTTAGATTGTCATATTGCTGAGAATAGCTAAATCATTCACAGTTGATCATCATACAATATTGCTGTTATCATGTAAAATGTTCTACTGGTTCTGCTCTCTTCACCTTATATAAGTTCATGTAAGTCTTTCCAGGTTTTTCTGAGACCATCCTCCTCCTCATTTCTTATAGCACAATAATATTTCATCACAATCATATACCACAACTTGGTCAGCCATTCTGCAATTGATGGGTATCCCTTCATTTTCCAATTCTTTGCTACCACAAAAAGAGTTGTTATAAATATTTTTGTATATATAGGTCATTTTCCCTTTTTTTCCTTGGGATACAGACCTAGTAGTGGTGTTGCTTGGTCAATGGTATGTATGCATGGATTTTTTCAGCCCTTTGGGCATTGTTCCAAATTGCTCTCCAGAATGGTTGAATCACTTTGTAATTCCACCAATAGTGCATTACTGTCTCAATTTTCCCATGTCCTCTCCATTTGTCATTTTTTTCTGTCACATTAGCCAGTTCTATAGATATGAGCTAGTACTTCTGTGTTTTAATTTGCATTTCTCTAATCAGCAATGAATTAGAGCATTTTTTTCATATGACTATAGATAGCTTTGATTGCTTCATCTGAAAACTATCTGTACATATCCTTTGACCATTTATCAATTGGGGATTGGCTCTTATTTTTTTTTATAAATTCAACTCAGTCCTCTATATATTTATATATGAGGCCTTTATCAGAGAAACTTGCTGTAATTTTTTTCGCAGTTATGATTTACTGTGTATTTCCCTCCAACCTCACTTCCACCTGTTTATCTTACTCTCTCATTTTATCATGTACATCCTCATGTACATGTTTTGCTTCTGACTACCACCTTCTGCTATCTTCCTCCCTTTTAACCCCCACCCCTTTTCTAATCACCTTCTCCTCTACTTTCCTGTAGGCTAAGATGTATTTCAACATCCAAACGAGTGTGCATATTATTCCCTCTTTCAGCCAATTCTGATGAGAGTGCTCCTGCCCAGCTCCCCCATCTTCCCCTCCACCGTAAAAGCTCTTCCTTTCAAGCCTTTTTTATGTGAGATAGATAAGTTACCACATTCTAACTCTCCCTTTCCCTTTCTCCTAGCATATTCCTCTTTTGTACCCCTTAATTTTATTTTATTTTTCAGACATCATCCCATCATAGTCAACTTACACTCATGCCCTCTGAGTATATAGACTCTTTCTAACTGCCAATAATGATAAAGTTCTCAGGAGTTATATGTATTATCTTCCCATGTAAAAAATGAACAATTTAACTTTGAGACTTATGATTAATCTTTCATGTTCACCTTTTTATGCTTCTCTTGAGTCTTCTGTTTGAATGTCAAATTTTCTACTCAGCTCTGATATTTCCACCAGAACACTGAAAGTTTGCTATTTCATTGCACATCCATCCCTCCTCTCCTACCCTGCCCTGCCATGGATTATACTCAGTTTTTCTGATTAGGTGATTCTTGGTTGTAAAACCAGCTCCTTTGTCCTTTAGAATATCATATTCCAGGCCCTCCAATCATTTAATGTAGGAGTTGCTAAATCTTGTGTTATTCTAATTGTGACTAGATGATATTTGAATTGTTTCCTTCTGGCTGCTCACAATATTTTCTCCTTGATCTGGGAGCTCTGGAATTTGTCTATAATATTCCTGGGAATTTTCATTTTGGGATCTCTTTCAGGAGGTGATCAGTAGATTCTTTCAATTTCTATTTTACCCTCTGGTTCTAGTATATCAAGACAGTTTTCCTTGATAATTTCTTGAAAGTTGGTGTTTAAGCTCTTTTTTTGATCATGTCTTTCAAATAGTCCAATAATTCTTGAATTATCTCTCCAGAATCTATTTTCTAGGTCAGTTGTTTTTTCCAGTGAGCTAAAAGGGGAACTACAAATTAATCTTTGCAAATATTCTTATCCAGGAGCTCTCAAAGCATGGTAGCCAACTGGACGGTAGTTCAGGGACTCAAGATAAGGACATGGTCATATACCGGGTACGGTTGTCAAAGCTGTTCTTTTACAAGAAACAGCAACATACGTATGCAGCATATTGAATGAGGTAGAATATTTCATTGGGCAGAAGTGGGATACTATGCATTCTAGGAAAGAGAAGGTGAGGAGGAACAAAGGAACAAAGTAGTGGAAGTGAGAAAGGATGTTCAGCAAACAGTGAACTAGAGTAGACTTTCTCTCTTTGCATCTCTGTAAGTGTCTGAGTAGCGAGGGAAAGTTCAACTCAATGAGTTATAACAATAATAATAGCATTTATATAGTGCTTTAAACTTTGCAAAAACACTTTGCATATTATCTCTTTTGACCCTTACAAAGACCCTATGAGAGAAATGCTATTTTAATTCACATTTTATAGATAAGGAAACTGAGGTACTGAAAAGTTTAAGGGACTTTCACAGGGTCACATAGTTTGTGTCGGAGGTTATCAAGTCTGAGATTTCAAGTACCACACTCTGTCCACATTTTCCCTAGTGCCAGAGTTATTTCCTTAAGGTTAATTTTGCAAGATGAATTAATTTTTTCAGTCCACCAGATGGCTTCCTTACAAACTTGAGGACGTGAGTTGAAAGGGAGATTAGATCTCAATTTGATATGGAAGAATCAAAGCATGGTATGAAAAAGAGAAGTCTAAATTCCAAACAAAAGACTCTAGTTCCTGTCTCAGTTCAAGAACAAATTACTGATATGACCTTAGGCAAGCCACTTCACATTTCGTGGTCTCAGTTTAAAAATTTGTAAAAAAAATTGAGGTTGGAGTGTATGATCTTGTAAGTCCCTCTCAGCTCTAGAAAAACACTTTTCCTAAAAGCAGAGGTCTAGTATCTTAATATATATATTCCAACTTTCTGATTCTTTAGTTGAGCAGCAACATTATTTGTTTTCCATGAATAGTATTATTTTTCCAATTACATATAAAGATAGTTTTCAACATCTACTTTTATAAGATTTTGAAGTGAAAATTTTTTCTCTCCTCCCTCCTCAAGAAAGCAAGCAATCTGATACAGGTTACATGTGTACAATCATATTAAATGTATTTCCACATTGGTCGTGTTGTAAAAGAAGAATCAGAACAAAAGGGAAAAACCACGAGAGAAAAAAACCAACAAAAAAAGAAAATAGTATGCTTTGATCTGCATTCAGACTCCATAGTTCTTTCTCTGGATGTGGATAGCATTTTCCATCATGAGCTTTTGGAACTGTCTTAGATCTTGGTATTGCTAACAAGAGCTAAGTCTATCAAAGTTGGCCATTGCGCAGTGTTGCTTTAACTATGTACAATGTTCTCCTGGTTCTGCTCGCTTCATTCAGTTCATGTTAAGTCTTTCCAGGTTTTTCTGAAATCTGCCTGCTCATTAATTCTTATAGTACAATAGTATTTCATTACATTCATATACCACAACTTGTTTAGTCATTCCCCAATTGACGGGCATTGATTTTCAGAGTGAAGTGAGCAGAACCATGGTTTTTGCCTTTTGTTCTGATTCTTTCACAACATGACAAAAATTTGGAAATATGTGTAATGTGACTGTACATCTATAGCCTATATCAGATTGCTTGCCATCTTCAGGAGGGGGTAGAGAGGTGGGAGGGAGGTAGAAAAAATTTGAAATTTTAGATCTTATAAAAGTGAATGTTGAAAACTATTTTTACATGCAATTAGAAAAATAAAATTCTATTAAATAAAAAAGTGCTTATTTTGTAAAAAGGAAAGTAAGACCATCCCTGCTCTGAAGGGGCTCTCATTCTCATAGGGAAGACAACATATATATGGAAAATTTCAGCTGCAAGTTGGATGGAAAGGCTCCACGGTCAATAGGGTGGAGCATCAAAACAGACGTTAAGGCTTCTTCTTTAATATCATTCCCATTAATAAAATGATACCAGTTTCTGATGTTGAACTATTTGACAATGCCAAGAACTTCAGTGGCAAGAACTTTTTTTTTCTGGGTCTTCAGTAGCTTTGACTATAGCCCTTGCAGGAGCAGTTGCCAGCTTGTATCTCTGCTTCCCTGCTGTATCCAGTTTCCCAGGGTGTGACTGAGGGCACTGGGCTGGAAACTTTTTTGAGTTCAGTCAGGGTCCTGGACTGTCTCCATCAGGGTTTGAGGGGAGATAGTAGTAAAGGTGGTGATGATGGTCTGACTTGCCTGGCACATGCTGCTTTCTATGTCTAGCTCACAGTACCTTATTGCTAGTCTATAGCTATTCTATGAATATTCATGTTAATGGAAAATAAGCATCTATGCTATCAATGTTAAATTTTTACAAAATTTATTTCTACTGAAATGTACTTAATATATACACAACTAATGGGATTTAATTTAATCTTCTTTTAATGGACCAGAAGATGCTTTGAGGTTTTACCTTGTCTTGGGGTCATTTAAAACATTAGTTTTTTCAAATTATATATCATCTTTTAAAAAATCTGCTTATTTGAACTTTCTAGTTGTTAGGAAGTTGGATAAATAGAAATTTACTGTACAAACAAACCTCTGTGCATATAAACTATGAAGAAAGAAAAAATGTTTGAATGGCTTTTACAGAGGGGAATGTTTAGACATCTAAATTTTTTTCTTGTTTGCTTAGCAGTTTTTGAACTTTGAAAATCACCGTGCTGATGAAGTTAAATGAAACTGTAATTATAGCAACAACTCTGTAACATCCTTTAAAAAAATAACAATCTCTTCAGTGGAGGCCCCACTTTAGAGAGTTCATTTGGCTCTCAAAGCTGATAGGCCCTGAAATCAATTATATCTTAGTGACCAAATTGACTGGATATGCCACAGGCTGCTGGGGAAGAAGTGGGAATAAGCATTTAGATGATACTGACTATGTACCAGGCACTCTATTAAGCACTAGAAAACATGATGGAAGCCTCCTATCCTACCTTGGTTTGACCAAAGTCAAATTAAGTCAAATATTAACGTGTTAACTATGTGACAAGCAATGTGCTAAATTCTGGGGTTACAATGAAAGGCAAAAACCCAAAATGAACCCCCACCTCTCCCCCCAAAAAGTTGTTCTCATGGAGCTCACACTCTAATGGATGGGAGAACAGGCAAACAGATATACGGACAGAAAAGAAGGAAGGCATTAGAATTAAGGGTGATATCCAACTAAGGAACTTGCACTAACACAACTTTGTAGAGTGCCCATCTAAGAAAATCCTATGGTGTCTGGAATCTGAGAGG
Source organism: Phalanger gymnotis (assembly GCA_028646595.1). NCBI lineage: Eukaryota > Metazoa > Chordata > Mammalia > Diprotodontia > Phalangeridae > Phalanger > Phalanger gymnotis. The sequence continues at coordinate 730,753,375 of CM053622.1, read as the reverse complement.
AATCTTATAAGGGACCATCAACGGCAAGATTGAGGGTGGTTATGACAGCATTCAGACCAGGGGACCCCATGCCAACAGGGCTCCAGAGTCATAAAACTCAGTTCTGAGACTTCATGGAGAAACATGAAGATCCTGGGATCTGAATCTCATTTACTTATGAGATCCTGAGGTCAAATCAGGAATCCAGGTGATGCTGGTTATAATCATCTAGGCCAGGTTGGGGAACTTGCAGCCTCAAGGCCACATGTGGTCTTCTAGGTGCTCAAGAGTGGGCCTTTGGCTGAATCCAAACTTCACAGAACAAGTCTCCTTAATAAAAGGCTTTGTTCCATAAAACTTGGACTCAGTCAAAAGGCTACACACCTAAGGACCTAGAAGGCCACATGTGGCTTTGAGGGAGGAGGTTTCCCACCCCTGGTCTAGACATTGAGACTTTCTAAAAATAGGCCTAATTCTTACACTGTAGGCATGCTGGTCAAAGAACAGCAAAGACTAAGCTTAACCTTGGCACACATTCATAATTCAGGAACCAAAACTGGAATGATAAGCAAATTAAGGAAGATATATACCACTTTAATGAATGTTAATAGACCCAGAGATACTGAAAAAATCCAATCTAGAAGGAGAGAGTAATTTAATAATAGTGATAGAGACTTGAAGGAAAAAAAAGTTCCACAAGAGTAACATGAATACTTAGAAGAAATGAAGTTGAAGAGGAAAAAATGAAATAAAAGCCATGGAGAAAAGAATTGGAAGGAAAATAAATCACTTAGAACAGAAAGTAGTAAAATTTACCCAAATAATAGACTCACTGAAAACTGGAAATTGAATAGAAATCAGTGATTCTTTAAGACAGCATTAAATAATAGAACAAAATCAAAAGACTGAAAAAATGAAATAAGTGACTTATCTAACTACCTACACAATCTAGTCAGCATTTCATCATGTAATAAACCTTATTCAAGACATTGGCTGCTCCTGATCTTCTGCAGAGCACTTCAGCTGTCCTGCAATTGCAAAGAGAAGTTGTGCCCATCATTGTTTCCACGGAATACTGGATAAACACAGGCTAGTTTGAAGTCCTAATGCACAGAAACAAGCAGAAATATTTAGTTGAATATTTATTTTTTCTGGTATTAATGAATACACCTCATCATGAGACAGCAATCTTTGCATGTCTATCACTCAGAGAAAGTGAATTCTTAGGAAATGTACTTCGATTTAGTTACCATACATTCATGTAGGCACGCTTACCCCTTGGCAAAAGTATTACTGGGAAAAATTGCCTATTCCTTTTCCACCTATGTCATCTGTTTTTAATGGCTCCCCTCACCCAAGTGCCATTATCCTCATACTGTTTTCTTATTCTGTTTGCCTTCCACATTGTACATACAAAACTGCTTGTTGAATCAAGTTACATATATATATGTATATATAAAATAAATTCTACTTGTCACTTTAATAACTGGCCTATTTGTCTATGTTTCCTTCTAAACTTCTCTCTGTACTCCTTTTTATATTTCATCTTATGGTTCAATGATCCTCTGCTGTTTTCTTTCTTTTTTACCCTTTTTTCCTTTGTTTCTCTTTTTCTCTTTGATATCACCATTTCTACCTTTTCTCCCTCCACTCTACTGCCTAGTAAAAATAGAAAGAAAAAAACAAAACACTTGTAGCAAGTAAGAAGTAAAATAAAATGGCCAGTGTCTAAAAATATATGCCTCCTTCCACATTTAATCCATTATCTCTCTGTCAGGAAATAAGTAACATGTTCCATCACAGGCTATCTCCAGTCATCCTGATATATATCTTGCTACTGAACCCAGATGGCTCTGAAGGAGAAAATGAGGCTTGTGACTTTTTATTGCCCCCCCTCACTTAAATTCAGTTCATTTGCAAGTCATGGCATCATTTTCCTGATGTCATGGTCATCTTCAAGAATGAAGGACAAACAACAACTTGTGAATAATTTAAGCTGCTTCACTAGGGATCTAACTGGCACTTTGCGGTTGGACGACATAGCTCCTTTCATTCTTTTGTTTGTCCATTCTTTCTTTCTTTCCTTCTGTCCTTCCTCAGTTCCTTCCTCTTTACCTCCCTCCTCCCTTCCCTTCCCTTCCCTTCCCTTCCCTTCCCTTCCCTTCCCTTCCCTTCCCTTCCCTTCCCTTCCCTTCCCTTCCCTTCCCTTTCCTTTCCTTTCCTTTCCTTTCCTTTCCTTTCCTTTCCTTTCCTTTCCTTTCCTTTCCTTTCCCTTCCCTTCCCTTCCCTTCCCTTCCCAGATTGATTTTTTTTAATTAGGTAAAAGGGGTCATCCCTTGGCTTATTTGTTATCTAGCCTTAATCACTGAATGGGCATTGCCTCAGACAAACTGAGACCTGGGAAAGACCTTAGCTTTAAAAGTCCAACATCTCCCACTGCATCCAGGGCAATCCCTAGTCATCCTGTTCTATATCTTGCCACTGGACCCAGATGGCTCTGGAGGAGAAAGTAAGGCTGGTGACTTTGCACAGCTCTCCCTCACTTAAATCCAATTCACTTGTAAGTCATGATATCACCCTCCTGATATCACGGTCCTCTTCGAGAATGAAGGCCAAAGAACAACGGCATGCTCCATCATAAAACTTAGGCAGATGTGGTTGTCCTACACTTTGATCAGAGTTCAGAAAGCTTTCAACATATGTTTTTCTTCATAATGTTGTCGTTGTATAAAGTGTGCTACTAGTTCTTCTCACATCTTTCTTCTTCCTTTGATACTTCCCAAGATTCTCTGGAATCTTGTCCTTTTTTAAAAATCTTATATGGGCACAATAGTATTCTATTACATGTATGTAATATCACAATTTATTCAGCCATTCCTTAATTAATGGCAAGACCCTTAGTTTCCAGTTCTTGTGTTTTCTTTTTCTTTTCATTCCTACCCCTCTCGGGACCAATTAGTTATTTTTCTCCTATTTACTCCTTGGAATTATCTACCTTGCAACCTCCTCCTCACCCCAGCCCCCTGCAGATCTCTCTATTTTCCCTGGTTCCCATATTGAGTGAGATGTATTTCTACACCAAACATTTTGTGTGTATAAATGTACATGTGTATAAATATATGTTCAATCCTCCTTTTGTCATTTAGATAAGAATAAGCTTCATCTGATGCTCACTCTTCCACTTCTCCATGTTTGTAAAATTTTCTCATACATTCCAAGTATGAGAAATGGTAAATTCTACCCCCTTCTTTCCTTCTAGATTAGTATAATCCTTGTTATCTTCCCTTTTTCTCACTCCTAAAATTCTCAAAACAGAGTGAATTCACTAACTAGATCTTCAATTTTTCTTAATTACCTCCCTCAGCATCCTTTGAAGACATTACTGTTCTAAGGGTATGCCTTTCATCTTTTCCTATTAGAAATACAAGTATTTATAATCATACAGTCCTTTCCAAGTGCTCCAAAAATTGTGTAAGTTTTTTTCCTTCCTATGATATAATTGAGCAGAGAGAATTATCTTTAATTTAAAAAATGAATCATGAGCCTTTGGATATAGTACTTTACAAGGACATACTCTGGGACCTCTTTGATTCATTCAGCATTTATTAACTACCTACCATATGCAAGGAACTCTACTAGAAGAGAGATGTATAAGAACTTTATAATCTAACTGGAGTAGCTAAGAGAAAAGACATCTCATTCCTAAGTCATTGGTGGGGGGAAATACTCTGTAGTTCTGATGGATGATAATGTTCATATGTATACACAGGTGTACAAGTACAGAGAATGAAATTTGTGTTTATTGCTGCAAAAAATATCCACAAAGGTATTTTTGCCCCATTGCGATAGCCTATGTCATTGCTGATACCTACTTACAAATGTCAAACCCTATATGCTTGAAAATAGGAAAAGATAAACAACCAGGAAAAGAGATCAGATAGAAGTTGTTGATTTGAGACTCAAATATTTGTTCCATTTCATGCCAAAGAAATTTAAACATGTTTGCAGTTAATGATTGCATTAACTCAAACAAGAGCATGATGTTTTAATTCTGTAATAAACAAAATTGAGTTGTTATTTAACGGAAATTAATTTCTGGCCTGCAGATGTAGCTGAATTCCTATGGCATAAGGTACATAAGATGCAAAATGAATTTTGGGAGAGTGATTGGAAGAATTTTCTATCCTAGGGAATGTCTGGTAGATTATTTGTTCTCTTTGCAAATAGATGCTAAACTACGGTCCATGTTTGGGGAAAACAAGAATAGCATGTCACAGTTACTGGAGATAATACAGATAAAAGATTTAAAAAATACATTAGAGAATGGACAATAAGACTTTTGGAAATGAACCCAAGGAAATAATTTTCTTGAAAGGAGAGAAGTTATTAAATAATATTTTTTAAATTTATTTTTAATATGTTTAGTTTTCAGCATTGATTTTCACATGCGTTTGAGTTACATTTTCTCCCCATTTCCACCCCCCCCCACTCCAAGATGGCGTACACTCTGGTTGCCC
>CM053622.1:730646884-730748379 GCA_028646595.1 Phalanger gymnotis | reverse complement strand
CTGGAGCCCTGCTTCCCTCTGCCACTTTGTGGGTTCTGCAGTTCTAGAATTGGTTCAGAGCCATTTTTTTATAGGTTTTTGGAGGGACTTGGTGGGGAGCTCACGCCAGTTGCTGCTTTCCAGTTGCCATCTTGGCTCTGCTCCGTTATTAAATAATATTGAAATTTATTTAAAATTAAAAAAACATTTATTAAATGCTTATGTAGCACTCTACTTGGGACCACTTCTCTAACCTGCACTGATTCGCATGGGTTGAGGTCCCCAGAAGGTCAATTGCCCACTCTTCCCTTCAGAGTGCTAGAAGTTGACCTGAGGGGCTGTGTTTTTAATGCTATAACATTGATATATGTCTTCTTTGTAATTAGTCAGTAGTTTAACTAGCAAAGGCATTCACTAAGATGGTATAATAAGAATAGTTGTTAATAAATATTTCCTTCAAAGCATACTCTTCCACAAAACACAGACAGTGGAAAGAGTGGGCTGAAATTTAGAGTATAAGAGTAGTAACATACACATGTAGGATGCACACATAGTAATGGGGTAACTCAGCTCTTGGCACTTTCTGACCTGACAGTTCTTTCTTTAAAATATATCCAGCAGAGGGGCAGAGCCAAGGTGGTGGAGTGAAAGCAGGGACTCACCTGAACTCTCTCACAAATTCCTTCAGATACCTCTAAAAAGCAAATCTAAACAAATTGGAGAGTGGTTGAATCCACTATGAGAAAAAGTGTGGCAGATTTCCATCCCAGGACAATTCAGAAGGTTGATGGGAAGGATTTGTCGCACCAGGCTGGGAAAGCATAGAGCTCATGAGATTACACCTGACCATAGCAGAGCAGGAGTGAGCCCTGGCAGACAGAATCATCAGCAGCAGTGGCAATTCCCAAACCTCTCAGTGCAGGATGGAGCTGTCAGAGCTTGGTGAGAGAGAAGCGCAGGGCCTGTGGCAGCAGCAGCAGCTACTTCAGGGCTATAAGCCCACAGACTAAATGTTTGAAAGTTACTTACTTGAATTTCTGGGCACCAAGATGGTAGAGTAAACCATAAGTGTTCTCATCCCCCCTTGTTGGCCTTGAAAAACCTGGAGAACATCGCCTCAGGAAAAATCCTGGAATAGTGGAGCCAGCAGAAGGGGTATAGCAGTCTTTTAGCTTGGGAGGCTAGGGAGATCGAAGGGAGGGGTCCCTCTTGCTGTGGCTGAAGGGGACCAGAACAGGGCAGGAGGTATTCAGCAAGCCCCACTTCAGTGGACCAGTGGGAGATCCTGATACCCAGAGGGATGGAGCCAGCAAGCACCAGCACCAGGTCTCCAGGCATGCCTTTGCACAGCCAGGAGAATCTGCAGACACCAGATCAGACCAGCTTCTACCAGCAGCTGAGTCTATCTGTGCTCGAGCACAGCCCTGGGGGAGGAAGAGACCTCCAGTAGCCAGACTACCCCTCCCCTATACCTCACACTGTGAGCTTCAGTGTAACCCTGGGGAAACTCAGAAAGATTTCACCTGGCCTTGACCTTGGCACAAACCAGTGAGCTCCAGCTTAGCACCAGGTGAGTTGCAGCATTACGTAGCTTCTAGCTAACAGAACCAGAAGCCACAGCACACAAAGCCAGTAACCACGCCCCTAGCTCCCAGCACAAGAAGCTTGGGACAGAGCCTCCTGTGCCCCAGAAGCAGAGATGTACTTTAAAATCCAGGAAAAAGGCAATCACAATGAACAAGAAGCAAACTAGAAAAGCAAAGACCATAGAATCTTACTATGGGGACAGGGAAGATAAAAAAACAAATTCAGAAGAGGACAGCATTGACACTATACCCACATCTGAAACCTCAAAAAGGAATATGAACTGGTCTTAAGCCCAAAGAGCATTCTTGGAAGAGCTCAAGGAGCATTTTAAAAACCAAATTAGAGAGGTAGAAGAAAAATTGACCAATTCTTTTAAAAATACAATGGACAAAATGGAAAAAAAAATTCAGTGCGGAGAACAAATCTTTAAAAAGTTAAATTGGCCAAATGGATAAGGTAGTACAAAACCTAGCTGGAGAAAATAACTCCTTGAAAAGTAAAATTGGTCAAATGGAAAAGGATGTACAAAGGCTAACTGAAGAAAACAATTCCTTGAAAAATTAGGATTGGGCAAGTAGAAGCTAATGACTCTACGAGGCATCCAGAATCAGTCAAACAAAATCTAAAGAATGAAAAAGTAGAAGAAAATGTAAAATATGTCATTGGAAAAACAACTGACCTGGAAAACAGATCCAGGAGAGATAATCTAAGAATTATTGGTTTACTGGAAAGCCATATGAAAAAAAGAGCCTAGACAGTATCTTTTAAGAAATCATCAAGGAAAATTTCTCTGAGGTCCTAGAACCAGAGGGTAAAATAGTCATCGAAAGAATCCACTGATCACCTCCTGAAAGAGATCCCAAATTGAAAACTCCAAGGAATATTGTAGCCAAATTCCAGAATTATGAAGTCAAGGAAAAAATAGTGCAAGCAGCCAGAAAGAGACAAATCAAATATTGTGGAACCACAGTCAGGATCAAACAGAACCTTGCAGCTTCTACACTAAAAGATCACAAAGATTGGAATATGATATTCCTAAAGGCAAAGCAGCTTGGACTACAACCAAGGATCAACTACCCATCAAAACTGAGCATAATCTTTCAGACAAGGAGATAGACATTTAATGAAATAAGGGATTTCCAAACCTTCCTGATGAAAAGGCCAGAGCTCAATGGAAATTTTGATCTTCGAATACAAGATGCAAGAGAGGCATAGATGCAAGACAGGTAAACAGGTAATAAAAAGAAAAAAAATAATAAAAGAAAAAAAACCTTGTTATTCAATAAAGGCAAACTGTTTACATTCCTATATGGGAAGATGATACTTGTTAATTTTGAGAATGGTATACTTATTATGACATTTAGAAAGGATATACATAGACAGAGAGTGTGGGTATAAATTAATTGATATGATGATTAAAAACCTAATTAAGGGGTGCAAAGGGATTGTAATGGGAGAAGAGGAAAGGAGGAGGAAGAAAAGGGCAAATTACATCACATGAAGAGGCACAAAAGCATATTATAGTAGAGGGAAAGAAGGGAAGGGTTTGAGCATTACTCTCATCAGATTTGGTTCAAAGAGGGAACAATGTACTCTCTTAAGTATAGAAATCTAACTTGCTCCACAGACAGCAGGAGGGGAAAGGAGAAAGAAAAAGGGGGTGTGGTTAGAAGGGAAGGAAGAAGCAGTAAGGGAAAATGGAAAGAAAAGGGAGGAGGGCTGATAGAAGGGTGGGAAAATTGAGGGAGGTAGTCAAAAGAGAATATAGCCAGCATTCCTCCCTGGTGCAAGGGATCATGCTCCATGAAGCTGCCTCCTCCCTTGGGTGATTATCTCTCTGTATTGGTGTCAATCCCTAAGTTTGTCTTGGGTGAGTTCTTGACGTGTCTTTCCTTGCTTCCTGCTGAATGCATTGTTTCATACTGGATCAGTCTCTCATATGACATGGTCAAGGGGTAGAATGGGGAGAAAAGAGAGAAACTTTATTCCCCCATCTCTTTATGGTGTATCTATAAAGCAAGTGTCACAATATCTATAGTGACCATGAATATGCCTGTGTAGTTCTGTATCACGGAATAAGGGACTCTCCATGTAGAAGGCAGAAGAAGTAAAACATTTATTCAGACACCAGAGGATCAAATCCCAAAACCAATAACTCCAATTTGACATAGCAGCAATTGTATCCCCAAACCAGTAAGGCCACTTCATTATAACAGCAAGGACATTAAAACACAAAATTGAAGCAGGGAGCCAAGCCATCCCATTACCTTCCCCTCTGCTGGTGCCTTCCTGTATACACTCACTCACAAATCCTACTTGTCTGTTTGCCTGTGTCCTCTCTTCCTGCAGTCCTGAGAGCCCTTGCAGTTCTGAGTTCCCAATGGCTACGCTCAGAGTATGCATATCCTTTTTAAGGCCCAAAGGCCTCACACCTCTTGTGACCTAATGAAAAAAACCTTGTGGGCCTTCCTACAAACAAGCCTCCCCTAATCAAGCTTCCCTTAACTAGCTCCACCTGAGGCCTATGAAGGGGATTAATTTTGGGGGAAGATCTTTTATCACATTAAGACCACATTTGGTAATTCCCTCTCAGGAACTTGGATCCAGCTATCTGATTCAGCACTTACCTACATAACTGCAAACTGGCTTACTGTTTTATACAAGAAGCCAACAGGTATGTCTGATTCTTCCAGCTAATCAGAAGACATTTCCTGTGTGGCCTCATTGATCTTTATCCAATTATTGAATCACTTTGGTTCTCCTAGATTGCTTAAGGGATTATTCATACCACCTTTATCCTTTGAGTCATTGAGTGAGTATTTGGGGACTTCTGTGATCATAATAATTGGAGTCGGGTGAATATACTTACTATGTCCAAGGAATTATCTTGAACACCAAAGATATAAAGATTTTGAAAAAGTTCTCTCTCTCAAAGAACTTACATGTCTTTGTGTATATGTTGGGAGGCAGAGAAGATGCAAAACACTTAGACAAATAGGGTATTAAGTTCCTATTTGAAATTAAAGCTACAAATAAAACCCGAAGTAGCCATTTTATGTTTGCACACCTCAAGAATTTTGTCAACTAAGTTGGCGAATACAACCTATGAATCAAAAGAAAATATAAAATGAACCATGATCCTCAGGCCTTCTATCTCCTGCTTCCCTGAGGGAAGGTGGCAACTTCCATCTGTGAAAACGTGACTTCCTCTTGCACTTTAGAAGACTGCCAACTCCTGCCAGGCCTGCCTAATCTCCAACCTCAGATGAGAAGAGGAGTAACCTGCCCTCTGCCCTTAGGCCTTCCTTTTCCTACTGTGCCTTTCCCTAGAGAAAAGAGGAAGAGAAAGAGAAAAATTGGTGGGGGATGGAACTTTCATCTCTTTCTGTGGCAGGTTTGACTTCCATCTCTTGCTGTCCCATCTTCTGCTTAATCTCCAGACTTCAGAAGGAAGAGGAAAAGTAAAATGCGGCCTCCCATCTGATTGTTTACCTTATATCTCATTCTGTATTTTTCTCCTTCCTGACATCTAATTTCCTCTGGGAAGAAGAATGATGAATACATTCGCACCTTGTCATAGCATACACATTCCTGCAATTTCAAACCTTGTAGGTGATCACCCAAACCCCATTTCCCATTCCCCATTCCCCATTCCCCATTCCTCAGTCTCTGATTGCTTTTGCCCATCTCCCTCAGCTCTCCAGCCCAAAGTCCCAACCAAACACCACCCACTCTTTGGAATGCCTCTTCCGTAGGTGAAAAGTTTCCTTTTATCTTAAATCTTTTCTTCCCTCACTCCTTCCATCTTCTTGAAATCACAGAGAGCTGGATCCTCCTAGATGACATGGCCTCTCTGTCCTCCCTTTCCAGTAATGCCTGCATTTTCCCTTATTCTCCTTGGTTCACTAGTCAAGATGGGTCAGTTAAAGTATTCCTTGATCTCCACCATCTCATCAAAGTTCTCACTCTACCTCTGTCACTCAGTAACCTCTCTTCCATCAAAGTTAATGAAATCTATATCTACTGCACAATCAAAATCCTACCAGTGATTATCTACAGATCTCTAGGTCACTTTCTTTCCTCCTTTAAATTCAGTACTTGATTCACAATTTTTTCCTCTCATTCAGATCTGTACTTATACTAGGAGACTTCAACATATTGACTCTTTCTCAAAGACCTTAATCATTGTTCTTAAACCAACTCTCTTTTCATGATCTACTCCTCCACCCCACCTCAGCCACATGCAAAAATGTTCATATTCCCGATCTTGCTATCACCCACAAATACATCACCTCTATGTTCAAGAATTCCAAACTTCCCTTATCTGAAAACAATCTATTGGCTTTCCACACGTCCCTCTGCTTTCACTTACCACACCCTTCTTTTTATTCACACCACAACCTTCCAGTTAGCTCTCCTAGTTTATCATGCTTGCACTAGCCACAATATTTTCCTTTTCCCATCTTGACATCTTGGTGAACAAGTTCAACTCTACACTGTTCTCTTCTCTTTAGACTCTAGTCTCTTTATCATATTGCACCCTGCCAAGCCTCATTCTTAGATCACTTTTCACCACCTGCCCCCTTCATTCTTACATATGTGTGGCTAAACAAAGGTGGAGAAAATCTCACAACCATTCTGATTGGGTCCATAACAAGTTTACTATAACCTCAACTGGGCCCTCACTACTGCAAGGCAATCCTTCTATACCTCCTTAATTAACTCACTATCCCACTTTCAACAGTAACCCATCTAAATCTTTTCACTACTCCTCAAATGTGTTAGGGCTCCCCTATTCCCCCATCCTTGCAGCTGAGAGCCTCACCTCATATTATACTGAAAAAATGGAAGCCATTTTCTGTAAGCCCCCTCCTTTCCTCACTTTCTCATTTCCTGTGCCTTTTGCCACTATTTTCTCTTTTACCCCTGTCTCACATAAAGATTTGTACTTAACCAAGGCAAACTCCTCCGCCTGCATAAGTGATCCCATTCCACCCTCTCTCCTCCAAGGGATTATCCCTTCTGTCTTCCCTACTCTATCACAAATCTTCAGGCTCTCCCTCTCTATTGACTACTTTCCTACTATCTACAAACATGCTGATATTTCCCCAATTCTTAAAAATACCCTTCCCTTGACCTTTCCATCTTTTCCACCATTCTATATCTTTTTGTGTGTGCTTAAATTCCTTGAGAGGGCTGTCTACAATAGATGTCTCTACTTTGTCTCCTTTTGTTCTCTTTCTGACCCCTTATAATTTGGCTTCCAACCTCATCATTCTAATAAAACTAGTCTTTCTAAAGTTGCCAGTGATGTCTTATTTGCCAAATCCATTGTACTTTTCTCAATCCTCATTCTTTTTGTCATCTCTGAAGCTTTTGACAGTGTTAACCATTCTCTTCTCCATGATATTCTCTTCTCTCCAGATTGTTGGGATGCCACTCTCTCCTGGTTCTTCTGCTACCTATCCAGCCATATTCTCTTGGTATCTTTTGCTACATCTTCGTCTGGGTCATGTCTTCTAACCATATGTGTCCCACAGGGCTCTGACCTGGGCCCTCTTCTCTTTTCCCTCTAAATTTCTTCATTTGGTAAGGATGTATAGCTGATCTCCTCAGCTCCCAAGGATTTGATTATCATCATTCTGCTGATTATAATCAAATCTACCTATCCCTCTCTGACCCTTTCTCATTTTCATTTCCTGTAAAAGACCATAATATTAGGGATCAAATATGGTAACTCTTTCATGTTGAAATGAATTAGTTATAAAATAGTTACAGATATGTCCTATCTTTTGGCTGTCTTTTGTCTAGCTTAATCCTTAAATACCCATAGGATGTTTTTGTTTAGACTGATCTGTTACAATTAAATATGAGTAGTGTCACCTAATAAAATAGCAGGAAGCAGTGGAGGATAAAATGAATTTTCAGAAAGCTCATGTGATACATAATTAAGTCTGATCACCGCAAGAACTTTATGGTTAAAACAGGAAGGAGAACACTGATTAGACACAAGTGGGAAAGATCTGTGATGATTTTTCCAATGAATAATTTTTCACCTTCACCCACTGTGGAGTCAATACAGTTGTATTCTGCCATCACTATAAAATGGAAATGAGAGCACCTGGGTGGCACAATGAGTAGAACACTGGCCCTGGAGTCAGGAGGTCCTGAGTTCAAATCCAGCCTCAGACACTTGACACACTTACTAGCTGTGTGACCTTGGGCTATGGAATGGAAGTGATTCAAGGTCACTTAACCCCAATTGCCCTGCCTTCCCCCCTCAAAAAAATGGAAATGAAAATAAAGATAAGAAGACCAAGTATACATAAGAGCTCTTTGCTGGAGGCAACACAACTTTGTCAGAGTAGAGGGTCAAATCTCAAGTTATACCAAAGTGGAGAAGACATTGAAAAAAAGTAACAGAAAGTAGTAATATAAAAAGAGATGACAAGAACATCACCCATTAAGTCATATATTTCCTTGACCATTCTTACACAATACTTTTAAGAGTAGATTATGTGTCTATTAAATGAATCCTTGATGAAGATATGAAGAAGGAAAAGCCAGGATTCATAAATTATATGTGACAGCAGCCCACATCTTTAATGTTACACATGGACTTCAAGTTATAGAACACCTTCAAATCATTGTATTGAAAGTGGAGATGCAAAACTCTATTATGTTTAATATTGATGATTACTTACATTTCTCCAAAAAGATATATGTGATACATATGTTAAGGTCATATATGATTCTTTGAAACATGCAACATAAATAGCTTTGTTCAATCCTCTATGTAATAATATGACTCCAGGAATATATACTTGTCAAAGATTGGTTGGTTGCCTTTCTTTCTGAAAGAGGACTAAAATAACATTACTACACTAGAGTCAAGCTATAATGTGTCCAACTGCACCTAACCAGACCAATATGAGCTTGGAATGCTCTACCACAGGTAGGGCACAAATAGTCCATGTGAACATTTCAAGAGGAATTTCTAAATGTGCACATCTCACATTTCTTTTGAGCTACTGCAATTCTGCTTTGGTCATAGAACACAACAATCTTCGTTGATGTGGGCATGTCTTGTTGGGAAGTCCTTTGCCAGTGTCTTCCATGTCATATAATCAGTTCCAAAATTCTTTGGAGAGACCTTGAGGGTATCTTTGTATTGCTTCATCTGAACATCAAGTGATTGCCTTCCTTCTGTGAGTGCTCCATAAAATAGTCTTTCAGGCAAGAGTATGTTTGTCATGCAAACCATGTGGACAGCCCATTGGAGTTGCACTCTCTGCTGTAGAGTTTGAATGCTTGGCAATTTAGCTCAAGAAAGGATCTCAGTGTCCAGTACCTTATCCTGCTAGGTGATCTTCAGAATCTTCCTAACACAATTCAAATGGAAGTGATTCAGTTTCCTGGCATAGTGGTAGTATACTGTCTAGGTTTCACAAACATATAACACTGAAGTCAGGATAACAACTCTAGTGCTTCTTAAACTATGGGTCATGACCCCATCTGGATTTGTGACCCACAGTTTAAAAAGTGCTGAAAGCGTTATGAGTGGAAAAAATTTTAAAAACGCTGAAGGTCTAAAACCTTCAGTTTGGTAGGTAACCCAATACCTCTTCTTTCCCTCACTTTCCTTCAGAGCCTCCCAAACACTGAGCTAGCTCTGGGTATGTGTGCGTGTCAACCTCATTATCAATGAGTATATCCCTGGAAAGTATACTGCCAAGGTAAGTAAGCTTATTGACAGTATTGAAAACTTCTCCATTTGCTGTAACCAATGGTTCCATGTATGTGTGGTGTGGCGCTGGCTGGTGGAGCAACTGTGTGTTGTTGGTGTTGTTAGGCCAAAATCAGCACAAGTAGCAGATAACTGATCCATGCTTTGTTGCATCTCAGCTTCAGAGGCTGCATTGAGTAGGCAATCATCTGTGAACAAGAAATTATGCATCAACTCTCCCTCTAGTTTAGTCTGGTACTTGTCTTGCTCTGGGGCCACTGCTACAAAGGCAATGTATAGCACAGAGTGCTAGACTGATCATAGACATCCTCTCCAAGGTAAATATTTGCATTCAAAAGTATTTGATACTACCATAGAGAATTTTTGGTATGTAGTCTAAATGGAAGAGGGACATATAGAAGGTAAAATATTCCTACCCCTAATTCCAAATTAACTATCACCTTACGTTCATAATATATTTATTTTGCATATGCCTATATATGTACAGGTTACTGATTATATCAAGCCTCAATATGTATGAGAACCTACTAAATGAGGTAGATAATTACTTAAAAGTATTCATTCTAACTATCTGCAAGGAGAAAAAGTAAATAAAAGTGCCTATTGGTTGGCTTATATACATTTGAGAGAAAAGTATTTGGTACTGGTTACAAAACAGAGAGGTTAATCAATGGAACAAAGCAAAACAGAGACAATAGCCTATTGTTCAATAAACCATAAGATCCCTATTGTTAAAAGGACTCACTCTTTTAAAAAAAACTGCTAGGAAATTTGGAAAGCAGTCTGGCAATAACTAGTTATATACCAATATCTCACACCATATACCAAGATATGTGCTCTGTCTCTCTGTCCTCCTTCCTTCTCCTTTGTCCTCCTTCCTCTGCTTCTCTCCTTTTTCTTTTCTTTCTCTCCCTCTTTCCTTTATGTATTGACAATATATACACTGATAAACTGCAATGTCCAAAGGAGGACAATCAAGATGGTGAAGGGCCTATAAACAGATAGATATAGATTTAGATATATGTGTGTATATGTTTTTGCTGTTACATCAAAATAATGATTTATATTGAGCTTGCACTCTACTAAAACCCTCAGATCTTTCTCAAAACAACTTCTCCCTATCTATTCCAGTCTATCTTATATTTGTGAAGGTCATTTTCTTTGTATCCAAGTTCAAGAACTCTCATTTATCCCTATTTAATTACATCTTACTAAAGAGAGTCCAAAGTTCTAGACATTACTGATGATCAGTGTGCTGGAACTAGGAATGAATGGGAGGAAGAAGGCAGGAAGGATTTCATTTGGAAAACTGTGCAGCACTGTCAATGACCATAGGTAAGTTTGTGAAATAAGAAATCATCTTTTTAACACCAATATTCTGGTGGCTCTATGGATTGGTAAATCACGGAATACTAAAATCTAGGGGAAGTCAAAATCATGGTGTGCCCAAAGGACAATGGAGATAAAAACATGGTGAGTATGGATGAGTTGAAGAATATAACCCAAATCAAATATAATTAGCATAAAATCTATGACAATATACAGACAATGTATAAAATATAGAGAAAGAAGATATTGTAACAATGAAGGTAGAGAGGAGACAAAAGTAAAACTTATAAACATAAAGATCAACTGTCTGAATCTTTTTTTTCTTGTATTTGCAATTTTATTAGAACAAAGAACTCCTGGAGACATTAGTTCTTACATACAGCTCGATGAATTCTGGGACATGTGCTAGATAAAATTAGTTTGATAGTCTAATAGGATATTTCTAAAGCTACAAACCACTAAAACGGGGATAAACAGACAAAATGATTTATTCCTAGTTATCTTAGAAATAAATTAACACGTGTACAAAAAATGCTAGGCATAGCTGTTAGCTTTCTTGGTAGCTTTCACAAAATCTCTTCAGCTTTCCTTATAAAAAGATAGAGAGGTAGGGCTATAAGATAGTGCAACAGGTGTTTAAGTTTTTTACTTGTATCATAGACCCATTTAGCAATCTGGAGTCCTCAGAAGGTTCTTAAATGCATAAAATTACATAAAATTATAAAGGAATATAATTACAAACATAATTTTAAAAAATCATGCAGAAACTTGCAAACTCTAGGTTAACGATGCCTGATACAGAGCCAGGTAGATCTTGAGCTCAGAAAGACTGAACACAAACAGTGATTATTCATGTCTCTGTCAACTTGGACAGCAAATTCTATAAGGGTACCCCAGGTGATTATCTGACACCTGTTTTCAAATCCTGCCTCTCATGATTATTATCTGTGTGAATGAGGGCAAATCCCCAATTAGAACACAAGCTCTTTTAGGGAAATGACTGGGTTTTTTTGGGCTTATATTTGTATTCTCAATGCTTAACACAACATTTGACAATACAAAAGTCACTTAACATATGCTTGTTGACTTGACACAATTCTTTCTCTCCTTTGCATTGGTTTAAACTAGGATGCACTCCTTTCTCACCCCATCACATCTTAGAATCTATTAATTTCCCTCAAGACTTCATGAAAGTGCAGCTTTTTATATGGAGCTCTTTCTGGTTATCCCAGCTATGAGCATTCTAGGCCCTTACAGCTATCACCTTATGTTCATAATATATTTATTTTGCTTATGCCTATGCATGTACATTTCTCCCTTATCTGGATTATGAATTCTTTGAGCATAAGAACTAATTTGCTTTAGTCTCTGTATCCCTACCACTAGTACATAAAAGGAACTTAAAATGCACAGTTTTTAACTGATAAAATTGCTTGGTTACACATAAGAAAACGATATGAACCACTGAGCAACATATTATAGTTCAGACTATATATGATCCTCAAATGTTTTCAGGGTAGATTAATCAATTAGGTTGTTGGTATGATCTAGAGGCTAGAGTAGATCATCTCTCAGTCTTTACCTTGTAAGAAATTTTTGATCTTAAGTTCAACTAGGAAGCAAGAATCATCTCGCTAGATCTAAATATCATTACTTCATGATGCTGAATTTATTAAATCAAAATGACTCCATTCCAAAGTTACCAGTGCTCTCTTAATTTTTAATACTAATGGGCTTTTCTTAATCTTAATCCTTCTTGACCTTTCTTTGACATTGTTGAACATTTTCTTCTTGGTACTCTTTTCTCTCTGGGCTTTCTACACTGCTCTCTCTTAACTGCCTATTTTCTGACTACTTCCCAGTCTCCTTTGTTGGATCTTCATCAAAGTCATTCCTTCCAATCATGGTGACTCCCAGGGTTTTGTTCTGAGCCTTGTTTGCTTCACCCATTATATGATTCCACCTGGTAGTTGGAAAAATGAGCTAAAACAGACAAAAAAGAACCTGACCACAAGAAAAATCCTGATCATAAAAAGCTACTGTGCTGATAGGCAAGCTCAAGACACAAACTCAGAAGAAGACAGCAAGGAGACATCTATGAGCAAAGCCTTAAAGAAAAAATGTAGATTGGACACAAGCTCAACAAGAATTCCTAGAAAAATCAAATAAGAATTGTAGAGGGGAAATTGGGAAAAGAAATGAGCGCAGTACAAGAAAATTATGAAAAGAGAATGAGCAGAATGGTTTACCAAAAATGGCACAAAAATACTGAAGAAATAGCTCTTTAAAAACAGAATTGGCCAAGTAGTAAAAGATATATAAAACCTAACTGAAGAAAATAATTGAATGCTTTAGAGTTAGAGTTCCTAGGTTCTAATCCCAGCTCTATTCTTAAAAATTGTAACCAGGCAGGTGGAAATTAATGATCCTATGGTATAAGAATTAACAATAAAACAAAATTGAAAGTATGAAAAAATAGAAAATATGATACATCTCATTGGAAGAAACAACTGATCTGGAAAATACATCAAGGGATGACAATTCAAGAATTATTAAACTACTTGAAAGCCATAATCAGCAAACAACCTAGGCAACATATTTCAAGAAATTATAAATGAAAATGGCACAGTTATCTTACAACCCAAAAGCAAAATAGAATTTCAAAGAATCTATGGATCACCTCTTGAAAGATACCCCAAATGGAAAGTCTGAAGAATATTAAAGCTAAATTCCAGAGCTCCCAGGTCAAGGAGAAAATACCTCAAGTGTACAGACAGAAATAATTTGAGTGCTGGAGAGTCACAGTCAGAATCACACAAGATTTAGCATTAACAACTATCTAAGACTAAAGGTCTTGAATATGATACTCCAGGGGGAGGAACCAAGATGGAGGAGAGAAGGCAGGAAGTCGCTTGAGTTCTCCCCAGTTTCCCTCAGCAACAATGTTAAATCAAGCCTCTAAATGGATTCTGGAGTGACAGGACCCACAAAAAGATGAAGTGAAACAATTTTCCAGCTTAAGATAACTTAGAAGGACTTTAGGAAAGTTCTGTCTTGCACAGGTAAAGCAGGAGTGCAGCTGAGAACAGACAGTGTCCCAGCAAGCCAGCGGGAGTCTCTTAGCCAAAGCACAGATAAGCAGCCGAGACCCTTGGGTCCTGGCTCAGCAAGCCAGCAGTAAGGTCTCAAACCTCAGTGCAGAAGGCAAACCACTAGCTCCAGAATCCTGGCATAACAGATGCAACTAGGCCTGGCCACCCCAGCACAGTGGGCAAGCCGCAAGGAGCTGAGGCCCATGTGTGGAAAACCAGTGACCAGGCCCCTGGCCCCTAGCATAAGAAGCCTGGGATTGAGCACCCTGTGCCCCAGAAGCAGAGCTCAACTTTAAAAGTCAGGAAATAGACTGAAAAATAAAGAGCCCTGACCACAGGAAGCTACTATGGCGACAGGGAAGATCAAAACACAAACTCAGAAGAGGAAAACGTCAAAATGCCTACATGTGAAGCCTCAAAGAGGAATATGAATTGGTCTCAAGGCCAAAAATTCCTCTTGGAAGAGCTGAAAAAGGATCTTAAAAATCAAATAAGAGAGGCAGAAGAAAAATTATGAAAAGAAATGGGAATTATGGAGAAGAATTATGAAAAAATCAACCGTTTGGAAAAAAGCCCACAAAAATTGAAGAAAACAATTCCTTAAAAAATAGAATTGGCAGGAGAGGATTCTGGGAAGATGATGGAGTAGGTCAGAAAATTCCAAGCTCTCAAGATTTTCCAAAAGAGATGAAATAACACCTCAGGGCAGATATTGAGCATAAAAATAAATAAGAGTAGCGGCAGAACAGTGGTCCTCCTGGGACAATTACGGAACATCTGAAGAAAAGTCCCAGGATTAGGTTTGGTTCTTGAGAAGAGTAAACAACTCCAGGCTAGGTCCTAACTCTGCTTAAACAACCAGGGTCAAACCCTGGATTTAGCTGGGTTGGGAGTATGCCTTGCCCCCAGCCACAGGAACTTTTATCCCCAGGATAGTAAGGGCTGTTGGATGTCTGCAGCAGGGAAGATCAAAGGAACCTCTGCTGACAAGGAATGCTAAACCCAGCTATGCTGCAGAGATGTGGTAAGGGGAGAGAAGGAACCAGCACATGCAAGGTGAGTGCCGAAGCACTGGGACAGGGATCCTGTGCTGGCTGTGGGCATTTACAGGAGGCTGGAGGTCTCAGTTCCAGTTCCAGGCTAGAGGGTAGAACTGATGGAGGACCTGAGGATAGAGGGACCATCTCCCATACCCCAGGGCTAGAGATGATTATAAAAACTAAGTTACTATAAATAAAAAATAATTCTCAGGCAAAGGAGTAAGAATCCAACCATAGAGACTTACTGTGGGAGTAGAGAAGACTGAGGTTCATATTCAGAGGAGGTTACACCCAAAGAGTAATGTCAAATGGTCACCTGCTCAAAAAGAAACACTTTAAAAATCAAATGAGAAAGTCTGAGGAAAAACTAAAAAAGGAATTCAAGAAAAACAAGAAAATTATGAAAAGAAAGCCAACCTTTTCTAATCGAAAAGGAGATCTAGAATTCTTAAGGAGAGAAAGTGACTCCTTGAAAATCAGAATTAGGCAAGGGGAAGTCAGCAAAGTTACGAGAGAAAGTAATAAATAGTAATAATAAAACAAAATATAAATAATTAAAAAATAGAAGAGAATATGAAACAACTCATAAGAAATACAACTGATCTAGAGAACAGATCAAAAAGAAAAAAATCAGACTACCTTATAGCTATGATAAAAAAAATCTTGATACAATAATACAAGAAATAATTTTAAAAATTGTCCCAAAGCATTAGAACAAGAGGAGGAAGTAGAAAAAAAATCCACTGATCACCACCTGAAAGAGATCCTATGAAGAAAACTTACAGGGATATTATAGTCAAATTCTGAAATCCCCAGCTCAAGGATAAAATATTACAAAGCACAAGAAAAAAAACAATTTAAATATGGTGGGGCCACAACTAGAATCACACAAGACCTAGCAGTGGCAACCCTGAAAACTGATATCAAGAAAAAAAAAACTGGAGTTCCAGTCAAAAATATCATACTCAGTGAACCTAAACATAATCTTGAATGAAAAAAAGGACAGTTAATGAACTGCCAGAATTTCAGGACTTTGTTAGAAAAAAAAAACCCTGAACTTAATAGAAGATTTTACATATAAGAGCCAAGAGAAATATGATACATAATAAAAACTAACTACAAGGGACTCAATAAGGACAGACTGTTTACCTTTTATGTATGTAAAATGTAAACCATATGTCTAAGATTGTTATTAGTAATTGGGTAGTTCATAAGAAAGAGTAAGGTAGACCTGAGCATGATATGATTTTAAAAAGTAAAACTATTTAAGAACAGCTAATTAGGAATTAGATTGGGGAAGAGGACTGTTAATTCTGGATGCCTACTTTCATTGGGAAAGGGGTCAAGAGAAAACAATACATATAAATTTAGAAAAGTATGAAAATCTTCTAAGTTCAGAAAGAAATAAGATACTAAGGGGATAGAGAGTGGGGAGAGGATAAGGGAGGGATCTTTAGAAGGAATAGGTTAAAGGGGGGAATAAGAGAGTGTTTAGATTTATTAAAATGGGAGGAAAAGGGAAGGAGAAGGGGGAAAAAGAACAAGGTAAAAAGTGCACAGCAAAGAAGAATAGAAAACTAACAAGGATGCAAAAAAAAAGATGGACAGCACTCAATGCATAGCATTTATTATACAGGCTTTCTTGAAATGGAAATTTATGGCTATATATTTTTAATCCTCTCTTATATTCTGCTTTGCACATGACATGCTTTTTTTTCTTATTTTCTATTTGTTTCAATATTTAAGTTTATGTTTCTTTTTCTTTTCTTATTGTGTATTTAAGTTTCAGTAATTTTTTTTAAAAAAGCAAAAAAAAAATAGAATAGGCTAAGTGGGAAAAAATTCCACTGAAGAAAACAACTCCTTTAAAAGTTGAATTCCCCAAATGGAGAAAGAGGTACAAAAAGTAACCAAAAAAAATTATTCCTAAAAAATTAAAATTAGGCAAGTGGAAGCTAATGACACTATGAGATACCAAGTATCAAACAAAATTAAAAGAATTAAAAAAGAAGAAAATGTAAAATATCTTGTTGGCAAAACAACTGATCTGGAAAATAGATTCAGGAGAGAAAATTTAAGAATTATTGGACTACCTGAAGGCCATCTTTCTTGAAATTATCAAGGAAAATTGCTCTGGTGGCCCACAAGCAGAGGGTAAAATAGTCATTGAAAGAATCCACCAATCATCTCCTGAAAGAGACACCAAAATGAAAACTCCAAAGAACATTTTAGACAATTTCCAGAATTATCAGGTCAAGGAGAAAATACTGCAAGCAGCCAGAAAAAAAAAACAATTTATATACCAAGGAGCCACAGTCAGGATTACATAGGATTTAGCAGCTTCTACATTAAAGTATTGGAGAACTTGAATACTATACTCTGGAAAGCAAAGGAGCTTGGATTACAACCAATAACAAACTATTCAGCAAAACTGAATTCTCAGGGAAAAAGATGGATATTTAATGATATAAGGGACTTTCAAACTTTCCTGATGAAAAGACTAGAACTGAACAGAAAATTCAATCTTCAACACAAGACTCAAGAGAAACATAAAAAGGTAAACAGAAAAGAAAAAAAACCCACATATTATTCAATACGATTCAAACTATTTTCACTACATAGGAAGATGATACTTGTCACTCTTGAGAACTTTATCTCTGTTAGGTCAGTTAGAAGGAGTATACATAGAGAGAGGATATGGGTATAAATTGACTTTGATGTGATGATATAAAAAAATTAAGGGGTGAAAAAAGATTGCACTGTGAGAAGGAAAGGGAGAGACAGAATAGGATAAATTATATCATATGAAGAGGTGCAAAACACCTACTAACAGCAGAGAGATAGAAAGGAAGGGGTGAGCATCGTTTTAACCTTAATCTCATCAGATTTGGTTCAAGCAGGGAAAACCATACACACTAAGTTGGGTATAGAAATTTATCTTACCCTATAGAGAAGAAGGAGTGTAAAGGGGAAAGAAAAAGGAAATGGGGGTTGGGGTGGGGTGCTGATAGCAACAAGGGCAGAAGGGAGGGCAGAAGTAGTAGGGGTAATGGGAAAGAAAAGGGGGCTGATAGAAGGCAGAGCAGATTGAGGGAGGTGACAGTCAGAAGCAAAACTATGGTGAAAATAAAAAGGGTGAAAAGGGAGACAAAAGTATAAACAAGGGGAAAATAGGATGGAGGGAAATACACAGTAATCATAACTGAAAGAAATGGCATGAACTCTCCCATAAAATGGAAGTGGATAGTGGAGTGGATTAAAAGCCAGAATCCTACAATATATTGTTTACAAGAAACACATTTGAAGCAGAGAGACACACACAGAGTAAATGTAAAAGGCTGGAGCAGAGAACATTATGCAAAAAGAAATTGAAGGAATTAGAATAGGTAATTAGGAAAACAAAAGTCTCACTCTTTGCAGATGATATTATAGTATATTTAGAGACTCTTAGAGTATTAACTAAAAACCTACTTGAAACAACAACTTTAGCAAAGTTTCAAGATATAAAGGAAACCCACATAAATCATCAGCATTTCTATGTATTACCAACAAAGTCCAGTAGGAAGAGATAGAAAGAAAAATTCCATTTAAAATATCTACAAACAATATAAAATATTTGGGAGACTACCTGAACAGACAAACTCAAGAGACTACATGAACATAATTACAAAACTCTTTTCATACAAATAGTCAGAACTAAACAATTGGAAAAATATCGATTGCTCATGGGTAGACTGAGGTAACACAATTTACTTATTCAATGCCATTATAATCAAACTACCAAAAATTATTTCATAGATCTAAAAAATAATAACAAAATTCATCTGGAAGAACAAAAGATCAAGAATATCAAGCTAATTAATGAAAAAATGTAAAGGCAACTGGCTTAGCCATACTAGATCTTAAATTGTATTGTAAAACAGCAATCATCAAAACTACTTGGTACTGGCTAAGAAATACAGTGGTGGATAACTGGAACGGGTTAGGTATACAAAACACAGTAAATGACTATAGTAATCCACTGTTTGGTAAACCCAAAGACTCCAGCTTCTGGAATAAGAACTCATTATTTGCAAAAACTACTGGGAAAACTGGTAAATAGTGTGGTTGAAACTAGGCATAGACCAGCATCTCACACACTATACCAAGATAAGGTCAAAATGGGTACATGATTTAGATATAAGGGTATATTAGATTATATTATTAGATATATTAGATATAAAGGTATATTATTAGATATATTAGATATAAGGGTATATTAGATTATTCTTATATTAGATTTAAGGATAGATATAAGATATAGATATAGATATAGATATTTATGATACCATAAGCAAATTAGGAGATTAAGGAATAGTCTGCCCAGATCTATGGAGAAGGGAAGAATTTATGACCAAGCAAGAGATAGAGAACATTATGAAATGCAAAATGGATAATTTGGATTACATTAAATGAAAAAGGTTTTGCACAAACAAAACCAATGTAACCAAGATTAGAAGGAAAGCAGAAAGCTGGGAAACAATTTTTACAGCCAATGTCTCTAATGTCTCTAATAAAGGCCTCATTTCTCAAATATCTAGAGAATTAAATAAAATTTATAACAATACAAATCACTCCCCAATTGGTAAATGGTCAAAGGATATGAACAAGCAGTTGTCAGAGAAGGAATTAAAGTTATCTATAATCATCTGAAAAAATCTTCTAAATAACTATTGATTAGAAAAATGCAAATTAAAACAACTCTGAGGCACCACCTCACATCTATCAGATTAACTAATGTGACCAAAAAGGACAATGATAAACATTGGAGAAAATGTGGGAAAAATGCTACACTAATGTATTGTTAGTGTAGTTGTGAACTGATCCAACTATTCTGGAGAGCAATTTGGAACTATGTACAAAGAGCTATAGAGCTGTGCATATGCTTTCATGCAGCAATATCACTACTATGTCTGTGATCCAAAGAGAAAAGGAAAGGGACCATATGTACAGAAATATTTTAAAAGCTCTGTTTGTGGTGGCAAAGATTTGGAAATTGAGGGGATGCCCATCAGTTGGGGAATTGCTGAACAAATGTGGCATATGACAATAATGATATTCTATAGTACTATAAGAAATGATGAGCAGGCAGAGTTCAGAAATATTTAGAAAGATTTACATGAACAGATGCTGAATGAAGTGAGCAGAACAAAGAGAACATTGTACACAGCAGCACCAACATTGTACAATGATTAATTTTAATGGACTTAGCTCTTCTCAGTAATACAATGATTTAAGACAATTTCAAAAGACTCATGATGGAAAATACTAACCACATCCCAAGAAAGAACTATGGAGTCTTAATGCAGATCAAAGTATACTATTTTTACTTTTTTTGTTTTTCCTTTTTCATGGTTTTCCCCTTTTGTTCTGATTATTTTCTCACAACTTTACTAATGTGGAAATATGTTTGATATGATTGTACTTGTATAGCCTATTTCAGATTGCTTGCTTTCTTGGGAAGTGTAGGGAGGGAGGGAGATAAATTTGGAACTCAAAGTTTTTAAAAAATGAATGTTGAAAACTATATTTACATGTAATTTGAAAAAAATGCTATTAAGAAAAAAAAAGAAATATTATATTCTAGAAAGCAAAAGAGCTAGGATTACAACCAAGAACAACCTACCCAGAAAAGCTGAGTATAATCCTATAGGGCAGAAAATGAATATTTAACAAAATAGAGGATTTCCAAGCATTCCTGGTGAAAAGAACAGAGCTGAAAATAAAATTTGAAGCATGAAAAGATTAATATGAGTGAGAAATCACTAGGAACTTAATGTTTAAACTATTTACATTCCCAATTGGGAAGATGATATATGTAACCCTAGGAACTTAATCATCATTAGGAAAATTAGAAAGAGTCTACTTAGGAAGAGGGCATGATTGTGGGTCTATTATGTTGGGACTATCTCTAAAGAAAAATGGAAGGGTGAGGAAAAGGGATGTGCTGGGTTGAAGGGAAATAGAGAGGAAGAATGGGAAAATTATTTCACATAAAAGAGGTGCACAATAAAGAGTTGTTACAGTGGAAAGGAAAAGAAAAAATGGTCAGTGTTTGAACCACATTCTCATTTAAACTGGTTCAAGGAGAGAATACATACAGAGTTCAGTACAGAAATACAAATTACCCAATAGGAAATTAGAGGGGAAAGACACCTAAGAAAAAAAGGGAAGGAGGTGACAAGAGGAAAGGCAGATTAAGGGAAGTAGTGGTCAGAAGCAAACCAGACTTTTGAGGAGGGATAGGGTGAAAAAAAAGGATAAACAAAACAAAATAGGATGTAGGGAAAGATACAGTTGGTAGTCATAACTGTGAAAGTGAGGCAGATGAACTCATCCATAAAATAAAAATGGATAGCAAAATAGATTAAATATTAGAATCCAACAATATATTATTCACAAGAAAGACTTAAAAAAGAAACACAGAATTTCAAAACAAGAGTTTATAGCAGAATCTATCATGCTTCAACTGAAGTAAAACTGCAGGGAGCAATCATGATCTCAGACAAAGAAAAAGCAAAAACAGGCCTAATTAAAAGAGACAATCGGGAAATTTGCATTTTGCTGTATGGTGTTATGAACAATAGAGTAATATTAATATTAAACATATGTGCCAAATGTCATAGCATGCAATTACTAAAGCAAAAGTGAAGGAATTACAACCAGGAATAGATTATAATTAAAAATTATAATAGTGTGTGTGGGACTTCAATTTACTGCTCTCATAACTAGATATATTTAACCATTAAACAAATAAGAAAGAAGTAAAACAGAAAAGTTATATATGATAAATTGCTAAAGAAAATTGAATGGTAATAGAAAGGAGTATATGTTTTTCTCAGTTGTACATGGGTCTTTTGCAAAAACTGACCATGTTTTAGGGCAAAAACCCCTCAAAAACAAATGCAGAAAAGCAGAAATATTAAATGTAACTCTTTTGGGCCATAGCGCAATAATAAATTTCATTCAATAAAGAGCCACAGAAACATAGAAAAATTAATTGGAAACTAAATGATCTGAACCTAAAAAATGAGGGAATTATTAATACTTTCATAAAAGATATTGACAAAAATGAGAGAACGTAACAAAATTTTCAGTACTTACTGAAAAACTTACTCTAAATGTTTACATCAACAAAAGAGAAAAATTTCAGTGAACTAAGCATGCAAGTAAAAAAAGCAAGGAAAAGAATTTAAAATTTTCAATTAAACACCAAAATAGAAATCTTTTAAGTCAAGAGAGACATTAATAAAATTGAAAGTAAAAAATGAATAAATAAAAGTAGGAGATACCTTTAAGAAAAAATTGATTAAACCATACAAAAAATTGATCAATTTGATGTAAAATAAAGTAGAAAACCAAATTATCAGTATCAAAAATGAAAAAGGTTAATGTACCACTAATGAAGATGAAATTAAAGCCATTAGGAGCTATTTGCCCAATTACGTACCAAAATACCTGAGAATTTAAATGAAATGGATGAATATTTACAAAAATATAAATTTCTGAGATTAGCAAAAGAGAAAATAGAATACTTAAATAAACCTACCTTATAAAAAAATTGAGCAAACCATAAATTGGCTTTCTAAGAAAAAAATCCCAGGAATAGATAGATTTACAAGTGAATTAGAAACATTACAAAACATTAGAAGACAAATAATTTTTGAGAGAAAATAGAATACTTAAACAAACCTACCTTATAAAAAAATTGAGCAAATCATAAATTAGCTTTCTAAGAAAAAATTCCCAGGAATAGATAGATTTACAAGTGAATTAGAAACATTACAAAACATTAGAAGACAAATAATTTTTTAAAAAACTATGTAAGCTGTTTGAAAAAAATAGGTAAAGGAAGAGTTCTGTCAAGTTCTTTCTATGACACAAACATGACTTTGATACCTAAAACAGGGAGAGTACAAATAGAGAAAGAAATCTATAGACCAATTTTCTTCTTGGATATTGATGCAAAAATTTAAATAAAATACTAGTAAGGTGATAATAGCAATATATCACAAAGATCATACACTATATATGACCAGGTGGGACTTATAGGAGGAATTCATGGCTTGCTCAATCTTAGGAAAATTATAAGCTTCATTGACAATGTCAAAAACAGAAACAACAAAAACAAATACATGGTTATATCTATAGATGCAGAAAAAAAAACTTT
This sequence comes from Phalanger gymnotis, assembly GCA_028646595.1. NCBI lineage: Eukaryota > Metazoa > Chordata > Mammalia > Diprotodontia > Phalangeridae > Phalanger > Phalanger gymnotis. Next base: position 730,725,396 of record CM053622.1, on the reverse strand, counting down.
TGACAAAATACGTCTATTATGTTATTAAAAACACTAAAAAGCATAGGAATAAATGAGCTTTTCTTGAAATGATAAATATGATCTATTTAATGTAGAGAGCAAGCATTATTTAAAATGAAGAAAAGTACAAGCCTTCCCAATAAGATTCGAGGTGAATGAGGACGTCTGTTACTATCATTATTATTGAATATTGTACTTGAAATGCTAGCTAGATCAATAAGACAAGAAAAAGAAATTGAGAAAATAAGAATAGGCAATGAGGAAACAAAATTCACTCTTTGAGATAAAATAATGGTACACTTACAGAACCCTAGAGAATCAACTAAAAACATATTCAAAACAATTAACTTTGGCAAAGTTGCAGGATATAAAATAAATCCATATAAATGATCAGCATTTCTAGACATTATCAACAAAACCCAGCAGGAAGAGATAGAGTAATTCCATTTAAAATAACTTCAAATGGTATAAAATCCTTGGGAATCTACCTGTGAAGACACACCTAGGAAATATGTAAACACAACTGCATTTTTTAAAAATAAGGACAGATCTAACAATAGGAGAAATATTATTTGCTCATAGATAGGACAAACAAATATAATAAAGATGACAATTCTACCTAAACTAATTTACTTATTATATTCCACATCAATTAAACTATGAAAGAATTATTTTATAGAGCTAGAAAAAAATAAAAAATTCATCTGGAAGAACAAATGGTTAACGATGTCAAGGGAATCAACAAAAAAATAAGTGAAAGAAGGTGGTCAAGCAGTATCAGATTTCAAAGTACGTTACAAAGCAATAATCATCAAAGCAATTTGATACTGGTTAAGAAGTAGAATGCAAAGGTAGAGCCAAGATGGCAAAGCCAAGATGGCACAGGCAAAGCAGAGACTCACCTAAGCTCTCCCCCAAACCCCATCAAATACCTCTAAAATTGACTCTGAACAAATTCTAGAGTGGCAGAATCCACAAAGAGACAGAGTGAGGCATATTTCCAGCCCAGGACAACTTGGAAGGTCGACAGGAAGGGTCTATTGCACCCCCTGGGAGAGGAGCACAGTCTAGTTCACAGGCTGCACCACTGCTGACCTGACCCCAGCAAAGCCACAGCAGACCTGAGGAACCGAATCACTGGCAGAAGTGGCAGTTTACAGACTTCTCAGTGCACAGACACCAGACACAACTTAGAAGGTCAACAGAAGGGGTCTGTCAGAATGGGGTGAAAGAGAAGTGCAGTCCCGTGCAGAGTGTGCTGCAGTGGTAGCAGCTGCTCCTAGAACTTTCAGCTCACAGAAGGAATGTTTGAAAGTCACCTATTTCAACATTGGAGATCCAAGATGGCAGAATAGGTAGTAAGTTTGTGTTACCCTCCCTTATAGCCTTTGAAAAACCCAGAGAATATTGCCCCAGGAAAAATCCTGGAAGAGTAGAGCCAGAAGAAAGACAGGTACAGCAGTCTTTTAGCTTGGGAGGCTATGGGGATTAATGGGAAAGGTCCCTCTTGCTGTAGCTGAAGGAGACCAGTGCAGGACGGGAGGCATCCCAGCAAGCCAGCAGCAAGCCCCACCTCAGTGGACCACTGAGAGATCCTGAGCACCAGGGTGGAGGAGTACGCAAGCACCAATACCAGTCACACACCAACCATTACCACCAGCTCCAACTTAGCATCAGGTAAACTACCAGACCACTACAACCTCCAGCTGCCAGCACCTGAGGCCCCAGCACACAAAACTAGTAACTAGGCCAGTAGTCCCCAGCACAAGAAGGCTGGGACAGTATTCCCTGGACCCCAGAAGCAGAGATCAAATTTAAAATCCAGAAAAAGGGAAACAACATGAGCAAAAAGCAACAAAGAAAAACAATGACCATAGAGTAGTATCTTGGTGACAGGGAAGATCAAAATACAAATTCAGGAGAGGTCAACATTGTCAATATACCCATATTTGAAACCTAAGAGGGAAATATGAACTGGTCTCAAGCCCAAGAAGCCTTTTTGGAAGAGCCCAGGAAGGATTTTAAAAGTCGAATAAGAGAAGTGGAAAAAAAATGAACAATTCCTTTAAAAATACAATTGACAAAAGGGAAAAAAAGGCACATGAAGAAAATAAATTCTTAAAAAGTAGAATTGGTCAAATGGAAAAGGAGGTACAAAAGCTAACTGAAGAAAACAATTTGTTAAAAATTAGAATTTGGCAAGGGGAAGCTAAGTCCTCTATGAGACATCAAGAACCAATCAAAAAAAATCAAAAGAATGAAAAAATAGAAGAAAACATAAAATACCTCACTGGAAAAACAACTGACCTGGAAAACAGATCCAGGAGAGATCATTTAAGAATTATTGGTCTACTTGAAGCCCATGATGAAAAAAAGAGCCTGGACAGAAATCAGCAAGGAAAATTTCCCTGAGGTTCTAGAACCAAAGGGTAAAACAGTCATTGAAAGAATCCATCAATCATCTCCTAAAAGAGATCCTAAATTCAAAACTCCAAGGAATATTGTAACCAACTTCCAGAATTATTAGATCAAGGAGAAAATATTGCAAGCAGCCAAAAAGAAATAATATCATGGAACCACAGTAAGGATGCAGGACCTTGCAGCTTCTACATTAAAAGATCAGAGGGATTGAAATATTATATTCCAAAAGGCAAAGGAGCTTGGACCACAACAAAGGATCAATTATCCAATGAAATTGAGCATAATCTTTCAGGGGAAGATATGGGCATTCAATGAAATAGGGGACTTCCAGACTTTCCTAATGAAAAGACCAGAGCTAGACGGAAAATTTGATCTTCAAATACAAGACTCAAGAGAAGCATAAAATGGTAAACAAGAAAGGAAACAAAAAAAACACATGAGTAGGTTTAATGTAAGTGAGAGAATGGGAGAGTTGACTGGATAGAAAACTGTGGTTGGAAAACAATTTAATCACCAGAGGATGCAATCAAATATGTGCTGGTAAATCTTTAACAACTAGGCTGCATAATGTACTTGTAAGTTTAATATGCATTATTAACATTTTCTCCATCATTTTCTTAGTCTAGACAATGAGCAAAACAACAAATCACACCCTGATTTTTAGAATTTGCTCATTTCTGAGGTATAAATGCTTGCATTAAAAATTAATAATCTGCTTAATTAGGAGAGGGGATCTCTATCACTTCTTCTGCCTCTATTATGTTTTAGTGGAATTTAATCATATAAGCACACGTATTATTGCATATTGCTCTTTAATCATGGCAATAAGACAAAAAACTAACCCACCTACATTAAATCCTTAATTATAACCAGGTATTCAAAGATTCCTTTCCTACTCTTTGTCTGCCAAAACTCCAGAATTTCAAAGAAACAGTGCGAAAGTTCAGATTCAAATTTCTTCAATATTATATCGAGGTCTCCGGTTATATTATCTATCTTGTTAAGATGTACAGAAAGCACTTTGTAAAACTTAAAGCATCGCCTAAATGATAACAGCTGTTATTGCTGATGATGTTCTTTTACTCATTCCTTCACATTTGCACTGTATACCCTCACCACATGCCTCTAAGCTTATTTAGCTCAAGGGAAACAGTCTAGGTATTAACAGTCTTATCACAGAAAAGCAACTTCAGGGTTAAAATCATCCTGTTTCCATGCTGATGGCTATTTTTGCCATTCTCTCCCACTCCTTTCTTCTTGAAAAGCTCTTGTGCACACTGTCCTGGTTCTCTAATGATATCTTGCCTCTTACTAGATTAGGTATACTCCCTCATTCCCTACCTCCCATCATTTCTCCTGCTGTTTGCATAGCCCAAGTTCCTTCCCTGGCAAAGAGGCATGATAAAAAGGAGGTGTTGAGGCAGAGCTAGGAAGGGTGTTACAGAAGAATTTCAAAATTCCAAATCTTAGAAGTTTTATAATTCTTGGAAATGCTGTGGTCTAAGGTGTGACCATACTGGTGTGTGGGTGAAGTGTGGTATAGAAGGAGGCTGTTAGAGCAAAGGAGATTGAGAACTTGAGTGGTTAAATTGCTAGTGTGTTAGATTTGGAGTCAGGAATCTTGGTTCACATCTTAGTTCTGCTACATGTGTCAACCTTGTATATGTCACTTTAGCCTCCCCCCACCAAACCTCTATTTCCTCATTTGCAAAGGGATGGGATAGAGTGCTGATGGGATAACTATCAATGAGTTATCAGTCACTAAGAAAGGTGGGAGCATTGACCTGAAAGTTGTTAGATAACAGCAATAAGGATCTGAAGACTGGTTTACATGAATGGCTTAAGCATCAGAATGGGCAAGGCTATTAAGGTATGGTAGAAAGGAATTGGCCACGAAGTGGCAATGGAGAATAAAGATAAGGTGAGTAAAAATGGGCTTTGATGATCATATTCTGATGGTGATATCATATCTTCTATTTTCCTAGGATTTGGCATCCTCATGGGGGACGTATACCATTTATGTGTATACGTATGTAGGTGTGGTGGTGGTAGACAAAGGAAGCAGGAGAAATGTCTGAAAACTCTAACAGTAGAGCAGGAATCCTAAATGATGTGATCCAATGAGCTAGGAAGTGAGTTAACCACATTGACATGGCTTTGGGGGACTGTAGGGCTCATTAGAACAGGTATCAGGGTTGAGGAGGCACAATAAAAACATTGCCTGGGATTATCTTTCGCTTGAGTTGCAGCTTTCTCCTCTCATGATCTAACTTTTAATTTCCTATAATGGCCTGAGCCTCCACATTAAAAGCTTTGAATTTGAATGAAACTTACATAATTGTTTGGAAAATGAATGGTGGTTATTATTTTTTCTTGCCTTGGGTCTTATTGATTGCAGAATTCTCAATGGTGCCTTCCATGTAGTAGATGTTTAATAACAGTTAAATTGAATGCTAATTCCTGATTTGCATTATGGATTAGTGTTGATATTAATGAATATTGTATCTATATATTACAGATGTGAATCTTGTTTATATTGTCTTTGTATAGGAGAGATTATTTGGGGACTCAATTCTATGTGACCATGGAATATATTGGAGCATTTGCATTATAGTACAGAGCTCATCATTAAAAATTGGATGAATGCCAATGATACGATTACAAAACAGTTTTTAGAGTTTTACTGCCAATAGCTTATCCACATTTGCCAGACCTGTGGTCTATTAGTTTTGTTCTAATTATGTTGATACACACACACACACACACACACACACACACACACACACACAGAGGAATTCTCTAATGCTACAATGTAGAAGCAAAGGATATTTTCCAATCATTTCAGAGAGATGTGGTAGTTCATATGCCATAAACTCAAGGCTCTTTACCATCCTGACTGCCCTTCTCTGGATGTTCTCCAACCTGTCATTGAGTAACATAGTCTAATTAACTAATGATGACTCTCAAGTGTCCTAGCTCTTGCCATGCTTGTTATAGAATCATTGTTTTCACTACTATGCTTAGAAATCAATCAGAGGTTCCTCTGGCTCTGAGTGACTCAGAACCCAGGTCTGCTGATTATAAATATACAGATCCCCCTCCCCTCCAAATCACATTTTACAAAACTGATGAAAGGTCTCTCTGCTTATGGCATAACAGTAAATAATGTTTACTGCCCTGAGACACGCCTATGTGTATATATCCTGTGTTTCGTGTATGTGTGTATATATGTATATGTACCATATACACATGTGTGAATTTATATGCATCTATACATGTTTTCAAACTACTTTATATCCTTCATTTCATTTAAGCCTCTTAACAACTCTGTGAAGTTGGTACTAACAGCATTATCACCCTTCATTTTACAGATGAGGAAACTGAGACCCAGTGGGGTTGAGTGACTTGCCTGACAGCTAGCAATTGTCTAGGAAAGATCTGAATTCATGTTTCTCTTGATTCCTCTATTGTGCCTTCTGCCATTTCACACTGCCCCTCATTCCTAATTCAAGCATAAAAATGCCTAGCTGGACCATGAAGGTCCTGATGATAAGCGAAGGGCTTTGTACAGAAAAGGAATAATAATCATCTTAAATCTTAAAAGTTCTCACTACTGAGAAACTCCTTTTGGATATGAGTCAGGGCAAGTGACTAGATATAGTATGATATTAATTTACCTCTGTCCTCTAGCTAGCTTGTTAAGAAGCTGTGTTGGTAAGCAAAATGGCCTTTGTTTTGTTTGAGTAATTCAGTGTATTTCATTGAGCCTTACTATGTGCTAAGCCCCAGGCCGAAACCCCTATTATGTGTAAATCCTATATGCGTGTGGATTGGCAACTAAGGTGGGGCCCAAGGTGGGGCTAACTCCAGGGAGGGCCTAGTTTACATGTCTGGGACCGCAGAGGCTCTTAGACCATGTGGGTTTAAGTTGCCTCTTTGTGACGATTTTAGGTCACGTGTGTGACTCACCCCTGACCTGAAAAAGATATAAAACCAGGGCTTGGCCTCCTCCTCCTTGGAGCTCTTTGCCACAGCAGTGGTGGAGCGTGAGCTCAGGCTGAACCTAGATGTTGGTAACTATGAATTTGTATTGGGTCTGTCTGTTGATGTTTGTACTTTATTTGTAATTTGCTCTAAAGTTCAGGGTGCTGGCTTTTTTTCCCCTGAACTAAGTGAATGATATTTGTGTGCTGAATTAAAGTAAGCTTGCCAACCCTTTCACCTTGCTTTCCTTAGTTAAGCAGATCAAAAGAACCTGTGCTTTCTGGGTGCTGGCAGCTTTCTGGGTGCTGGTTGTTGGTGGATCTTGCACCCCCACAGAAGCTGCTAGCCAGATTGTTGAAACAGAAGCCATTGCTCTCAAACTTCCACCTTAATCTGAACCATCATCGATACAGGAGGTACCAGAATTTATTTTGAGCCAGCCCCATGAGCCTACTTCATCCCTTTTAGCCATCTACTAGGACACCAGGAACCCCATGCAGAATGTAAGCTGTGGAGGTGGAAAATAATACAAATAATTTTGGATTAGGAGTCAGTGGATCTGAATTGAAATCCCAACTATGATACTTTCTCTATGACTCTGAGAAAATCACTGAACCCCTGTGAGTTACAATTTCTTCACCTGTAAAATAATGGGGTTTGACTTAGATACCTTTAAAGGTCTCTTTCAAGCTATAAACCAAAGAGATAAGCATTATTCCCATTTTACAGAGGAAGAAACTAAAGCTCAGGGAAGCCAAGTTATTTGCCCATGATCATATAGCTAGAAAAGACTGGATATGGTATTATGCTGATAGAAGTTCTCATGACTCCAAGTATAGCATCCTTGCTATTGTACCAAACTTTGTGCATTATCAAAGTCCACAACTATACTTTTTTTTTCAAAATTAACATTTTTCCCATTTTCCCTAGGAAGTAATTCTCCCCTGTTCCCACTGAAAAACTAAAAACAAATATGTCATAACAAATATTCATAGTCAAGAAAACAAATGCAAACATTGGCCCTGTCCAAAAAATGTACTTCTCATTCTGCACCCTGAGTCCATCACCTGTTTGATTGGCAATGGGTAGCATACTTTATCATTGATCTCTTGGAGTCAGGGTTGGCCCTTGCATTGATCAGAATTATTAAGTCTTTTAGGTTTTAGACTTTATAGCCTTATTATTATTGTATATATATTTTTTCCTTTTCCTGCTCACTTTACCCAGCATTAGTTCATAGAAGTCTTCCTTAAATTTTCCCCACCACTAAAAATCATTGCTTAATTCACTAGATGCTATGTACTACACTAAATTTCTTTCCTGATTCCACAAAATATAAAGGAGATAACATGAGTTTTTAGGGCCATAGGCAGCTGAGCACTTTTTCAAAATCTTCATATACCCAGCTGGGTGCTAGCACAAAACACATTCAGGTAATACTTGTTAAGGTGAATGTAACACACTCCTCCTTAGACAAATTTTCTTTTCAACATTTTATTCTGAACTTCTACACACACACACACACAAATGATCATTTTTCATATATAGAACAGAGCACAAAATGAGTATTGTATGTGAAATAATGAGTCTGTTTCACACCTCTTGTTTTTAAAATGATAAATTTTACCCATTATTTTTCAAAATTATCTGATCTTATTGGAAAGGCTTCCAGTTTATTCCCATTACAAATAATGTTTGTTGATGGTTTTAGGTAGTTGTTTCTTATCATTTTAAGGAAAAATCTATACCTATGCTTTTAACTGTTTTAAAATAGGAATGAGTGTTATATTTTCTCAAAAGCTTTTCTGCATCTATTGATATAATCATATGATTTTTGTCATTTTTATTATTTATATAATAAATTATGTTAAGTCTTCCTTATGTTAATTTATCCCTGCATTCCTGGTATACATCTTACTTGACCACAATGTATAATTTTTGTGATATATTGTTGTAGCTTCCTGGTTAGTATTTTATTTAGGATTTTTCATCCATATTCATTAATGAAATTGGTCTATAATTTTCTTTTTCTGTTTTTGCTCTTCTTGGTTTAGGTATCAGAACCATATTTGTTTCATAAAAGGAGTTTGGTAAGACTTTTTCTTTGCCTATTATTTATTTAATTTATTTAATATTTGAATTAGTTGATCTTTAAATGTCTGGTAGAATTCACTTTTAAATCTATCTGGTCCTGATGCTTTTTTCCTTAGGAAGCTCATTTATGGCCTTTTCTAAACAGCTTTATTGAGATATTCTCTTTCTTCATATCTTAATCTAAGCAGTTTATATTTTTGTAAGTATTGTTCCATTTCACTTAAATTGTTAAATTTATTGTCATATAATTGGGCAAAATAACTGCTTATGATTGCTTTTATTTCATCTTTGCCAGTGGTATATTAATTTTTGATGCTTTTCATTTTTGATGCTTGTGATTTGGTTTTCTTATTTCTTTTTTATCACATTAAGCAATAATTTATCTATTTTATTGTTTTTTCATAAAATACATTCCTAGTTTTATTTATCAACTTAATGGTTTTCTTATATTCAATTTTATTACTCTTACCTCTCATTTTTAGGCTAATTTGGTGTTTAATTGGAATTTTTCACTTTGTTCTTTTTCTAGTTTGTTAAATTACACACTCAATTCATTGGTCTGCTCTTTGTTTTATTGATGAAAGCATTTAGAAATAGAAATTTTCCTCTGAACACTGCTTTTGCTACATCCCATATGTTTTGATATATTGTCTCATTATTTCATTATCTTCAATGAAGTTATTGATTGTTCCCATAATTTATTCTTTAACCTACTGATTCTTTAAGATTAGGCAGGTTATTTAGTCTCCAATTAATTTTTAATCTGTTTCCATGGTCCTTTATTAAATATAACTTTTATTGCTTTGTGATCTGAAAAGGATCCATTTAATATTTCTGCCTTACTGTATTTAACTATAAAGTTTTTATGCCCTAATATGTAGTCAATTTTTGTAAAGATACTATGTACCAGTGTATATTTGGGGCAGCTAAGTAGCACAGTGAGTAGCGCACCGGCCCTGGAATCAGGAGGACCTGAGTTCAAATCCGGCCTCAGACACTTGACAGATGTACTAGCTGCATGACCTTGGACAAGTCGCTTAACCCTAATTGCCCTGTTGAAAACAAAACAACAACAAAAAAACCAACAAGAAAAAGAAAAAGTTATATCCCTTTCTATTCCCATTCAATTCTCTCCAGATATCTAACTTATCTAAGATTCTATTTATCTCCTTTATTTCTTTCTTATTTTTTTGGTTATATTTATCTAGTTTTGAGAGAAGGTTGAAATCCCCAACTATTATGGTTTTTCTATCTATTTCTACCTGTATTCATTTAGTTTTTCATTTAAAATTTTGGATATGCTATAGCATTTGGTGCATATTGGTTTAGTATTGATATTACTTCATTGTCTATGGTAACTTTTATCATAATGTAGTTTCTCTATTTATCTCTTTTAATTAAATAGTTTAGCCCTTTCATCATTTCTTACATCACAATAGTATATTCCATCACATTTAAATACCATAGCTTTCTCAGACACTCCCCAGTTGATGGGTATCCCCCCATTTCCAATTCTTTGCCACCACAAAATGAGCTGCTACAAATATTTTTCTACTTATGGATGCTTTTCCTCTTAAACAACTTTTCCTAACTCTCAAAAGAGTTTAAAAATCCTGTGGTGCAAGTTTTTTTTCTTTTGGAAGGGTTGGTGGTTGCTTGTGTTTATAATACATAAACATAATATAATACGTATATAATATGTATATGTACATGCATATATGTATACATAGTACATAAATTTCTGGATCACTGACTTTATGTAGGAGAGCCTTGGTGAAATAACTATTTTCACTGATGCATATTCACATCTGCTCTGCAATTTATAGTCTTAGAGATTTGTCCAGGGCATTGAGAGGTTGATTGATATACCTGGGGTCAAACAATTAGTAAGTTTCCAAGGTAGGATTGGAAATGAAGTCTTCTTTCCCAAATGTTAGTCTCTAGATACTATGCCTCTAGTGGCCTACATTTTGACCTCATTGACAAGTAGACTAGATTTGACTCTTCACCTTCTCAGATTGAGAAATAGTGCCAGTATGTGATACCTTGTACACATCATTAAATCTGGCCTCTGGCAAATATAAAATTATATCAGTAACGCAAGTGTCGCAATATCAGTGGTGACCATGAATATACCTGTATAGTTCTGCATCACAAAATATAAGAGACTCTCCATATAGAAGGCAGAAGTAGAACATTTACTCAGACACCAGAGGATCAAATCCCAAAACCAATAACTCCAATTCAACATAGTTGCAATCAAGTCCCCAAACCAGTAAGTCCACTTCATTATAACAGCAAAGAACTTAAGAAACAACATCTCATCAGGAGCCAAGTCATCTCATAACCTTCCCCTCTGCTGCGGCTTTCTCGTAAACACTAACTCACAAATCCTAGCTGCCTAGTTGCCTGCATCCTCTCCTCTTGCTGTTCTAAGGGCCCTTGCAGTTCTGAGAACTGAATGGCTACCCTCAGTGTGTGTGTGTGTATATATATATATATATATGAGGGCTTCATACCTCTTGTGACCTAATTAGCAAAAGGGTATGGGCCTTCCTACGAACAAGCCTCCCCTAATCAAGCTTCCCTCAACTAGATCCACCTGAGGCCTATTAAGGGGATTAATCTTTAATTTAATTATATTTAATTTAATGTGATCTTTAATCACATTAACACCACACAAATATAGCTTTTTTAAAAAAACACTCTTAAAGCTATAATGTAACAATAAAGTTAGTGGAGAAGTCATCAAGAAAGAAATCCGATTTGGAATAAGAAGGGTTGAAGAAGGGTTGAATTCATATTCAACTGAGGTAGATGGTACAGTAAGTAGAGTGCTGGGCCTAGAGTCAGGAAGATTAATTGAAACCTGGTCTCAGGCACTTACTGTGTGACCCTGGGCAAGTCACTTAACTGCTTCAGGTTCCTCAGCTATAAAATGGAGATTTAAAATGTACCTCCTAGGGTTGTTGGGATGATGAAGTGAGATAGTATTTCAGAAGTGCTCAGCACAATGCCTAGAGCATAGTAAGTACTTAATAAATGTTTGTTTCTCTCTTCTCTCAGTGTCTAGCTACATAAGCAATTTCGAGGCAAATCACAATGTTGTAGTCTTAAAAAATATGTACCGAGAATTGGGAGATTTCACTTCTGATCCAAGTGTTCGCACCAATTTACCCCAGTACCTTGAATAAGTGACTAAAACTCTTTGATTTTCATTTGTAAAATGAAGGGGCTGGATAAGAGTCTCTTAACATCTCTGAACCTCAGTTTCCTCCACTGTCAAACAGGGATAATAATTACTGAGTAATCTACCTGACAGGCTTGTTGTGATGTGCAAAATCAGATAATGTATGTGAAGCTTTTTTGGTAACTGTAACATGCTGCATAAGTAGAAGCTATCCTTATTGAGTTACAGGCTGGAATGATTTTCCACCATCAAATAGTAAAGTGAAACCATAGAACATGCCCAATCTTGTTCTCTCAATTTTCTGCAGCTATGCTTGAAAATGCAAAAAGAAACTTATAAACAGGTGTTAGAATACTGTACCAGTCCCTTGGGAAGTTTCTTCCAGAAAAACATGTCCGAAAACCAAAAACACAAAAACCAAAACAAAACCCAAAACCAACAACCCTAAACAGTCATCTGGGAATCGTTATGTCATTGTCTGCACAATGTCATGGATGTGGACACACAGGCCAAAATTCTGCTGCATGCCATGGACAGTGGCCAGACACGTCATTATTTTGAGGGCAGGCACCTTCTGGTTAGAGGCAAATGCAGATGAGGCAAAGTGTGATGAGCCTTGTGCAGACAGCTAACCAGGCTTTCTCCTTTCTCAGAAAATTAGAGTTGAGAGTCTGAATAAGGTAATTTAACAATTTATCTTTCTGTTTATAAAAGCGGCAGGATTGTTAAGCTCATAGAGTGCTTGGCCTGGAGTTTGGAAAACCTAGGTTTGAGGCCCCAGTCTTTGTCACTTGCTAGGTGTGTGACCCCTGGCCAGTCAGTTAACCTCTGTTTGCGTCAGGGAACTCAAAGGAACTTAGGGGAAGTCCCATCATATTTAACATTATATATGGCTTCAAGGTTTTATAGATTGCTTCAGAAATATTTTCCCATTTCATCCTCACAACTCTGTAAGTGGGTAGACTAGGTCTCACCACAGATTAGGGAACTGAGGTTCAGACAGTAAAAGTAATTTGCCCAAGCTCACACATCTTATTACTAGAGAGATGAGTCATGGAGCCAGATCTTTGACTCCAAGTTTCATGTCCTTACAAAAAAAAAAGATGTCTCTAAATGATGTTTTTAAAGATTTGCTGGTTTCTTTGTTTTTTTTTTAAACACAACGGTGATTTTTCAATGCGTCCTGTCTCTTCCCTTGCCCCAGTAGAACCCTTGCCTTGTAACAAACAAAAAATAATACTAACCAAGATCAGCTGGCACAGGAACTGATTCAAATAGCTTAGGCAGCCATTCTGCAAATGATGACCTCTCTACTATGTTATACTGCTGTCCTAGCTTTTTCTTTAATTATCTTCAGTTGGATAAATGTCTTGTTTCTCCCTTCTCCTCCTGTATCCCAGTGCCTCCCCCTGCCCTATGCCCCAACAGAATTTAAGCTTCTCTAGGGTAATAAGCAGATTGTTGATTTGTGTTTCTCATCAGTGCTTGCAGAGTACAAGGTATAAGAGTACAACTAGGAAGCAGTGCTCTGGAGTCAGACAAATATGGGCTCAAATTTGGTCTCTGATATTTACCACCCATGTGGCCTTGGGCAAAAAATGGATCATCTAGTCTGACTCTGAACAGAACAGGAATAATCTCTCCACCGTCCCTGATAAACATGCATGCCACTTTGTTGTAAGGACTGCAAACAATAAGTAACCCTTAACTTTTGGAGGCAGAGTTTTGTTCTTTCAGGTATCTCCAATTGTTAGGAAGTTTTTCTAGGTGAAAGAAGCCTTTGCACAATGGCTTCCCCATGCTCCTAATTCTTTCTGAGGCCAAATAGAATAAGTGTAATGGCCAATGTTAAAAGTTTAAGAGCATAATGGAGGGGAAACGTATTTATGACAAACTCCTAAATTTACATGCATTATTCACATTTTCCTCCATCACTTTCTTAAATCCAGACAATCAACGAACAATAAATCAGGCTGTAATTTGCAGCATTTGCCTCTTTCCAAGATGTAAATGCTTACTCTGGAAGTTTGGCAATCTACCCTAGAAAGCCTAGCTGGCCACAGCATAGTCTACCAATCACTCCAACCCAGTCTCATTGCTCTGTCATTAGAAAAAAAGATTCAGCCAAGGAGGAATGGATCTATTGCTGTCTGTTTCAATGAAGGGATTGTCAATCCCAATGAAATCATGGATTTATCAATGTATTGAAGAAATACCTCTCTCTTTTTTTTTGGAGACCATGATACAATGTTGACTTATGTTTAAGTTTGAAGTCCATTAAAATCCCCCATTAAAAAAAGAGCTATTGCCTAGGCAAGCTTCCTCTATCCAGTACTTGTACAAATGATATTTATCATTTTTAAGTTTTACCTCATTTAACTCAATATTCAAGTCTGTCAAGATCTTTTCTCTTTTGTATTCCGATTGTTATCAAATGAGTTTGTAACCCCTGACAACTTCTTGTGATCAGTGAATTTTATGTTTCATACTAGTCATTGGCAAGCCAGAGTGAAAGTTCCCCATGGCACTTCCTTCAGGTTAATATCAATCTATTAATCAGTATTCTTTGGTTTCATTATCCAAGCAGGTCAAGGTCCACATAATTGTATTATTATCCTACTCATATCTTTTAATCTTTTGCACTAATGTGTGGTGAAAGATTTTGTCAAATGCCTAGCTAAAATCTAGGTGTGCTATCTATGCCTTTGACACTCCCTTGATTAGCTAATCAAGTAACCCTGTCAAAAAAGCAAAATGAGATTGGTTCAGCCTGGTAAGATTTGATGAATCATTTCTGGATCTTAATGATTACTGCATCCATTGCTAAGTTTTTGCAAATGATCTCTTTAACAATAGTGCTTACAGTTTTTCCAGGAAACTAAAGTCAAACTCATTAGGTTATAGTCCGAATCACTCACCTACTTGTTATTTTTTGACGATCAGTATATTTGTTCAAGTCTAGTCCTCAGCACTTCCCTTTTTGATTTTTCCAAGACCACTCACAGCCACTTTAGCATTCATAAATGTCAGTTATTGTAGGTACCCTGAGATACAATTCATCCATGCCTGAGGACTTAATTTATCCAAGGCAGCCGGGTGCTTGTTTACTACTTCTCTCTCACAGAATTTTAGCTTTAGAGCGAGAGGTGATCTTTAATCCAATTCCTCTCTTTTTGCACATGAGGAAATGGAGGTGCCAGTAGTAAATTTTAATGCTAGAATTGTAACTCAGGTTCACTGACTTCAAGTTCAGTGGTCTTTCCATTACACCCCGCTGCCATGATTCAAGGAATAATAAAATCACCAAATTTCATAATTGGGAAGGACATCAGTGAAGATCTAGTGCAGCAGATATTTGAAAAAAGAATCCAGCCTGCAGTATATCTAATAAAATTAGAGAATTTTGTCCTATCTGCTTCTACACTACAGATAGTTTTCTTGAGTAGAGCAAACAAGCAAAACAAGAGTTGATAAGTTGTCTCTTTGTAGTTCATTATCATCATTCTATCCATCCCAAGGGATGATCTTATTTCTTCTTTGATCCTCTTTATCCCCCATATAGTTAAAAAAAACCCATTTTTTGTTATTCATAGACTTCATAACCAGCTTCTGATAATTCTGAACTAAAGAGTTCTGATGCCATCGTTATACTCTTTTTTCTTTTTCAATTTATTTCCCCTAGTTCCCACGTTTTGTACATGGCTTAGTTGGTGGGTGAATTCTCTGTGCATCCGAATCATTCTAAAATGGCAGCTTCCCATTCTCTTTGACATTGTACTCATTTATTTCTGCCATCAAAACTTCTTTCTTGATTTATTTTTGCTATTCAGTTTATAACCCTATGGTGAAGTTAACCTATCTTCTCCATTTTTAATTTTTTATTAACTTCCTATGCTCTGTGTTCAACTGGTAATCAATATTCCTTTCTATTACCCTCAATCATAGCCTCTTTCTCTTCTTTTAGAAAAGCAACTGTGTGTATACTGGATAGAATGCTGTACTTAGTTTTGGAAAACCTGTGTTGGAATACTGTTTCATATACTTCACTGACTGTATGATCCTCAGGAAGTCACTTCATTTCTCTCTCCCTCATCCGTAGACGAAACAATCAGGTATTAATATACTTATATTAAAATATATACTACATAGAATTTACCTCAGAGTTGTAAGGATAAAATGAGATAACATATAGAAAGTATTTAGCAAATTTTAAAAAATGCTATTATTATTATTTTTATATTCTCTTTCTCATAAATGCCACCCATTCTTGTAGTATCATTCTTATCTCCCAAATCCATATTTTTTTTTAAAAAAATTATACTTCTTGGGGCAAGAAGAAAAAAAAAGATCAAGGAAGGTGAATAAGGTGAATAACATATGAAGATATGAAGTGAAAACAAGGGAGAAAATGAGCATTAGAACACTATCAGGATTCTGGAAAAGAGGCTGAAGGCTGGAGTCAGAGTTGTGGAATAGGATGGGGGAAGGTAAGAAAAGAATGCATGATCTCTATTGGTTGAACTCATAACCTTCCTCAAGGCCCCCGTTTGCTCATCTACCAACCCTCAGACACTTACGTATTTTCAAATTCTACCTTCATATTGTTATATATCAACATTCATTTGATTTCTAGTAGTTCTATTGATTAAAATTTTATCCTCCTCATCTATCTGTGTGTGTAGACTTATAGTTATTGTATGTACCATAAATCTGTATCAGTATAGTGTTGTATCAGTATCTGTGTAGTTATTGTATGTACCACAGTTCTGTATCAGAGGATGAACAATAAATTAATGTATTTCATTGTGTATGTGTGTGGAGGCATCTTTATAATTTGTTGTACAATTATTAAGTCCTAGAGTTGTAAAGCAACACAGAGATCATCAAACTGTAGTACTAATACCTGAACATGAATACCCTGAACAAGATATAGATGCAAATTCTCATCTATTTAGGGAGATTCGTTGTAGATCTCTCACCATCCTGGTTGTCCTTTACTGCACATGCTCTAACTTGTTATTACATTCATAAAATATAGGGCCCAGAACCAGACATAATACTACCAATGTATTAGACCAAGTCAGAGCATATGGCTCTTCCCTACCATCTCCCCCTCTCCCTGGCCCCTTCCTTCACTGAGAACCTTGCCTCATATTTCGATGAAAAACAATTGAGGCCTTTCACCTAGAACTCTGCCTTTTCTCCTTCTCCTCATCTTACACCTCTCAGATGCCGTCCACTACTGTCTCTTTTTTTACCCCTGTCTCACATGAAGAAGTGGCCTTTCTCCTTGCCAAAGAAAACCCTCTCTAGGGCAAGTGATCCCATCACATCCTGTCTTGTCTAGCTGATTGCCCCCATTTCATTTCCATTTTCTTACTTATCTTCAATCTCTCTCTTTATGTTGGTCACTTGCAACTGGCTACAAACATACCTGTGTCCCCTCCATCCTAAAAAAAAACCCTTCACTAGATCCTTTCATCCCTTCCCTTCCCATTAGCATCATCCCATATCTCTTTTCCCTTTTGTGGCCAAACTCTTTGAGGAGACCATGAACTATTAATGACTCCACTTCCCTTCCCCTCACTATCTTCTTAACTCTATATTCTGGCTTCTGACCTCAGTTTTTCAACTGAAACTGCTCTCTCCAGAGTTTCCAATGATCCCATAACTGACATTATCTAATGGCCTTTTCTCAGTCCTCATCCTAGTTGACTTTTCTGCAGCTTTTGACACTCTCGATCACCTTCTTCTCATTGGTGTTTGCTTCTGTCTAGGTGTGTGTGACACTGTTTATCATGGTTCTCCTCCTACCTATCTGAGTTCTCCTTCTTAGCCTCATATTTTGGGGGTATTTATTCAGGTCATTCCTCCACTCATTATGGGTGTATTTCAAGGCTCTTTCCTGGGTTTTCTTCTCTTTTCCCTCTATGTATTGTATTCAGTTTTCTCATCAGCTGCCTTGTATTCAATCATCTCTATGCTTCTGATCCTCAGATCATCTATCCAATCATTAGCATTAGGTACATCTCCAACTGCCTGCCTATTGGTCATCTTGAACTGAATGTCCCATAGATGCCCTAAACTCAATATGTCCAATATTAATTTTCTTTCTCCTTAAACCCTTCCCTCTTCCTATCTTTCCTATGACTGTTGAGGGCACAATCACCCTTTGAATCAGTTTTACCTTTGTAATATCTCTAGTGTATTCCCTCTTCTCCCCTCTGACACTGCTAACTCAGGCCTTCATTACCCTATTTGTAGACTATTGCAATGGTCTTCTTGTGGGTTTACTCGCCTCAAGTCTCTCCCAGCTTCCACAAATTCTCCATTCAGCTCTCAAATTGATCTTCCTAAAGTACAGGTCCAACCATGTAACCCTCTGTCTTATTCAATAAACTCCAGTTGCTCCCTATTATCTTGAGGATCAAATAAAGAATTCTCTATTTGGCATTTAGAGCCCTTCATAACCTGACCTCCTACTAACTTTCCAGACTTCTTATATCTCACTCCTTCTCTGTCCTTCCCCTCCTACATTAAAATTGGCCTCCTTGCTGTTCCTTCCACAATACTCACAATACTCAACTTTCTGTTGCTTATCTCAAATTTATTATATATCATCTATCTATATCTTATTTCTACATAGTTGTTTGCCTGTTGTCTCACTAGATTGCATGCTCCTTTGAGGGCAGGGACTCTCTTTTGCTGTTTTTTGAAACCTTAGTACTTAGCACAGTGACTGGCCCATAGTAGGTACTTAATAAATACTTCTTGCCTTGATTTGACTATTGCCTTCCTTCTTCTGGACATTGCTTTTATTAATTCTACATTAGATGGCACTATTGTTTTTTTAGGGGGGGTGGGTGGGCTGCCAATGATACAGAAATGTTTAAACTCTGAGATGAATGAAATATAGAACTTAAACAGTAAAGGAAAAACCCAATTTAGTAAATACAACATAATTTCATTTTGAGCACTTGTGCAAATCAATATATGGGTGGAAAAAATAATTCTTTCATTCAACAGACATCTATTTAGTTCTTACCATGTGTAAGAGGCATCATGAGGGCAAATTTAAAACCTAGTATTCAAAGTGGCCACAGGAATAGCTAAAGGTATCTAGAATAGCAAGGGACCTTGAAGAGTTTTTAGTCCTATGTTCAAATTTTTTTTTTAGTTCTAAACTTGAATTAAACGATGAAAAAAACAACAGAGTTCTAGCAATATGAAATAATTTGCTTCAGATCATATTTTGGGAAGGGCCAGAGTTCAGAAAAGAACCTTGGTTAGTTGACTCCCAGTCTTGTCACTCTCTCTACTATACTAGGTAAGTGCTCTCACTCTTTAAGCAGTTTTATGTTTTTATTTAACAAAACACAGGAGGACATATATCCTATATAACAGAATTGGCAGAGAAATGAATATTTGACGTACTGTTAGACACAGGATAGGCAGTCAGCTAATTCATTCTAGTGATTGATTATTTAGAACAGGGCTGTCCAACCTTAGATTATCTTAGGGCCACATTAAAATAAAATAATTATTTGAGGGCCGCACCCAGAATAAAAATACAGTACGCTAGTAGAAAGTGGGAGAATGAGCATCATCAGTATGACAGGCGAAGACGTGAAGCGTGAAAGCAAATGCAAAACATCAAAGTGACAACACAACAGTATAAAGGTAGGTGCATACTGTCTAGTCTGCATCATACAGACAGAGTGCATCCCACAGAGCATTTGAACATTCCATGAGATATGTTCTGTCCAAAATACTGCTTAAAAACACCAAAGAAAATCAGCATGAGATTATTTATTAGTGATGGAATTAAAAAATCTAATATGCGTTCCATGCAAATTATTATTTCATTTTTTTGCTCTTGAAGATTAAAACCCACAGGCAGGTTGCATAAAATCGCACTGCTGGCCGCACACAGCCTGCGGGCTGTTTTTTAGCCAGCCCTGATCTAGAATAGATGCATTTGTGCAACTTAATAGGCCTGGAGACTTGGATCTACATGGAAATCTTAGAGGTGAACTAGAAGACTCATGCAAGGTAGTCAGTGAGAGGGCTAGGGTTTGATCCAAAGACCTCTGATTTCAAATACAATGCTCCTACTTTACCATGTTTGTTATTATCACCATCTAGATTTTGTGAAGTCTTGCATATTTACATTGCTGAAATTTATAGAACACTATTATGAAATTCTCAACTGGTCAACATAGAGATAGGATCAGTCTGTTTTTCTGATATTTTCAGAGTTAAGGACATAGGGATTAGAGATGGACATATGGTTTTTTTTCCTTCACTTAATTCTAGCACTTGGGTGAGGCCTTTTGACTGAGTCCAAGTTTTACAGAACAAATCCTTTTATTAAGGAGATCTGTTCTGTGAAGTTTGGGTTCAAAGAGCCACATGTGGCCTCAAGGCCAAAGGTTCCTCACCCTGACTTAGACCCAGGGCTGTAGCCAAATATCCTTAAATCAGTGACCAGATCATATTCCTTAGCTTTCCTACCTTTTTTGATATTCACATCCTATTCCTTGCTAAAGTTCCCAATAGTTACCATTTTACTTTATCTATTCTGTAATGATTTCGCACTTGCCATAACTTTTGCATGGTTCCACCTTCTGGATGTTTAAAAAAGTTAATAATTTTTTTTGAATAAGTGGTAAAAATTACATGCTTGGTAATATCTATCTATCTATCTATCTATCTATCTATCTATCTATCTATCTATCTATCTATCTATCTATCTATCTATCTATCTATAGTAGTTGATTAACAAGCGTTTAATAATGTGTAGCAGAGGTTCTTGAAAACTTCCATGGACTCTAGGGACATGGTGATTCATCACTTGGGCCTTTTCAGGATGATAAACTTCTTGGCCATGTTGTGCCCCAGGGCTAAAAGCACTTGTCACTTTGGTATGACACAGAAATCCCTGAGTGATTCCTTGATTTTCCCCATCCTTTGGAGCAGCTGGGGCTGATGAATCAGTTAAAAGAAAAAAAAAAACAGCTTCCAGCTGTCCCTCTCTTTTTTTGATCCTCCAGGTGGCATTATGTAACTCCAAGACTTCCTGTAAGGGATGGGTCTTTGGATAGGCCCTTTCTCATCCTGGCAACACAGTAATAGTTACAGGAGTGGCACTCGGTAAAACCAGCTTTTGCCTAGATCCCTGGTGGCCTTTTCTAGCTTCATGTATTCGTTCCTGAGAAGGTGACTGAGGATCAATGTTGAGATGAATTTGTTCAGACTTACAAGTGACATTGTAGATTCAGCTGACAGTCAGTATGGAGGGTTTCTTCATGAGAGGATCAAATGCTGTTTAGAAGAGCAGAGAAAACCCTCAGCCTGGGTAGAGAGAAGCCATTAACTTTGAGGGAAATAGTGTGGAACTAAGGTGAATTGTAAAATGTTTAATCAGTATTCTGAATAGTTTTATAATTTGTTGAGGTTTGGGTCAACCTCTCAGCAAATTCTAACAACAGTAAAAAAGTAAAGTTACCAAATCCAATTTTAAGTCATTTTCTTTCAATGTGTCCTGTGAGTCTTTTATGTTTAGCCTTTCTTTTTTTTGTGTAGGAAATAACTGCCTGTCTTATGCAAATTAACCTTGTATTTTGAATACCAATTTAATTGCCCCTTGAGGAGAACTAGACTTGGAATAACAAACTAAGGCTTAAGCAATTTCACATTTATGAACGAGGTAGCAAAGTTAACAATAATATTAATAGCTAGCACTTATATGGCACTTGAAGGTTTAGAATGTGATCGACACGTCATCTCTTTTGATCGTCACAGCAACCCTGTCAAGGATCATCCCCATTTTACAGGTGAGGAAACTGAGGCACAGAGAGGTTAAGTGACTTGCCTAGGGTAACACAGCTAGGGAACTTCTAAGACAGGTGTTCCAAACTCCAAGTCCGATTCCGTCTTCATTGTGCCCCCGGGCCTAGCTTCTCTCTCTTTAGTTGCGGGTACATTCTACTCCCCTCCCAACTGAACACTTGGGACATTGCCTAGGTCCAGAGCAGATGGGCCCCTTAGGGAGTGGTTCCTTAACTTGGGAAATGAATGACTGTATTGTTATTGCAAGGGGTGAATGATACAAGCTTAGACACCCCCACCCCCCATCCCGTTGCTACCTTTGAAAGTGAACTTTCACCATGAAGAGCTCTTCTGTTTTAAAGTATTACAAGCTTCCTTCTGAGTAACTGGGGAGGGGGAGGAAGGTGAATGTAGACTGGAGGCGATGGTTCCAACGGCTCCCATTAGAGGCTAAGGGATCGCTGTGGGGCGGTCAGGGGAAGGGGGAAGCTTGCACACAAAAGGCGATTTCCGGCTCTAATTTCCCTCGCCCTACTCCCACATCTCGGACTGTTTTGGAAGCAGTAAAGGAGAACTTGGTTGGGTCAACGCAAAAAAGGACAGGAAGGGAAAAGAGGAGGTGGAGGAAAGACGGGGAATCAGGCAGTCCCCATCTTATTGTCTTTAGCATCATTATCATTCTTATTTTGGAGCCCCCGTGGCTGGGGTCTGAGTCAGCTAGGGGGACGTTTCCTGGTTCCCAGTGTGGGACATCTAGAACAGGAACAGCAAGAGCGAGACCCTGCCTAGACAAAGGGGTCCGCTTCCGTACAGGGAGGGAGGGAGGGAGAGACAGACAGAGAGGAAGGAGGGAGCTCCGGCTGCTGCCACGCCGCTGTTGCTGCTGTTTCTGCAGCTACGAGCGACCGGGCGTGTACCTCTGAGACAAAGTGAGAACAGGCAGGAGAGGAGCCGGCCAAGCTGAGTGCCCAAGAGAAGCCAGGACGGCGAGGTCAAGCAGGCAAGAAGGCAAGCTGGCTAGGGGAGCAGCCTCCCCGGGAGCCCAGGCGGCGGAAGAAGCCAGATGCAGGCTTTGATCCAATCAGAGGACTAGATCCGCGCTGTGCTCCAACTCTCCGCCTCTCTTTTTCCCCCACCCTGCTTGTCTTTATTATTCCCTTTCTCCTACTCCCCCTCCCCCCTTCCACAACTGCAACAGCTGCAAAAACTGCTCTCGGTGATCTCGCAGGTCCTTTCGTTGGGCTGGCCTGGGGGGGCTGCAGCATGGCTTTATCGTGGAGGAGCTGGTTAGCAAACGAAGGGGTTAAACACCTCTGCCTGGTAGGATGGGGGCCTCTGCCCTTCTTTTCCCTTCTGTCAATTGAAAAGTTTTGATTCTTTGTGTATACCTCTATTGGAGTGGGAGTATAATGGGGCTTTTACTACTAATTGAAAGTGTTGCTAACATAACTTTTTTTAAAAAAATAAGTGATGTATATCTTCTAGGAGTAACAGTTTCTCTCCCCCTACACTTATTTTATGCATACAATAATATGCTAATTTACATTTGGGTGACTCTATTGATCTTTATGTAAAGTTTAGCCCCACTGTCTTCTTCTGGAGGAGAATGTTGAGAGTGTAAAGTGGGCACCACCATGTGAATATTTCTCTTTTCTGTTGATCAGCTCTTTTAATAATTCCCTCCTGTATTTAGTTTTCTTCATTCTTCTAACAGTAGTAAAAGTTTTGTATGTTTGGAAGTGGGGATGAAATTAGGGATGTGTGGGTGCCCCAGGGTGTCAAATCCTGTGAATGAAGTCTAGTAGAGAGCACTGGATTAGCATTACAGGATCTGGGTCTAAATGAATTCTCTGCCATTTACTCCCTATGTGACCCTAGCCGAGTGACAACTACTTCCTAAACCTTAGTTTTCTCATCTGTAAAATGAAAGAATAGACTGGATGATGTCTAAAGGTTTTTGTAGCTCTAAACTGTTTGGAGTTACATAGGAGTGGAGACCTGACCATGTCTCAGAAAACCTGTATGGATCTAAAATGTTTATTACTGGGCAAGACTAAGGTCTTTTTATTTTTTTATTTCTTAATGATATTTGACTTTTTGGTGGATTGAAAACAATTAAGTGATGGTGAGTAATGTTCTAGTTTTTACTTACAGGTTTCATTGACTTGGTGTTTGTTTCCTTTGTCTTGATTGTTTTAGCTCATCTGGCTCTCTCTCAATGTCCTCCTTTTTTGGAAAACCTTCCTGCTGTATTATCAAGGACCAGAGTATTATTATCTCCACCAGATGTTAGGGGTAAGTGTGACTCAAGTATGATCTTTGACCATACCAATGGGGCTGGTATAAGGGGACTAAGGGAAGAGAGGAGGAAGCGAGTCAAAATGTTACTGACAAAGTTTGGTGAAGATCTGTCTTTGTTGAGAGAACTTAAGACAGATGTTCTTGCCACACACTTTACTTTTATTTTCTCCAGGTAGGAAAGGGTAATGTTACTCAAGAACAAAGGAAATTATCTAATCAGTGGAAATGAATGAACTGTGGGGACCTTAGTCTAGTGCTTGGGAAAAGCCTCTTCTTGCTGCCAGATGCCGGGAGCACTTAAGGATTTGGCACACAAACATGATCAACAGATGACTGAGGTTTTAGTTTTCGGTCATCTAAACTTTAGCCAACCTGTGAGCTTATTCAGAGGAGCTTGTTTCTTTTGGGGCCAATTCTCAGGAAACATGTGCTTTACAGAGCTCGTTAATAATCCTGGGCATCTCTAAATCAGTTAGCTGACAATGTCAGTGATTTTGACTTATTACAGAAATGTTTTATACTTTGCAAAATTTTCCCTAAGTCTATTCTTGGCTAGTGCTTCCTTTTTCTTTGCCATTCTGCCATTAGTATCATACTTCCTTCTTTCCTATGTGCCATACCCCTGTAGAGGGGAGAGGACGAGAATTAGGAGAGATACTTTTCTTCTGTTTCTAAATACTTTAGAACACCAGAATTGAATCATGTCATAGGACTATCAACAATTTTGCCAACTTTGACAATGTATTCTAGTAGCTAAGAAAATGTTCTACCTAGGCGATATGAGTATGGTGATTAATGTCTTAAGTTATTTCACTTCCCGTCTTCCCCTTCTCTCCCTCATCCAAAACAAAGCAAAATAATCAGGGAATTCTCAGTATGGAAACCATATCGATCATGAATTTGTACTGACCAGTAGTCCTCTATAGTTTATATCTGTGCTGCACTATATAACCTTCTGGTGATCATGTAAGCCAGCAAGTCATTGGTAATGCTCGAACCTGGGTCTTTTTGACTCCGGGACTCATCCTCTATCCACTATATCATGTTTAACTCTGGTTGTTATTGAGTAGATGTAATTATTTTGAACTATGTACTTTCCAAATGAGATTTGGTAAATTTCCTTATCCTTGATGGCTCAGGTTCACTTTGCATAGAGATTAAATTGGGACCTTTAGAAGGAATCAAAAGAAAGGCATAGTGCTGCTTTTCATAACCTCTCCCCTCTTTTCCCCACCTCCCTCCCATCCCCAACCAAAAATGATCACCAGGTAACTTAGCATTGTGGGCTAGTCTAATACTTTGGAAGCTTAGGTAGTATTTGTGCCTGTGACTTTAAAAGATATAGTACTCTCAAGGAAATATCTTACTCATTTGTCAGCGTGGGCAAGGTAATTTACTACTATTTATATGCAACGAACTATGGTTGATATTGGACTGTTTTCATTTAAAATTCAATAAAGTGTCTAGTTTGTATCTGTGGAGTACTGTGCTGGATCTTGGGATTTAAAGATAGAAAAATGACCCAGTTTTTCCCTGAGGCAGCGAGGTAAAATAGTAGATAGAGTCCTGAGCCTTGAGTCAGGAAGTCCTGAATTCAAATCCAGTCCCAGATACTTAATAGCTGTGTAACTCAAGGCAAGTCATATAACCCCTGTCTATTTCGGTTTTTTTCAACTCAAAATGCAGGTGATGATAGCATTTGCCCCATAGAGTTGTGCTTAGTATTAAATTGCATGATATTTGTAAAACATTTAGCACAATATATAGGATACAGTAGGTGCTTAATAAATGCTCATTTCCTTCCTTCCTTAAGTAGCTTATTGTCCAGTAGGAAGATAGTGCATATGCCTAAAATTTAAATCAGAATGTGATAATCTCATAGGAAGGGTATGGCAGAAATGATTGGGAGATTTGTGAAGCGCTAAATTACTTATTGCAGGGGTTATATGTGATTTTTACTGATTATTAAATATTTCTCTCTAAACTATCTCTAATTTTCAGAGGTTTTTAAGAAGGCAAATTAAGAAATCTCAGAAGATTTTGACATAGTGAAAACTACAGTAGCTTGAGAGCCAGAGGACCCGCATTTAAATCCCATGTGTAATGCTCAATAACTGTGTGACCTTAGAGAAAGTTTCCTCATGTGTAAAATGAGAGGATTGGACTAGATGGTTTTGGAGGTCTATCCCAGCTCTAGACATGTGAAGCTGTGAGCTATGATTCTTCAATGTATTGCTAGAAAGGACTTCAGGTCATCTGCTTGGACCCCTTAATTTTATAGTTGAGGAAATTGAAGCCCAGAGAATTTAAGTGATATTTCTAATGCTACATGTATAGAAGGGAACGGAGGAAGGATTTGAACCCAAGTCCTCTGAGATAAATTCCAAAGCCTTTTCCATTTTAATGTGCTGCTTCATTAAGTGGTACATAATAAGCCTTTTATTTCTCCTCACTTCTCTCTACCTGAACTCTCTCCCTCCCTCCCCCCAATCTAACCTTTTTGTTGCTGCCAAAAGTGTCTTCCTTATGCGTTGATCTGGTCATATCAGTTTCTGTAACTTTAATGACTTCTTGGAGGTTCATTATTTGCTAATGAGTAAAGTTTATACTCTAGCCAAGTGTTTAAAGTCCATCATAATCTAGTACAAGAGTGGGGAACCTTCAGCCTCCAGGCTACTTGGGGCCTTCTAGGTCCTCAAGTGCAGTCCTTTGACTGAATCTAAACTTCACAAAACAAATTCCCTCAATAAAAAGATTTGTTCTATAAAACTTAGACTTAGTCAGAAGGCTGCACCCAAGGACCTAGAAGGCTAAGTGTGGCCTCGAGGCTGCGTGTTCCCCAACCCTGATCTAGGGTCACCCCACCTTTTTGCCCTTATCTCATACTTAAACTTAGTACTCTGCCATCCAATCCTAGTAGGCCAGACTTTACTCAAACTGGAGTAGTCTTTGTCCTCTAAATACACACTGTGCTTCCCTCTTCCTCCCCCCACCCCGCCCCCTTTGCTCATGTTGCTCTCTATGGGCCAGCTATGGGCACTTTTAAAATCCAACTTTATGTTACCGACTTTTTGATATATCCCCATACTCTGTCACAGTCCCCATTTGTTAGGTTCTTTTCCCCTGTGGCTCTTCAAATGTAATTTGTGCACCCACTTTAAATGCACTTAAGTATTAATTTGTAAACTGTAACCTTTATCAGGACTGGACTAGTTCTACTAGTTCTTATCTAACCTTTGTGTCTTTTACACACACACACACACACACACACACACACACACACACACGCATGCACACACACATCAGGAAGGGTCATGGATGCTTATTGAATTAGATGCATTAAAATTTGTCTGAGCTAAGTTTTTCTTTGCAGGGTTTGGTTCACATCTTAGATAACTTAATGAAAAAAGAAAACCCTTGAGATGCAAAGCTAGTTCTTGTTCAAGAGTTATGCATTATGTTAATGTAAAATCTGAGAGCAGACAACTTGAAAAGCTAAAATTGAACTTTGGAATTCAGTTCTCCAGCAGTCAAGTTTATAACATGCATAAACTCAGGGGATTTTTAAAAAATAGTTTATGGGGGACAGGGACTATTTACTAAGATCTTGAGTTTTTTGGAAGGTGATTTCTGAAAAAAATATTCTTGTTCATTAGTCATGAAGTTTTTGTAAAGGTATACGTAACCTCTGTCTATTTGTGTGTTGTGTGTAAGTATGAGTGTACACTCTCTTCTGTCTTGCTTTCACCTTTTACTTCTGCAATTCCACAGAGAAGCAGGATGTCATGGTGGACATAGCGGATATACATACAATATTGGACTTGGAGCAAGGAAGACATGAAGTTAAATCCACCTTTAGACACTGTGCAAGTCAAATAATCTCTTTCAGCTTCAATTT
Source organism: Phalanger gymnotis (assembly GCA_028646595.1). NCBI lineage: Eukaryota > Metazoa > Chordata > Mammalia > Diprotodontia > Phalangeridae > Phalanger > Phalanger gymnotis. The sequence goes on along the minus strand of CM053622.1, from coordinate 730,697,677 downwards.
CATCATCTGTAAAATGGGGATAAAATAGCACCTACTTCCCTGGGTTGTTCTGGGGATCAGTATATTTAAAACACTATTCAAACCTTACATCATTATGTGAATTCTAAGTATTATGGTTATGTTAATGAGACTCCAAAGAAGTAAAGTTGAAATTGACAACATGAAAGCTATTGGGTGGAGCAAGAAGAATAGAAAAGCAGGGGGAGACTAGGATGGGCAGGTCATTGTAAATCAGCTTTTATAAATATATAAAAAGTGCTACAATAGATCAGACCATGATTTATCCAGCCCAGCTTTCTGTCTTTGACAATGACCTTGAAGAACCTGTGGTAGTAAGACATGGTTTCCTCCTTGGCATCAAGCATGAAGGCAGAAGATTAGATCCATTGATCTCCCGGCCTCTGAAATAGCGTAGTATAGTACAGAAAGGAATTGTTGTTCTTGTTTGTCCTTTGTTCTCAAAGAGGACCATGACATCAGGGAGGTGACGCCATGACATGCAACTGAGTTAGTCAAGTGAGGCAGGGCTATGCAAAGTCACCAGCCTCATTTTTACCTTCAGAGCCATCTGTGTCTAGTGGTCAAACATAGATCAGGACAACTGGAGATTGCCCAGGATGCAGTGGGGACCTTGGCCTTTTCAAGCTAAGTTCCTTACCAAGTGTCAGTTTGACTGATTTTAAGTCAGAGGACTTAATTTGAACATTTGGTTCAAATATCCCCCATTCCACCATTTGAGACTTTCTAGATGACTTTAAAGACTTGTCTTCATGACCTCACTCTTCCTTCCTTTCTAGTCTTCTTCCTTATACAATCTATATTCCAGCCCATACTGGCTTACTTGATGTGTTCCTCACACACAATATTCCATCTACAATCTGTATGCCTGTTTACTGGCTATCTCTCATGCCTTTGTTTTAGAATCCTTGGCTTCATTCAAGATGCATCTCAAATACCATCCAGGAGATCTTTCCTGCTTCCCCGCAACTGTCAGTGTCTTTTCCTTGATGGCTACTATCTATCTTCCTGGTCTCTCTCCATGCTAAGTAGCTCCCCGCTGAGATTACCTCCAATTTTCCCTGTATATAATTTGTACAGACCTGATTATTTGCATGTTGTCTCCCCTGTTCTAAGGTGAGCTCCTGAAAAGCAAGGACTATTTTTTGCCTTTCTTTGTATCTTTAGTGGTTAGCATATGGCTTGGCACAAAATCAGAGCTTATTAAAAATTTTGTTGACCTGTTGACTGTCGATCCTATATACCTATTTATGTACATGCTATGTTCCCCATTAGAATGCAAGCTACTCAAGAATGAGATCAGTTTTTGCTTAGTCTTTGTACCCACTCACTTTAGCATAGTGCCTGACATAAAGCAAGTAGTTAATAAATAGTGATTGAATGATTAAGGGAAATCACTTTTCCAGTGTGTGGAGGATGAATTGGAGTGGAGAAAGAGCTCTCTTACAAGGCTATAGCTAAAGATCAGGAGCATGTAATCAGAGCTTGAACGAAGGTGATAGGTGTGTAAGTAGTAATAACGAGTTAGATGTGAAAGGTGGTGGAAGAATCAGTAATACACAGCAACTGATGGACATTGGATTGATGGGGAATGAGATGGCATGGATAATGCTGAGATTATGAATGTGAGTGACTAGAAGTGTAATGGTATCCATTCTAGATAGAAAAAGCTGACGCCCTGAAAACATTCCTTTGAGACTTGATATAAATGAAGAAGAATCTGATAATTTCAGCATACTAGAGTTGGGTAGCAAATCAGAAATGTATCTCTACCCTGTAATGCCCAATATTATATGAAAATATATGAAAAAGTAGATTAGGGATGGGTAGAACAAAGTATTAAGTGATTTCTTGGGGTAAAAGTCATTGCTTATATGGGCAGATCATGGAAAGCTTTAAGGTAGATGTGACATTTGAGCCCTAACCTAAGGGTTAAGAAGAAGGAACTCCACAAGCACTGAGTGGAAAGGACAGGATGCTTGCTTTGTGGAAAGGTTGCAGTAGAAGATCCCTGTTTTCCAACTAATCTAAAATGATCAGGTTTCACTTTAGTTGTATTAACATTTTTCCCCCCAGTGGAATGTTTTGATGGTGCCAGCTTAAAAGTGTGGTTTATTTTGGCTTAAATCCCCTGATCCTGTCATTGAATCTTTAGGTAATGGACTGTTTGTTTGAGTATCTTTTTTGACCCGATAATATAGTGTTTTGTTTTTCTTTTTTCTACTCTCTTAGACATCTACTGAGTGGTCATGCAAATCCTATTTCTTTTTACCTTTAAGCCAGATTTGCTTGACTTGCACTCTTTCTCTCATTTTTAAAACTACTTGGGCGGACCCTTCATTATCCTAGATGTGTTTGAGAAACATTAACGAAATTATCCTTGGGACAACTCTGCGAGTTATATCATTACTCACATTTTACCAGACTGGACTCTGATGTCATGCAAATTCTCCAAGGCCAACTGTAGAGGGGAAATGAGAATTTTAAGACAGTTTGGTATTTAGATAGCAGCTTGCTCTGTTAGAGCTCATTTTATTCCAGTATTTAAGAAGGGAATTAAGGACCAGGTAACTCATTCCCATTTCTTACTGAGTATAAAAGCAGACCTAGGCCACTTTTCTCCATTAGATATGCTCTACATTGTGATTTATTTATTTTTGTTTTGGTTCAGGGAGCATTTCAAGGCTAAGTGATTATTACATAAGTTTCTTCTCAGATACGTGAGTCTTTTTTCTTCTCAATTTCCATTAATTGGTTATGGGCAACTGAAAAGCATCTTGATTTGGGGTGCTGGACAATTTATAGCTCCCCAAATTCTAAATCTTGTTTTTAGTCATCTCAATCTGTTACATAATTTCCACTCTCTCCTTTACCTATTTTACTGTCACAGGTCCCTTAATGTCACTGTCAAAGTTAGAAACTTGGGCTGGATAACTCATAATCTGATCTATTGTAACACTGGTATAATTATAAAAGCTCATTTAAGGGGATATGCCTATCCTCCTCTCTCCCTACACATATGCTTTATACAGAAACATTTAATCATTTATTTAAGTGAAAGATTGGGTGAGTTTGAAAGTCATAGGCCATAGTAATCCATTTGTAGAAACTATACATACACATCATGTAATCATGTGCATTCTAGGTGTGTTTATATACACACAAAATTTAGACTCTCTAATACATGAGAGGCAACAATCAGATATCATAGATAAGAGGTTTGGCTTTGGAATGATGAAGATCTGGATTCAAGTCCTACTTGTTGCATGACCTTGGGCAAGCCATTAAGCCCTAAGCATCTCAAGGAAATAAGTTAGGGATGATCTGCTATTTTGCTTTGGTGGAAGTAGTTTCCGGTTGGAGGTTTTTTCACAAATATAAAATCACAAATCCAGATCTCTTCCCTCCCAAAAAGCACAGCATTTGTTACATTTTTAATACTGGTATTCTACTGTACAATTGTTGAATGACTAGAAGACTTGGAATACAATAATCTTCAAAGAACTGAAAATGAATACTGTGGAAAGGCGTAGAGAATTATAAGGTGGGCATGAGGAAACTGCAACTTGTATTGTAATAACATTTTAAAATAACAATAGTTATAATGATAACTAGCATTGATGTAGGGCTTTAAGCTTTGTAACATGATGTATGTATGTTATTTGATCCTCATCACAACCTTGTGAGGCAGGTGCTATTATTATTCCCCTATTCTAGATGGGAAATGGGGGCTAGGAGAGGTTAAGTGACTTGCCCAGAATCATACAGCTAGTAAGTGTCTGATCATTGGAAGGCATATTGAAATCAATGAGATCATAGCTCCATTGAATATAATAGAAGGAAAGTGTCATGATGCAAGGGACTATTCCTTATCTAAACTTTGTATTTCCATAGCACCTAGTACAATGCTCTGTATACAGGAGGCTTATGAAAATTATTTGTTGAATTGAATTGTATAGACAACTAGCTATTTATTTATTATCAAAATAGATTGAATGGTAGAGACCAGTGGATGTGGAAAGGTGAGGAAATTTGTTCCTTCTATCCTATGATAGGATCTCTTAGTCATACGTGTTTATGGGTATATATGTATGTATTTCTATAGGCACACATATAATATACATATGTGTATATACATACACACATGCACATGTATACCTAGACATACACATACACATGCACATATATTCATACACATATGTATATACACACATATACTTATATGTATATATACATGTGCATGTGTATACCTAGACATACATATACACATGCACATATATTCATACACAGATGTGTATACACACATATACTTATATGTATATATACACGTGCATGTGTATACCTAGACATACATATATGCATGCACATATATTCATTCACATATGTATGCACACACATATATGTATATATACACATACATGTGTATGTATGCATACGCATATATCCATATACATGCATACACACATATATATATAATGTTTTGACTCTTGTGTCAGCCAGTGGTGCAGTGCATAGGGCTGAGCCCTGAGTTCAAATGCAGGTCATATACTAGCTGAGTGGCCCTGGACAAGTCTCTTGACCTCTGTCTGACTTAGTTTCCTCAACAGTAAAATGGGGATGATAATAAGAGCACCTACCTCCCAGGATTGTTTGAGGATCAAATCAGATAATATTTTAAAAGTGCTTAGCATAGTATCTGGTACCCAGTAGGCACTCAATAATTACTTGTGTCCCCCACCCCCCCACCTTTTCCATTTCTCTTCTCTCTTGGGTCATTCGACAGGAATCTTGACCTCTGTTGCTACAGCAGCTTGCAGGTGGTAGATGTCTAATACATGATTTTCAAATGAAAAGATTTCATATCTGTATATTTTGTTGGAATCTTTCACCTTAAAATGTTTTAATTTGTTTAATTAATAAGTATTTATTAAGCACTGACTACATACCAGGCACTGTGCTCAACAAATATTTCTGAAGCATTTGCTAGCCTCGAGGCTCTATACTAGGTTCTAGGGCTCACAAGGATTCAATAAAACAAGGGCCCTGTCTTCGAGGAGTTTATGATTTCCATGTAACTCAAGTATAAACTTTTCTATCTACTCTCACCTGCTGGCATGCTTTCTATGTGTCACTCCTGAGCTCTTTACTTTGATCTAAATTAAAGTTAAGAAAGATTCTTCTACATAGAAAGCTTTAATTGTTCAATGGGATTGGATGGGCAATATTACCAATTTGTATCTTGATATTCTTATCTCCCCTCCCCCCCAACTGCCATCCCAGGTCACCACTCTATTTATTTTTCCCAGGGAGCTAAACCTCAATGCGGAGGAATTTGGTGGAATTCATCCTTCAAATAATACATGTAAATTCAACACATTAACTAGAGAGCAGTGAGGCACTTTTTAGACTACAACTGAATGAATGCTCTTGCCCAAGAATCAATGGTAATCACTACTTCTGTACATGTGAACATATTTAGCCAATCAGGGATATAGCTATACCCAGAAGCTTTTTTCTGTTGTCGTTCTACCCAACTTTTGGTCTACACAACATACCCCATTTATCTTACTTAGAGTTTTGACTAAGCTTACTTTTCTTAGATTATAGGTTCATAAAGAGTAATGATTTCAGAGACCCTATTTTTTTTAAACACCAGTCCTAAGGGAAAGCAGCTTGGGATCAGACTTTATCAGGTTGCTAACTTTCATGACTTGAATCTGTGAAATCCATCTGAGAAGGAGTAGAGTACATGATAGAATGATAGATGAGAAGCTTATATATGTTCTGGTAAATGTTGAACAGTTGGCTCTCTGGAAAAAAATATATGTAGCACACACTTTTAAATTTAATCTACATTAGTAACATTTTCTCCATTATTTTTTTAAGTCTAGACAATTGACAGAGCAGTAAACCAAGCTCCAACTTATAGTTTTTGGGGGTTCTGAGGTAGAAATACTCATACTGAACAATTAACAAGGTAGTACAGAGCTGGCTCCAGCATACCTTAATTATCTTGGTTGGGTGCCAAGAATGGGGGAGTACAACAATGAGGAAGACCTCATTGATTTGAATTGAAGAAGCTGTTGGTTTTTTTTTAATCCCCTACAGTGTCTAGCATGGTGTGAGGCACAGATATAAGCCATAAATATTTGTGGCTGTGGACAACACAGTATGCAAAATGAGAAACACATGTTGGAACATGGCTAATGTGGGTATTTGTTTTGTTTGACTCTGCGTATTTGTTACATTCATTTTCCTTTCTGTTCCTTGCCCTCTGTTCCCTTTTCTTTCCTTGGAGAGAGGAGAACAAATGCATGTTAATTGAAAAAAAAATTAAAAATACTCAGTTGATTTCCACTGTAAATGAAATAGGAATAGAGAGAACTAGAAGGGTGGACATGGCTCCCATCTTTGGCCTGCATCTATAATTTCATTGGTAGAGAGAACTCTGAGGAAATATGCTCTACCTATGCAGATCAACTATCTGAAACTGATTAAGACAATTGTCTAGTATACTAAGAGATTCATAGACTTGTCCAGGGTAACATAGGCATTGTGTGTGAGAGCCAGATCTTCCTTACATTGCTGAGGTCTAATCTATATGCATTTCACCACATGGCTTCTCTTGGCAACAGTAATTTGCTGAGAGAGATTTGTTCCTTTTACTGTTAGGACAACAGCATGCGCAGGTACCATGTGCACAAGTAGACTGAAATATCATTTGTTAATGAAGAGACTGCTTGTTTGTCAGTCAGCTGGAACATTTTCAGGTTCAATTTCCATGTTAACCTCTGGTTGCTTCCCAGGTTGTTGAGGTGAGAAGGGCACCATGTACTATTTTGCTTAATTGGAACAAAAGTTGTCATCATGTGATTTACAGTTGTAGGATAAAACATATTTCGGAATGAGACTGTACTTACAGATCTTCTTGGAGTCTAATAAAAGAATAATTAAACTTGAAAAATAATGATTACTCTAATGGAAAACCCATAAATAGGGAATATTATAAATATTAAAGGCCTAGGATCTGGGTTTTAGTCTTAGATGTAGCCAATATGATCTTTAGGAAATCACTTAACCTTTCTGGGCTTTTCTCTTACCTTCTGCAAGACGAAATAATACTGCCTGCTCTATTTAGCTTTAATGATTGTGGAGACTAGACTGCGTGTTTATGAACATGCAGAATTGGGAGAAATTTCAGAGGTCTGGTTCATCTTTCCAAACAATGCAATCCATAATTTTTCTGACAAGTAGGTTTTCCAATTTTACGTTGACTACCAACTGTGATTCAAGATGAGCCATTCCCATTTTAGACAAGGTAAACAATAGCAAGTTTTTCCTGATGCCACCCTATGATTTTCATGCAGCTTCTTGTCCTTTGGGGGGAAAAAGTCAATATGTCGTTATCCAAGGCATTGTTGATGAAAAATGTAGAAGGAAATTATATATGTGTATACATACACATATATGTTCGAAGGAACTGATTCAAATGTGTAAGAGTGATACTATAATAGATAAATGACCAAAGGATACAAACAGGCAGTTTTAAAAGAAAGAAATCTAAGCTATCAACAACCATACAAAAGACATTCCAAATCATGAATATTTTTTTTCATTCATGTCCAACTCTTCATGATCCCATTTAGAGTTTTCCTGGCAAAGATACTGGAGTGGTTTGCCATTTCCTTTTCCAGCTCATTTTATCTATGAGGAAACTGAAGCAAACAGAGTTAAGTGACTTGCCCAGGGAAAAATAAGTGTGAGGCTGGATTTGAATTCACATCTTCTTGACTCTGGGCCCAGTGCTGTATCTACCGTGCCACTTAGCTGTCCTATCAGTAATTAAAGGAATTAAAATTAAAACCACTCTGAGGCTTTATTTAATACCCACAAGATTAGCATCATTGATTATAGAAGAAAATGACAAATGTTGGCAAGGCTTTGGGAAAACAGGCAAACCTGCCTATGAATTGATCTAGGTGTTTGGGAAATCAGTTTGGAACTATGCCTCCAGATTTGCATACCCTTTGACCCAGTTATATATCTCCTTGGTCTAGACCCCAAAGAAATCAAAGAAAGAGAAAAAGGACCCACATGGGGAAAAACCCAACAAAACTGTAGCAGCACTTTCATAGTAGCAAATAGGTGAAAATAAAGAAGTGTCCTCCTAATTGTGGTGTATAAATGTAATGCAATATTATTATATCATGAGATATGATGAAATGAGTGAACAGTTTTAGAGGAAGCTGGAAAGAACTCTATGAACTGATGCTGAGTGAAGTTTGAAGAACTAGGTGAACAATTTTTAAAACAACAATAAAATTATAGAGAAAAACAACTTGGAAAGACTTTAGAATTCTGTTTACTGCCATGGCAAACTATGAGTCCAGGGCACAAAATATAAAACACATCACCCAACTTCTACCAGAGAAATGATGGACTTAAAATGTAGAGAGACATAGATAGGTTTTGGGATATGGCCAATGTGGGTATTTATTCTGCTGTACTATGCATATTTGCCATGAGGGTTTTATCTATTTGATGTTTTTTTTAAAGAACAAGGCAAAATCATGCCCTGGCTCTCTTGACTTTCTGAGTCCTCCCTCTAGGTTAGTTTCTTCTACCAGTTGTCTGTTTTTCTTTGCTCTGTACATAAAGATTCCTTTGCAAGATAAGAGGAACTACATTTGGAGAAGAAAGAGAAGAGGTAAAATGGAAAAAGCAGGTTAGGCACTGAAAAATACAATAAAAGATACTTTAAGACAAGACAGGATGTCACAAATCATTTTCTATTAAGAAGGAATATATGTGTAGAATGAATAGTTGACCTCTAAAGTGCCTTCCTATTCTTAGATTATAGGAACTGGTGTGATAGTCATCTTCTGTTCCTTGTAAATATTTTCCACTTCTGTTTTGACTTATCATGATGAGGCCAAGTAGTATTTAGTTCAGCTTAATATAAACCAACTCATAATGAATGGCTTTGTGTTGTCTCCATCCATTAACTCTTATTTTTGGTTTATGATGTAAAAAGTAATAAGTAGATTCAATATTGAAATCTGAAACATTTATTAACATGCAACCTAGGTCCAACTTGCCATTTCAGCCTTACTATGCATGACTCCCTTTCGTTTACTCTTCATTACAGTCATAGACTTTTTTGTAGTTCTTTCACAAAATTCCTTCTCATATCTCCTTGCCTTTTCATAGGCTGGTCTTCCATGTCTGACCTCATTTCTATAAACATATAAAAATATTTAGTTTCATTCAAAACTCTAACGCCTCCTCATGCATGAAGACTTTGCTGATCCCCTTAGCTCCAAGTGCTTCCCCCAAAAATCACTTTGTATTTATGTGGTCTATATTATGTACATACTTTTATGTGTTCATTTTGTCTCCTCGTATAAACATTTCTAGGACAGGGGTTGTTGATCTAACTGGGCTGGCTTGCCTGCCCTGTGTGTGGCAGTTGGTGGAGAGCTGGCCCCTTCTCCACAGGAGGTATTTCCTTGGATGACGGTAATCTCTTTAATTATTACGAATTCCAACAAGAAGTTCCTTCCCTAAGATATGATTTTATTTCTCTTAACTATTTCTCCACCCATCTCTTTCTTTCACCTTCTTATTACCTCCTCTCCGCTGTGTCTCTTCTCATTGCTGTGATTTTAATTATAGCTTCTACTTGTACAGCACTTGCTATGTATCTTAGGTTTATAAAGCGCTTCCACCAATCAACAAGTATTTGTTAAGTACCTACTATGTTCCAGGTACTGTGCTAGGCAATGAGGACATAACTACAAAGAATGAGACTGTTCCTACTTGCATGTATTCTGAGGGAAGCAACATGTAAAAATATATGCAGCATAACTGGGAGGTTTGCAAATACAGTACAAACTCATAAAGTTGTTAAATTCAAGTTACTTTGGGAAAGAGGGCTCTAATCATTGGGGTGAAGGGATCAGCAAAGACTTTGTGCAGAAAATAGAATTGAGCTACATCTTAAAGGAATAGAAGGACATCATGAATGCTTTATATATTTAAAAACATTACTCTGAGAGCAGGTCCATAGGCTTCACCGTGCTGCTAAAGGGGATCCAGGGCAAAAAAACGGTTAACAACCCTAGATGATTTGTCCAGCATCATAGGCTGACTAGCAATTGTCTGAGGCAGAATTTGAACTCGTCTACCATTCTATCAGCTGTGTCTCCTCTCTACCCATTATACTGTCTACCTGTGGGCTCAGTGAAGGAAAATAAATTCCTCTGAGCTAGGTAGTGCATGCATTGTTTCCCTGACTTTATTGATAAGGAAACCAAGGCTCCGAGGGTTTAAATGACTTAACCAAGGTCACAGGGTTCATAATTGGTTAAGCAAAGATTTGAATTCAAGTCCTTTTATGTTATGTCTTGCCTTCTTTACATTACACCATCCTGCCATTACAGAAAACCATCTAATGTGACTTCTCACCATTTTTCTAACCATTTGAAAATCCTAAAATCCTTTAGCCTTATTTTGTAAAGTTTAGTGATGGATGTTTTGGTGTTTTGAATCACATGGTTTTGGGGTTATGAATATTTTGGCAAGTAAAACTGAGAACATTGATTAGCAATGGAGCATATATGCAGCTAGAGAAAACTAGGTGGCACTGTGGATAAAGCATTGGCCTTGGAGTTCAGAAGACCAGACATTGAATTTGACTAGCTGTGTGGCCATCGTTTGTTGTTCAGTCATTTTTTTCAGTCATGTCTGACTCTTTATGATTGCAATTGGGGTTTTCTTGGCAGAGATACTTTAGTGGTTTGTCATTTCTTTCTCCAGTTCATTTTACAGATGAAGAAACTGAGGCAAAAAGGATTAAATGGTTTGCCCAGGGTCACACAGCTAGTAAGTGTTTGAGGCCAGATTTGAACTCAGAAAGAGAAGTCTTCCTGACTTTCAGGCCTGGCCTTCTATCCAGTGTGCCACATTGCTGCCCATGTGATCATGAGGGAATCACTTAATCTCTTTCAGTCTCCTCATCTGTGAAGGGAGGATAATAGCACCTATCTCACTGGATTATTGCGAGGCTCAAGTGAAAAAACCACTCATACAGCATTTTTCAACCCTTAAAGCGTCATATAAGTGCTAGCAATAAATAATGTTATATAATAGATACATGCCATTATTGCTTTTGTACCAAGTTCTTCCAGATAACACCCTTAGCCAAAGCACTTCTACAAAATCACACAGGGATTATGACCATTGCTATGGGAAAAACAAAGAATTTAGAGTCTGAAGATTTGCTTTCAAATTCTGACTGTAACTTTCTTTCCCATGTGAACTTGTGAAAATTCTTCCTCTCTCCATTAACGGTAATATATATTGCTTTTCAGTCTCATTTTCTTATCTATAAAAAAGAGGAGGTTCGACTAGGATATCTGTAAGGTATACCTTAACTTTAAATGTGATGTTACATAACTTTAGAATTTTGAGGCTTAAAGTAGGAAACAAACATTTATTTAATGCACTGTGCTAATGCAAAGGGAAGGGAAGGGAATATGCATTTATATAGTGCCTACTACATGCCAAGGCACTATGTTAAACACTTGATAAATATTATCTCGTTTGATCCTCATAGGAATACTTCAAGACAGGTGCCATTTTTTACAGTTGGGTATACTGAGGCAAACAGTTTAAGTGATTTACTCAAGGTTATACAGTAAGTGATTGAGACCAGATTTGAACTTGGGTCTTCCTGACTCTAGCCCCTGCACCCATTGAGCTACCTAGCTGTTCCTGGCTTAAAGCAGTCATCTTCCATTGACTTGGGAGTATTAAACAAAAGACAAACAAAAGACAAATAAATAATAACATACAGATAGCAAGTTTTTTCTCCCCACAGGTCAGAATACTGAAAAGGAAAAGAAAAAAAATAGCATTCCAACTAAAATTAAGCAACACATCACGATGGTATGATAAATGAATTGATTACAACTAGAAATAACGTGATACATTAAGCTTCAAGAATGTTTAGTTTAGAAGGCATTTAGAAGGCATTAGAAGGCATTATGAGGTGTTCTAGTGGCTAATTTGAATCTTGCAATATGTTCTAATTCTTATGCTATACCAATTTTCCATATTGGAGGGAGATCTGTATCTCTATTGGTTCTGTCTTCAAATAATCACAGGTCATTTTGTTCAACCTCTTTCTTTCTAGCTAGAGAAACTGAGGCCAGGAGTGGTGAAGTGACTTGTCCAAGTCAACATAGCTAATTAATGGTAGAGCTGGAACTAGAAACCAGGTCTCTTGTATTCCAGTCTAGTAGCTTTTCATGAATATTTGTAATAATAATAGCTCACATATAAATGGTTCTTTAAAATTTACAAGGTGCTTTCCTCAAAACGAATCTGTAGAGTTGGTAATAAGACACATTTCTTGCCTTTTTTACAAATGAGGCAGCTTGTTATTCAGCGGAGAGAGCGCTTGGCATGGGGTCAGAAGACCACAGTTCAAATCCAGACTCAGATAGTTACTAGCTGCATGATCTTGGGCAAATCACTTAACATCTGTCTGCCTCAGTTTTAAAATGGGGATAATAATAGCAACTACCCCCCAGAATTATTATGAAGATCAAATGAGATAATATTTGCAAAAAGTGCTTAACATAGCTTCTGGCACATAGTACACTTTATAAATGCTTGTTCTCTTCCCTTCCAGATGAGAAAAGTCAGACTTAGCTATATTAAATAACCTGTCATACATCATTCATCAAGGAAATGTCAAAATCAAGGCCTGAGCCTGGGTTTTCTAATGTCGAATCCAGAGCTCTTTCCTACACTCAAGCTGCTGGACAATTTCAATTTTGAATGAAAAAAATACACTGCATTAGAATTCTGCTTCTTTTAATTGGATAGAAAGTGAAAGCAAGACCAATAGGATCATAGGATCAAGAGTTAGATAGAATGATAATGTTTACCTGGTGCAACCCTTTCATTTTACAAAGGAGAAAACCAAGGATGAGAAAAAAGAAGTAATTTGTCCCAAATCACCTAGCTAGTAAGTAAGAGAGCCAGGATTTAAACTCAGGTCCTTTGACTCCACACCTAGTGTTCTTTGTAATAGTGCTGTCAAACTCTAAAACTGGGGGCTACTAAACTGTGTACATATAGGATCTCTGCTGGCCACACATTGTCTTATAAAACCACATATTCACATTATCTATGTTTTATCATATTTTTATTAATTTTGTTAAATATTTCCCAGTTACATTTTAATCTGGTTTGGGTGCATCTGGAATGGTTGTGGGCTACATGTGGCTGTGTGCTTGACACTTCTGCATTACCAAACCAAGCTAGTTCCCCAAGTGTTCTTATGTATCTACTTAGTATACTTATACATAACAGATCTCCAAAGCATCCTTGATTTTGGTTTTTCTGTAGTGGATTTATCCCACAAATGAGTGTATTCTTAATTTTGGGCTTGGTGGATCTACTAAGGATATACATATAAAAAAAATCCACCAACCCCCCAGCTTTCATCTTTTAATCCCCTAGGTATGTTAAAAGTATTACTAAAATTTCATTACCACCAAAAACTGTTCAAATATGTAGTGATTTCTTCTTAATGTGAAAATAATGTAGTCTAGTTAATTCTGCTACTAGCTACACATGTTGGACTAGATGATTAAAGAATCGTAGAATTATAGCTAGAATGAATGCATTTATTAAGTACCTACTATGGTCAGGAAAACAAACGAAAGCTACAACATTCCCTGCCTTCAAGGAACTTGGATTCTAATAAGAGGAGACAGCACATGTATGTGAGTGGTGGGCATAGAAGGTTATTTTGGTTTGGAAATTTACTGAGATGGTGAATAGAGCCATAGGACAGTATATTGACATAGCTTTTCCAAAAGCAGTGATGGAGTAGGTTTGCTAATGTTTCCAGAACATGGGGAGAAGAGGGAATGATGGCTGGTGAGTGAAGTGAAGCATGGCTGGAGGCAGGCCTAGATGTAATCAGCAATTGAGGCAACTGGCAATCAGACAATGGGGCTCCAAGGTGAAAATTCCCAAGATGAAAGGGCTAAGACAGCCTAATTCCTTCAGAAGGGGCTTTAAGAGGCCAAACAAAAATTTTAATGATTTCTTCAGGCTACTTCTGCACCTCTTTTCGTTAGTAGTAGGTTACAGCCTTCTCTTTCTACAAGCATTCTTTGAAGGTTAGATACCTTTCATATATGAATAGTAGGTTTTATAATGCCACTTTTTTGTACTTCGGTTTTTGTTAAAGGTAGTGTACAAAGGCAAATTCGTTGTTCTGTGGTAATGTAGTTAAAGCTGTAATTTTACTGGATATCAAGCAGGGTGGATGGGGAAGACTAGTTAATTACCTTAAATATTGAGTGCTTCTGCAGTCAATAGCTTATAAATAAATCCCAAGGAAGCTTGATGAATTAGTGGAGATAGGAATGTAAAACAAGTCTAAATTGCGTTTTTTAGATTATAATCTATCTTCTTTTCCTCCCCCTCCTCCCCTGCACTCCCCCATTGTGCAAAATCTTAACCTTGTAAGTATCGAGTAGGACCAAATAAATTCTATCAATTTGAAAAAAAAAGATGGATGAATAGTGTAAGAAGACATGAAAAATAGCAGAATGAATAGCTTTTCTTTTCTTTCATTCTCCAAGTTATTAAAGTTCTGATATAAATCTACAAGTATGGGTCTGGACTAGGAAGGTCATGAGGTGTTAAAGGGATAGCATCACTTGGTGTTAAGGAGGTATCTTTCATTTTGGGTTAGCTGGTCATTCAATAAATAATTATCATTGCCCTCAGGATACATGGCACAAGATACCGTGTGTGTGTGTGTGTGTGTGTGTGTGTGTGTGTGTGTGTGAGAGAGAGAGAGACAGAGAGAGAGAGCAAGTGAGAGAGAGAGAACAGACACGTATAAATACATAAAACACACATATATGTGTGTATATATATATAAAACATGGTTATATATATATATGTACTATCTACTGTATCACACATACATATATACATACCTGTTTGTATGTTTACATGCATACACACACATGTGGTAGCTATGTGGCACAGTGGATAAAGTGCTAGGCTTGGAGTCAGGAAGATCTGAGTTCAAATTTAGCCTCAGGTATTTATGAGCTGGCAAGTCATTTAACCCTTTTTGTCTCAGTTTCTTCATCTATAAAATGACCTGGAAAAGGAAATGGCAAACATCTCCAGTATCTTTGCCAAGAAAATCCCACAAGGGGTCACGAAGAAAATGATTAAACAACAACACACATATGATAACATATATGAAAATAAAAATCCCAGAAGTGATGGCTCACATAGAGGGTATTTTAACTGATATTACAATCATCTCAAAATGTTAAGTGTATTCAAACTTCCTATAGGTTGTTCACTGCAATAAGCATCACCTTTTAAAATCTAAGGAACCATACTTTTTATGTATTCATTCATTTATTGGAGAGGCATTTATTAAGTGCCTCCTATGTACCAGGCACTGTGCTAGGTGCTAAAGACACAAAGAAAAAAAATAAGAGTTTTCAACTTTCAACTTTGGTGCTTCATTGGAAAACATGTTCCTCACAACTTATACATGTTTTCATACTATTTCAAGCACTTATTTGCTATTTCAAAGCATTTATGTTGAGACTTGAAAGGGAGATACAGCGTGTCATAGTTATGTAATCCTTGGGAGCTATATTACCTGATCAGTACTCACTAACATGTTGTAGATGGTTATCTTAATGCCTTCTTTTATCCACTATTACATCACATACATTACAATGCAAAATATGGAGAAAGAAGATATTTGAGACACATAGCTTAATAGGAGAAGAGAAAAAGATAGGATGAAAAGGTTTCAAAAGTCGTCAAGATCAGTCTCTGACTCAGTGTTAAATAAACAAACCAAAAAACCTTAATACAGAGGTGCTCTAGGCATGGATTGCCATCAAGAACGGGAAAGGTCGTAGAGAGTAGAGCTCAGCTCCTTCAAGCGAAGTGTGCCTTACTTGGAGTTTTTGAATATTTATGTAATCTGAGTAGGAAGGATGGAGGATATTTTCCAAGAGCACAGTATCATTTATAGACTACAGGGGCCTCCTTCCGACAGCTCCCATGGGTCCAGTACTGTGAGATATATTAGTAACATCATTTCATAGGTATTACCCTCTTTACATGCCTACATTTAGGATATAGATCTGTGATCTGGCAATAATTCCATGAAGTAAGTGTTAGAGGATTATCTCCATTAAATAGATGAGGAAACAGCCATAAAGATGTTAAATAACTTACCAGGGTCACAGAGTTCTTTGGGGAACCAGTATATATCGCTGGGCTCCCAGCCAGAAAGTCTTGGTTCTAAAACTAGAACCAAGATCTGACTGGGAGCCCAGTGATATGCTATCCTATCTCTCTAGAAAGATATCATTAAGGATAAGGAATAAAGAACTGAAATGTCTTTATGTGCTATAAGCTTCACAAATATGTGTTAATAAATGTGATTCATTTGGTACGACTATTAAATGGGTCACTGGCTCTGGATTTATATCTAGAAGGGAACTGAGAGGTCATCTATTCAGATACAAGTGAATGAGAGAACCATGATTCAAGCCCATCTTCTCTAAATCCAGCATTTCCTGCAGTTACGCATAAAGTTAGGCAATAATATTCTTTCTCTTATTAGTACCTATCTTTTGGTTTGTGTATTTAACAGGAATGTGCAAAATTGGACGGGGCTCTGATCTAACAGAGAAAAGATGAAAGAATCTAGAATTATTTAGTGATGCTGATTTATGTACTGATAATAGTTGAGAGATTACTTATGTTCCAATGTTCTTGATCCAGGACTAAATAGAAATATTTTCTGTTTTATTGACCTGTTTCCTCCTGTTCTGGTTAGTCCTATGAATGGAGAAATGTAACTTCATATCATAAAATGATTTGTAATTGCAGGATGTTCCAATGCTGTGTAGTGGAAAAGAGTAGAAATTAGGGTACATATTTATGGATATCTATAGGGATTTTATATATGCTACAAATTCAGAGTATGTAGAGTATGAAAATTACAGAATGTAAGACTGGGAGGGAATTCAGAATGATCATTTGATTTTAATGTCCATTTTTTTAAAATTACCTTTCTATTATGAACCTAATGGTTATCACTGGACATGAATAATTCAATATATAAATACCAAAAAGCATCTTTTATATGAAACTATTCACTTCTGCTATGTAGTTTATAAAGTATATATTAACTTTAAACGTGACAGCAACTAAAATTCCCAGTTTTTGAGATCCTTTATGATTTTTTGTTTTCCTTTTATGTCTTTTAAATGTTTTATTACCCCCCTTTTTTCTGGCATCTCTAATCCTCCCTGTTAACTCACTCTCTGATCTAACCCCCCTCCCCCTTATAACAAATGAGTGTAGTCAAGCAGGACAAATTGCGTGTTTGGGAAACATGCTTTATTGTTATTCTTCTGAAGCCAGGATTGCTAATTGTGTTGATCAGAGTCCTATAGTCTTTCATAATTGTTATCCTTTGCATTAGTGTAATCATTATGTACAATGTTCTTTTATTTCTTCTCCTTTCACTCACTTGATGCACAATTTCCTAGGTTTCTCTGAATCAAATCTGTTATCATTTATTTTGGCACAATAATGTGCCATGATAATAATATGCCATAATTTGTTTAGTTCCCTACTGACTGGCCCTCTCTGCATCTCCAGTTCTTTGCTGTATCAGAAAGAGCTCCTATAAAAATAATTTTTGTGTGTAGGGTTCCT
Organism: Phalanger gymnotis; assembly: GCA_028646595.1. Lineage (NCBI taxonomy): Eukaryota > Metazoa > Chordata > Mammalia > Diprotodontia > Phalangeridae > Phalanger > Phalanger gymnotis. Next base: position 730,679,854 of record CM053622.1, on the reverse strand, counting down.
TTTCTTCTTTCTTTTCCTTATTTGAGGTATATGCCTAGTCATGTTATTGCTAGGCCAATGGGTCACAGTTGTGATTGGGGTGGAGCATAGTTTAGAATTGCTTCTCAGACAGAATTTACTCTCCCTCTATCCTCATAATTACAAGTAATGAATCAGAGGTCCACAAAGAGTAAATAACTTGCTCAAGGTTACATATTTATTTAGTGGCAAAACTAGGACTAGAATTCTGGTTTTTTGACTCTCTTTGGCAGACTTTCTTAAAAAAGAAAAAGAAAATTTAAAAAAGCATCTTAATTTTCTTAAAAGCTTTACTCCAAAGAGCCCAGAGCATTTTTTATATTGGGTTTTTCTTAAACCTAGGAGATACATAATAATTACTAAATGAATTCATGAGCATTATATTTTATCCGCAGAATATATTTGCATGATGAGAAAGGGTGAAGTTAGTTATTATCATCCCTATTTCTTTTTTTTCTTTCACATTTATCTATTTTTTATTTATGGAATAAAACAAACATTTCCATAACATGAGAAAAAAGATGATTGCACATGAAATTGCAAATCTGTTATAGGTACAACTTGCTATTAAATCTATAATAAAGTTATCATGTAAATTTCTTTTTTTGTGCATGTAAGTGTAAAATTATTCTATACATATTTCTATTTATCAGCTCTTTTTCTGGATGCAGATAGTATCTTTCTTTATATATCCTTTATAGTTAATTTGGGTATTTACAATAACATGATTTATTTGCTCAGCGTTATTCTTAAAACAATATTTATTGCTGTTTCTATATACAATCTTCTCTTGGTTCTACTCATTTTGCTCTTCATTATTTTGTACAAGTCTTTCCATGTTTTTCTAAAATCATTGAGCTCATCTTTTCTTATAGCACAGTAACAGTCCATCACAATCACATACCACAACCTGTTCAGTGATTCCCCAATTGCTGGGCATACCTCCAATTTCCAGTTCTTTGCCACCACAAAGAGAGCTGCTATAAACAATTCAGAACATATTTCTAAGACTGAGATTGTATGCTTGACTTGGCCAAGGTCACTTAGCTGAGACCAGGATTTTGTAATTGTCTGTTAGATAGCACTTTCTTCAGTAAAAGATGACCTAGGGATATGGGTCAAAGGCAGTTTTCATATTAACAGTCTTGTTCATCTATTTCAGTATTCCTCTACCATGGCCAAGGTTACATGGAGTCTCAGAGTGTAACTAGGTGTTTCCCTTGGCCTTGTTCCACAGGCTCAACTGAAAGGACAGAGGATACAAAGTGCTAATAGGTATCAGGTTGTCATTGTTATTCCTGACAATGTTTTTCCTGTAGGGGAAGCTTTCTCCTTCCTAGAAATATAAACCTTTGTTGGGACAGATAAGGTGTATACTTTTTAGATCCATGAAGGGTTACTTCATTTCCAGTGAGGGTAGAACAAAAAATAAAGAGATATACTATGCAGTAGAAAAGATTTGGGTTTATAAAACATGGAAAGTGGTGGTTGGTTATGGAGGCAATGTAAGAGGTTAGATGACTTATTAGAGTTCCTTTCATATTTTTCTGGTTCTTCTAGTGTCTTAGAACCAATGGCTGATTTTGGAGATGATATTCTTAAAAAAAAGTCTTTCATAAATAGGAGGGCAATCAACTATACTGAGTTAAATGTTGTATTGCAGTTAAATGTTTCCAGGATATCAAGTTGACAGAAGCCAACCAGGGCCATTGAAAATAAATTCTATTGTATTAAGGCTTGCATGGACCCTCATTAGCCTTTGGATCTATACCAAGAGGATGGAAATTGTGGTTTATTTTTGGATTTTGTGTAAACTGTCACTCAAGTTATTATTAATTATGCTTCTCAGTGGCTCATGGTCTTGTCAAAGTAAACATGTTCCTCAAAACCATACTCATATGACTTTTCCCATCAAAATATTTAGGTAATATTTTGAAGTGTCACATCACGAGCAAGCCCTTTGGTTTACTTAGATGAAGCTGATAGTCTCATAGAATTCCTTATACTCTTAGACTATATTTATTGTAGTTTTCTATGTCAAAACTTTGAAACAAGATTTGTTTTATAGATTTTGAAGATAATCTTGGGTATATCATGGCATAGTAGAAACTAGAACTGGCAAAAGAGTCCAATTTATCCATGTTCTGTGGGATACTAATCAAATCACTTGAACTGAAGTCCTAAAATGAGGCAATTGGACTGAATAGTTATGAGTCATAAGTTATATTAATATAGTACTTCAGGGTTAAAAAGTAATTTATATCCATCATCTCATTTGATCTTTATAATAGCTCTCTGATAGAATTTATGAATGAGTTTCAGTAACAGCTAAGTGTTAGAGCCAAAGTTTGAATCCATATCCTGACTTTGGCAGAACTATTTTCATGATAGATCCCTTCCAGTTTTTATGATCTTAAGGTTAAGTGGAATTATCTAGAGGACCATAATGACACACTTCTATAATCTTAGTTACTGGGGGAATTTGAGCCTGGGAGTTTTGAGCTGCAGTGGGTTATATTATTTTGGCATTCATGCTAATTTTGACATCAGTCTAGGAAGTCCCTGAAAGTGAGGAGGCCACCAGGTTGCTTAAGGAGGAGTAAACTGCCCCACGTTGGAAAAAAATGGTAGGCCAAAATGCACATACTGATCAGTAGTGGAAACAGTTGGTGAGTAGCCCTTGAGTGTCCAGTCTGGGTGGGATAAGGAGAATCAGTATTTTTCTTTTAATAGGAATTGTCTGTAACTTATGAATCTGACATTTGGCCTCTGTCTAAAGTTGTTGCTTCGGAAGGGGAAAAAAATCTTTCCACAGTTAGAAAAACCCTTCTAGTTAGGAAGAAGATCCTTTTTGAAGAAAAATAATGATTGTGTCTCCCTTATCCCTTAAAAAATTTAAAAAACAACCAAAATAACAACAGTGACCTTTCTTGTGACTCTCTCATCCCTTCTTATTGTAACTCTCTTTCCTTTTATTATGAATATCATAGGAAGTGATATTGTTTAGTCTTTTTTCAATCATGTCTAAATCTTTGTGACCCCTTTTGGAGTTTTCTTTGCAAAGATACTGGAGTGGTTTGCCATTTTTTTCCAACTCATTTTATGGATGAGGAAACTGAGGCAAACAGGGTTAAGTGACTTGCCCAGGGTCACACAGCTAGTAGGTGTCTGAGGCTGGACTTGAACTCAGGAAGATGAATCTTCCTGACTCCAAGTCTGACACTCTGTCCACTATTGCCACTTATGTGCCAAGCTGATCATAGAACATAATCTGCACTCAATACATCCAAGTCGTAGGATCATAGATTTAAAGCTGGAGGAGACAATAGAGGCCGTCAAGCTCAACTCCCTCATTTATATCTAAGGAAACTGAGAGAGTAAATAATTTGGCAGTGGTCTTTATGGCTAGTAAGTGCCTCTCTGAGGTGTGGTTTGATACCAGATCTTATTAATCCCAGATCCAATGCCCTATCTACATTCATACTGTCTCTTATTTCCTTAGTACTTTACTTCTCACACTTTCCTATCTGGTTTTTGATTCTACCTCTTCACTTTGTTCTCTGACGTCACCTCTTAAAGGCTAAATCCAATATTTGATCCTTCCACAATATTAGATGCTGTTTTTTAACTGCCTTCTCCTGAATGTTCTCATTCCCCTTGATTTCTGTGAAACTGTTTTATTTTGGTCTTCTCATATGTCTGATGGCTCCTTAGTCTACTTCAATGGTTCACACTTATAGAAGTCAGGAGAGACCTGGGTTTGAACTTTTACATTAGTAGAAATTTCCTTACCAAGAGTTCTATGCAACAATGAAATTACAGGTCTCTCTCCTCCTCTGGCACCCAACCAAAAAAACTTGATAGGAGTCAAAGTAATGAAATAGTGTCTGCTTCAGATCTGTTGGGATACTGGTTCTGCAATCTCATGTGTTAGTTATATTTTCTGGCTTTCTTTCATTTCCAGATTTGATCAAAACAACTATAACTTCAACTGAGCATCGATAATATGCCAGGAAAAAATCATGCTAACTAGCTGACTGTATATAGAAATTTATACATTGCCTTTCCAGGCTTGTATATCAGCCTTCTGCTTTCCCTTGTGGATAGATATCCCTCAAAATGTATGAAGGCACCTTACTAAATAAAGCTTTCACTCTAAATCACCCTTTTAAAGATATATAGAAAGGTGTAGTCTTGCAGAAGTCCCATGTCTCTGTGTTTCAGGTACCTATTGTACAACTGTATTACATTCTATGACACCCTCTGTATTGCCTGACTGACAGTTCCCTGAACACCACACACCAGCTACCGTTTCTCTACCTTTGCTTTCTTCCTGTTCTCCATTCCTGGAATTCTCTCTTCCTTACCTTTACCTATTAGTTTCTCCTCTAGCTTCCTTCAAGACTTAGCTTGTCTGCTTTCTACAGGAGGCCTTTCTGATCTCCTAAACTAATCATTCTTCCCCTTTCATTTTATTTTTATCTACTCTGTATATATCTGTACCGAGTTATGTGCTATCTCCTCTATTAGATTGTAAATTCTTTGAGGGCAAGGACATTTTTTTTGTCGACCTTCGTATTTTTAGTACTTTACACCAGGTCCCTGCCCAAGCTTCACTGTATTTTGAGCACTCCTGGTTCAGAGTGAATGTCTATGGTAACTATTTCTCTTTGGAACAGCAACCCTGAGGGTCTTCCCCTCCCATCTTGATTTTTTTTTCTAATCAAAGGGGCCATCCCTTAACTCACTTCTTAAAGAGGCCTATTACCTCACTCCAAGTGAGTACATGAAAAGGCCTTAGCCTAAAAGGGCCAGGGTCTCCCATTGCATCCTAGGTCATCTCCAGTTATCCTGATGAATATCAGACCGCTGGACCCAGATGGCTCTGGAAAAGAAAGTGAGGCTGGTGATCCTGCACAGCCCTTCCTCACTCAAATCAAAGTCAACTGCAAGTCATGTTGTCATTTCCTTGATGCCATGGTTCTCTTCAAAAATGAAGGACAAACACAACTTTACACAAGTAGGAAGTACTTAATAAATGTTTAACAGGGTGATTACTATTGCCTCCAGGTTTATATACTTAAATCCATCTACATTACTTCCCTTTATTTACTATATTACAACCAAACTAGACTACTAAGTGATCCCCTAACTCAACCATTCCATCTTTTTATTCTAGTAGTCCTCTGTGATGCTAATGCCTTTTGTCTCTTGATTTTCTCTAATTTTTCCTGCATGTATCTTGTTTGTACACAGATGGTTGCATTTTGTCTTCACCTTTTGTGAGATCCTAGAGGGCAGGGACTATCTTTTCCATCTCTTTGTGTCCCCAGTGCTTAGCACAGTGCCTGACATGTTGTTGTTGTGTCATTTCAGTCATGTCCAACTCTTTGCGACCCCATTTTGGGGTTTTCTTGGCAAAGATACTGGAGTATTTGCTATTTCCTTCTCTGGCTCGTTTTGCAGATGAAGAAACCGAGGCAGACAGGGTTAAGTGAGTTGGCTTGGCACATAGTGGGCACTTCATACATGCTTATTGACTGACTAATACATTCTGACCTTTTTGCCTGGAAAGGGAGGACTTGGGAAAGAATCTATGAAAAAAATTGGAGTGGATAGAGTCCTAACTTTTGAATCAGTAAAGTATTTGTTCAAGTCCTGCTTCTGACACACACTATGTGACAGTGGGCAAGTCATTTAACTTCTTAGGCCTGTGAATGTACTTCTTCTTTATCTTTGCCTTTCGGACTCCTTTTCCTTTAAGGCTCCTTTAGTTGCCACATCAGCCTTGAAGGCTTTCCTATTTCCCCCTCCTTCATTTAAAATAATTTATCTTTTGAATTTTCCTAGATCATTTTTTCTGGATCTCTCTTTGCCTCTATCATATCCTTTCTTGAATTGTACATATCTATATACTTGCATATCTATATAATTGCATATAATTCTTTATCCCATTTTTCTTTACTTCCTAGTAGAAGGTATGCTCTATGTTTCTATGAGGACAAGGACTGTGACATTTTAAAATCTTTGCACTCTTGTGGCTAGGTCAGTACCTTGCATAGAATAGGTATCCAAGAAACATTTGATGAATAGTTGCTTCAAGTGTAACACAGTCTGATTTAAAAAAAAAAAAGAGCCTTAACTTCTTCCTTTTTCAGTGGGAAGGGTAGAAGAGATAATGAGGTATTGTATTGGTCTTGTGATTTTATTAGCTTAAGGAATTTCTTGTTGAGGAAACTCCCTCTACCAATCTGCAGATAAGTAGTCTTAGAGAATTGTGGAGAGCAGTGGTTTTAAACCCAGTAAATATAGTTCCCTACTGGCATATATAGACTGGGAAGACTACAAATTAACCTTATCTATGTTGTATTGTATTTTGTTAAACATTTCCCAATTACATTTTAATCTAGTTAAAGCCCTACTCTGGCCTTTTCACCATGAGTTTTACCTTTCTGGCCTAGAGCACTGATAATATAAGTGACTTACCTAGAGTCACACAGCCAGAAATTCTCAGAGGCAGGATTCAAATCCACATCATCTTGGCTTCAAAGCCAGTTCTCTATCCATTATACCATTTTGCCACAATAAGATTTATGTTTCTAACAATGTAAATATTTTAAGAAAAAAGTTACTTTTAACTTTAAGAAAGACCAAATAACATTAAAGCTCTACTTTGATACCATCAATAGGGAATTTCCTCTTTGATTTGAATTCTATGCTAAACATCTTTGAAGACAGTAACAAACACCTTTGGTGAGCACATGTCTTCCTGTTATGTTCTTGATAAAGATAGTCAGTCATCAAAACTATCTTTTATGTTCCTAGATGCATAAGAGATGCCTTGTAGAAGAAGATCCTGTAAGGGAATTTTTTTTATGACCAACTATATGTAAAGTGCCTTTTAGCAAACAATAAAATGTTGGATCATGTATTCTCGTTACCTTTTAGTTGTCTGAATTTAAAGGTGTAATTTGTTGAAGAATATTGTTTACGAAACATTGTCAATTTTCTCCTCTACCTTTTCAAAGATACTTTTGATAGATGTATAGTTTTTTTGGGAGGGTGGACCTTGATATGAACCCGTGATTATGTTGTGGTCTAGGGGAGATATGAACCCTGAATACAAAGGCAAAGGGCATGGGTCTGCCTTTAAAGAATTCAACCACTCAAGTCTTCTTTCAGTCCAAATAATGTTTATTGTATTGCCTAGATAAGCAGGTCAGATTTTAAGAATCTGTGCTATTTGTGACACCAATACAAAGAATCTGAGCCATTTAAGGGGGGCAAGATGGACACTTTTATATGGAAAGACTGTGGGAACATCTGGATGTGATCAAGCAGTGGCCAATAGCCTGGAGGTAGCAGAGAAGGGGTCTAGATGAGATTAAGGATGGGAAATTGCCTGGGGTGGTCCAGAGGTAACCCACAATGAAGGTCAGGACTGGGTAAGACATAACAGAGAATGAAGAGTTCAGGGGTGGTAGAGCACAATGAAGGAACAGTTGAGAGGATTATTGAGTATCTAGGTGGGGATGAGTAGGAAAGTTCAGGACTTGGGTTGTGTTTTGGGGGTCCAGGTCCCATATGCCATTGCCATCATTTTCACTGATTTGTGGAGCTAACCATGAGGAACTCTCCCTACCAATACAGATCTTCAACTATTCTGCACTTATTAGTTTCAGAGAATTGCCTGGGACTCTAAGAGTTTCTGTGATGTGCCTCAGGCCACAGAGTCCATATATGTCCAAGAAACCCAGATGTTCTTGACTCCCAGGCCTGTTTTTTATTCATTGTGCCATGCTCTCTCATGTGTAAGCTATTCTTGTGACATTTTGTAGAGATGAAGAAAAAAACATTGAAATATGAAGCAGTAACTATTGATATTTTTTGGTCATCTTGTTTTTAGTAACCAGGCCTGGAATTTTTATATTAATAAGGGTATTCTTTTCTTTCACATTTCTTGAGAATAAATTTCTCAATATCCTTGAAAATGTGTTATGACTAGTATTGGACCTCCTCTGTGCATACTTGCCTTAGTTTAATTTAACAGAGATATTAAATGAAGTCAATCACTTAGGTTCAGTCAATTGCACAAGTACAGGAATGATTCTACAAGAAATTCACATGACAAGCACCTGGATGTTTTAGTTGACTGTAAGTTCAAGCTGAGTCAGTAGTTTATATGGCTGCCAAAAAGATAATGCAACTTTGGCTACACAAAAGTTATAATGTCTAGAGCAAGGGAAGCAACAAGTGACTCTCATCTTTGGTGGTCAAAACACATCTAGATAACTGAAAGAGAAAATAAAAAGGAGTATAACCTGGACATGGCATGGTCTTAAGACAGAGGACTTAAGGTAGACTTTGTAACCCCCTTTACTTATTCCAAGTGTGTCATGTAGAAGTACCCACAGTGCCCTAAATTCCAAATCCTAGAAGTTTTGAAGCCACACAGAAGAGAGTTAGAGCCATTTTATGTCTGTAGTCAGGAGAATTAATGCCAGCGTTATAGGCAAGAAGATTTCTGCTCAGTATTAGGAGGAGATTAACAGTGGCATCTATCCAGTTCACCCTTGGGTTATTTTTATATCATTGTCATGGAAATATTCAGTCATACATGAATTAACACTTGCCAAGATTGCTGATGAAAGTGATTTCCCGAATGGAATAGTCAGTTGAACTAGCTTCTTTCCATTCTGATTGGAAAGTATATTCCAGTTCATTGAAAGTGCATTGAGGAAAGGCATGGGCATGCCTAGGTGGACTTAGGAAATGTGTTATATAACAAGCTTACAAATTATCATCACAAATATTATTCCATTTGTTCCTTAACAAGAATCCAGTCAGGAAGTTAGAAGTCAATTGACAAATGCTAATTTTTATATCTTGCCCAATGCAGTATCTTCCCCTAAGTAATGTTTAATTCATATTTATTCTGCTAATGAATAAAAGGGCATTTCCCCCTAAAAGCTGGTTATTATAAAAATCTCAAATATTACTTTTTAAAGACTTAGAGTATTTGATAGATAACAAGCAACAGTGCCACCTAGTGTCAACTAACCCAAATTTCAATCACAATAGTATTTAACGCCACTAAGACTCTATTGTTCCTGGCAAGCATTTTAATCATGTACAGTGACTCAGATATTACAACTGTATGACTCTAAATAATTACATTTGAAATAGAAGGTAAGAGTGACAAACAAGGAGGCAAATCGGTAGTTACCTAGCGTGCATCTAAGAGTGGACTTTTCAAGTACTGTCATGTAGTTGTACCTACATTGCCAATGTTATATAATCCTTGAGATTTTGAAGTCAAATAGAAGAGAATTGTTCAGGAGGAGAAACTTTAATACTAGTTTTTAAAAGATGTGGAAATCCTGCTCTCTGTTGTGTAATTTTTTGGGATTATTTATTTTTAGTTTTCAACATTCATTTCCACAAGATTTCAAGTTACAAATTTTCTCCCTATCTCTCCCCTCCCCCAAGGGCAGGAGAGGTTAGATGACTTGCCCAGGGCCACAGAGCCAATGTGCTTCAAAGGTGGGATTTGGAAAAAAGAAGTTTTTGACTTCCAGGCTGACTCTCTCTTCTCTATGGCTCTCTTTAATATTGTACTTGGGAATTATAATATTGTGTCTCTGCAAAAAAAAATAACATTTGAAAGTTTCTGCTTCCTAGTATTTTAGATAGGGCTTTCCCCCGCTCCTGCTCCATGCTTCTTTCTCTATTTCAGTTTGTACTTTGATACATTTAGGGGATCCATGATCTCATTGGTGTGGGTACTTTTTTCCATTGCTCTGTTTGTACCTAGTGTTTGCTGTGCAAATGATTCTTTTTCTCGTACTTCCTTAAATTCTTCACTAAAGAATTTACTCAAAGCACTGAAGGACTTTCTGAGTCTTTTAATATTTCATTCCTACCATCCTGATATTCAGATTGTTCTTCTCTTCTTCCAGATCAGTGAGGTCGAACTCTCCTATTTCCCACTCTTCCTCTACCCTGATGAAGAAAAACCCTTCCCTTAAACTACAGAAATAAGTAGATAAGGGAGTGGATGCTTGTGAGAACTTAGTGTAGCTACATTTTTCAAAGTTTTAAGGGACCGGGGAAATGGTAAAAGACTTTGTTTTCTCTTTTAAAACAAAATTTATTGATATATTTTGTTTTTGCATTGTCTATATTTCCCCATACCTCTCCCCTTTCCTAGAGAACTATCTCTTGGAATAAAGAATCTAATTTTTTAAAAAAAGATGAGAAAAAATTCAGTAAAATCAATCTACACATTGAGAAAATTTGATATTATGTACAGCGTTGTAAACTTGTTGATATCCCCATTCTTCTGTAAAAGATAAGGATTGGAAGTTTCTTAACATTTTTCTCATCCAAGATTATTTTTTTCTAATTTTGTATTATCCAGTTTTGATTGTTTTAAGTGTTGTTCTTTCCATTTACTGTATTGTCATTTTATATTTCATTTTCCTGGCTTTGGTTACTTCACTTTATTGATCTCCTGGGACTATACGAATGGCAGTAGAATCTCTCAGTCAAAGAATATAGATATTTTATTCACTTTATTTGCCTAATTCCAAATTGTTTTCTAGAATGGTTGTAGATATTTGTACTTCTACTACCCCATTAGTATTTTCTGAAACAATTAGTAGAATTATAGATTCTGTGTTGGAGGTACTCCAGAGACCATCTATTCCAGCCAGTGCTTGAATCTTCTATTATTCTTCTACTAATTTAAGTAAAAAATCTTCTTTGCAATGTCTCCTACAAATATTCATCCAGCCAATGCTTTAAGACAATTACTCTTGGCAAAGAACCCATTGCTTTCTAAGACTGTCCATTTTGTTTTGAGGATAGCCCTCACTATAGTTAGTTTTTCTTTCATTGAGCTAAAAATCACCCATTTTTTTTCCCTTACCAAGTGCTCCTGATTCTGCCATCTAAGGCTATGTAGAACAATCTTATTTTCACATGATAGCTTTTCAAATACTTGAAGACAGTTTTTATACCCTTACGAAATTTTCTCTTTTTTAAGATACATATTCCAAGTTCTTTCAAATAATCCTCATGACATCACTTCTAGTTGCTTCATCTTGATATTTCTAGCTTATATATGTGCTTCCTACAATATAGTGTCTAAAAGTATGGTCTGATCATGCAGAATACAGTAGAGCTGTCATCTTTTCCTTCTTGGACCTTATGCATCTCTCCTAGCCTTAGATCCTGTTAGCTTTTTAAATTATTGTGTAATCTAATTAGTTTATTAACATAAATGCATATGGTACAGTAGTCAGAAATGGAATACACCACAGTCTTTTACTTTTTCATTCAGTCGAAAAGAGTATATTAAGGTTTTCTTTTAGGGAACTGTCACTTAAAGGGAAATATAGATGTTATTTTCAAACTTTATGCCCTAGAGTTCTCACGATAGTTTTTAGCTTATCTAAAATCATTCAAGACATAACTAAATCATATAAAATCCATGAACTAAAATTTCTCATAAAAACATATAGAAAATTCTCCACTAGGGGATGCCAGATCAAAAAAGATAACTCCTGGATGTGTTTCCTCAAGATACAAAAATCTCCATTCCATCAGAAAAAAAAAAAGAGATGATTTCTAAGTGAGAAGGGGAAATGATGCTTTCATGTATGTAGTACAATCATATTTTCCCCCATCTATTTAGGATGTTTATTAGACTTTCATCTCTGGGACTGCCTAATTTGATTAAAGATATTAATTATTTTATTCACCAGTCATAGAAATTATTGCCTTCCTACGAAATGTCTTCCTTTTCACATCTGCCCTTTCCCTGTTCAGCAATAATATTTCATATGAAGATAGTAAACACTATTTAAAGAGATGATGTTCTGCCAGTAGTAATTTAGAGTTCCCTTAAGCCCTATGCACTTTTATTTCAAGAAAAACATCTGACTTCCACAAACAGTTCATATTTCTCAAAATAGTGTCACTTTATGCTGACTTCATAACAAGCATGCAGGCATGATATTACCTCTACTATTCATGTTCAAAGGATGCTCTTTTTATTGAAAACATGTGTTGAATAGATCAAGATACTCACAGATGGTGTACTAAACACGTTTGGTTTAAAATTAGTTGAGAAAGTGTTGTATCAGTCCCAAAGGATGATCATCTTTGAAAAGTTCTTCTCATAGTGAAAACTGGTAGTTGGCACTGTGTAAAGAGCCAGGGGCTTAAGGTCAGGAAGACCGGAGTTGGAATCTTGTCTTGGACACTTAGTAGCAGTAAAATCCAGGGCGAGTCACTTGACCATTATGTGCTGCACTTTCCCCAGATGTGAAAAGGAATAATAACACCTACCTCACACAGTTGTTCTAAAGCTCAAATGAAGTAATTTATATGAAAAACAAAGCTTAAATGCTACATAAATATTAGTTATTATTTGTTGTGGTAATCAGCACGATGCTCAGTTTATGTAAGGACCTCAGTGGTCAATGAGCATTTAATAAGCCTTGACTGTATAGAAAAAATCCCAACTATATACTCTGCTCTATTCCTATTTTCTGGTTTCCACTAACAAACTTATCTGAGGGCAAGCTAAGTCTTTCATACTGCTGACTACAACACCACTGCAAGAATGCCTCTTCAAAAATCCCTTGGGAATGATGCAATATTTTTGCCCAACTAAGTTTAAAGCAGGGGCAGCTAGGTGGCAAAGTGTATAGAGCATCAGTCCTGGAGTCAGGAGGACCAGATTTCAAATCCCGCCCCAGACACTTGACACTTACTAGGTGTGTGACCCTGGGCAAGTTACCTTGAATGTCTCATAACCCCCCCCCCAAAAAAAAACAAAAACAAAACCAAAGTAAAAAAAAATAACCCAACCCCAAAACAATGTTTAAAACAGACAAGTCCCATATATTAAATACGGTGCTAGGCATGGTGGTAGGGGGAATGACACACAACTCTTTACATGCATTATCTCTTTTGATTCTCACAATAACCCAAGAAGATAATGCTATTATCACCCCTTTAATAGCAATAGAATATTAATAATAACAATAATAGCTAACATTAAAGGTTTCAGAGTGCTTTACAAATATCTAATTTTTAAAATCTAATTACCTAATTTATGAAAAAGGTGCTATTTTCTCCATGATACACTTGAGGAAACTGAAGCAGACAGAAATTAAATGGCTTGCCCAGCTATTGGGCAAGCCTGGATATTAGCTAGCTAATAAGTGATGAGACTAGATTTGAACTCATGACTTTCTGATTCCAGGCCCAGCATTTTAGCACCACCTAGCCGACTCATTTTACAGTTATCAGAACTGAGGCTCAGAAAAGTTGACAGACTTATTGTGTGTCATGAAGGCATTATGGTTCCCATCTGTCCATTATAAATTTTTCCCTCTCTTCCCCATTCTACTTTGTTTGCTTTTCTGAACATAACAATCAGCAACAAACACACATATTTCAATATACAAAAGAACAAAGAGCATTATATATGGAATGGTAAATTTCTGCTATAATCATTTTTGTTTTGAAAAATTTCCCCCATTTCATTTCCAAATGAGGGGGAAATGAAACTAGAACAGGAAGGAAAATAAATTAAGGGGAACCATGCTGGAGGTGCGGTGGAATGCTTTTCATTTGCTCGAGAGTAGAAAAAGCCCTCCAGATAATGAGAGCTGCTCTTCTCGTTTCATTTTCCTTGTTTCTCATGATTTTATCCAGATCTGATCAAAAATTCTTTTAGTAAGTATCTTTGGGATACATTTTCAATTGTTTGAGATTCTTTGAATATAAAAATTGACATTAAAAACCTTTGCCTGTGATTACTAGACGAACAAAATCATAACTCTCAGGAATTCCTTTTAAAGTTGTTGATAAAGTCATTTTCGCCTAGTGATTGAGATGTTCTGCTTGCTGAAATGATCCTGATAGGCCTTCATTACTTTTGCTTATTCTGCTAAATAGTCTTGTAAATAATAACATTTTCTCAATTACGAGGTCAGGTTAGTGGAGCACATTTTCTTATGATGACCTAGAATATACACTCTTTGGAACCTCTTGCCAGCTAGTGTCTGTAGATCCTATTTTTCTCTTCCTTTCTCCATCTTCCACATACCTAAGAGTATAATCTAAAGAACAGGTCTGATCATGTCCTTCACTGTTCAAGAATCTTGCTTCCCAATGCTAACTCCTCCGCTTGGTATTTAAATTCCTCTACAATATGGCTGAAGCCTACCTTTTCAGATTTATTTTACATTGTTTCCCTTCAAAACCTCAGTGTTTCAACCAAACTGGCATACTTCTGTTTCCAGTAATTGGCATTCCATCACTCCCCTCCATTTCTTTGCACAAGCTGGGCTACATCTCTGGAATGCCTTCTTTCCTTGACTCTTCCTTTAAGCACTTTTAAACTTTATAGTTCATGTTAAGGAAACATCAACTCAAGTGCTACCTCCTGTAATTATCTTGATCCCTCTAGTTGTTGGAGATCTCTCTCTTTTCAAATTAAAAAAAATTACTTATCTGTTTACACATATGCCCCTTAAAGCATGTTAGCTCTTTTAATGCAAAGATTTTAAAAAAAGTCTTTGAATTCCCATAGCCTAGTACATTGCCTTACAACTCAAAAATATAGAACAATAAGTGAACTGGAGGGGGGGGAGTTGGCATGAGATGGAGGCGATTTGCAGGAGAACATAGGGCTAGGGACAGGGGTAGTAACAGCAATAAGATACCGTGATTGTATGGAAGAGTACACAGAGAATGAATGGGAAGTTGGATACTGTTAAATGGATGGGGGCAGTCAACCTTTGTAGTCTCAATTCTTCATTTGCTGTAGTGAACTAGGTCCATGGGAAATACTTAGAGGAATTTTGGCCTTCCCAACCATAATTGTACATGGTGAATAGAAACCGTGCCCAGAAATATTTTGTATAATATACAACAAAGAACTATACTTTTATTTTAAGGTGAGGTAGACTGACCCGGATTAGTTAGTGGGGCAATTAATGGTCATGTAACAGAGTAAACCCATGTGGCCTATATAGGAACTGAAGCCCCAGTTTTTTTCTAGCCAAATAAGTCATACTTTTTTAAGCTGAGAGGAAGCTCCCATAGTACCACGGTGCTTCATTTCTAGCTGCTTTTGGCCTTATGGTGATCATCACATGTTTTTCTATGGTCCCTGATGACTCTGGGAGATTGAGACCAGTATTTGGATGTTATATTTCCCTTGCCATCATCAGTAAACTTTAGAATTTCAATACTTCCATTTTCAATGAACGCCAGCAAAAAGATGATGTTTTGTTTCTCTTTATACGACTTTAAAATGTACTATTAGAAATTTTCAAGTGATAATTCAATTGAATACTTCTTTATTTTCTCATTCTCCTCCTCTTCTTCTCCCTTTCACCCTTCACCTAGCTAGCAATTTCTTATGGCTTAATTTGTTATGATTTTATGGTAGATATTGTTGTATGTCTCATATCAAAAAGATAACATAATTTCGTTAAACACCTTGGGAGAAGCCCCCTCCCCCCCTTGTTCTGTTATTCTTCTTATGGCAATATGGTCTTCATGGAAATGACTTTTGGGTGATACAGCTATTTTTCATTTGAATTAAACTTAATTTTTTTGAACTGATTATAGGGTGTTTTGAGTATTGTTTCTTTTTACTATGCAAATCTGATCTGCTTTTTGGCCTGCTTCTAGAAAATGGCTTCTTATGATATGCTCTCAATTATTTGCCAATGAAGAATAGAAGTATCACAGATAATGGGAAACAGTAGGTGATCTGATCAGAGCACACACCACTAAACTTGGAGCCTGAGTTGGAATTCTTGAACCTTGGCCTTTCCACTTATTAGTTGTGTGATGATGGTGAACAAACATGATAATGACGATGTTTTACATTTAAGGTTTGCAAAATACCTTGCTTAGAACAGTCCTGTGAAGTCAGTGATGAAGATTTTATTATCTCCATTACATGGGTGAGGAAACCGAGGTCTAGAGAGATCACAAAGCTAGTCACTGCTAGAACTGGGATTCTAGCATGTCTCCTGAGTTGAAGGCTGGGGTCTATCCATTGTACAAATCCTCAGTCTGTTACTTTTCATCTTTGTGGCCTCTGAAGTCACTTAACACCTCCAAGGTCTCTTTGAGTTTCCTCATCTGTGTGGGTAACAATACATCTGAATATCTCACAAGACGGTCATGAGGAAAATGAGAGCCAGGAGGACTAGTTTCATGTCACAGATCTGCCACTAATTAGCTTTGTGATCTTATGCAATCGCTTAACCTCTGTGGCCTCAGTTTCTTTATCTGTAAAATGGGTGGGGGGAGGAACTGACCAGATGACCTCTGAGTCTCTACGCATTTTAAATCAATGTCACTTTGAAACTATGAGCTATTACTATCATACATATAGTCCTATATACATATATGCCCATATGCTGTTGTTAGTTGTTTCAGTCATGTCCAACTTTTTGTGACCCCATTTGGGATTTTCTTGGTGAAGATGCTGGAGTGGTCTGCTATTTCCTTCTCCAGCTCATTTTACAGATGAGGAAACTGAGGCAAACAGGGTTAAGTGACTTACCCAGGGTCGTACAGCTAGTAAGTGTCTGAGGTGGATTTGAACTCGTCTTTCTGACTCAAGGCTCAGATCTGTATTCACTGTACCGCCTTGTAGTAGCTCTCTGTCTGTCTCCCTCCACATATACATGTATGTATAAGTATATATGTATATATACATATGTACACTCATGTGTACATATACATACATATATGCATATATACACACATTAATCTTTGACAGATTTCTAATTCATCAAGTTGACTTGGCTTATGGCTCTGTTCTCTGTGCTATAGAAACTTGCAAAAAAAAAGGGGAGATCATGACAATTTCCCTCATCATCATTCACTATTTATTATGTTCCTTCTCCCTCTCTCTCTCTGTCACCCTCTCCTTCTCTGTCTCCCTCTCTGCCTTCATCTCTCTTTCTATCTCCCCTTCTCGAAAGGAAGGCAAATTTTGATGAATGAAAGCTGCCTCATTAACTTGAGGTTTACTGGCTAGATTTCTTTCTCAGAAGACCAAACCTTAAACCCATTTCACTCTGGAGCTCATAGATTGGACAACAATAGGTCTCTGCCCAAGCACCACTTAATGGTTTTTTTTTGGGCCTTCCTGGCTCATAGTGAATGTAAATAGTAACTGTTTCTCTTTTGGCCGGTAACTCTGAGGGTCTTCCCTTCCCCGTTTGATTTTTTTTTATTAAAGGAGCTATTCTTTGACTCCTTAAAGAAGCCCATTCACTGAATGGGCATGAGCATCTGAAAAAACCTTAGCCTGAAAAGGCCAGGGTGTCCCAATGCATCCTGGGCCATCTCCAGTGGTCCTGGTGAATATCTGGCCACTGGACCCAGATGGCTTTGGAGGAGAAAGTGAGGCTGGTGACCTTGCACTGCCCTCCCTCACTCAAAATCAAAGCTAACTGCAAGTCATGTCATTATCTACCTGATGTCATGGTCTTCTTTGAGAATGAAGGAGAAACACAACAACCACGTTCCTTCTGAGTTCAGAACTCCCAGTGAAGCACTAGAAATACAAAGATTTAAATAGGCCCAGTTCCTGGCCTGGAACAGCTTACTAGACCTTAGAACAGGTCTAGTGGGGAAGACTTCAGAAAGATATTGCAAAGCAGCCTAGTAAATGCTGAATGCCAAGCCAGGTATCTAATTAATAATCTTTAGGCTTCCTGCATGGACAGCATGTCTGATTATTCATGCTAACCTTTAAAAAACTATATGTGAATCAAGCTCCAGGGAAGTGGATGGGCTTTTGAATTGTTCCAGTTGATGGGAATGGGATGCTTTGGTATGCGAGATGATAAAGGCTGTTATGCCCAAGATATTTTTCTTCTTCGTTCAGTCAAAGAACCTATCATATGACTAGATAGATGTATGTAGTATGTATATGTGTGTTTGTGTTTGTGTGTGTGTATGTGGGTACCACGTAGGTATTGGCTGAATGTCTCACATTTTTCTTCTGTAGGCATTTATGGCATATTGGGTTTGTAATCAAAAGACCAGTGTTCAAAATTCTGTCTGTTATTTCTTATCTTTCTGGCCTTAGGTGAGGATCTTAACTTCTTTAAGCCTCATTTTTCTTTTTTTTTTTTGGAGGCGGGAAGGCAGGGCAATTGGGGTTAAGTGACTTGCCCAAGGTCACACAGCTAGTAAGTGTATCAAGTATCTGGGTCCGGATTTGAACTCAGGTCCTCCTGACTCCAGGGCCGGTGCTCTAGTCACTGTACCACTTGGCTCCCCAAGCCTCATTTTTCTTACCTATAAAATGGGGATAATTATTTTTGCATTACCTACCATAAAAAGATATATAGAGATGAATGTGATATTCTATATAAAGTGCTTAAAACATTTAACTGAACATATGTTAGGCATTTACTACATTTAACTAATGTATTAACCACTAGGGATAATAATATGCAACTCATATACTAGGCCTTAGGGATACAAAAATGAAATAACACAGATTGTCCTTACATAACATTTTACACTGCATTCTGGGTGGGGGGGAGGGGAGAAAAAGAAGTGTACACAAATTACTATGATTCAAAGAAGACTATAATCAATGTATAGGAGAAATTTAATTCCAGATTCACTTTCTTCTCCATCCTATCTGTTGCCATTATCCCAGAGGACTTGATCACTGATATTGACAAACCTTATGTTACTCTACCAATGCAGTCCTTTAACCTCCTCAGTACCATTGTTCCAATTTTAGCCAAATACTAACACAGTCACATCTTAGACTTCACTGGCTCAAAGATATCAAAATATTTCTAAGATCATATGCTCAAAGTCTACTATCTGTCCACAACCTGTTCTTCTATATCTTCAATCTCTTTCAATCATGTTAAACTTTTTGTTTACCCTCTTCAAATCTGGTCCAATTACTCACTTTTATTCTTTTATTGCATTTGCGCTACCATGGCTTCAGTTATTTCTATGCTCATTCTTGATTCCAAAGTTGTTCCATTAAATGTTAACTAGTTGTCATAGAATTCCATACCTCTTGACCTCATGTTATTCCTGAC
This sequence comes from Phalanger gymnotis, assembly GCA_028646595.1. NCBI lineage: Eukaryota > Metazoa > Chordata > Mammalia > Diprotodontia > Phalangeridae > Phalanger > Phalanger gymnotis. The sequence continues at coordinate 730,660,709 of CM053622.1, read as the reverse complement.
CTTATTCTTGGGTAAAACTTAAGCATAAAATCTTTATTCCTGGGTGAAACTCACTATCTGATTTTATTACTTCTATACTACTGAGGGTTTTTAAGGGAAAATCTTATGATGGTTTTAGTCAATCAATAAAAATCAACAAACATATTGGGAAGCTTTTAGGGGAAAGAATCAGTTTTATTCCAACATATTGAGTTTGGAATAGTTGCAGTACATCTAGTTGGAAATAATCCAGAGACATTTGTTGAAACATGCTTGGAGTTCAAGAGGGATACTAGAGATTGACATGTTGTTATATATACAAAAAATGATAGTTGAATCTAGGAACTGATGAGAAAGTGGGAAGAGAAGTGGGCCCAGAATTACATTGCAGAGTATAACCATACTGAGGGGGGTAGGACATAGGTGATGATCTAGCAAAGGGATCTGGGAACAAATGGACAGAAAGTTATGAGGAGAACCAAGAGATCAATCCTCTGGAGTGGGGTGGGGGGAGAAACAACAGAGAGAATGTATAGCAAGAAGAAGTGATTAACAGGTTCACATTCTCTAGAGAGGTCAACAAGTTTGAGAAATGAGAAGAAGCAATCAGATTTTTCAGCTAAGAGATTATTAGTAATCATGGAGACAGAATTTTCAATTGAATAATGAGGCCAGAAATTAGATTAAAAGGAGTTGAGAAGTTAGTGAAATGTGAGAAAATTGATGCAAAGATTGTAGATAGCTTATTGTAGATAGCTAAGAATGAATAAATATAAAGTCTAGCTATGGAAGGGTAAGACAGAAATAAAACTATTGATTGAAAGGATGGTAGGATCAAGTGAAGATTTTTTTTATGAACTAGGGATATCTGAACAGATTTTAATATTTTTTCCAAGTACATGTAAAAACAATTTTTAACGTTCTTTTTTATAATTAAGTTTCAAATTCTCTTTGAGCATATCTTTAGGTAATAAGGGAGGATTCACTGAATAAAGAAAGAATAAAAACTAAGTAGAGAGAAGGGACGTTCATCTTCAGAAGCTACTGGAAGAGGTACTGACCACCAAAGTAGAAAGGTTGACATTTGTAAAGATGAACCATTTTTTTCCTGTTAAGACTGAAACAAAGAAAGAGAAAGGGGGTGATGTGAAGGGTCCTTGAAGTTTAGAGTTGGGGATGAGGGGAAGCTTATGTTTGATGTTTTCATTTTTTTTCCAATGAAATATGAGTCAAGATCTTATGGTGAAAGTGAATGAAGGAGTGAGTGGCATAGTTAGCTTGAGGAGAAAAGAAAAATTTTGGAACAGAAACAGGAGTGGGATAAAAAAAAATCATGGAATTCCTGTTCACTCTTTAAAGCCCAACTTGAATGCTACCTCCTCTATGAAGTAACGCCCTTACCCTTTGGATCTCACATAGCATTTTCCTATGTGTTGGGTGTTATGATTTTTTTTATTCATGTCTTATTATCTTGCAATTCTCTAGGATCGTAATCATATTCCATAAATTTGTAATTATATTCCATAAATCTATGGAATAAATCTATTTTAAGCTTCACAAAGACAGGCATCATATCTTATCTACAATTTGCTTTTCCAGTCAGTCTTAGCACAATGCTCTTAACAAATTAGACTCTCGATGTTTGTTGCATTGAATTGTCCAGGTCAGATGTGATTGAAGCCTGGACTAGGATGGCTACAGTGAGAGTAGACTGGACAGGATAATTGGAATTAATAGGATTTGGTAGTTGATTAAATTTGGGAATATGGATAGAGGGCCAAAAATAAAAGACAAGCCATTTTATTCCCTGGATTACTGGGAGAATGATAGCACTATCAACAGAAATAGTGTAGTTAGGAGAGGGAGTAGGTTTTGGAGAGAGCTGATGAGTTCAGTATGAGGAATGTTGAGTTTAAGGTTCTGAAGAGATCTCCATGTAAGAATGTCAAGCAGATCTAGGGCTGGAGCTCTTTTACAAAGAGGGATTTGAAAAGATTTGAAAATCATCTACGTAGAGGTGGTAATTGAAGAAGTTTTGGGGGTGGAGAAAAAACATGGAACAGGACTAAAGACAGAATTGTAAACGGTGAGTGGAAGATGAGTAACCCTCACAAAAAGGGGGATGATCAAAGAGGAGGAGAAAAACGATGAGAATTTGGTGTCACAGAGAACAAGAGAGTAGAGAGCATTCTTGGAATCCATGGATACATTTTAGGGGAGGGGTTCTGTAAAATGAGAAAGGGATTCTAACTTTATTTTCATCTACCCTTGGGTTTCTGAAAGGCACAATGAAGTGATAGAGTACTGGTCCTGGAGTCAGGAAGACCGAAGTTAAAATCCAGACTCAGACATATGCAAGTCACTTAACCTATCTACCCCCGTTTCCTCAACTGTGAAATGAGGTCCATAATAGTGCATAGAGAAATAGAACGCATTTGGGGATAGTGATGGACTATGCATGATAAGTGGTTGTAATTTGGTTTTCGATTGTATTGTGACTCTTGTCTTATTTGTTCAGCTAGGATTGTGTCTAAGCAGAGCTTCCGCATCAGTTCTCAACTTCAACTGCAGTCTTATTCTTTTACCGATGTGCCGGACATTGTTGGCCTTCCTGCGGGGCTCCCAGAAGGTAGGGGAGGAGCTGCTGTGGAGTACAAATTCCAATTAGAAAGCCAAATTAGACAACACCAGCTCTCAAGGACCTCATCATCTTTCTATCTACTCTATATATATGTATAAGGCCTTTCTGAGGCCTAATCATCTTTGACCTTTCTGTAACATTCAAAACTGTTGCCCAACTTTTAATGCATAGTATTCCTCGGTTTCTGGGCACTGCTCTCTTGATCCTACTCTTATCTATCTAATGCTCCTTTTTGGTACCCTTTTGGTTCATTTTCCTACAACTGCCCCATTAAGTGAAGTGAGCATGTCTTGCAAGACTGTCCCCAGCTTTTTTTTCCTTCTCTCCTTATAGTGTCTTCCTTGGCAATCTCATTTGTTCATCTGACCTTAACTGTTGCTCCTATGAATGATTCCCAAAACCAAATCTCAAACTTCATCTTTCATCACTCTCCACTTTTAGATTCCAGCTCCCTATTAGCTGTCTTCATCTGGGTGTCTCAAACTGAACTCACTATCTCGCCTCCTTTCCTAATCTTCTATAAACTTGTTCCCAAATTCTCTCATGTTCTTGATTCTGTGGAGAAAACCACCATTCTCTTGGTCACCCAGGCTTCAAACTTTAGTTACTTTTGACCCTTCCCTTTCCCTCACTCCCTTTTTCGACACCTAATTAGTTGCCAACAGGTATTGATCCTATTTCCTAATTTGTACATCTTTTCTTTCTCTTGCTTTGCATGGCCAGCACCTTAATTAAGGAATGTTATAATAGTTTCCTAAGTAATTTACTTTGTTATAGTCTCTTTCCTATTCAATCACACTCTAATGCTTCAAGAATCCATGATTTCATCTCTGTGAGTATTATTACCAATGGAGGCAGATTACAATTGCCTTGTGTGTGTGTGTGTGTGTGTGTGTGTGTGTGTGTAGGATACTTCACACGGTTGCCAAAATAATAATTCTCCTTTTTCACATTTCACCATGCCACTCACCTGCTCAAAAACCTTTAGTGGCTCCCTATTACACATAGGGTCAAATATAAACTCCTTAACTTATCCCTTAAGAACACCCCCAGTTTGGCTGCAGTCTATTTTGCAGCCTTATGTCGCACTCTTATTACTTACATACTCTGTCTAGCTGAATTGCACTGATAGCTGTTTCTCTGCCTTAGTCCATTCTCTCATTTCTCAGATAAGGTGAAATGCTTCTCTTCTCATTTCTGATGCTACATTTTTCATGAAGCCTTTCTTGATTCTACTTCCCATCCCTCACTCCTCCTTCTGCTCCTCTGTAATTGATGGGTCCATCTTTAGATTTTCCTAGGTATTTGTACCTTAACTTCTCCTTTACTCTTATCTCATTTTATGTAGCAACATATTTACTTGGGTACACACTGTATTACCCTGACTAGAGTGTAAGCTCCTCGAGAGCAGCCACTGTAATTTTTATCCTTATGTATCCACGACATTTACTGCCGTGTCTTACCTGTGTTTGGGACTTTAATAAGTATTTATTAAATTAAATCATTCAATCTATTTATACTCATACAATAAGGTAACACTTTAAGACCATGAGTTGGGGAACTGTTACTTGTCAGTCTTCATTGACAGAGGGAATTTCCTCACTAGAGTTCCCTAAACTAATGAAATCCCACATTCAAGCTGTAAATAAATAAAATAGATAAACAAATGTTTTCTCCCTTTCCTTAAATGTTACTGAGTTATTTAATTTTAACCATTTAAAAAAATCATTGTTTTGGAATTGCTTTGCCTGTTCCCTACTGCCTAATACCTCAAATGAATGGAAAACTACAGAAAAAAAAAACTATCCAGCTTATTGCATTGTTTTTAAACTTCCTTTATTTTTAATTTAGTCAGTCACAAGCATAAAATTATCCTAAGAGTTCTCAAACTTTGTGCTCAAGATTCTCATTCTAGGCCACTGCATTTTGGCTCCCAGGTTTCAAAGGGTATAGCAGGCGAGGATAGATAGGTCTGTTTGTCTGACTAGTCCACATTCTCTGAAAGTGAAACATTGTTAAAATAGGAGTGGAATGATTTTTTCTTATATGATTAGTTACTTTATATACAGTTTAGCCTATTACTCTATTTTAGCAAAATAATTTGCTAATTTTTTTTAAAATTTTAGGTTGCAAGCAGAAGAACAAGAAGGGTTTTAGATAAAAGTAGAACTTTCCACATAACCTGTGGTGTTACAATCTGCATCTTTTCAGGTAAGATTTTATAAGGTTAAAGGCTTGTCTAGCAGAAAGACCTTAAAAACTGTGCCAGAGTTACCATTTGCTATGGACAGTAACTTTCTCATTGGAGAGTTTAGCTGTTACCTGTCAGTAATGGCTTTCTTGTCAAAACGATTAGCCTTCTATATGTCCATAGAAAGACCTACAGATAATTGCTTCTATTAATGCATATCATATTGTAGGAACCCAGTGTTCCCCCTAGAGGAGGTCATGTCTGTGTTGTTGAAAAGCAATAGTTTTATTTCAGATTGTTAGCAGAAACAACATTTTAAAAAGCTTTAAAAAATGACAGCAGGATACAATGAATAAAAAGGTATTTGAAAATGAAAATATACTGTAGAAACTCCTAAACAATAGGAGCTTTGTAGTTCTAGAATAATGCCGTATACAGTTAAGTTTGGTAAGTGGATTCACATAGCAATGGTATATTAGCATGCTTATCTTACTATAGCCCCTCCAACATTGACCTCCCCAATCTTTCATCATTGTAAGGCATCTGGGTGCTATAATGCATAGAACTCTGGCCTTGAAATCTGGAAGACCTGAGTTCAAATTGCATATCAAGTCTCTTTCTCAGCCTTAATTTCCTTATCTGTATAAAGAGGGAGTGTGAATTCATATACTTCTTAAGTCACTTCCAACTCTAAATGTATGATCCTATGATGAATGTCTTTGGCAATTTGCTGGTGGGGGATGTATTAGAATATAAGCTCCCTGAGGGCAGAGACTTTCACTTCTTTTGTTTTATCCCTAGCACTTAACAGTGCCCATCATGGTTTTTTTTTTTTCAGTCATTTGCAGTCATGTCTGACTCTTTGTGAATCCTTCTGGGATTTTTTTGGCAAAGATACTAGTGGTTTGCCATTTCCTTCTCCAGCTGATTTTACAAATGAGGAAACTGAGGCAAACATGGTTAAGTGACTTGCCCAGGTCACATAGCTAGCAAGTATCTGAGGCTTGATTTGAACTCGGGTCCTCCTGACTCTAGGCCTGGTGCTCTATCCACTGAGCCACCTAGGTACTTAATAAATGCTTGCCGATTGACTGATCAGTGTGGGCATTTCTTCTGGGATTGATGGTCTGGCCTCTTTTTTTCCTGCAATATTCTCTGCTGTGGGACACGCACATTCAATCTGCCATTGTAATATACTATACATAAGTTGTGGGTATGTAGAGGGAGAGAAGGATTATGGGTTACAGTGGCAACTAGATGCTGCAATGAATACAGTGCTTCTCTTGCAGTCAGAAAGATCTGAGTTCAAATCCAGTCTCAGACACTTGTTAATTATGTGATTCTGAATAAGTCATGTGGCTTCTGTCTGCCTTAGTTTCTTCATCTGTAAAATGGGGATAATAGTAACATATACCTCTAAGCGTTGTGGGGATAAATGAGATATTTGTAAAGCATATTGCAAACCTGAAAGTGCTATAAATGCTAGCTATCATTGTTGCTATTTTCCAGTCTGCCATGACATTTATAAATAAATATAATAAGTATTCACTAGTATGATTTCTCCGACATGGATCTTTTTATAAAACAACTTCATTTCTAACTAAAAATGGCCTATTTATCATCATACTTCTAAAGTAACTGTGACATTCCATTCCCAGTGCAGCTGTCAAAGCAGGATCCATTTTTTTTTACAACTGACCCTTTTTAATGACACTTAAATCATCCACAGAAGACTCTTAATAAATCAGGGCCTTGTTGGATTTTCCAGGAGTCCATGTTGCTGCCCATCTGGTGAATGCTCTGAACTTCTCTGTGAATTACAATGAAGATTTCCTTGAAATAAATGCAGCAAGATATCGAGATGAGGTGGGTGGCCTGTGACCTCATATTTTCCTTTTGACTTTTGTGTGCCATTTAATGAGGTTTGATGGTTTTTTCTCAAAATCACTAACTTGCTACTCTTTTTAAAGCACCTCAAAATGTACTTGTTCAGTTAGCTTTTTGGAATTCTTTTGGGGTTCATGAAATATGCCTTATTACCATTTCAGATCCCTTGTATCAGATAATGGAAATTGGAGAAGCATCTGCTTTGTAAACATGTCTGCTCAGGTGCTGGCTACTCATGTTTCACTCCTAATTCCTATCATTCAGCAGCGTCAGTGTCTTTACTATTGCTGCCAAATTTCACTAGGTCCCTTGATTTGCACTTTCTCTCTAAAACATCAAGATGATTTATTTGGGTTTTTAGGGTATCTTCATCAATCGTCTCCATGTCTTGCTTTGTTAATCTGGAGCCCTCCTCTCTGTGAACCTTGAATTGCTTAGCCCCCTGCTGAATGGAACACTAAATGACAATCTCTCTCTCTGGGATGTACTCCCACTTCTTTTTCCCAGCCCAGTTAGCTCAGTTAAAATACTGGTCCCCTGGCAGCCTGTACTCCAGCTTTCCATAACCTCCAAAATTAACTTGTCCTATATGACATTTTATAAGAACCCTATTGACTGTTGTTGGGGGCAGGTGATAATTGTGTATTATTCTTCTTGGAGTTTTGTGCCTTCTTTCTGTTTTAAATTATAAACATTCTAAGGTCAACTTTGTACCTTCACCCAGTCCTAGCACAGCAGTGTGCCTGTAGTATGTCTTAATATGTGATGATCGAATGAAAGAATACTTTCTGGATGATAATACTTTAGCCCTTAAGAAGCAATCCTAAAATGAAGTGGATTCTTTTTTTTTGTTTAAATTATTGTTCATAGTGTAATTTATTTATATATTTAGTTTATGATAATTAAAAAGGCCTGACTCAGTGAATACCTTAGATCGCTAAATGGTGAGCTAGTAGGGGAGACTTTGGGGTGATGGGGGTTTATATTACCCCAAGTCAGGAGCTACTTGCTCTGCCTTATTCTGATTAGCCTTGCATCAAGCTAGTCCTTGACCTTGGCACAATGGTGGAAGAAGGGAACGGATGCTGTATTATCTTTATGCTTAATGGACCAAGCAGAATTAAGCAGTTGCCAATATCACTAAAAGTGGTCTAAAAGCTATTAGGAAGTCATCTAATTTGAGAGAGAGAGGAGAGAAGGAAAGGGAGGGAGAAAGAGATATACATGTAGATGGATATAGAAACACAAACAGGGAGGCAGAAACAGAGACAGACAAAAAACACTTCATTTTCAAGTGAGAAGGGTAAGTCAAACATAAGGAAAGATGGTAATATTTAATAGTAGGAATCAATATGAATTAATACTAACTATTGAAATATTAATAGTAATTTATGGAAGGAGTTAATAGTAGGGATAAGAATATATTGCAGTTGTATAATACCTTTCAGATTACAAGGAGCTTTCATATCCACTGCCTTACCTGATTCTTACAATAACACGGGCAGTAACACAGGTGCCTGTCCTGAAGTAAGCAGGTCAGATGTTGTCAACTCCATTTTACAGATGAGAAAATCGAGTCATAAAGGTTAAATGATGACCATGATTATGTTACTAAATGGTAGAGGCAGACTGGAATACTCTTCTTCTGATTTCTAGCCTAATGCACTTTCAGATAGATGGATGTTTGAGTTTTTTGAAGATGTTTCTTCGAGGTCGTGCCTGAAAGAAGGGATGAATTCTATGACACTGACCTTGTAGAGGCCCTTCCAATATATGAAATCCTCTAGAAACAACTGAGTGCTTTTATAAATATCCCTTGAAAGAGAAGAGTCATATCTGCCTAACATGTGCTTGTGTCCTCTGGGTCCTTTGCCAAATTATGCCCGATTCATCTTGTTTTGTATTATTTTGTTTCAACAATTTGTCTTTGTTTTGTTCAGGATCCCAGGAGACTTCTCTTCACCACTGGTAAGTTGGTATCAACTGCTTTTTCTGGAGATTCTGGGAAGCCTAATAAAGTCCTCACTATCATAGCTGATTCCTCAGCTCAAATATTGTATTTGACATATTGTATTTTTCAGAATCAGTATTGAATATTGGGCTACAGAATTTCTATTTAGGATATGTGGTACTTTTTCTTTTTGAACCAGAAGTTTATGAAGAAAAGGGGAAATTACATCATGATACCTTTTCCCTGCTGGTTCATTCTCTCATTGTCCATTTAAAATTTCTTATATGTAAAATGTAACTCAATTTCTTTTTTGCTTTATATGAATTGGATTTACTTACCAATCAGCCAAGCAATACATGTTTATAAATTGCCTGTTCTGTGACAGACACAGTGCTAGGTACTGGAGTTACAAAGGCAAAATATGAAATCTCTCTGTTTTCAAGGACCTTATATTTAAGACAGCATATACATATACAAGTATATTATGAGCAAGTACACAGTAAATGTGAAGCAACTAGGCAGCGTGGGCATTAGCAATTGTTGGATCAGCAAAGAACTTCATGTAGAAGATAGTACTTGAGCTATGTTTTGAAAAGGATGAGGGGTGCCATGTAAATACTACAAAAATTATAGATAAACCCTACAGATGCAAAGAGAAATAAGAAGCATGTATCTTAAACTACAAAGGAAATAAATATAATATATAATTATGAATTAAAATTATATTACATTTGGGGCAGCTAGGTGGTGCAGAGGGTAGAGCATTGGGAATGGACTCAAAAAGACCTGAATTCAAAAGCAGCTTGAGACACTTACTGGCTGCCTGACCCTGGGCAAGTCCCTTAAACTTTTCATCAGTTTTCTCAATTATAAAGTGGTAATAATAATATTAACCTCCCAGGGTTGATGGGGGAATCAAATGAGATAATACTTGTAAAATCTTAGCACAGTGTCTGGCACATAGTAGGTAGGTGCCATATAAATGTTAGTTATTATTACTATTTTTAAATTTTTTCCATAAATTTATTTATGTACTTTTTAACCTGAAGATTTCAAAGCTTCAGGGCTCTCCTGTGAAGGAACTCTGCCAATGCAGAGCAGCCCCTGATTTGCAACTTAGAGAGTCTTTGAAAGTTTACTGCGGGTTCTAAGAGGTTTAGTGACTTGCTCAGGGTCACACAGACATAGGGTGTCAGAGACAGGGCTTGAACCTAAATTTTACAGTCTCCAAGTATATACTACTGGAAATTGAGTGGAAAAGTAGATTTATGTTGCATTCTTTTAAAGTAGATTTAGTTTCTGTAATTCAGAAAGATGTCATAATAAGGAAATTTCATCTCTAAAAGAGATTCTTGGCTTGTATTACCTGAGACCAGCTATTGTATGGTTAATAATTGAACATATAGTAAACTATCTCTGCAAGCTCTTTGGACTTTCAATTTTAGAGTACCTTTTTCATAGGTAAGCAAATTCAGCAAATACCAACAAATATCCTTTTTGATCTAAATTTGTTGATCATTAAATGAAAGGCCACCTCTTTTTTTCTTTTGGGAAATTTGCCAGTCACTCAATGGGAAAAAAATACGAGAAGAGACTGTAGTGGATTGAAATATAGATTATTGCCTATCTTGTGATACTAAGCATGAATTAAACATATGCCAATTTGATTCATTATAGTAAAGATACTCTTAAATTCAAAATAAGAATTGGTTCCCCTCTACAAAGTCCTACTTTGATGCATCATCATGAAATGGAGTTTTCTCCAGTTTTCTGATGACTGTGCCACTGAAGCGTAAGGTCTTGTAAGTTCTATCACATTGTAATGTCTTTGAGTATGGAGCTCATGACACAGTCTGCTGTGCTCTGAGGAGCAGTTTAACTAAGGGCAATGAAGCTTGTCACTAGTAGGTTGGCCACTAGTGGATGAATTATTTTGCCATGGCATCCTACAAAACAAAGAAGATATTTTATGAAAAAATGACCCTCAGCTTTTATGACTGTGGGTGAAAAGATGGAAAAGCAGGGAGAAGGTAATTAAAAATGAGACAGTTTTTACATCATCTTGGCTCCAAGCACTTTGTGAAATTCCTTACTAATGACTAAACCGATGTTATTGAAAGAACTAAGACATATCAGTATTGATATTCTGGTGATAAGGTATGAAGGCAAAAGGAGTTTGTAAATAAATGGAAGGATGATTCATAGGTTTTCTTTTTAGATACAAAAGAGTTGGCTGTGGTGGTTTTATGTTGCACCCCAAAGAAAGAAAAATAATTTAAAAGGGCAGTAGGCCATGCTGTCTGAAATTCTCGTGATCAATATAAGCAAAAAAGATAGCTTATAAACGCTTTATGATAATATTTTCACAGTATGATGTGAATATGAGAAGGAAACATTCAGGCTTTTATTATTCCCTACGTCTTTATAGTCACACAATTGACTAAAAGGTCACAGGACCTGATGAAGGGGGAGGCAGTAGAAGAGGCACACAAGGAACTCCAAGGTGCGAGTGAGAGTGGTGATTCTTAATAAGGTTTTGAGGAGAATTGTCTTCCTAATTCCATTGTCTCCACAAAGCTCCTTCCACTAATTCTTGAAACCTTAATTGCCATGTATGAGCACAAAATAATTATTCAGGATATTCTTTGGGATGCAAATTTATGAAGATTGAAGGAGTGGAATGAGGAAAGCAACTGATTAAGAAGCAGCATCGGCCCAAGTCTCGAGGCATTTGGCAGGATCTCTGTGACCCACCTTGATGTGTTGTGACTTGATCTATGTTATAGTGACTATCTTGTTTCTTTCTGTCTTATCACAAGATCCATTTGCCATGTCTTCAGGTGGGGAGTCAGAGAGTGGGAGAGTTGGGGTAGGGAGTTCTTCCTCCCTCCATTGTGTTTGGAAAACAAGTGCCCTTGTTGAGGCCAACTCAGACTAGTGGCTTTTCTGCTTTTCACTCTTCAATGTCACAGACAATCTGACACTGTCTCTCCTCTGCCTTGACCCAAGAAAGAACTTTTTCATCAGTCATCTAATTATTTATACCAAATGAGATATAAAACAGAATTTAGATATATGTATGTGTGCATGTATATATATATACACACACACATATATATACAGATACACACACATACATACATACACACACATATACAGATACATACATATATACGTACACATACATATATACATACACACATACATACATGTATGTGTACACATATATATACATATATATATGTTTGGTTCAAAAAGGATGTCTACTGTACAATCCAAGTGATAGAGGGATTCTTTATAGATACAGAGATATTTCAGTTGTTTCTCTTTTCAGATGAATGGTGCTAATTGCATGAAGCTCTGGACTATTGCAGAGTCTCCTATCATTAAAGCTATTCTTGGGCAACCTGGCTTTACATAAAAATGATACATTTTAATAATTTTCCTTGTAGTTATCTATTTTGTATATTTTAATGAAAAGCATAGGAACCTAATATTCTGGCTTCATTTTTTCCCCAGAGGCAATAGGGATGACTAGTAGGCCACTTCTTCTCTTCTTGATTCATTGTAATGTCATCTTTAATTAACACTCTTCTCTAGATATATGAATATCTAAGGGAGATTTAATATCTAAGGAGAAATTGTCTTTTTTCTTTACTAAAATTAGGCTGATATTTTGTTTTTATTTCACCTTTATTTCTGTATATTTCCCTGCCCCCCTACACAAGAGGGTGAGGAAAGGAAGGAAGAAAATAGAAGAAAGAAAGAGAAAGAAAGAAAAGAATGTTAAAATAACCACCACATTAGTGGAGTCTGACAGTATACATAATGCTCCATACCCGTAGACATTGTTTATAATGGAGAACATCTTCATCACTGTCTAAGTCTATGAACATAATCAGTGCCTATAGTATTAGGTTTACAACTTTTTTTTCTTGTTCCAAAACAAGATGCCTTGAACTTGTTTAAATTATTTCTTACATATTCATTCCAAAATACTTTTGTCAGAACCAGATGGTAATACCATAGGAAATGAGAATAATCTGTCTTCTTGGGCAATTATCTTCGGGGAGGCAATGAGAAATTGTATGATAGATGCCCATGCCCCTTACCCCAATGACCATTTCAGCCATTATAGGTTCATTGGGGTTAATAAGAAGCCACTTAAAGTTTTCCTCATTGGCTTTTTGGAGCTCTTTCGCCATTTGGATTAGTCTTATTTTTTTTTTTGTGAATTTATTTTTAGTTTACAACACTCAGTTTCACAACTTTTTGAGTTCCAAATTTTCACCTCCCTCCCCTTCCCCCTTCCCCCCAAGACGGCATGTAATCCAATATAAGTTCTACATATACCTTTGCATTAAACTTATTTACACAATAGTCAAATTGTAAAGAAGAATTATAACCAAAGGAATGTATAATGAGAAAGAAGAAACAAAACCAAAAAAGAAGGAAAAAAAGAGAGCAAATACTTTGCCTCCATCTACATCCAGACTCTGTAATTCTTTCTCTGGATGTGCATAGCTTTTTCCATCATGAGTCTTTTGGAGCTGTCTCTGAGATTTGTATTGCTGAGAAGAGCCAAGTCTATCAAAGTCAGTCATCACAGATACCATGTGTCTGTAATCGTGTATAATGTTCTCCTGATTCTGCTCCCCTCACTTAGCATCAGATCACATAAATCTTTCCAGGTTCTTATGAAGTCCACCTACTCCTCGTTTCTTATAGCACAATAGTATTCCATTACATTCATATACCACAACTTCTTTAGGCATTCCCCAATTGATGGGCATCCCCTTGATTTCCAATTCTTTGGCGCCACAAAAAGAGCCGCTATAAGTATTTTTGTACATATGGGTCCTTTTCCCACTTGTGTGATCTCTTGGGGATACATCCCTGGAAGAATCTTTTTTTTTTCATTTTTTTAAAATTTATTTTTGACATGTTTGGTTTTCAGCATTGATTTTCACCGGCGTTTGAATTACAAATTTTCTCTCCATTTCCTCCCCCCCCACTCCAAGATGGCGTACATTCTGGTTGCCCTGTTCCCCAGTCAGCCCTCCCCTCTGTCGCCCCATTCCCTTCCCATCCCCCTTTCCCTTCCTCTCTCCCCTGTTCCCTTCCCATCCACCCTCCCTAAGAAGTCAAGCAATTCAACATGGGCCCCATGGATATC
>CM053622.1:730590656-730646384 GCA_028646595.1 Phalanger gymnotis | reverse complement strand
TGGTCTGTTTGCGCCGTGAGCGCTGCGCTCAGCTCTGCTCCCCTCGGCTGGGGGCTGGGAGGTCCATGTGGGACCGACCTTACCCAGAGACCCATCCAGGCTGCCCTGCGGTGGAGCCCTGCTTCCCTCTGCCACTTTGTGGGTTCTGCAGCTCTAAAATTGGTTCAGAGCCATTGTTTTATAGGTTTTTGGAGGAACTTGGTGGGGAGCTCATGCCAGTCACTGCTTCCCGGCTGCCATCTTGTCTCCGCCCCCGGATTAGTCTATTTTTTAAGGTGTTATTTTCTTCAATATTTTTTTGGGTCTCCTTTAGCAAGTCGTTGACTTGTTTTTCACGGTTTCCTTACATCACTCTCATTTCTTTTCCCATTTTTTCCTCTACTTCTCTTACTTGCTTTTCCAAATTCTTTTGGAATTCTACCATGGCCTTAGACCAATTCATATTTTTCTTGGAGGCTTTTGATGTGGGCTCTTTGACTTTCTTGACTTCTTCCAGCTGTATGTTTTGATCTTCTTTGTCGCCAAAAAAGATTTTAGAGTCTGAGTCTGAGTCTGCATCCTTTTTCTCTGCCTGGCCATGTTCCCAGACAACTACTTGACCTTTGAGCTTTTTGTCAGGATATGACTGCTTGAAGAGTTGAGAGTGCTTTGTCCCAAGCTTTAGGGGCTGTGCTGCTGTTTTCAGAGCTACTTCTACTCAACTGTCACTGCAAGCTCTGCCACAGCAGTGCTCCTCCTCTCCCAATAACCACTAACCAGGATTGTGACCCAGATCCAAGCAGGGAAAAGCATGGCGTGCACTCCTGCTCTGGTCTGCTGTTTGATTCCTCCCACTGTGTGAGCCAGGGATTCTGGAAGCAGCTGACACCGGAGCTCCACTGTCTCACCACCTCCACCACCCCCAGGGCTGGTGGCTGGACCACTCTCTAACCTGATCTAGCAGTTTGCCCACTAACCTGCTCTGTGGTCTTTGGTGTTTGTGGGTTGAAAAGTCTGATAACTGCCACAACTCAATGATTCATTGCCCTAAGGCCTGCTCCAGTTGACTCCTGGTCTGGTCTGTCATGCCAGGCATGGCTCATTCTGGGCTGTGCTCTGCTCCCAGCACCGTGCAATAGACCCTTTCCAGCAACCATCCAGGCCGTCCTGGGCTGGAGACCTGCTTCCCTCTACTATTTTGTGGGTTTTGCAGCTCTAGAATTTGTTCAGAGCCATTTTTATAGGTGTTTGGAGGGATTTGGGGGAGAGCTTAAGCAAGTCCCTGCTTTCCAGCCGCGATCTTGACTCCACCCATCTAAAATTTTCAGATACCTGGAGGGTTAGGATATTTATTAATCATTGATATTCTAATATAGATTAATACAATCACATAGCTTTTATCCTCAAACATAGCAGACAGTTATATCTCTATGGCCATAGGAATTTTGAGGGTAGGGTGAAGAAGTGGTGGTACTTGGTAGATGAGACATTTTTAGGGGAGGGCAGGCCTGGGTGGGTGGCCAAGTAAGGGTTTTGTTTGAAAGCTAGGGGAATAGCATAAATACACTAAGCACCTGGTGGTCAGAGAAGAAGGTACCAAAAATTAATTTTTGCCTATTTTTTCTGAATAGAATTGTGTGGTGGTTATGAGAGACTGTTATTTACAATTAGGCAAGCTTACTTGTTTCTAATTGGCTCGATCTTTGCCAAATGCCATCCTCACTTATAATCACAGTGTGGTCCCTAGTGATGAATGCAAAAATTCAGATGCCACTACTTTAATAGTGTGATACTTTAATGGCCTTGATTGTTTTGCTAATGAGCCCATCTCAAGATGGGGATATGCTGAGCTTAGTAAAGAGAAAGAGAGCAGATTTATAGTGAAAGGAATTGAGTTTGAGTTCTAGTTCTTCTGCTTACTATCTATGTGATGTTGGCAAGCAATTTAACCTCTCTGGGCCTCAGGTTCTTCATCTGTAAAAAGAGGGGATTGGGCTACATGACCTCTAAAGACTTCTTCCTACCAACAGTCCATGATTCTATGGTATTCTTTGCAGAGTTAAGCAGGCAGTTAGGCAACAGACATTTACTAAGTGCTTACTATGTGGAAAGCATTAAGCCAAAAAAGACAATCCTTGCCTATAACAATTTTGTATTCTAAAGGGGGAAGATAATACATACAAAAGGGAACTGAAAAGTAAGGGGGATAGGGTGATGGAGAAAGTACTCAACTTAGGACATGATGGAAAAGTCCAGAGTCAGAAGGACAGTACAGAGGAGAATGAAGGATGGCCAGCTTAGGCCCATTGCCAAAATGAAGTAGCCAGAAGGAATTTAGCAATGGGGGAAGGGGACTAGAATGGTGGAGTGACATTCCAGGGTCAGAAGACCCCAGACACTGAGGAGAGTTTCAGAGTGAAAAGGAAACTGAGTCATGGTGGTGAAGGATATGAATACTCTGTAATAATGATAATTAATAATAATAATAATATAGTGATAGGTGGCATTTATGTAGCACTTTAAGGTTTGCAAAGCATTTTATAAATATTGTCACATTTTATTTTCACAAAAACCTTGGGAAGGAGGTGCTATTATGAATCCCATTTTAAAGATGAGGAAACTGAGGCAGATTAGGTAACAGTTATACAGGGTTTACATGACTAATAAATGAGCACAGATTTGAACGCAAGCTTTCCTGACCCTGGGTCCAGAATAAGTAAAATGAGGAAATAGTTCTCTTGATATCAATGTATTGCCCTGCTTTATACAGAGGCCTAGGGTTTCTAATTTGGAATATTTTGGCATCCGTGATGCTTGTGTTATATAGAAAAAAATGAATTATTCAATCAAGCATTTATTAAGTTCCTCCTATGTGGCAATATAGTTGGGTACCAGAAATAAAAATATGAAAGTCAGACAGATCATGCCTCCAAGGAGCTCATTTTCTATTGAGAGAAGTAAAATAACCAGAGACTGATATTACAGAGTTAGTTATGTTTAACTAGCATTAATGAGATACAATCGATGCTAAAGTCCTCTGAGCCTTATTCTGGCATGAAGGTCACCTCGGGTTCTAGATTGCTATGCCAGTGAAGCACAGACTCTATAGAGCAAGTTCCTATCAGGCTGGTAAGTCTTCAGTTAGAGGACTAGGAAGATAATTTCTCTCTGTTAACCAAGAACCAGTCCATTCAGTCCAGAGAAGATCATTATTTCTTTGAATCAGGTGATGTTTTTAGAACACAGAAAATGATGAAAATAGTCTAAGGAATGGAAGAGATTCCATCTACGTTGTTACGAGAATTTCCACATCTATTAAACCACAGATTCTTTTTATAAATGTTGTAGCAATGAGCTATGAAAGCTATCTTATTAGAATTTTTTTTAAAAAATGATTTGTGTTTATAACATTTGATTTTTACTTCAAATTCATTTCTGAATATATTCTCTCCTCTACCAGTTAAGCCATCCCTTGTAAAAGGAGTAAGAAAGAGTTAAAAATAGTTCAATAAAACCAGCCAATACATTGACCATGGATGACTGGAAGCATGATAGTATTCCACACAAATAGTCCCCCACTTTTGCAATGAAGGGAGTTGGGGTATTTTTTTTCAGTTTTACTCAGGAATTAAATTTTATCAATATAATTACCCAATATTCAGTCTTGTTTTATTGGTTTTTTTATTTACATTGGTGATGACATTATACACCCATGCACACACATATGTATGTGCATTTACATATATACATATATGTGTATATTTACACACATATACATATATTATCTTCTGGATCTTTCTTCCTTCTACAATTCATGTATTCCATGTTTCTTTGAATTCTTGGTATTTGTCATTTCTGTGCAGCATTGTAACAGCAAGCACCCTGGCACCATCAGGATGGCCTGCTAGCACAGGTACTTTCATCTTCTTTTCTAAAGGAAAGCAACTTTTAAGGGGTCAACAATCTTACTTTAATTACATTCACTAGTTCAGGGGAAAGGTCAGCACCCTGAATGTCAGAGAAAATGCAAGCAGAGAAATTAGCACAGAGATTCAACAGACAGTGCTCCAGCTGTCTGAACAAAGCACTATAACCATCTGCATATACCGCCACTATGGGGGAGTGCCACTAAATCTGGTTAGTGGGTGGAGGACTCAACAAATGGCTACTTAGAGTCCTGTGCAGGGAATCAAAAGGTTCTTCTCATGAGCAGGCCCCTAAAGCAAAATCTCACCTCAGAATATATATGCACTTTTGGCTAGTAGGCTCAGAGCCAGAAGGCATCACAACTCTTGGGACTCAGTGCCTAATTAGCTTAGTACCAAGAGATGTGAAAGCCTTCCTACAAGCAAGCCTCCCCTAAGCAAACTTCGCTTTAGGCAAGTCCCTCCCACAGTGGGCTTTATGAGACTCAGGATGTATTACAGCTGTGACTGAACACATGTGGTCACATAGGCCTGTTAATGGACAGGGAAGATATTCTTATTCTATTCACTTAGAAGCATTATTCTGTTCATTCACTTATCAAGGTTTGTTTAGTTCATCTTCAGTTGATGGATTCTTACTTTATTCCTAATTCGTTGCTACTGCAAAAGGTGCTGTTCTGGATATTTTGGTATATATGCTAACTTTCTGTTTTTTTATTTCTTTTAATATTTGCCCAGTGGAATCTCTGGGTCAAAGGTAAAGACGTTTTTGTGATTGAGGACTTTTTAGAAAAATTTTTTAAAGCATATGAGAGGCAGCATGGTATATTTGATCTCAGCTCTGTTATGTACTGATTGGGTGAGTGTGGGCAAGTCACTTACACGCTCAAAACTCTTGGCCAGTGAGATCAAATTCAAATAGAAACAGATCCCTGCTACTATATTGATTTGGAAAACCACAAATTTGCATGATCTACACTGAATTATGATTTTTTTATTCTGTTATGCATTTCACAATTACATTTTGATCTGAATGGAGTGGGGGGAATTTTGCCAGCAAACAACTCTTTAAGAGTATAAGTTGCACAGAGGGTGCAAACCTGCTTCGGAAATGGATGTTTCTACAATCTGTTTCCTATACTAATAAAATTGCAAGTCCAGTCCTTGTCTCCTAGACTTAATATGTCAGCCATTTTGATTTTGCCCACCATTCCCCCTAGGCTGCCATTAGCCTGGTCTCGTTGGTTGTTTCTCTTATCGATTTTGAAAAGCAATGTCAGTTTGTACATTTCTTTTTATATTGGGCAGGTTTTGGTACACATGCAATAATTTCTCTCATCAGGCAGTCAGAAGGCATAATTTCAGCATGTTTTTCATTTCAAAACAAAAATGGGGCTGCCAATGGCCTTAGCAACAGCTGGCATTGTAATCCCTTTGTTTGAAAATATCTGTCTTCCCATCCAGGCTTTTTTTTTAAATGGTGCTGTTTTGAAAAGCATTGGGCTGTGTATTTCAGGTACTATAGCCAAAAAGCATTAGAAAACAATGAAATCCTTTGGTAAGCAGCTAGCTCAGAGAAAAATTTAAAATCTAGGAAAAGCAAAACCAAACCAAAAAGGACATTAGATGTTAAAGTTCTTCTCTGACATTCTCTGGTCTCAGGGTGTGATATACCTTTTTGGAGTGGTAACAACAATTCATATATATTCACCAGGCCATGTGGACCAGTGTGAAAAATACAAGCATCCATGGTGAGGAGAGAAGAAATAGGTTTTGCATGAATGTCTACAAAACTGTGATAATTAATAAAATGGCCAGTTAAAAGGGAAAAGTACATAGAGCTGCTTGGCTTTCGATTTGTTATTTCCAACAGAGAGCAAAGTGCTTTGAATTTCTAAGGAATAACTCTTTATGCCTTTTCTCAGAACAATTTAAATGCATACACATATATTTATCTATTTATTTTAGTTCCTGGATTGACAGGGGTCTGCATGGTGTTGGTGTTGTTCCTCATGATTACAGCTTCTACGTATGCCATTCGGTAAGAATCATTCCCATTATTTTCTTTTTTCAATCTAGGTGTTTTTCCCCCTTTAGATTTTCTCTTATGCTTGTTATAACTCAGTGAAATTTTCTCTAACCAGAATGAATGAATTGATGATTGATAAAGCATTTATTAAGCATTGTGAATGAATGAATTTTTATGAAAGCATTTATTAAGCACTTACTATGTACAAAACATTGTGCTAAAATCTTGAAATATAAACAGAAAACCAAATAGTCTCTGCCCTCAAGAAGCTCACATTCTAACAGATAACAAGTACATTGTTTTCTTAAATTTTCTGAAGAATTTTAGGCAGAATTACATGGTTTTGTTTTTATCTTGGTTTAAGTTTTAAAAATGAGCTCTATTTTTCTTGGCAGAGTAAGCATAATATATTGAAAAAAATTTTAGAGGTATGTGCTAATGAAGACTTCAATTGTGTATTAGCGTATTCATTCTGAATATTGATTTCTTTTTCGGAACTGTTTTGGGCCTCATTTTTCATATTTGAATAATTAAATTATTGGATCAGATGATTTTAAAGGCCTACTACAGCTTTCAAACTTATTTTCCTGTAACTATTTCTGTAATAGGCGTTAGAAATTGAGTTGAGTAGGTGTTGATCCCTAGGAGGGAGACATAGGTGCATTTTTTTTTCTTTTAAACAAAACCGGTGACAAACCTCAAATTCTTCATATGAGCTTGTTTAATTATATTAATTTGCTTATTGTTCCTGTAGTTATAGCACTGGAAAACAAAATTAATTGAAGGCTTGGGTAATGAAAATGTACCTTATGCTTGAGGGAAAAAAAAAGCTTTTCTGACAACCGACTTTGAGTTAAGTAAAGAAAGTATTATCATTATCCCTATTCTGGATTTAAGAAAATTAAAGCCCATGCATCTGAAGTGTTATGAAATTGTACAACTAATAAATGGCGGTAGCAGGACAAGAATTCAGATTGCTGAACACCCAGGCCAGTACTTTACCACGATACTGCACAAAATCAAAGGTTCCCAGGCATCATCTAAAAGAGCTACCTGATTCGGCTTATTATATTAGTTAAGATATTAAGATAGTTTGAAATTTATGTTTTATCAGTAATTACCTTAATGAGATTTCCCCTAATTGAGCAATTTTTTTTCTCAGCACAAGTTTCTTAAATTTCTAATAAATTTTATTTAGAAATATCTATTATTTCTTTCTGAATACTAAAGACTTCCCTTTTTTGTGTTAAGTTCATTTTTAAAAATTCATTTTAAGCTTAAATATGGAATGAGAAAAGAAAAAAAAGCACATTTCCATGTACACAGCAGAACATATGAGAGGATTCAATATAAACTAATAAATTTTGATTTCAAGAAAACCTATGTAATAAATACTACACATTTTTTCCAAAGCTTAGATTGTTTCCAGCTTTTTTGTGCTTCCTTCAAGATTTTCTTTTATTCTCTGCTGTGCACTTTTTATTTATCTACCTGTTCATATCTATTGACCATTTCTCAATATATCTCTTCTTATAAATTTGACAAAGTTCTTTATATATTTGAGAAATGAGACCTTCATCAGAGAGATTGTTTCTGAAAGTTTCCTCTCAATTTTCTTCTTTCTTTTCAATTTTGGCTACATTAGTTTTATTTATACAAGAACTTTTTCATTTAAAATAATTGAAATTATCCATTTTACACCTCAAGAATGCCCTCTATCTCTTGTTTCTTCATATGTTATTCTCTTAGCCGTGAGTCTGATAGGTTCTCAGAGTTGCTCCAAGTTCTTCTAATTTTCTTTTGACATCTCTTTTTATATCTTGGTCATGTAATCATTTTGACCTTATCTTGGTACATGAATTAACATGTATTGGTCTATGCCCAATTCTTGCCTAACTGCTTTCTAGCTTTCCCAGAAAATTTTTTTTTACCAAATTATGAATTCTATCCTAATAAATCAGATCTCTACATTAGTTCAGACATAAAGTTACTATAGTGCCTTGTTGAATAGATTAGTTAAATGGTCATTTGTATTCTATTGGTTTTGCCTACACATGAACAATGAATATTTCTCCAGTTTTTTTTTTTTTTTTGCTGGGGGGAAGTCAGGGAAATTGGGGTTAAGTGACTTGCCCAAGGTCATACAGCTAGTGTGTCAATTATCTGAGTTTGGATTTGAACTCAGGTCCTCTTGACTTCAGGGCCAGTGCTGTACTCACTGTGCCACCTAGCTGCCCCTCTCCAGTCATTTAAATTTGAATTTATTTGTATAGGGTGTTTAGTATCTATGTTCATATAGTTCCTGCGTCTACTTTGGCAGGTATATTTTCAGGTATTTTATATTGTCTAGTTATTTTAAATGGTCTAAAACAATATCAAATAATATTATAACACCTGATATAATTCTCCTATTTTCTCTTTTAATTAAATCTATTTTAACTTTAACATTGTCTGAGATCATGATTACTACCATTGCTTTTTTTTACGTTACATTTTACTCCAACTTTTTATTTTAACTGTGCATATCTCTCATTTTTATTGTGTTACCTGAAAGCATCATATTGTTGAATTCAGATTTTTAATGCATTATGCTATCCATTTGCATTTTATGGGTAAATTCATCCCATTCATTTTCAAAATTATAATCACTTATTGTGTACTTCCCTCCATCCTATTTTTCTTCACTATACTTCTTATCCTATTTTACTCTATCCCTCCTGACTTATCTAATTTACTTCTACCTATTACCTTGCCCTCCCTCTCCCTAATCTACCTATCCCTCTGAGTCCCTTCCTTATCCTCTCCCCCCACCCTCTACCTTTCTCAGAGTTTCTCCTTTATTCCCTTCCCCTTTTAATTCGTAATCCACATACCCTTCTAAAAGTCCCTCCCTTATCCTATCCCTTCCCACTCTTATTTCTTTCTAAATTTAGAAGACTTTTATATCCTTCTAGATATATATGTCATTTCCTCTTTAACCCATTTCAGATGAGAATAAAGTTCCAGCACTACTAGCCCTCCAACCTGACTTGCTTCTTCTATATCAATTCTTCTTCATTTGTATCAGTTAATTTCTCCTTTTTTATCTCTCCCTATGCAGTTTCATATTTTAGAATCACCCATCATACACAGCTCAGCCCAAGCCTTTGACCTTACAGTTTGACCTTATTGAGTCCCTTATAATTGGTCTTTAATGTTTACCTTATATTTCTCCTGGATCTTATATGTCAAATTTTCCATTAAGTTCTCTTTTTATCACAAATACCTGAAAGTCTTTCAATTTGTCAAATATCCATTTTAAAAAAAAATTCAGGATTATACTTAGCTTTGCTGGGTAAGTTGGCTTTGGTCATACTCTCAGCTCTTTTGCTCTATGAAATATAGTGTTCCAAGACCTACAGTCTTTCAGCATAGAAGCTGCTAGATCTTGTGTAAACCTGATTGTAGCTCTGTGATATTTCAATCAGTTTTTTTTTCTGGTTGCTTGCAATATTTTCTCCTTAACCTGGGAACTTTGAAACTTGG
This sequence comes from Phalanger gymnotis, assembly GCA_028646595.1. Taxonomy (NCBI): domain Eukaryota; kingdom Metazoa; phylum Chordata; class Mammalia; order Diprotodontia; family Phalangeridae; genus Phalanger; species Phalanger gymnotis. The sequence goes on along the minus strand of CM053622.1, from coordinate 730,636,925 downwards.
CTATGGTATTTCTTTAATTTTTCCTCCTGGGATCTCTTTTAGGTGGTAATCAATGGATTTTTTTTTCCATTTCTGCTTTATCTTCTTGTTATAGCACTTTAGGGCAACTTTCTTTAATAATTTCTTGTAATATCATATGAAGGTTCTTTTTCTGATTATAACTTTCAGGTACTCTAACAATTCTTATATTGTCTCTCCTTAATCTGTTCTCTAGATCAGTTGTTTTTCTAATGAGGTATTTCATATTTTCTTCTATCTTCTATTCATTCTTTTGGTTTTGTTTTATTATTTCTTAGTATCCTATAACATCATTAGCTTCCCGTTGCCCAATTCTGGTTTTCAAGGAATTACTTTCTTCCTTAAGTTTTTAAGGTTGATTTTCTTTTCTTAATTTTCTTGTATTGGTTTTATTTTTTCCCCTCATCTTCCTTGATCTGTCTCATTTCATTTTTAAAGTCCTTATTAAGTTCTTCCAAGAATTCTTTTTGGGCTTGTGACCATTTGGCATTTCTCATTGAAAAAGGAGTGGCTTTTTTTAGCTCTAATATCTTCCTTTGAATATGAACCCAGATCTTCTCTAGCCTCCTGATTGATATCTGTGGCTGGGGTCTTTCTCCTTTGTTTGCTTGTTTTTATTTTGATTTATTTTATTTTTAACAGCTTGTTATTATAATCAGCTTCTAGTCCTGAGGTGCGGGGAATGATGCTGCAGGCTTCATGTCCTTTTTACTGTTATTTCTTGAGCTCTCTCCCAGGGCCTAATCTTGGACACTGCTCTCAATCCCAGTGCTATGGCCAGGGCCCCCAACCATACTGCCTCCAAATGCTCTTGCTCCCTATAGTCCCTCTACTGCCTGCAAACTTAAATTGTCCTTTCTGCCCTGGAATGGAAACCAGGGCCTCTGCTCTCCTGCACATGCCCATGGTCAGTGTGGTTTTTCTGCCTTTGCTACCACACCCACCACGTGTATGCCAGCTCCTTACCCCCCAACCCAACCACAATGTCTGCTCCGCACAACTGTGCCCAGTGTCTCCTCTCAGTGGAAGGTCCCTCAGTCTTCTCCCATTCAACCATTTGACTCCCCATGTTATCTTTCAAGGGAAAGTTCCTGAGGCTGAGGTTGCCTTCCCAAACCAGCTGCCCCAGGATTTGTTGTTTGTTGATTCTGTGGAGTAAGCCTAGAGGTGTTTGCATTTCACTCAGGCCAGACCTTCACCCCTTAATGTCCAGTCTTTCCTGGGATCTTCTCAAGTTGTCTTAGGAAGACAACTGCTTTACCCAGACTTTTGTTTATTTATGCTACTCTATGTTCACTTGGAGGTGATGCTTTGTCTGAAAGAAATTTGGAGAACCTAAAGTCTTCCGACCTACTCCACCATGTGTTAAGTTCATGAGAGAAAATTTATTTTAAGAGTTTATTATGCCAAGCTAAAGTCATCAGACAGAAAATTAGTTGCATTTTTGAGATCTTTTGAAAGTGTGTTGGGATTTGAAGTAGGTCTGATTACATGAATGAAGATATCTGGCTTATGAATGTCTTGTATTTGGAAACAGACATAATTAAATGATGAAGCAATGTGACATTAAAGACATGAAAGAGAGTTCCAAGTCTTCTAGTTCTTTGTGTTCTATTCAGCAGAGTATTTGTGCAGGTACCTTCTCTCTAGAGATGTACTGACCCTTATGCAGTTAATTGGTAATTTCTCATACTCATAAGTGGATGTGTTAATATCACTGGATGCTAAGACAGAACAAAAATGTCTAATAGAGAGTTGTTACCCAGGATAAATAAGGATAATAAGAAAACTTGCTTTATTCTCCTTGATGAATTTAAGTGCCAGAATACTGAAAGAATTGGCAGAGTTGATTGCCAAGTTATTGTTAATGACCTTTGAGGGTAGTGAAAAGTGGGAGAGGTACTGCAGCAGTGGAGATGGACAGATGCTTTACCAGTTTTGAAAAATGGTAAGAAGATGAATTCTTTATAGACAAATGAGCTTGAATGCAATCCCTGACAACATTCTAGAACATAATTTTAAAGGGATGGTTTAAAAGAACTTGTGAAGGGGAGTGACAATCATTACAAGCAAAACTTGGAAACATTTTTCCTTCCTTCCTTCCATTATCTGATTAGCAGATTAGGGATATGCTGTATTTGTATTTGTATTAGGAATATGCTGTATTTGTCCTAAAATTTGTTAATATGACAAGATCTCTTTTGATGAAATTTTGCAAAGAATGGAAAGATGTACAATTGAAAATGGTTGAATGATATGTCCCAGAAGTACTAATTAATGTGTTGACCTAAAGGAAGGATTCTTAACCTGTGTGTGTGTGTGTGTGTGTGTGTGTGTGTGTGTGTGTGTGTATGTGTGTGTGTGTGTGTGTGTGTGTGTGTGTATGTGTATTACAGATCATTTTGTCAGTCAGGTGAAACCTATGTGTTCCTTCTAAATAGAGTAAAATTTATAAATAGATGAAAGAAATGCTGAATTTCAATTAGATGTTGGTGAAAATAAAAATGTAATGTTTTCCCCATTCAAATTCAAAGATTTCCTTAAATCTGTGAGGGCTCATTGACCCCAGGTTAAGATCTTCCACCTAGGAATCTTTCCTTGGCCTTGCTCTGTTAGCGTTTTTGTCAATGATTCACCAAAGGCATAGATTTCATATTTATCAGATTTGCTGATGACAAAGCATGAGGAAACTTAGCATTCATATTTGACTTGAATTGGCTTGATGACTTGATTTTCATGTTGGCCTTAGAGTTGGGATCCAAAACTATTTTTACAGATGAGGATGATGAACTGAATGTAATAAAATGAATTTAATGGAGATAAGTGTAAAGTCTTGGTTTTGACAAAACCAGTTGCCTAATTTCAGGATTGGGAAGGTATAGATGCACAGCAGTTCTTATGAATTAAAAGAAGCTGATATATATATATGCATATATATATACACATACATATATATGTATATACACACTCACACATATATATATATGTGTATATGTACATATACATATGTACACATGCACACATATACATCCATCCATCCACACACACACACACACACACACATATGAAAGGACTTTAAGTTCAATATGAGTAGGTGTGATATGCCAACTGAAAAAGTGAATGTGATTGTAAGTTACTTTTGGTAGAAAGTTATTAATGAGGATGGAAGGTGGGAGATCATCTTCTTGTACTCTACTCCTTTTAGGCAATGCCTGGAACACCGTGCTCATTTCTGGGTACCACCTTTAGGAGTGATATGGACAAGATGTAGTACCCAAAAGACAACACAGAACAATGAGGGAACTAGGGACTGTACTATATAGCTAGGTCCCAATTAGTATGAATGATGAATTCTCCAAAGTGGTCGCATTATTCAAATTCACACTGTGTATTTCCATTTGGCTAGAAACAGATATAATATTTTGTATAATTATAACTTTGAGTAATGCAAATTCAAATATATTTTTGCCACTTCAGAGGATTCATCATTCATTCTAATTCTGACCTAGATGAATTTGGATTTAAAGTAGAAGAAGAAGTGTAGGTAGAGCTTGATAGTTTTAAAATTTTGAAAGAGTTTTATGCGGAGATATTAGATTTGTTTTAGTTGACCACAGATAGGAGTGAATCAATGGATGGAAGCTGTAGAAAGACAGATTTCAGCTCAGTAAAAAGAAAACTAAAATTAAGAACCATCAAAAAATGGAAAAGAATTCATGAATTCCTCATCACTGAAGGTCTTGAATTGGAAGAGGGATGATCCCTTATTGGGAATTTTGTAGAAGTGCTTCCTGTTCAGTTGAACCAGAACAATCTTTGATTTTCTGAGTTCCTTTCTTATTGTAATTTTCTCTATGATTTTATGAATGGAATGGGAATGAGATCAGGAGTCTGCATAACTAGATTCTCTTCTGTGCCCTTCCTGAAAAGTTGGAGTTCTGGTCCTCAACTGCCCATTGGAGATTCTCTTCAGTTTATCTTGCATACAACTTGTTTGTGCATAGTTATTTGCATGTTGTCTCTTTCATGTAACTATGAGCAACTTGAGAGCAGGAACTATTTTTGACTTTCTTCATGTCACCAATGCTTATCACAGTGTCTGGAACATAGTTGGTGCTTAATAGATGCTTGTGAATTGACTGAACTTCTGCTGGTAACATTAATTGCTTAACAATCTCGTCCCTTAACAACAGTGAATACTCTAGAGAGGCAGTGTGGAGTAGTTGATCTAGCGCTGGATTTGAGATCAAGAAAACCTGGGTTTAAATCCCACTTCAGAGAGTTTCTAGCTTTGTTGCCATAGGCAAGTCACTTAACCTCTCTGATCTTTTTTTTAAATCTATAAAATAGGAACAATTATGATAGTTTTTAGTCTTAAGGTTGTTGCAAGGATCAAATGATAGAATGTGTCTAACATGTTCTGCAAACTTGAAATTGCTACATAAATGTAAGTTATTATTAAACTTCTATCCCTAGCATATTATGAATCTAGAGTGACATCTGAGTAACTCATGAAGAAGCTTTCTTCCTTATTTCTTGCTAGAAAAATGTAAAAACGAGATTTGCAAATCTCAAGAAGGCTAATAAAACCTGAGTAAGTTAGGGTTTGGGAAAAGAATGGTTAGAGCCTAAAAAAAAAGACTTTATAATATGTGTTAAATAAGAAGAACAAGAAACGGATAGGCCCACTCCTTGGTGTGTACTATGTAATGTTAACAGATGAGAAAGAGAAATTAGAATACCTTGTTTTCCTATTTTGCTCCTAGCTTCTCTACTGAGATGGGCAGTCTTCAGATTTAAGGGAATAACAAAGTTGATAGGGAAATGAAGCCCAAGAAAGCCAAAGAGAGTCAAAGAATACCCAGTTAATCATGCCTCAGAATCCAAGGGCTAGAGCAGGAAGGGGTCTCACAGGTGCCCAGTCCAACCTCCTTGAGTTATTATGAGGGAATTGAGATCCATGAATGTTAAGTGAGTTAAGGGCACATATCTATTAAGTACCAGAGGCAAGATTTGACCCCAGGTCTTCTGAAGCTTACATTCTTTCCCTCGTGTGAGCTGTCTCTTTAAGCATTTAGGCCCAGTTGATATATATCCCAAAGATCTGAAAAATCTGGTAGATCATAGTTTTTCCTTACTTCCCTAACATCATCAACCAGGCCTGAATTTAGGTAGGATCCTTTGTCTCCTCACTCTCTCTCACCCTTGCTGTCTAATCAGTTGTCATCTTGTTTTTACCTTTGTAACAACTCTCATATATGCCCCCTTCTTTTACACTGCTACCATCCTTGTGAAGGCCCTCATGACCTCATGCTTAGACTGTTGCAACGGGCCTATTGGTTGGTCTTCTTGACTCAAGGGTCTCCCCAAGTTCATCTGTCTTTCACTCAGCTTTCAAACTGATCTTGCTAAGGTGCAGATTTGACTGTTAACTTTTCCCCATTCCTCCCCACAGTCCCCTATTCAGTCAACTCCGGTGGTTCCCTCTTGTCTCTAGAATCAAATATAATGTCCTGATTGCCTTTTAAAGCCCTTCAGAACCTTCCCCTTCCTACTTTTCCAGTGTCCTCATACCTTACTTTCCTTCACATACATTTGGATCCAGTGACACTAGTCCCTACTTCTTCTTGAACAAGACAATTCATCTTTTGACTCTAGAAATTTTCACTGATTGTTCTTCCTGCCTGGAACTCTCTCCCTCCTCATTTCTGCCTCCTGAATTCCCTGGCTACTTTCAGATCTCAGCTGAAATTCCATTCTCTGCATGAAACATTTCCCAGTCCTCAAACTCCAGCTGGAGATTGTCAATTTATCTTGTCTATGTCTTGTTTGTACATAATTATTTGCATGTTATCTCCTCCATATGACTATGAGCTCTTTCACAGCAGGGACTTTTTTATCTTTCTTTGTATCCCTAGCCCTCAGCACAGTGTCTGACACATAGTAGTTACTTAGTAGATGCTTGTGAATTGACTGATCTGCAGTTGGGAATCTTGGAGGAATTTTGGAGAAAGTGAAAGGTACTAGATAATTGGAGATCCCAGTTCTTTAAATGGGAAAATTAAGATTATGCAATTTACAATTCAATTCCTAGTAAAAATCCAGAACACATTATTAAATCTTTGATGCCATTTAAAATTGGCATAAAAATTGAAGGGGTGATAACTAGTAGTTGTCATAGGTTCAATAACACAGTTATGCCCATATAGCCGTATTTCATTTATTTTTATTTTTGGTAGCATCATTAGACCAAAATATCACAGAAATGCTTAAACTTACGTGATCTGGAAATGAAACAGCTATTTGGCAAAGTCTCTTTATGGACAAGTTGGAGAAAGGTGGGTTGCATTCTGATATATATTTAGGCAGATTGATAATTGACTGAATACTTGCACTGAAAGGACATTGATAAATAGAATCTCATGGAAGTCACCCTGATAGGAGTTTAACTTATACATGCCTTTGGGCAACTCTTTAAGACTTATCTGCTTTCTGCAGATGTTTATGATCTCTATCGGTGGATGTAGTTTCCCTAGCAAAAGCCACTGTGCTGTTAAAGTTGCATATCTTCCCATTTAATTTCAAATGATATATTTTAAAAACAATCTATAATCACTGTATTTGTGGACCTCACCATATGCCATTGTCTGACAATTTTGTATGTTCACTAAATATTCTAATGATCCTATATATTTAACTCCTTTTTAGTTATTTATTTTATTCAATGTGTACTGACCCTCTATATAGAAAAAGAAATGTTTATAAATGAAAAGGCATTTATTAATCATCCTCTATTACTAGGCACTGGATAGGGCACAGATATAATTGAATAATGTGGTTTTTGTTTCTCCCTATGTTTCATTGTTTTATCATATTAGTAGTATCAGTCTTTATTTTCTAGGTTAATTCACAATCTCCTTATAGGACTTATTTTGCCCTAAATATTAAGGTCCTTCCCAATTTGGTAAGATAGTGTGGTATACTGGAAAAAGTGCTGGACTTGGAAATATGGGACCTAGGTTCAAATCCTGCTTCTGGCATTTACTATCTGTGTGACCTTGGACAAGTCTTTAAACCTCCATTTCCTCATTTGTAAAAGGAGGAATTTGGAATAGATGTCCTTTGATGTTACTTCCATCTCTAAATCTACAATCTTTTAAAATTCGCTTATATCCTACTATAGGTGATTTATCTTCCCAGCACAGGTGTATCCTTGTTTTTCTTTCCTTTCTTTCAAGTAACTATACAGTTTCTCATTTTGCCCTTTCAGAATGTTCCCTATTGTGTTCATATGTTATGTAATTTAATCCAAACATGCCTTAGAATACCCTTTGGCGCTAGTCTTTTGTACTCAAGACCGGCTCCTTTCACAATTTCCTCTTTGAAATAAAATGTCACTGTAATTTCATTGGCTATGTTAAACAGTATTGGTAGCTAGGGGCACAGTGGATAGAGTGCCAAGCTTGGAGTCAGGAAGATCTGAGTTTAAATCTAGCCTTAGACATGTAATAGATGTGTGAACCTGGGCAAGTCATTTAATCCTGTTAGCTACAGTTTCCTCATATGTAAAATGATCTGGAGAAGGAAATGGTAAACCGCTCCACTATCTTCGCCAAGAAAATCCAAATGGGGTCATGAGGAGTCAGATACAACTGAAACAACTTAACATGTTACAGAGTTTAAAAAAAATCATAAAGTAGGGAAAAAGAAAAGACAGTAAACATGCCTACAGATAAAGAGTAGATATACTGATTTTATTGGCAGTCTCAGTTTCCAGTTCCTTCCTCTTATATTATCAGCACATCTAACAGCAGCATTTATTTTAGTTACATTTATACTTATTGTTGTAAAATCCTGGATAGCTTTAAGCAGATAAACCATCAGTTGTAATTGATTTCAGTTTTCTCTGTGCTGTTGAATGCGTTAGCCACATTTTGATATGAATAGATTAAATCTAGGATTCGCTCCATTCTTTGGCATCTTATAGAGTGTCATATTTATAGAACCATGCATATGCCTTTTAGGTGGAATAGAATATATGCAAGTAGCACTAAATACAAACATTTGTTTTGCAGGGTTTCTAATTATGACATCTTCTGGTATACCCACAATCTCTTCTTCGTCTTCTACATACTGCTGATGTTGCATGTCTCAGGGTAAGCTAAACAGAAATAAAAGCCCAAGTTTTCCCCAGTCTCACTCTCAAGGAACAGGAGCAGAGAAGGAAGGAATTTAGACTGAACAAGCTTCACTCCATCTTCGTGTTATGGAGCACACATACGTGATTTCATATGTGGCAGTGATGAACATGAAGGCATATTTAAAAATGCTGAATGCCTGCAAGAATTGCATTGAGAGACAGCTCTGTTGAAGCTGCCTCATGGGAAGTGGTAGCAGTCTTTTTGAGCCTTGAAAATAAGGGTGGTGTTAAGGAATCGAGAAGAAAAATTGTTCCATTTGTCACTCAGAAAATTGGAAAGGAACCAGCTGCAAAGTGTATGAAAATGAAATTTTAGGGATGTTTCTCCTGTGTACTTTATGGGATCTCAGGGTCCCATATGGATTTAGCCCAATAATTCCTGCGCTAATGGAAAAGCTAAGAGCTTGGCATGGGTAAGTTAGTGTTTATACTTCAAGAAACTGTATAACTCTTGACAGCTGTAGAATTGCTAATGATGGAGTAAGGAATATTTTGTAGTTTAGAAATGCCCAGGGGCCAGAACAGCTATAAAGAGAGCCAAGGAATCTCTAATTCTTAAAGCCAGTGGTCTATAACAAACAATAGAAAATGCCAGAGGAGTAAAGACCAAATAATAAATTTCAGAGTCTTGAAATTAAATGTGAAAAATATTCTTGTCATATTTCTGACGTTTACTTGGAGACCAGTGCTTGCCACGTAGTGCTTGCTTAATAAATGTTTGTTGAGGTATTGATTAGAATACATACTTCCTGAGTTCTTCCATTAGGTACATCAGTTATCTTTCTTTTGCTCTAGGCTCCATATCAGATTCCAAGGTGGGTTTGGATATATAGTGCCCCCTTGACTTCTGCTAGCTAAATTTGAAATATTTGCCATTGATTTTGAGGGAAATGGGATGGAACAGGTACAAATTTATTAGTATACTAGGAAAAAAAACAAACAAACAAAAAGAAAACTTGTAGAATCAGAGAATCCTAAACCATGAATGGACATCTATTCTAGCCTATACCTGAAGCATGAATTCCCTCTGTGGAATTTTAAACAAGTGATATTTCAGCTTCTACTTAAAGAACTCTAGTGACAGAGAACTCACTATTTATTTGTTTTATTTTTTGGTTTCAGATCATTTTATTGCTGAGAATAGCTAAGTCATTCACATCTTACAATACTGCTATTACTTTATAAACAGTGCATGTCACTTTGCATCAGCTTCTGTAAGTCTTTCCAGGTTTTTCTGAGAGCATCCTGCTCATCATTTCTTTAAACATAATAATATCCCATCAAAATCACAAAACACAATTTGTTTAGCCATTTCCCAATTGATGGGCATCCCCTCAATTTCCAGTTCTTTGGCATAGGAAAGAGCTACTATAAATATTTTTGTATATATAGGTCCTTTTCTTTTTTGATTTTTATCTCTTTTGAGACACAAATCTAGTAGTGGTATTTTATTTTATTTTATTTTTTTTAGTTTACAACACTCAGTTCTACATAATTTTGAGTTCCAGATTTTCTTGCCCCCCTCCCTTCCTCCCTCCCCAAGACGGCATGGAATCTGATATATCTTCTACATATAACTTCGCATTCAGCTTATTTACACAGTAGTCAAGTTGTGAAGAAGAATTATGACCAATGGAATAAATCATGAGAAAGAAGAAACAGAACCAAAAAAACCCCCAAAAACAAAAACAAAAGAGAGGAAAAAAAGGGAAAAAAAGGCAAGCATAAAGTGTGCCTCAATCTACATTCATACTTCATAGCCCTTTCTCTGGATTGTAGATAGCATTCTCCATAGTGAATTCTTTGGAGTTGTCTTTGCACCTTGTATTGCTGAGAACAGCAAAGTCTATCAGGGTTAGTCCTCACAGAATCCATAAATCTGTGGTTGTGTATAATGTTCTCCTGGTTCTGCTCTGCTCACTAAGCATTATATTGTGTAGGTTTTTCCAGGTTGTTATGAAGTCCGTATCATCCCCATTTCTCATAGCACAATAATATTCCATTACCTTCATATACCACAACTTGTTCAGCCATTCCTCAAGCGATGGGCATCCCCTTGATTTCCAATTCTTAGCTACTACAAAAAGAGCCACTATAAATATTTTTGTACATATGGGTCCTTTTCCCACTTGTGTGATCTCTCTGGGATACAACCCTAGAAGTGGTATTGCTGGGTCAAAGGGTATGAACATTTTTATAGCCCTTTGGGCATAGTTCCAAATTGCTCTCCAGAATGGCTGGATCAGTTCACAACTCCACCAGCAATGTAACAATGGAGAGCTCACTATTTATAAGAGATATCCCATTCCATTTTGGGAAAGCTCCAACTATTATGAAGTTTTTAGTTTATTGAACTATTCTGCCTCTCTGGAAGTCTACCCATTGCTCTTAGATTTGCTTTCTGGATCAAGCAGACATCTCATCCCTCTTCAATATGACAACCACTTAAATACTAGAAACTTGTTTCTTTATAAGTCTTTTCTAAGATAAAAATATTCAGATTATTCAACATTCCTAGTTCCTTTAACTTGTTTTTGCATGGCATAATTTTGAGTTTCCTTACCACCCTCATAGCTTTCCTTTATTCTTCTGGTGGCTTCATATATTTCATTATATCAATACTACCTCTTATATGGTGTATTAGGACCTTTATAAGCAACATGTACAGAAGATGTATATTCCATGTTATTCTCAAGAATTGTCAAGTCTGGTGCTATTAGTCATAAATAGAATATAGATTAACAGACTTCTTTGAATAAATCTAAAGATGTCAGGAAATAAATATCTTGGTTTTTTTTTTGGCTTGGAAATTTTTGATCCAGGCTTTTCTGGTATGCCAGGTTATGTACTTAATGAATAAAGGAAAAGCAACAGTTTAATTCCTTAGACTTTTCTTATATTTCTATTAAATATTAATACAGTTTGGGTGATACAAAAATAGTTGATATAGAATACCTGCCCTCAGCAAGATAAGGCATGAATACAAATACTGCCAATACGAAGTAAGGTAATATATACACATAGGAAAGGTGAGATTCCTTACAAATTAAAGGTTTGTTGATAATGGCAGATTTATAGAGAAAGTGGCAATAAATCTGGGCCTTAAAAGATGAATTGTATTTCAACAGGTGGTTATTGGGGAGTGTGTTAGTTTGTTTCAAGAATAAAAGCTGACATGATAGTGCATGATGGTATGAAATGGGTCGGTTAACTTTTGGGAATGAAGAATTGTCTCATTTGGCATGATCATAAAACTTGTGAAGGGAATATTATTTGATATGGGTGAGAAAGTAGTATAATAGGTTTTTTTGTCTGATACAATCTTCTCAATTTATAAATGGGGAATCTAAGAACATTTTAGTGACTCATTCAAAGTTAAAAGGTTAGCTGCTAACTGAGTTTGGACTAGATATCATTTCTCTTGATATTTGCTGCTTCCTGTCTCCCATAGGCTGAAACCTGATTATAGAGTCCTTGTCAATAATCTAAGACATTATTTAGAGTTAATTCATTAGGAAGTGAGGAGCCATGCTTTTGAGTAGTAAAGTAATCAGAAATATACATATAAATATACCAAGTGCACTGGTGTGACCTTCAATGTGTAGGATGAAGTGGAATGGGGAGAAACTAGAGGCAGTTAAAAGGTGATTTCAACAATCTGAGTATAATGAAATGAGGAAATGAATTAAGAGTGGTGTTAGTTGGAATAAAGAAGAGATAGATGTAAGAGATATTGCAAGAGTGGGATTACCAAGACTGACTTGGCCATTGACAATATCTAATTGGTGAAGTGAGAATAGTTAAATGACTTAGAGATTTGTAGCCTAGCAACATAGGAAAATGATAATAACATTTACATGTTAGCACAAAAATTAGGATAAAGGGCCACTTTAAGATAAAAGAGGAAGAGTTCAGTTTTGGACATTTAGAAATTGAATTTCATTTGGAGGTAGTCTCTGGAATTTGAGTTTCACAAAGGATCGGCAGTGATATGGTGTAGTAGGTAGGGTACCGGACTTAGAGTCAGGAAGACCTAGTTGAAATCCTGTTATAGACACTTACTAGTTGTGTGACCTTGTGTAAGTCATTTAATGTCACTCAGCTTGTTTCCTTAGCTGTTGATTGCAAAGCACTTTGTAGCAATCAAAGCAGCATATAAATACTCAGCATTATTATTACTATGATGATGATCAGTAGTAATATCTCTTGTACTTGCATGTATGGACATCAGGTTGATGGAGATTCTGAACTGGAGCTAGAGAGAGGTTAGGGCTTTGGATAGAGTTGTATGGATTCAGTAGTATTATGCAAAGCCATAGTTAAATCTATGAGATCAGATGAAAACATGAATGGAGCATATGGGGAAAAAGCTAAGAGAAATGAAAACAGCTTGGGGGAACATATAATTAGAAGATTAGAAGAAGATGTGGTAAAGTGGTCAGAGAAGTGGGAGGAGAGCCATAAGGTTGTTGTGCCACTGAAACCAAGTATGAAAAGTGAATCTAGAGCAGATGTTCTCAGGCTTTGTTTATGTCACAGACACTTTTGACTGAAACCTATGAATTCCTTCTCAGAATAATTTTCTTAAATGTATAAGAGAAAGTGCATAAGATTATGAAGGAAACAGATTACATAGGAATATAGTTATCAAAATATTTTTATACAGTTAAGGGCCCTTTGTGTAGAGGAAGGGGTTAATGTTTACTCGACAGCGACACAAATTGCAGACAAGTTATTTAAGATGATTAGTTGTGAATTATCAGCTTAAAAAGCTAATGTAATCTTGACTTACATATATATCAACATATATGATATATATTAACATATATCAATTTATTTATATATGTGATATCTATCTAGCATTTATATAGCATCTATTTGCCAGGCACTATGATACGTGCTTTATAGATATTTTCACATTTAACCCTCACAACAAACCTGAGAGGTAGAGATATTGTTATTATCCTCATTTTATAGATGAGGAAACTGAGGCAAATAGAAGTCCAGTGACTTGCCCAAGGTCATACAGCTAGTAAATAACTGAGACCAGATTTGAACTCAGGTCTTCCTAATTCCATGCCTAGTTTTCTATCTACTGTGTCAGCTACCTACTTTTATTGCCTTATTCATCAGGATCGTGTCCAAAAATATGAATGATAGCCCCTCAGTACTCTGATTCACATGTAGACTACTTTTTCATTTCTGAGCATCATAATTCAGGAAGAAGGTTAATGAGTTAGAAACATTTAGGGGAGGTAAACCAGATGGGCAAAGGCCTCGAGATCATGAGGTATGAGGATCCAGTCCTCAGCACAGTGCCTGGCACATAGATGCTTAACAAGTGTCGAGAGATTGATTCTTCAGTTGAAGGAAGTGGGGATATATAGCCTGGCAGTAAGGAGACTTGAGGGAAGATAGTAGAGGGAGTCTAAATAACATTTATTATTTCCTTCAATTATGGATATAAGTAACAGACTACAGTAAAGTTAGGCTATACCAGGCTTCCAAAAAAGACTAAGAACTCCTAAGTGTTTGCAGTAGATAACTTTTAAGTTCCTTCCAAAGTGGTCCTTCCAATGTTCTATGTTACTATGATTTGAGGGAGCTTAAGCTTAGCTAGTCAATGTACTTACTTTACTTATTCTGGGTACCTAATAACAATTGCTTGTTTATGGTCTGGACTTGAGATTTCCTTGGCGTGGGAAATGTTAGGGAAGGAAATTCCCATTTCATATGGAGACTGGCACCTGCTGCGTAACTTTAGTCTTAGGGAGCTGCCTATATATAATATCTAAGAGTTATAAAGTACTTTTAAGATTTGAAAAGTGCTTTATATTCGTTTATTGATGTATTTTGTTTTTCTAATATAAACATTCACTTTCCAATTTGATCCTCACTCACACAACAACCTCATGGGGTAAGTGAATAGAAAATGGACCTGTGATTTCACTGATGTAAGGAATTTTTGAATGAGGAAACTTACACTACCAATACGAATTGGCCCCTTTTCTGTCCTCTAGTGCAATAAATCAATATCCAGTTTCTTTGGGCTAAGTACTGGGAATTTTTAAAAAAAGTGAAAATTGTCCCCACCCTTAGGAGTTTGTATTCCAGTAGGGGAGATATGATATAAACAAGAAGATACATATAGAATTGATTAGAGGTTTAGAGTAGGTATTGGTGTCCGGGAAGTTCAAACCATCAATTGGATCCCTTCATCTACTGGCAAGATTCTTTGATCTACCGTTTTTCATGTTTTTGTAATGGTGGTAAAACATGAACATGCTTAAGCTAGAAGAACAAAGTTCAGTTATATAGTTTATGGTCAGGAAGTGCTTAAAAGATGGAAAGTGTCACAAGGAAATTTCTAGCGAGCATTGGCTGCTGGGTTCCTGGGCTTTTGTAGAACCCACACTGCCTTAGGCTTCACCAATGAAATGATGGAGAGGCTTATTGCTGCCTACCTTTAGGCAGACTGATACAGGGAGAGTATGCTTTTGCTTTCTATAATTTATTTTCCATTACCCAGGGCCTGATAACTTTTTATTTGCTGGTCCATAGTCCTTCTTAGAATCACACAATGACAGATTTAGAGCTGAGAGGGACCTCAGAGGCTGTTTGGTCATCCCCCTCCTTTCAGAGGTGAGAAAGTAGAGGCCTACAGAGGTTAAGTGACTTTCCCGAGGTTGTACACATAGTAAATGGCATGCTGAGATTGAACCCAGGACCTTTGACTCTAAATCTAGCATTCATGCCATTCACCGTGTTACCCTGGTATAGCCAGCTTTTTTCTTGCCATTCTTTTCTCTTTAGGCTTACGTTACTGCACATTATATATATTTAACCTCATTTCTTTTTTTGTGACCTTCAGTTCATAGTGCTATGTAAGGAGCATTGAGTCTGCATATGATCTGCTTCTTTGAAACTTACTACCTGTGCCACATTAGACAAGTCATTTACATTCTTCATTGGTAAAATAAAGAAGTTGTATTATATGACCTTCGAGAGCCTTTCCAGTGCTAGATTTGTGTCCCTGTGATTCAGTAGACCATTACAGTATATTATTTTATACGTGTTTTCCACAGAAGAGAGAAGAACACAATTTAGACATCAAAAAAGCAGATATTTGTTAAAGTCACACTCTGTTTGGTATTTGTTTGGAGCAAAGTAATTTCACACACACACACACACACACACACACACACAGACACACACAGACACACACACTTGAAAATCCTCACCAGATCAGAAAGACACCCTTTGAATCACTGGTAATTATTCTAACTTTGGATAATCATTAAAATTTGTACTGTAAATTCTAATCTTTGGGTATACAAAGGAATCTCCTTCCTCACCCACTACCTAAAGGTAGGCAGCAAAAAAGTCTCTCTTTTCTCACCCCCAATTCACTTGTTCCTGCTGATTTTTATTGAACTTTTCAGAGAGGGTAGCACTTGTGTACTTAATGAAATGTAAATTGCTTCAAAAATCAGTTCCAAAAAATAGGGCTCTAATATCCAGCTTTCAGATCTATAGCTGGACTTACCCATCTAAGCTTCTGTCCAGGGAATAAAACAAATCCATGCTCATTTCTAGTAGAAATGATGTGACTCAATCCTCACCAGACTCCTAAAGGGATATTGGAGGAGAAAAGCAATTATAAACATTATAAAGCACCAATTGGACAGCTCAACCCTGGTTCCTTTGAAGAGAGTTGACTAGGGAATGTATCACAAATGAGAGATGGCACCTTCGCTTCTGTAATCATACCAGCATTCAACACTCTCACTAATGGCATCCTGGGAATGTGGCTCAGGCAATGATTACATTTTCAAAATTTAAATGAGAGAAAAAAGAATGTGACAGTTCTAGAAAGAGAGAGGCAAAAGATTTGACTGAGAAGTCAGGAAGGACAAGCTGAAAACAAGTTCAGATAGAGTCCTGGCATGGGAGTGTACTCAACAGTCATAGGGAGCATTTCAGCCATTTCTTATGCAGACTCTCCTTGACTTCTCTGATCCTCTCTTATCATAGGAAGATTATTTTCAAGCAGAATCCCTTTTCTCTTAGGATGACTGCTAGTGAGAGTTCCTTATCAAGTAAGATTCATGTTCTAGTTGAACTATTTTTCTAGTAGGAAAGGGTATCTGCTGTTATGCTTCTAAGCTCACTTAGTCCTTTAGCCAGCAGGAATGCAATAGAAATCCCTAAAGAGATGACTTCATTGTATGGACAGCTCTTGTAAACAAAGACATTATGGAAACATACATACTGCTGGTCTATCAGGCTGATGGGTTTAAGAGGTGAACTTGGGTTAGGAAATGTATGAAGCTCAGCTAAATTGAAAATAGAAAATACAATTGTAGAGGGAAAAAAACTGTTTAGACATCATGGCTTGTAAATATTCATAATTTCTCTCATCTGGATCTGATGACTTTATTCTAAATTTGAGCAAAAACGGATATAAGAAATAGCTCAAGAGAATCCGGTTTTCTTAACACAGAATCCTACTTGCAGAGGTTCTTACCTTTTTCTATCATAGACCCCTTTGGCAGTTGGTGAAGCATTTGGACCCTTTCTCAGAATATTATTTTTAAAAGCACAAAATAAAATACATAGGATTACATAGGAAATCAATTATATTGAAATGCTATGGTTTCCAAAATATGTATCAAAAAAGGTCACAGAACCCAGGTTAAGAATCCCATGCACTAGAAGCTCCCAAGTCTGGGTCTTACCAATGATTAAAAGAATTAAAATTAAAATTTTTATATCTTTTCTTTAAATTATAACAAGTCTTTACTGGCATATGGAAAAGATAAGAATTGGCTAATGATATATGATTGAGGATTAATTTTTGTCAGTTATCGGTTTCAAATGAGATGATATATATGAAGTGCTTTGCAAACCTTAAAGTTCTATTTAAATGTTCATTTTCTTTCTTTTCTTCTTCCTTCATTCCTTTGTACCTTCATTCCTTCCTTCTTCACTTCCTTCCTTCCTCCCTCCCTTCCTTCCTCCCTCCCTCCCTCCCTCCCTCCCTCTTTCTTTCCCTCTTTCCTTCCTTCCTTCTTCCTCCCTCCCTCCCTCCCTCCCTCCCTCTTTCTTTCCCTCTTTCCTTCCTTCCTTGCTTCCTCCCTTGCTTCCTCCCTCTCTCCCTCTTTCTTTCCTTCCTTCCTTCCTTCCTTCCTTCCTTCCTTCCTTCCTTCCTTCCTTCCTTCCTTCCTTCCTTCCTTCTTTCCTTCTTCCCTCTCTCCCTTCTTTCCTTCCTTCCTTCCTCCCTTCCTTCCTTCCATCTATTTTCTGGGGCTATAGTTCAATATAGGTGATGATTTTTTTTAATGTCAAATTTAGTTTTCTTAAAATTGAATCAGTCCTTTGGTTTTTACAATGAAATCTAGTGCAACTAAAATAAAACAAAAAGAAGGTGAAAAGATACCTCACCATTTCTATTTTGGAATTTGTGTTCTTTAAAATTTATGTCTTTTTAATGGAACCTAATCAATTACATTATTCCGTTTATATGCATTTTTACTCCCAAAATATTTCTATAAGACTTAAAACAATAACAACAAATCCCCAAACTAGAGATCTATCACAAAAATACTTTAAAAACTACAAAATTTCCATGGTCTTGTTCTCATTGAAGACCATTTTTATGAAGAGATTATGACAAGCAGGACAAGGAAAACAACAGTCAAACTGCCTTGTTCACAACGCAATAAATCAGCAGATAATAGAAGAGTATTAAGGCTGCAAATCTCAAAATTTCAATGAATTTTAATGAAGTTATGCAATGAGTTGCCTGTCAAGCACTAGCTCCTTCAGTTTTAGAAATGTGTTGTGTTAGCATGTTCATGGAATATGGAAAACACTGGTAAAGAAGTTACATTTGTGGCATGTTGTTTTCATTAACCTTCAGGGAAGTCAGTCAGTCAGTAAACTTTCAACAACACCTACTGTGTGTCAAGCACTGTCCTAAGCACTAGGAATACAAAGTCAATAGATAGTTCCTATTCTCATGGAGTTCACAATCTAATGGCAGAGACACCATGAAAACAGCTATGTACCAACAAGATGTATACTGGATAAATTGGAGATAATCAACAGAGAGAAAACACTAGAAGGAAGGCTACTTGGGATAGGCTTCATGTAGATATGAGATTGTACCTGAAAGGAAACTAGGAGGTAGAGATGAGAACAGGCTGCATTAGAAAGTGACCAATCTGCCCTCAGATCATAAATTTAGTGAGTGCCAATGGCTAAAGTTGTTGTTACTTTACTAACTTGATAATTCAAGTAAATAAACATTTATTAAGCATAACACACCAATTAAGTATAATATTCTACATATGGAGTTCTTTGTTCAGGTCTGCGCATCACAATCCAGGAAGGCTGTTGATGAGCAGAAAATGGTCCAGCATTAGGGAGCCATAATGGTGAGTCCTTAGCTCAAGGAAGCTCAGTTAAAGTAGCCGAGGGCAGTTAATATAGAGAATAGGAGAGTTATGGAAGATGTGAGATGTCTTCAAGTATTTGAAGAACTGTCATAAAAGAGAAAGATATGATTTGCTCTGCTGGGCCCCGGCGCAATAGATAGAACTAGGAGCAGTGAGTGATGGTGGCAAAGTGGCAAATTTAAGCCTGATGCCATAAGAAATACATCCATCTCAAAGTGAAATGGGATGCCTTGGGAAACAGTAAATTTTCTCTTCTTTGGAGGTCTGAAATACAGACTGATTGAACATTTGTTGGACTTGGTATAGTAGGGATTCTTTTTCAGGCATAAATGGGACCAAATGGCTGCCAAGATCCTTTCCAATTATGAAATTCTTTGATTCTGTGTTTTCTGGTGGACTGTATCTTAGAATCATAAACTTTTAGATCTATACGAACATTAGAGAATATTCAGTCCAGCTCCCTCATTTTACAGATGAATATGAGGCATTATTCTTGGTGCTAAGTATAAATTGAAAAATGGCACAGTCTCTGTCTTCAAGGAGCTTAGTAGGGGAAAACACAAATCAGACTACAGTGTATATATAGGTATATGTACACATATGTGCATAGATACCTACACACACAGACGTGTGTGTGTGCGTGTGTGTATTCATACAGATTTTCCAAACTTAAAATCAAAGTGATGCTTCCTTCCGGGTCCCTCATTTATTTCTATTGAATAATAAATACACATACCCACATACACATGCACACACACATATACACATACACACAGATGTGTGTTAATCCCTTGAGTCTTATATTGATCTGAGAGGTAGTGTAGTAAATAGAGATCTAGCCTTGGGGTTAGGAAGATCTGGATTCAGATTCTTTCAGACGTACATACGTGTTATAACATGGGCAGATCACTTCACCTTTTGTTGCCCCAGGCAACTCTCTTAAGTTAACCAACTGCCAGTCAAGCTGCTTTAGGAGGGACAATTTTTATATTTTGAACAGTCTACATCAATGAACTCACAGGTCTAGACATGTATATGTGTCTAATATCTTTGTAATTAATTTGATCCATTTCATTTTTTCAGTTCTATAAAAGATGTGGTTTTACTATACATAACTTACTTCAGGGCAAGTCTTTTTACATACATAGTCATTTTTTGGTTGTTTAAAGAACACAGGAATTTTTTCCCCCTCTGTCCCTCCACCTTTCTAACAAACCCCCATATTATGATAGGGTGTACCAAATGTCTTAGAGCAGTTTTAAACTTTAATAACCGAAAACTGCACACTATGATGTTTGGGACACCCTGTGTACGTGGCTTGTACGTTCCATGATGAGGGTTGTTATAAAAACAGAAATAAAATTCTTCAGATCATATATAATTGTTCCCTTGAGTCCTTTATTACTTTACCTGGAACATCTGGTGGTAGGGCTTTTTCTGGGTGATAGCAGAGTAAAGTGGTTGGAGGAAGACAAACATTAATTCATTTCTTTAATGACTTAAAAATCTATTTTGTATCACTTTAAAGTGTAACTTTTTTTCTCTTAAGAAAATATAATAATGCAGTGGAAAGTGTAGGAAATTTGAAACCAGAGGTCTTAGCTTTGATTTCTTCTTCTGACTCTTAACATCTGTACGAATTTGGGCTACCCCACCACACATGGCCTTAGTTTCCTTCTTTGTAAAATGAGGTTTTATAAGTAGATTATTTCTCAGGTTTCTTCTAGCTCTAAATCTTTGATATTGATTTTGATTTAATCCTGGGTCAATATAGAATTCTGAATAATAACTTAAGGTAATCTTCCTTTGTTCTTCCCAAAATGCTGATTGACCTTTTGACCTATAGTATCATATTTATCCTTTGAAGCGGATAGGTATCACATATGCATGATCTAACCTAAGCATGTGACTTTTCAGAATTTCCTCACTTATTCAGTGGGGAATGCGAGACTTCAGCCTAGCTATATAAAATGTTAACATAAATCTTTTTACATTAGACTATCACATTTTTTTTACATGAACTAACTAAAATGGCAGATTTTGCCAAATGTTTTTAGCCTACATCTTTAATTAATCTATTTTGGGAATGTCTAGTATGGAAAGTCCTTTCTATGTATATAGGTAGGCAAGTTATCTGTAACTTATAGTCTTAGAGAACTACTTCTGTTCAAACCTGCATATATTTTAAGTATAGATCTGAATGGAAGAGAAAAAAAACTATATTGAGTTTGGGGAGATCAGATGACTCCTCAATAATGTTTCTCAACAAATAAAATGCATTATGCATTTATATAAAAGCGGAACTATTCTTATGGGATTTGAGTAGTGGAGTTTTATTCTAAATTCTTTGAAGAAAAAAGGTCTCATGCTAGAGGCAAGGTAAACTAAAATTGTCAGAAACCATTATATTTTTCTTTAAACAAAAGTGTGAAAATAGTATATCATATAATATTTAATGGATAAAAATTTTTGTTTTCAGGAAGCATAGGCCATTTTCCCCTTGAAATATGATTAAGAATCATTATAAGTAAGAAGAGAACATAGATTATACTACATTCACTGAAATGTTAGTATACATATTTAATGTACAATAATATCATTATAATATAGTGGTTAACTGTTTTCTATCAAGTCTTTATAGTGTTGATCCTGTCTCCTCTTGTAGGTGTTTAATGTTAAACTGGGCCTGTTTGTGTTTTAGCCAAAAGTAAAATGACTGAAAAAACTATATCACCCAGTGAAGAAAACAAAACAAAATAACAATGAAAACATTTCTCATTTATTGAAATATAGTTGAGTTTTTAGAGTCATAGTTGGAAGCAACATTCAAGGTCATTGATTCTCTTTAGCAACATTACTGACAAGTGGTCATCCAACCTCTGCTCACACATCAACGAAATAATGGAATCAAATACCTCATGAGATGGCTTATTTCATTTTTCAGTAGTTCTAATTATTAGGAATATTTTTAATATTATTTTTATGGAACTAAGCATAGAATCATAAGTTTATAGTATTCAGAGTCAGAAGGTGCTTTATATAGTATAAAGTCATAGGACTTTGATATAAAAGGCACCTTAGAGATCATTTAGTCCAATTACCTTATTTTGCCCATGAGCAAACTGAGGGCCTAGCTTAGACAAGTTCACATGGCAAGCTGGGATGAGAACTCATGCCTTCTGTCAATACTCTTGTCATCCTCTCTGGCTGAATTCTACTTTGCCTAGGAGTATCCCATTTTCTGCACCTCCCTTTTAAAATGTGCTATCCTAAATGGAGCATAAGACTCGATATAATCTGACCAAAAAGAATATTTTGGAATGAATTCTCCCTTCCTGGCTTTGGACATTATTTTATTATTTGGAACTAAAGTCACATTAGTGTTTTCTTAAGGTTACACTGCACCATTAACATACGGAGCCCATATAGATGAATAGTTGCATAGACATGCAATATTAATAGGAAAATACAAAAAAAATGTAAATGCGTCTAACATAAATTATGAGTCAGTAATTTTACTGTTATGTAAATTATGAAAATAAATCTTATAATGTCTTATATACGTTATACTGTTTCATATATTACCGAATAAATTTTATATTATAATTGTATATTTAATTTATATTATTAAAATTTACATTACATACTTTAAGATAGTTTAATTACTATCTAATGAATGTTCATGAACAAGATAAACTTTTTACTCTCACTAAAAATAAAATTTATCCGTGATGGAATAACATTAGGTATTCCACAAATAACTAGAAATTTCTCTTAAGTATACTATAATAAAATTGAAAATAATTTAGAAATAAGCATTCTTCCTCTCACATACTGATTTTTATTTGGCAGAACTCTGTTTGCCATTCACTACTTCTTTCTTTTTCCTGTTTCCCATTTTCCCATTATTAACCATTTGGTCATGAAATATAGCAACTGTGTTTAACACTGCCTTTTTCTTCATAGGCCCATAAATTTAAGGTTGAAGATCACCTAGGTCAACACTTTTATTTTAGAGATGAAGAAACTGAGGCTGATAAAAGTTAAATGATTTGGTTATGATCATTCAGGTAGTAAGTAACAAAGCTAGGATTAGAACCCAGGCATTCTGATTTGATAATCTATCACTTCTTCTACCACATTAAACTTTTTATAAAATTTTTAAGTACTTTCCTCATTTAAAGCAAAAGAATCTAGCATTATTAAAAACCTGCTGTTTATGTCTTTTTCCTATGTGTACTACAGCACCATATCATTCATTCCTTAATTACACATTTCTAAAAATCTTACCATAATTGTTACTCTAGTTACTATGTGCAATTGTTGTACTTTGTGCTAAGACCGAAGGAAGGAAGAATGGAAAGCTCTTAAAGAGCTTACAAATGAAATGATATACTTATATGAGTGGCCATAGTAAAAATACTGAGATTTCATAAAAATGAAAGATCATTTTGGAACTGAGCAAGGAGATATTGAAAAGTGTCATGGAAGAGTGGTTTAGCTGAATGTTGAAGTGTGGGTGAGAATTCAACAAGTCAGTATTGAAGATGTTGTTGGAGGCAGGGGAGAATGAGAAATGACAAGTGGCTTGAACAATGATATAAGGTTAGAAACAAATAGGTGATATTGAGGACAACAGATATTCAAAGGATCATAGATTTAGAGTTGGAATGGGCCATAGAAGCCATCTGGTCCAACTTCTAGAAGTAAAGGATCAAAAAAAATCAACTGACACCGAAATAAGATGTTAATTGTATGTTACTCCAAGCAAATAGATCTCACGATTATATTAATTTTTTGTTTCCTTAATGTAATTCAATGTCTTCCCAAGGTATTTAAATAATATTTTATAAATAAAAATTTTAAACACTTTCAATTTTGTTTAAAAAAACAATTAAGCACCTATGGTAGGCACAAGAGGAGACTCTTTAATAATAGTCTAGCCACTTTGTGAATTATTTGGTCCCTGTAACCTATAAAACTAAGAGAATAAAAAGTGGTCCTTGGTCCTTTTCACTTTAATGTTAGTAGAGAAGGGGAGGAAAGTACTAAGAATAACTGTTTTTTTTTTACTGTCCCTGAAAACTAACTTAACTAATTGAAAGGTCATGTCCTAATTTAGTGATCAGAGTTGGTGTACGATTGGAGGAACCAAAACAGCAATCTCGACAGTGTTGCTGTAAGCATAACTTGAAGATGTAAAGAAAGAGTATGGGAAGATGGGAAGTTGTGTTAGAGGTTCTCTCTGGAGAGGCAACTTATGGAGTTATATTTTATCATTTACTCAAAAAAGAACTAGAAGCAGCATGTCACATATTCAAAAAGAACCAGAAACAGCATGTCATGGGATACTTGGGCACCTTGAATTGCAGTGCTTGTTATAAACATTTGCAAAAAGACCAACTCAAATATAATTGTCAATTGCCTCTTATATGTTTGCCCTTGTTACAGAGGATGAAGACACAGATAAATTCGACAAAGAATTCAATCAGGAGCCTCAAGTTATATCAAAATTTAATTCATTCAATATTATTCTAGTGGCTTCAATGTAAAGGTGGCATAGGAGAAGACAACAAATACTGTACTGGAAAAAATCATTCAAGACTAAGAAATGAGAAATACTAAAATGTTGTATACTGTAGAGTGTCTGTATGCCTATAAACAGTGGATGCTTTTTCTAAGAATAGAATTAGGATATATTGGAAATGGTAAGCATCAAATGACATCACAAAAGTGAAGTCGATTTTATTTTATTTTTATAGACAATCAAAAGTCAGTTACTATAATAACAATATAAACTCTTCTGTATGGTATTTAAGGCTTTTCACAACTTGGGACCTTCCTGACATTTCAGTCACCTTGTTGAAGTCAAAGATTGCTTCCCCCTCCCCCGACTCTTTGTGTCTCTAGCACTTAGCACAGGCACTTGTACACAGTAGGCACTTGCTTGTTGATTTGATTTAACACATCACTCTTCGAAGTCCAACAAACTGACACACTTGACATTTGTCACATCTCTATGACTTTGCTCTATGAGCATTAGTTATTCTTGAATGCTCAACATCCATAGCTCAGCCTTGTGGAATTCCTGGTTCTCTTCAAAACTCAGTTTAAGCAACATTTGGCATGAGAGGCCTTTCTTGGCTCCCCCAGCTTCTAATGCCTTACCTTAGATGGTTGCCTTCCATTTGGTTTGTATATGTCCTCTATCTATACCTATATGTCTCCCCATTTAGAACGAAGCTCCTTGAGGTCAATTTCATTTTTGTCTGTGTATCACCAATGCGTGGTGTAGTGCCTTGTATAAAGTAGCCAATTTTAATGAATGCTTATTGATGACCACTAAGAGGCTATCAAATGTTTACTTAAAGAGACAGCTAGGTGGCTCAGTGGATGGACTGTTGGTTCTGGAGTCAGGAAGACCTGAATTCAAATCTGGTCCCAGATACTTGTGACCCTGGGCAAGTCACTTCACTCCTACCTACCTCAGTTCCTCTATGATAAAATGGGGACAATAAGAGCCCTATCTCTGAGGATTGTTGTGAGGATTAAATTAGATATTTATAAAGTGATTTAGTTCCTGGCCCAAAGTAGATAGTCAATAAATGCTTATTTCCTTCCTGCTTATTGCCAGATATAGGACATGATTTTTTTAACCAATGTACATTTTTGTATTTGTGATTCTGTGCCATCAAACCATGTACTTGTTAGATCAAAGATCAATAGCGATAGCAAGCTAGAAAAAAAAATTAAAAGGAAAGAAAGCTATCCTACCCAATTGAGGTGATGCCAATCCAACATATTTAAACAAATAATCATCGTTTAACAATGGTAAATGAATAAAGAAACCAACGTTGACACAGACTGCACAATTTAGGGAAGTTTAATTGGTGGAAATTAATTTCCACAATGAGACAAAAAAAGTGTGGAACCTGTCTGAGCCAATCAGTGATGTGGCAGTACAGACAATGCTAATTTAGATTCATTTGTTAAACCTTACAGAGGAATGTGGTTAAAAAATGAGATTATCGGTACTATACTATCATCTGATAAAGTAGTAATAAACAGCAGAGGGAACAAGAAGTTTTCAGAAAAATTGATGAGACATAGATAGATAAAGTATAAAATAATGTACTAGGGGGATGATGAGTAATCAAATCAGACAGTTACTTCCTTTAAGGAACTTACATGTTAAGGGTGGAAGACAACATATCAAAGAGTACTGAAGTCTGTGGGCAAAGGAAGAAGAGCACTTATAGTAGGGGCATGTTGAAGAGCCCTGAGTTCTAGTGAGATAAGGTCAAAGATCATGTATAAGAACCAGCAGATTCAAAGATGGAGTTTAAATTTCTGGTGAGGTAGAGATGGGTGGGGTGTATTTTGTTGAATAGTCTGCAGGAAAGTATCATGGAGGGCTGGGCTCTGGCTAGAGAAGGTGAAATTTCAGCTTTTTTTTTCCAGAGGATACTTAAGGATACAGCACATTTGGAGACTCATACTCAGATAGAAAATGTAAAAAAAAAATCAAGATTTTTATATCAAACCCATTTTCTTGTCAGTGAAATGTTGGCTACCATATATTTTACTCTAACATCAGTATAAATATGAGAAACCAAGTCATATTTATGTTTCTTTTGTTGTTATTCAGGCATGTCCAATTCTTCATTACCCCATGGACCATAGCATGCTAAAATTGTTCAGGGGTTTATTGGCAAAGATAGTGGAGTGGTTTTCCACTTCCTTCTCCAGTGAATTAAGGCAAAAAGAGGTTAAATGATTTGCCCAGGGTCACACAGTTAGTGTCTGAGGCTGTATTTCTTCTTGTCTTCAGTCCCACTGTTCTGTCCACTGAGACACCTAAGTGCCTCTTGTGTTTACATAAACATGTATAAATATCAGGTAAATAAAAATGAGAAGAGAAGGTGGGCCAAACCAAATATTCACAGAAGAGATCTAGATTTTTATTTTGTGATACTATATTTTATGATAAAGAAGTAGATGGCAAAGATTGAATAATGCATATAATAATTTATTATTGGAAAAAGTAACCAATAAAATGACAATAACAACTGACATGTGTTCCTTCTTTCTAATATGTATTAATTATTTATGAAAATAATCTATGCAAATATTGAGGGCATCTTTGGTAAGGGTTTTAGAAGGGAACAGATAAGCTTTTTGCAAACTATGCTCTCAGGCAAGCCACATCTTTTCAGTCCTGTCATTGATTAACACACGCAGTTAATGTCACATACAGATGTCACTGTGCTTATTTTTTAAATTGAATTTTAAGAAGTAAGCATTTGATTCAACTGAGCGAATGTTGCCTTATAGCACCTCCTCTAATAATTTGACTCCAGCGCATACATTAAAATAATACAAAATTTCTTGGAAAATGGAGTAATAGTGCATTCTTTGTTGGATGGCCCTCCAATTATCAATATCACAAAAGTAATAAAAAAGAAAGATGTATATTACCTAAAAGTGTTTGTCACTGTTATAAATATGTCCAAATGGTAGGGGTATTCCTCATATATGAGAGATTTCTTAGGTATGCTGTTTCCAATTGATATGCTAACTATATCAAGCTCTCAACATGGAATAATCTTTGAAATTATATTCATCAGTGACTTGTGTTCTAGAAAAGACCAGGTGGATAAAGAATGCCTCTTTTCAAATTTACAATGTACTGTTGGATGGACACCCCAGAGAGCTCATTTATCTTATAAATATATGTGCCTTGGAAAGACACCTCATAGAGACAATTGAGCAAGTCCAGAGTGGAATAGGAGGGGCTGGAGACAGGAGGGAACAGATATGACTGATTTTGTGAAGTTTTGCAGTACTTATAATAGCCCCAAACTACCCATGATACAAAGATCTCTCTTTATAATATAGATGTTCTTGTGGTAATTCTGTATCGCTGTAATTTACACAATACTACCATCATAAAAGAATTAATTTGTGGATCATCTAAAGGATAGTGGCAAGGTACATGGTGGCTCTGAGCAGGTTGCACCTTATTACTAAGGATGAATTATGTAGAAGACATAGCATAAGGGTTGTCATTAAAGAAATGTATGATGACAAAAGTTGATAGAGTTACTAGGGTCACACAGCATGAGCCAGGGATAATTGATGGACAGCTTGCATGCTCTGTTGATATGCAGTCAATTACAAAATTTAGTGGAAGGCCTTCACTATGTTGGATGGGCTCTCTGAGAAGCGTATAGACAAGAGGTTATTGTTAAGAGTTGCAGAAACTGAGTGAGGCAATGTAGGTAGAGTTCGCTTTGTGCTAATCGAGGAAGTATCCTTGTCAATGGCATCAGATCCATGAAAGTATTGAAGTTTGTGAAGATCCTGTGATAAATACTGGAAATACGAATCTGAAAACCAAAACAATTCTTGCCCTTGAGGAGCTTGCAGAGTGATGTATGTAAGAACAAAGTCAAACATAACAAGCAAAGTTCACATTTGTATAGTACGTTATAGTTTACAAAATACTTTTCTTCATGAGGAAGCAAAGCAGGGTAGTACAGATATTATTTCTCCATTTTAAAGATAAGGAAATTAAAGTCCAATGAGATCTTTTAGCCTCAAGGAAGAGAGTCTGGTCTTGACCTCAGGGCTTCTAACTCCCAGCCTTTTTTTGTGTGTCTGATTCATGAGCTTTGCCATTATTAGTTTCTTTCTAATGTGAACTTAGCTTACATATTTTGGCTAATTGTGTTTTGCTCAATATGATTTTTATTGCTCAGTATTATTCAGGCTATATTTTAATATGCAATTGAGTACTTTCTTATTATAACAATGAGTGAATACCATGAAATAGAATTGTTTATTGTGTTTATGTCAGCTTGTAAAAAATAAACCTTAATATTAATTGTGGCTGTGTATACTATAGTGGACAGAGAGTCAGCCTTGGATCCAGGATGACCTATGTTGAAGTTTCTGACACCTACTTCCTCTGTGACACAGGCAAATTAAAAAAAAAAAAACTCAGTACCTCTAGATAACTTTGTAAGACCATAAGTTACAGAAGAGTTGCTGATATGATTTAATGGAGAAAATTTCCAAACTGAGAGATCCCTAAATAGATGAAATCACAAGTCACAATCCAAAATAAAATACAGAATTTGACAGATGCTTTTCTAAATCTAGGGCTAATATTAAACCCTTCCCATACACAGCAGTAAAATGACCTATTGTGTTGAGCTAACTTACCTTTTGGGATATTCTACAAAAGCTTTACTCTGACCTTCAGTATCTTAAATGCTTAACTGAATGTCCTTTGTAGGAAAATAATCCTAGATTTAACATTTTTCTTTGAAAAGCCTCTTTTTAGATCTTTAATCATTACCTCTCTTCAGATCTTTTTGTCCCTTTCCATCATTCACATTTCTTTTGTGATTAAAGTTAAAATTGAAACAATACAAAAGGATTATGGAAACCATGAGTCACAAGGGAATTTAGAGGCCATTTGAAGCAATCCTTAACTGACCAGGCATTACTTCTTCAACACCATTACTCATCTCTTCCTCTCCTACCAACTCACCCTTAATCTAGGGGCTTCTATGGAGTTACATCATAATTCCTTGCTTTATAAGAGGCTGTTTACTGCTAAGAGGATTTAGTTTTCCTCTCTACAAAAAGGCCCTTATGTTCTCTTTCTTCTCTACATCATATTTTACCTTTTAACCTTCTACTATAAATTTGGTTTGTCTTTAAGCACTTTTCATCCTTTGTCTTCTTTATATTCTACTTGAATTGGCATGTTCCTTTCTTTCAAGGGGCTCTTCATTCTTCTGGGGTATCTGAAGAGATGCACTTTTCCTCTTCTCTAGTTCGGAGACAAACTTGCTTGTTGTGTATATATTGGTTCTATTTGAGAATGGCAGAAACACAAACATGTCATAACTTTTGCAGGTTACTACAGCACTGACCTTACTTTTTTACTCACTGAAAGTGAAATCTTTTTTTTTTGGGAGGAGGAAAGGCAGGGAAATTGGGGTTAAGTGACTTACCCAAGGTCACACAGCTAGTATGCGTGTCAAGTGCCTGAGGCTGGATTTGAACTCAAGTCCTCCTGACTCCAGAGCCAGTGCTCTACTCACTGTGCCACCTAGCTGCCCTGAAGCGAAATCTTTAATACATTATTTCCCTTTTGAATTCCTCTTACTTTACCCTAGGAATTAACTACTAGGGTGAATTATCTGATTACTTTATGTATTCACTGTTCTGAAAGATATGTTTTATAAATTTTGGGACCACATTATCCAATATAATTTATTTAGAAAGTAGATTCATCTAATTTTGTGTTTTAGTGTTCCAAATTATTTGCTCTTTTTAAATTTTATTTTGAAAACAGTGAAAAAGACAAGGCTGGTCTAATATAAGGTTCATTATTTGTAAACTTCATTGCTATATAAAGGTCTAGAGGAGAGATTAGTAATCTTTTTTTTTTCTCCTGAGTTAAATTTACAGGGATATTTGTGTCATTAAGTACCACTGGCAATTGAAAGAACCAGGCCATAGAAAATGATGCAAGAGGGAAAGGAGAGAGGAAGGAATGGATAATTCCATTCTATTTCTATCCCCTGTTCCCTTCTGTACCCTTCATTCCCCTTCCTGTTACCTTTCCATCTTGTAGGAGAGGGTAGGTAGGAGGAAAAAAAATGCTTGATAAGAGAAAAAAGCATATTAAAAACAAACAACAAAACAATTTACTCGAAGTGAATATATATTTGGACAGATGATTTGAGGGCCTTAAAACTGGATAGAAGTCATTTAGGCCAGTTTTCTTAATGTTTTCCACACCTTCATTCTCATTCCCACATTATGCTCTTCACTCCTATTACCCTAATCAGGAATCACCACCTCTCTAATTTATCTATGAAATTCCTTCCATCCTTCAAGTCCAAGCTTAATGAGCCTTTCCTGAAGGTTTCTTCCATCTCCACCCCCAAACCAACCCCGGGACCTAGAGTAATTTTCTATCACTTCCTTTCACATACTCTCTCTTCCATGCAAACAAACCCACAAGTTGTTTCCCAGATGCAGTTTTCCATATACCATATTTTGGCCCCTCATGACCGCATGATCCATTCCTTTTAGAATCCCCAGTTTTCTTCTAGCCTCGGTTCAGGTGCCACCACCAATGGGAAGCCTCTCCCAATCTTCCCCATTTCCTACACATAGTGGTCAATATTGTCTCCCCCTTGAAGTTACTTTATGTTTACATATTTAGAATACAGTTTTGTATCACCCTAATATAAATTAAGTTCCTTGAAAGTAGTGTCTCTTTTTTGTTTTGGTCTTTGTAGGCTCAATGCCTTGCACATAGCAGGCCGTTAATAATTGTTTATTTGAATTGACTTAGATGAGAGTTCAAAGTTGTTAATTTTGTGTGAACTCTGTGTGTGTGTGAGTATACTTAAAGTGAAAACAAATAGCAAATAGCTTACTAAAAGCCTGTTTGTGATTTGCACATTATGTTCGGACAATGGGGGAGTCTAGTTTCTGGCTCATATTATTAAATGTCTTTGATGTTTCTTTGTAAATCAGTAATGTCTATTTATATCCAGTGTTATTCAAAAGAAATTAAACTGAATTAGAAATATATCATTTGCTGTTTTTAAATAAGAATGGATCTGTATTTTTCTCTTGCTTTTTCTGAAATTCTGTTATGGTGGTCCATATGGTGGTCCATATGTACCCTAAGGATAGCAAGTCTAAGTATACTACAAAGGGTCATGTCCTTACTGTCTTTGTCATTTGGTGCATAATGTTACTTGGAGATCCAAGCGCTTTAGACAAATTCTTGGGAATAGTGTTTATTGGGAGGTTTAATATTCTCATTCTCCAGAATAAAATATAGTGTTACAATTGCCCAAGGCCATAGAATTATCATAGTTCAGAACTGAACGGGATTCTGTAAGTCATATAATCCAAATCCCTAACCCCTAACTTGACTGATGCGAAGACTGAGGCCCCAAAACTTTCCATGATTATTCAAAGGTCATATGACTAATAAATGGCATGGCAGAGGCTTGGAGTGAGATACCCCTGCATTATATATTGCCTTTTTTCATTCATTTTCAATTTTCAAAGAATTATTCAGGAGACAAAGGGTTGAATACCATTACTCTGGCATCTGATCTTTGTTTCTTCTCTCCCCATCTGCCCCTACTTGTATTTTCATTTTAGAGGGCTCCTGAAATATCAAACTAATCTCGATGCACACCCTCCTGGCTGCCTCAGTCCTAATAGAACTCGCCACCTGAATATTCCCCTGCCAGAGTATTTCTCGGAGCACGTTCCTGAACCCTTCCCCGGAGGATTTGTAAATTCCGAGCAGTTTGTACAGAACGAGTTTGTGAAAATCTGTGCAGAGGAGCCCAAGTTCCAAGCAAATTTTCCTCAGGTCAGCTTAATCCTATATTTTTTTGGTCATGCCAATGTTTCTGGCTGTGGACGTTGCTCAAGGTTGTGGCCAGATTGCACTGATCACTTGGTCTCGTTGAAGTAATACATATGTTTTTTTTTTGTTTGTTTGCAATACGTTGTATTGTGAGTTAAAACAGTGCTGATTGTGAGACTGAGTGGGATGTTTAGCAGTCTTGTCTTTTTAAATCAGTGAATAAAAGCGATAGACTCGTTCATGGATGACTGTTGCAAACAAAGAATTGCAAAGGCTCCTTTCAGTTCTATCCTATTTCTTTAACTATATATAAATTCCTTCACTGGATACTTAGTTTTGTCCTTCAAAAACCACCCCCACTTTTGCTTTATTTTTGGCAAATGAACTCATGAGGGAATTTGCTTGTCAAGACGTAGAGACGATGGAATGGTGATATTTTTCAGTATGGCCTATTTCAACCTTGTCATTAACAGTTCAGCTCTCTACTGTGTCTTAATTCTTGTATTGGACCTAGACTCCATTTTCACTCCTTTTCTGCCTAAAACCTAAATATTTGCTTTCTGATTTTTTTTTGGCAAATATAAGCTTCCATATGGTATATTACCATATTCTCATGTGAACATTTTCCTCTGGAAACTGATTTAAATTCTCCTGGATATTTTTAGTCCTTGGTCTACTTCACTTGCTTTTGTACTTCATGGCCCCAGCATAACAGAATTACTTTAGAGTGGTACCATTTAGTGCCACCTCTGAAGCAAAGATGACTGTGCCAGTGCTGCTTGAACACACATTGTAAAGGCCCTCAGAATTGTCTGGAGGGTAACTAGGAAGACAGTCTCCCTCATCCCCTCATTTGGCTGACGTGTGCATGTCTTCATGACTACAACTCAAAGGAATCTCAGAAGTCATCAAGTTCAGTTTCTCTTGGACCTTTAACCTTCCTTATTTTCCTTGTCTCTCAACTCTGGCTTCATTTGCCCTGATACCCAGGCTTGATTCCATGGTCTATCAGTTTAATGTTTCACAAGGTCCCACCCTTGAATCTCTTTCTTCTGTTAATGTTCTAAAAACTAATCATATATAGCGAC
Source organism: Phalanger gymnotis (assembly GCA_028646595.1). Taxonomy (NCBI): domain Eukaryota; kingdom Metazoa; phylum Chordata; class Mammalia; order Diprotodontia; family Phalangeridae; genus Phalanger; species Phalanger gymnotis. Next base: position 730,603,736 of record CM053622.1, on the reverse strand, counting down.
TGGTTGATCCTTTTATCCTCACTGTCAACACCCACATCTCTTTCTCTGTTTTTTCTGGGTGGCTAAGCATAGCTGAAAAAGTCACAAAATCAAGATAATTTTACCCACTCCAATTTCTGATATTCACCACCTCTGTCCCTTTGCCTCCCTAGGCTATTCCCCTTGCTTGGAATATAATCTTGATTCATCTCTGCCCTTATAATTCCTAGGTTCTAACAAATCTCGGCTCAAGTGCAACTTCCTACATGTGTTCTTTCCTGATTCCCTTGGCTGCTAGTGCATTTCCACCCCTCCCCCACAAATTACTTTGTTTATACTTTATGTGTCTGTCTGACTATCTATTTATCTATCTATCTATCTGTCTATCTATATATCTATCCATCATCTATTTATTGAGAGATCGTATATAGATAGGATAAATCAATGTATATAGATATAGTGAGGTAGATATGTATCTAATACCTATCTTTATGGACACATCTACATAAATATCTATTCTATATGTGTTTTCTATAAAGATATATTTGATATATATGTATATATACACACATACATATATGTATCCATCTATCTATCTATGTATAGCTCATCTATTTATCTATCAATAGATACATTACCTGTAAGTTCCTTGAAGGAAGGGATTATTTCATTTCTGTCTTTGGCTCCTTAGCACCTAATGTAGTGCTTGGCACACACCAATGCTTACTGGTTAGCTTCCAACACTAGTCTCTTTACCACCACTTGTCAGCCCTTCAGTTTTATTTCACTGATTCCCTCACTGACTGTTCCAAATCTTTTCTTGTATCTTCAAGTTTCCTGCTGCATAGTCAACCTAAGGCAGATGACAACATTGGTTATTCAAAAAGAGATCTCTCAAATAACATTTTTTTCCATTCCTCAAGACCATGAGCAGCATCACACATGCTTTCCTCCATCCATCTGCTTACTGAGGCCAAACCCTCTTCTGTATTCGATGTCATCTTCTATTTTTTTTCTAGCAGTCATCCTGACATGGATAGACAGTATGATTTATTGGGGAAGACATTAGATTTAGAGGTAGGAAAATGTAGGTTCAAATCCTGCCTCAGAAACTTTCTCCATGACCATGAGCAAGACAATTTGCCTTTCTGTTCCTCAGTTTCCCTATCTGTAAAATGAAGGGCTTAGATTGGAGAATTTGTAAGATGCTTTCCAGCTCTAAATCTGTTAACATGTGATGCCCTTTAGAGTAGAGACTGAGTAGAGGAGAGAAGGGAGCAAAGGAGTGTTTGGACCTCAAAAAGTTTTGAAAAAATGAATGGTAAAAATTTGTTTACACGTAATTGAGAAAAAATAAAATAAAAGTTAAATGAAATTTTCATCTGGATATCCCACTGACACTTCAAACTCAATGTATCCAAAATAGAACTCTTCTTTCCTTCTGACCCTGTCCCTCTTCCAAACTTCCCAGTTTCTGTGGTGGATACCACTATGCTCTTTGTCATCAGGGTTTATAACTATGGATGCATTCTCAACTTCTCTTTATCCCTCAATTTCAACTTTCATTTAGTTGCCAGCATTGTTGACTTTACTCTGCAACATAGTTTGCATAATTCTTTTCATTTCTTTCACCATGCCCTTCATCCTAATTAAGGTCTTTATCCCCTCTCACCTGTATTTTTTTTTACTATATATTTATTGATTCCCTTACTTTACTTTGTCTTCTCTTTAATCTATCCTCACACAACTTCCGAAATAATCCTCCCATGACTTTCTCTTTCTTCTGCAATAAAACACCAACTCTTTAACATAGTGTTTAAGGCTCTCCACAGTTTAGTTCTAACCTGCTCTTCCAGACTTACACGATATTACTTCTTTTCAAGTACTCTACAACACAGTGAAACTGACCTACTCCTTGCACCTTGCATTTGACATTTCATATTAATTAGAGAATCAGTACAAGTCTGGAATTTGTATATTTCAGGATCTTTATCTTCCCTGAAGACTTAGCTCAGGTATCAAATATTGCAAGATAACTTTCCTGTCTCTTCAGATTAATGTTTTCTCTCTCTTCAAATTACCTTGTAGTTGTTTACCTGTGTGTAATCTCTCATATATGCTATACTTCTGCCTCTCACCCTTCCCCCACCCAGTAAGGTGGAACTATTTTAATTTGGTCTTTGTATCAAATTTTTTAGCACAGGTTCATAAAGATACATAGTAGGACCTTAATAGATGTTAAATAGAATCTAAAAGTGGAGTTTTTAATCCAAATATGAAATGTATAATACATTTATGCTTATTAAATTTCATCTTATGAGATTTGCCTAATTGCTCTAGCCTGTCAGGGTCTTGGGCTCTATTTTGCTCATCCAACATGTAAGCTATCCTTTGCAAATTTGTTTCATTGTAAATTTGAAAGTCATGCTATGCTATGCTATATTATGTCATGAGTAGACATGTAGAGCCAGGAAAGATTCCTAGCTCACTCTGTTGCAGACTTTTCCTTAAGTTTTTGGTTCCAGTCATCTTTTCTAACTGTTTCATCCAGAAGAATGGAAAGTAGAATATTTTTCATGTGCTTTGCTATAATTTGTATATGCTGAGCATTTAACATTCCCCTACTCTCCCAGCCTAGTTACAACTGTCCAAAAAAAGGAAATACTTAATTTGGCATGGCACTTTCTTGATGAAGCAAAGCTAAAGTTACTTTCATTTTACTTTACTTTCTTTTAAGCTAAATTTATTTATACATCAATAATGCAGGCTGCACTGGTGACTTTTTTTTAAAAGAAAAGAAAACAGAAGAAAAGGAAAACTATAATACAAAATCATGTTCAGATGAGGGAGAAGAGAGGTCATAGGAGTGTGTGTGTGTGTGTGTGTGTGTGTGTGAAGATATATCTATCTATCTATCTATCTATCTATCTATCGCCGCATATACAGATAAGATGAAAGGAAGGGAGGCTGGCCAATCAGAGTCAGGGCTCTTGTCTAGTGGTGTGCTTCTTGCGGGTTTCCAGCCTTTATTTTTTAAAAGCTATCTGGTTTCCGTGGAGCTCAGAAGCATGGATATGTAACAAGATATCAATGTTGAGTTCTCCCAGCATGTCCTGGATAGGCAACAGGATGTCCTGATCTCATATAGGTGTTTTGACAATTTGGCTACCAGCTGCTGTGGAGGTGAAAAACCAACATGAACCCAACAACAAGAATGCTGCAAGCCCAGGTTCTTTTGATCTGCTTTACTAAGAAAAGCAACGTTAAGGGGTTAACAATCTTACTTTAATCCAACATACAAATATCATTCCCTCAGCTCAGGGGGAAAAGACAGCACCCTGAGCTTCAGAGCAAATACAAACAGAGCAAATAAACATAAATCAACAGATAGTTTTCTGTCTGACTAAATCACAATATGCAGTTACCAGAGAAACATCAACATCTGCGTTTTCTTTAAAGCTGGGGAGCTCATAACGACAGCTTGCCTAGAGTCATGTACCACACCTGCTGTGGCTCGGAGCTCCAAAAAAGCCAACCTCTGTGTTTATATGTCTTGTTCAGGGTCAAAGGTGAGTCACACATGTGACTCACCCATGTGACCTAAAATCGTCACAAAAATGTAACTTAAACCCACGTGGTCTAAAAGCCTCTGATGTCACAAACGTGTCACTCGAACCCATGTAAACTAGACTTTCCTTTGAGGCAAGGATGTCATCAAAGATTCCTAATTTAATCAAGGAAACAAAGGCCAAATTCTTCAAGGGCATTTGGTTGAATAAGTGCTAAGAGCCCATCTTGATTCCCAATACAACAGGGCTAACCATTTTTTTGAGGATGTTCAAGCAGATTACCTTTGGTGTTTACATTTGGATGGTAACAGAGTGTGACAAACTTAAAAATAAGAGCATTATAGGGGTAGCCACTGGGAAACTATATAGAAAGTTTGTACTGTACATCTTTATTTACTTAACTTGCTCCATGTGAGCACAACTCGCAACTCACCTGAAGAGATTGACTATGAGAAGGCAGTGATTCTTTTGAATCTAGTCATCAGTAGGGCTATCAATTCTTGCTGTAACACCTTGCCCATGGACTTATGGGTGCCACTTTCCCCCTGCTCAGTGTACTAGCCTTCCTGTGGAGAAATGGGTTGGGCAAAGGGAATAAGTATTTATTAGGTGCCTATTATGTGATATTATTATAAAATATATAAAATATTATAAATATTTTACTAATGTTATCTCATTTGATCCTCAGGAAAAAAAACATGTGAGGTAGATTATATTATTATTTGCATTTTACACTAAAAGAAACTGAGGCAGCCAGAAACTAAATTACTTGTCCAGGGTAACATAGTTTATAAGTATCTGAAACCAGATTTGAACTCAAGTTTCCCTGACTCTAGGTCCAGCATTCTGTGTACTGTGCCACCTACCTGCCTCATTGGCGATGGTGGCCAGGTCAAAATGTTGAGAGACCGTTGGAGGAGGCAGCTAGAGGAAGAGAAATATCTGGGGAGCGATTGCTCATTGTGACTTTTAGTTACTACTAATTTCTTTTTCTACATAATCATAAGTAATCTGTTTAATACTTTTACCAAGTATTTAAATCAAGCTCATTGACCTATAATTTATATCTTGTACCCACTTCTGTTAAAGTTTTGAGTTTTTTTTCTTTTTGCGAAGTTAGAACATTTGCCCTCCTCCACTCCTGCAACAAGAATACTTTCTTTAAGATATTTCAGTGGTCATTAATAATTATTCAGCAATCATATCTGCCATTTATTTCAGTTCCATGAAATGTAATTAATTTGTGCCCGGTAATTTTGATTCACCAATGACAGTAAGATGCTATTTCTTCACATATGCTGGATTTCTACCTCCTATTAAACATTGTTGTTCATATTTTCCAGTTCTATGATCATTATCCTTGAAAGAGAAAACAGAAGCAAAACAGATACCAAGTAGTTCAGTCTTACCATCACCTCATCCATAGGTTTTTAGTGGATTGTCCCTTCTTGTCTTAAAAAAAACCCTTTTTTTAAAATGTTCTTAACATTTTTTTGCCAGCCTTACCTCACTTTAAGCATTAGTATTCCTTATAGTATCCTTATAAGAAAGTGCTACTCATTTGTATTCATACTTTGTTACTTCTCCTGCCTTCTACATTCTATACATTCCTTGTAAAACTAAGTTGGTTGATGAGTTCATTGTGCAGCCACACCAGATTATTTTAACCAGTTCCTTCTTGTTTTTGGAATAAATTTTCCTTGTATCTTCAGAATTTTTGTTGAGAGCTTCCTGTCTTACTTCAGCCAACTTCTCCTCCAGAATTTATTAGTCATTGGATCCTACTTATTCCTTTTCTGTACCCTTTTTAATCTGAACCCACCAAATCCAGGATAAATGCCAGATTACTCTTGGATTTCTGCTCTTTTTTGCTATGACAGATTCTGTGGTTAAGTGCTTATTTGCCTTCTGAATTCTTTTCACTTGTACTTTAGCAAACGGTTGTTGGCCGGATTCAAGTCCAGAATAACTGTTACTCCCATTTACTTCTTCCATCTTTTGAATTGTTCTTCAAGGAAAATAATGACTTTCTCAGCCTCTCCACTTTTGGAAGAAAGAGAAAGAATGAGAGGAGATTTCAGTAGAATTAACGTTCCATTTTAATACATGATGAAGCCTCCATATCAAATCTGTGATTTGTTTCTAGGATCCCTCTTCTAATTTTTTCCTTCTATGTATATGCCTTACCCTTCCACAATGACCACATTTCTGTTTTTACTTCCACTGACCTTCACTTCCTTGACCTTTACCATATTTCCCTTCTTTGGTTTCTGGAATTTTTAATGTGGACATTTTCTTTCTATATACTGGCACTTGCCACTCTTTATTTATGATTTTTCTTGTGAATGAAGTAGACCCTTATTTTGAGATATTACCACAGTCATAATTCCTATGACACTAAGTCTCAGGGGTACGTGTGAAGTAACATTTGCCATTTATATGCTTTGAAATTATAAGAAATCAGTATAAATCCTTACATTTTACTCCATTGCTCAAGGAAATACCATTGAATTAATTAAACTGCATGTGAAAATAATCTCTAGGGATGCAGGACAAGATGAAATTTGCCTCCATAAAAGATATGTCCTACAGTTCTTCTAGTGCATATATCTATCTCCATCTCTATCTCATCTGTGTCTTTATCCATATCTATATCTAGCTGTATGTTCTATATCTATCTAAAATATATGTCTATATCTGTTAGACAAGAAGGACTTTGTACAACTCTGCTTGACTTAAATCCAATTCAAGTGCAAATCAAAACCACTCATGATATCATTGGTCCTCTTCAAAAATGAGGGATAAACAATAACAAAATGTATGTGTGTGTGCGTGTGTGTATGTAATAGACACAAAGGTAATAAATATATGCATATTTACAAACAGTATATATGTCTATACATATACCTAAATATAAACGTACATATATATTTCATCAAGCAATAAACATTTGTGAAACTGTTTGTAAATGCTTGTTGGCAGTTTTAAGCTTCATATCCCTTAACTTGTACATAGTAGGCAATTAAGACAGGATTGCTCAACTGAATTAAAAGTGTTTCCTCCAAGCATATTTGCATGCTATGTTTTTAAATCTATGCCAAGGAGATTGTGTAATATCTACTAATAATATGCTGTGAAAACCTGGGTGCATTTGAGGACTCTCTGGTAATGAATTAGGTCACTGGAACAGTTTTTTCCATAAAAGGCATTGTGTATTAGAAAAAAGGAAATTCTTATTTGGGATATTGAAAGAATTGAGAAAAAGAGATGGACAGAAAAGAAGAGTGTGAAAGGGAGAATGGTATAATGGAAGCTCTTGCAGTCATATGAAAAGTGGGTTCACATCCCTCCTCTTGTATTTACTAGCTTGGTGACTATAAGCAAGATACAATTTCTCTGAGTTTAAGAGTCCATAACTTTAAAAATGGGATAATAATGCCTGTAACATCTACCGCACAGAGTATTTGTGAGGCTCAAATGAGGTAATAAATGTCAAGTGGTTAACATAATACAGATGTCTTACTGAAATGTTAGAGAATTTTGGCAGGAGCTAACATTTCATAATTAAGATTAATGGACTAATTTCATTTCCATATAATTTTCAGATACTCTATATTCATAATTTAAAACATTTTATAAAGGGTTTATGATAAGGGGATAGAAATATGAGTGTTTCTGAAGTGTTTTTCTTTCCTTTCTTTTCTTATTTTCATTTAGACTTGGCTTTGGATTTCATTACCATTGTGCCTCTATTGTGCTGAAAGGCTTTACAGGTGCATTAGAAGTAATAAGCCTGTGACAATCATTTCGGTGATTAGCCATCCATCAGATGTCATGGAAGTTCGAATGATCAAGGAAAACTTTAAAGCCAGACCTGGCCAAGTGAGTTATTCCAAATAGTCTAGCAAGAATGTTTTGATAATTTAATTTTTGAAAATATTGAAAGATTTGAGCTTTATTTTTCTTCTTTCATTTTTCTTGTATTGCTTCCTTTCAGTATATTATTCTTCACTGTCCAAGAGTGTCTGCGCTAGAAAACCATCCATTTACTCTAACAATGGTAAGAACTTTTACCTTTTTGCATTGTTTTCTTAGAGAAATTCATCATTAGATGATTAGCCTGTCTTGGACTAAAAATATGTCTTTATTAAATAAATTAGAATTATCGATGCTAATAATTCAAGGTCTATTTATTTTTATACCTGCACAGGCATGTAATTATAGTTGATTTCTCTTATCTGACATGTCAGTAAGGCTAAGTACTAAAATTCCTTTTAGCCTATTGACTTTGTGCAAAGTAAATTGTTCCAAAATCTTTTTTAAGCTTACTTTTATTCACTTAAATTCAACAAGCAGTTTTTACATAATTACTATGTGCAAGGCATGTTGCTAGGCACTGGGGGTCCAGAGAGAAAACAAAAAAAGCTTTTACCCTCAAAGAGCTTACATTCTGAATGGGTAACGGATGTATACATATAATAATTTTATACACACACACACACATACATGCATACATACTAAGAAAGAAGAAGAAGAAGAAGAAGAAGAAGAAGAAGAAGAAGAAGAAGAGAGAGAGAGAGACAGAGACAGAGACAGAGACAGAGACAGAGACAGAGACAGAGAGAGGCAGAGGCAGAGGCAGAGAGGCAGAGAGACAGAGAGATATCAAGCATACTAGGAGCTAGAGGAACAGGAAAGGCTTTGTTTAGGGGGCAACTTTAGAGCTGAGCCTATTCAGTATTTCTGAATACTTCTGCCTTCTAATGTTTGCCAATGGATTGTATGTATGGAACAATAAATTCAATTTTAAGCCTTTTACAAATCACAAACCACTTTTACCTAGGTTATGTAAAATTTAAAATAATTATGTCCATATTGTTTCTAAAGAATCTAGGCCAAGATTTTTCTATGTTTTATATTTTATTTTCATGAGAAATTTGATCATTAATGAATTAAGGAAGATAGCCAGGAATTTATAAGGGGTAATAATGATGTTCTTTAATTTGTAATATCAGCCTACCATCAGCCAATCACGCATATACATTTTTATTTCCAGTAGTGTTATTAAAACAGTAGGATTTGTCCACACTCTCATCTATTCCCTGTTGTCATTTTTGGCACCAATTTGTGAGCTGTCTAGCCAGGGTGAAAGGGGCCTTTGGTTGCCATAGCTCAGAAGCAATGCTAACAGGACCACATCATGATGAAATCTGAGACCTTTGTCTCATTAGCATGGATCTCTAATCATGAGGTAGCCAACCATGGAGAGAGTGTGACTGGATCAGGGCATATGTTTTACTTGCAGCTCTAGAAAAAAGGATCAAAGTATATGTCTGCCTTATGGCTGCTGAATGCTATATCTTTTGTTTTTACAGTATGTTTGCTGAAATATCTTCATGATTGCTTTGGGGGTAACTTAGAAACTTTTTCTCAATCTGTGAAGCCATTCTACACAAGAATGAATCTAAAATCAAGGACAGTTGGAGGTCATGATCTTGGACTGTGATTTTTATGATTTTGAAGGTGACATTTTTAATAGTCATCTTACCTTGGGAAATTGCATTCATTGAAGAAATGTATAATTAATAACTGATGAGCAAACAATGTAGAAAATAAGTAGGGCTTAATTTAAGTAGTTTGATAAGTCTGATAGTGGAGAAAAACTTCATAGGATAGTGGAGAAAAACTTCATAGGATAGTGGAGAAAAACACATCTGTCTCAGGAATATGCTTATATTCATATTTGTTGCTTTGAAGATTCTTGTTCCCCTCTGCCCCATATCTGCCTATTAAATCATTCTTTTCAGCAAGAATTAGCTCAGGTTTCCCTTGCTCTATGAAGTCTTTTTGTGATAATGTTCTCCATCACCCCACCTGCTCCCCCCCTCCAGTACCTGCTGTAAGAGATCCCTGCTTTCCTGAACTTTTCATGCATCATTGTTCGATGTTTCATATGCATTGGTCTCTAACTACTCATTATTTGTGTATGTGTTTCATATCTCTACTAAAATTGGAAATAGTAACTGTGCTATTTTCATTTTTGTAGCTACATCTTAGCACAGTGCTATGCATATAATGGGTGCATAATAAATGTGGAATGAAATAGTTTCTGCTCCAGAAATTTAATAAGAGGAGATGATATAATCATTTGGCCAAGTAAAGTGGGATTAATTTTTATTTCAGGGCATGGAAAGTCAGTTAATTTTGAAATATATTCAGTCTTCAAGTAGATTATCCCTCATTCCTGCTTTTTCAAAACAGTGAATCCAGGCAGTTCAGTTATTGTTGAATGTCCCAAGTTATAGTGGTGTTGTTTGGGTGTAACTACAAAGTCTGTAATCTTTTTTAGCCCTACGGCTTCTTAATGAGTTACATAATGCTGTTGAAGCTGCTGGCAGATCTGAGTCTTGGGAGATGCCAAGAAAAAGGGAATCAGTGTGAGAAGACTGAGGGAAAGCGAGATGCCCTTCCTTTTGGTAACAGTGATGAATAACAGGGAGAATTGTTCCATCAAATGTTTTGAACAGCACAGGTTGCTACTTTTGGCAGTATGGTATGGAATCTTAGAGAAAGCGCTTGTCTCTAGGAGCACATTTTGCTACATGATCAGTATTATAAATCTCTCTCTGTCTTTCTCTCTATCCCTTTTTATTCATATGTATGTATATTCTTAGCTGACTAATCAAATAGATGCATTTAGCAAGAGGGGCAGTCTTGGTCTGAAGGCAAACAAAGTAAACAAATTTGCACAGATGGACCACAGGTTCCTGATTCTGCTGAGAATGAATACTCTCAGACCACAATAGTGTTAATTCTATTTTTACAGAGGATCGTTAAAGAATATAGAAATTATGGATACATAATAAAAAAATCAAACCCATTAGCAGGCAGAAGGGATCCCTTTGGCACTTTCTGTTCTCTACAGAATCTTTTCTGTGAACAAAGAAAAAGTGCTTTATTTCCCTTAAACTTCCAGCAGGCCTGGGGGAAGGAATTTCTTTCCCTTCCTTTCTTCACTTCCCTAAGCCCCAGCTCACATATCCCATAGGAAGGGGACACAGTACGTGTCTAGTTCTGTGGGAGGTACCACAGTTTAGGAAATCAGATTCTTCTATGTACAAATATTTAATACTATATACAAAATAGATAAAGGTGATTTGTGACAGAGGATAGCTGGGAGAATTTGGCCAGGCTTCACATAGAAGGTAGCATTTGAGTTGAGATTCTAGGGAAAAAAGGATGTTAAGAATCAGAAGAACAAGTGAATTCCAAGCATGGGGCATAGCTAGTGCAAAGGCATGAAATGAGAAATGGAGTATCATGTATGAGCAGTAATAAGAAAGCCAGTTTGATTTCACTGCAGCTTGTTTTAAAGGGGATAACATATTAAAAGTCTAGAAAGATATGCTGGGGCCTGGTTGTAAGGATACTGAATGCTAAAGAGAAGAGTTCATATTTATAAGTAAGGGTAAGAGAGGGATATTGGAATTTTATTAAGTAGAAGAATGACAAGGTCAAACAAGCATTTCAGGAAACTCTCTTCGGTAACTGAGTGGAGGATGAATTTGCAGATGAAGAGATGAGCTAGAGCCCAGTTGATAGGCTATTGTAGTAATTCAGTGTAGATGTGATGAAGGTCTGAACTGGGGGTGGTGGTGGTGGCTGTATAGGGGGAAAGAAGGAGAGAGAAGAAAAAGGAGACATGGAGACAGAAAGGTTTGGCAACTGAGTGTATTTGTGCAGTGAATGAGAAGTCAAGGATGACAGTGATTTGAAGGAAGACTGATTGAGAGGATAACAATGCCCTTCGGAGAAATAAGGATGTTTGGTAAAGGGGCAGGTTTTGGAAGAACAGCAACGAATTCTGTTTTACACATGTTAAATTTGAAATTCCTATGTAAATACAGTTCAGGATGTGAAATAGACCCTTGGTCATTTGAGACAGGAGCTCAGGAGAAAAATAATGTGTAGGCATATAATTCTAAGAGACATCTATATAAAAGATGATAAGTAGCTAAAATTACTGGAAATTTATGAGGTTACCAGGTGAGGGAATGAAGAAGAGAAGAATGCCCAGGATAGAACCTTGGTATAAAGTCATTGTTGGTGGGTATAATATGTATAATGAATCAGCAAAGGAGTCTGTGAAGCGACAGTCATACAATTAAGATAGCTCAGAGAGAGCAGTGGTGCATCTGTGGGGATATTTTACCTAGGAGGGAAGATTACTTAACAATGTTATTATGCAGAGAGGTCAAGGAGGATGACAATTGATAAGAGGCCATCAGGTTTGGCGCCTTTGGAGAGAATAGTTTCAGGTGTGTGATGATTTTGGATGTCAGTTTGAAAAGGATTAAAAAGTGAAAAGAGCGGAAGTATAAGCAGTAAGTATAGACAGCATCAATTGGCTTGTAGAGGCTGGAGCTGAACAGACAGAGCAGCCAAGAACACCTGTGCAGAGACTAAGAAGTTTATTTTCTATAGTGAGGGAAATGGTTTGTGAGCAAGGAAGGAAACTAGACACATGTGCCACCCCTTCCCTGGTGGGGGACCTCCTTAGTGTGGGCAAATCTCAATACACATACCAATGGCTGCACAGTGAGCTGTGGCCCTGACCATGGAGGGGAACAGCAACAATGAGACAAGTTTGATTCATAGCAGGGCTCCACGACCAGACTGCAGGTGCTTGTCCAAGCTCAGGGAACACCTGGTGCTGGTCAAAGCAATACGATAATAATATGAAACAATCGTGGGATATTGCTATGGCTGAGATCATCTAGAGGTGAGCACAAAGGATTATTGTTATGCGAAGTTCAGGGCACAGCTTGCTTGCCTGGCCTTAGCTCTGGAACACAGGGTGTCTCCTTATAACATCTTGACAGTAGCATTTTCTTTGAGTTTGGTTGAGAAAGGGAAGAGACATAAACGTAATGAGAGAGAATGGAACGGACTACTGACACTTTTTTTTTAAATTTTAATTTATTTTTAATATGTTTAGTTTTCAGCATTGATTTTCACAGGCGTTTGAATTACAAATTTTCTCCCCATCCCCCCCCACTCCAAGATGGCGTACACTCTGGTTGCCCTGTTCCCCAGTCTGCACTCCCTCCGTCACTCCATTCGCCTCCCATCCCCCTTTCCCTTACTTTCTCGTAGGGCAAGATAAATCTCTATGCCCCATTGCCTGTGCATCTTATTTTCTAGTTGCATGAAAAAAAAAAACTTTTTTACTTTTGAACATCTATTTTTTTAAAACCTTGAGTTCCAAATTCTCTCCCCTCTTCCCTTCCCATCCACCCTCCCTAAGAAGTCAAGCAATTCAACATGAGCCACATGCGTATCATTATGTTTTACCCTTCCACAATACTCATGTTTTGAAAGACTATATTTTGCTTCTTCCTAACCTATCCCGCTTTATTGAATTTTCTTCCTTGACCCTGTCCCTTTTCGAAAGTGTTTGTTTTTGATTATCGTCATCCCCATCTGCCCTCCCTTCCATCACCCCCCTTTTTTTTATCTTCTTCCTCCTTCT
>CM053622.1:730536448-730590156 GCA_028646595.1 Phalanger gymnotis | reverse complement strand
TTGGGCGGATGCGCTGCCTCACCAGCACTCCTCCTTCCCCAAGAACCCCCTACCAGGACTGGGCTTAAATCTTCAGCAGGCTCTTCACTCCTGCTCTGATCAGCCACTTAATTCCTCCCACCAGGTAGGCCTGGGGCCAGAAGCAAGTGCAGCCATAGTTTAAAGCTGCCACGCCTCCAATGCCCCAGGGGCGGTGGCCGAACCGCAAACTCTGTCCTGTCCCGCAGCTTTTCCCACTAACCTTCTCTGTTGTCTTTGCTGTTTGTGGGTTGTGAGGTCTGGTACATGCCACAGCTCAGTAATTCAGCACGCTAGGGCGCTCTCCGCTGGGCTCCTGGTCTGGTTGGCCTGTGCCGCGCACACTGGGCTCTGTTGGGCTCAGCTCCGCTCCCCTCAGCTGGGAGCTGGGAGCTCCCTGTGGGACAGACCTTACCCAGAGACCATCCAGGCTGTCCTGGGCTGGAGCCCTGCTTCCCTCTGCCACTTTGTGGGTTCTGCAGCTCTAGAATTGGTTCAGGGCCATTTTTTTTATAGGTTTTTGGAGGGACTTGGTGGGGAGCTCACGCCAGTTACTGCTTTCCAGCCTCCATCTTGGCTCCACCCTACTGACACTTTTTTAACCATGGAGAAGACTTGGGAATGTTTGTTGGCATCAGGGAGTGAGCCATAGAAAGTGAGTGATTGCAAATATGAAAGAGGAGAAGGGGAAGAAAGGGAGAGAAAAATATGGAGGAGGAAACCAAGGAGGGAGGAAGAAAGAAGAGTGGAAGACAAGAGGGGGGAGGAGAGGAAAGTAGAAAGAGGGAACAGGAGAGAAAGGAAGAGGGAATAAGAAGAGGGAGATGAAGGGAAGAAAGGCTGATTGAAGTTTCAGTCTGCTGCAGATAAAAGGGGATGGGATCAGATTAAGGGTACATGTGGCTTTGGTGAAGATAAGCATCTCCTCTTCACTGGAAATTGGAGTAAAAGCAGAAAGAGCCGAGTGCTTCTATAAATATTGTTGCAAAATATGGAGTAGAAAAAAGGAATTTCATGTTGGATGAAATTTATTTTGGGGCAAACGATGAGTCAAGTTCCTTAGCTGAGGGTGGAGGAAGGAGTGGTATTAGGAGAGGGAGAGCACCACTCTAAACAAACACCTGGGGGTAAGAGGGAGTCACTACGGTGGATGGGAGATGGAACCAACTAGGGTGGAGAGGAAGGACTATATTGCTACAGTGAGGGCACAGTTCATATTTGAGAACATAAATTTCTCTTTTTTCTAACACTTGATCTTATATGATCTCTTCATTTCAGTTATTACTAACACCTTTTTCTCTTGATAGCAAAAAAGGTAGGGGAGAAGAATAAACATTTATATAGCATTTACTATGTGCCAGGCATGATGTTAAGTGCTTTTTTTTTTTACAAATATTATCTCATTTGATCTGCAAAACAACCCTATGAGGTAGGTTGCCGTTATAATCCTCATTTTGCAAACGGAGGCTTATTTGACTTGCCTAGGGTCATACAGCTAGTGTGTCTGATGCCATATTAGAACTCAAGTCTTCCTAACTCCATAAACAGTACTCAGTCCACTGCACCACCATCTGAGGAAGGAAGAGAGTTAGAAAAAGACGGTATAATTAAGGGAAAAGTAATTACAGATAAGGCAGAGTAGCTCAACTACACACCAGGCTTATGATTCATTCATTGACAGTCTTGTCTTGGCTTTGACAATGCTCCTGAATCTGAGTTGTAAATGGAAAAAAAAATGTACAAATAAGAAAGTTAGGCCATGGAGAATTTCTAAGGATTAGGGGATACAGCCACACAGAGTGAGGGATTTGTTTTTCTCCTCCAAGAACTAAGAGGAAATTACATAGTTTGTGACAATAAATTCAATTCAACTGGCATCTATTAAGCTCTTATATATGACATATCAGTTTTTTATAAAGACAAAAACCAAGATAACTTCTCCTCTTAAAGTTCTTATATTCTACAGAAAACATTCAATTTGTCTCCTAATTGGCTTTTAATCTATAGGAATACCATTTTTCATAATTTTACATGTACATTTTTGCTTAGTCACATTAAACATAGTGTGGAAACACAGCATGATGACTCTCATCCACCTCTTAGAAATATTAAGGAAATATTTCTCTCCATACTCTAGCCTGTAGTTTTTGGACTAACCTGAATGAAAAACCTAATTAGTTGTTCTTTAGCTATCCATTCTGAAGTAATTCCCTTGGAATAATAGCACTGTTTTCCTTCTGTAAAAAAGAAACTGACATCTCTCTGCTTAGAAATGTCAGCTCCTTGAGGTCAGGCTCTGCACTTGCCTTTCTTTGTAGCTCTACTGCCTAAGATGGTGCTTGGAACATAGTAAGTGCTTTGTAAATGCTCGTGGACTGACTGAGTGCTTAATAGTAATGGATTTGTATTGTTCCATCACCAGTCCTTTACCTGCTGATATCTGTGGCTTTTATTTGTAAAACATCTGGGGACCAGAAAAAAGGTTGTAGTCTATGTCCATGGAGCTAAAAAGAAGTCAATTTTCCCTTATAGGAATTCAACCTATTTTTTCCATCATGTCAGCATGCTATGAATTCACTTGCTCCCCATATTTTTGCCATTTGGGAGTATTGACGGGGTGCCCTCTGAGTGCCAGTTGTAAATGAAATCATCTATAGCAGTTAACATGTGTCCCATGTGACTCCCCCACCTCTTTTCCCCACCCTGAACAATGTGATTTTATTTTTTTAACTTTATATATAGAGTAAAATGAATGTTTTCTCAGTTTTATAGGAATCATCTAATCAGAATTATAGAATATTAGAATTAGAAGGGACCTAACCATTTTACAGATGAGGAAATTGAGGTCCAGTGAGGTGGAGTGGCTTTGATGAAGATTATATAGTAAAGGGAAGGGAGGAGAGCATGTCTTTTGACTCCAAGGACTTTCCTTTTCCTATTACACTATTGTTGAACAATTCCTTTATTTTACTGATGAAGAAATGGATGCATTGATATATTAGATAACTTGAGAAGCTATGGCTCAGGTGTTCTAATTTTTAGATTGGGTCTCTTGCCATGAAATCCAGGCTAATCCAATAAATATTTATTAAATGCTTACTATGTGCCAGATATTCTGCTAAGCATTGAGTATACAATTAATAAAAAGAAAGATGGTACCTGCCCTTCAGGACTGTATAATCTAATGGAGGAAAAAGTGCACAAAAGGAGGAAAGAAAGTAAGGGGTGGGGGGCAAAGGAATGACACCAGGGCATACCCGCATGGGGGCATCTTGTTCCATGGGATTAAAACCAGGCAGAGCAGCATATGAAAAGTGGAATGAATTACAGTCTAGTTTCTACCCTCTATGAAGGAAGGCATTGGGAGGAGCTTAATAATTTGACCTCCAAAGAGAGGAGAAAAGAAGACTGAGGGAGGTAGTGTCAATCAAGCCTTGACTTAGCAGAATCATAAGTTTATAAGTGATACACTTAACCTGGGAAAGGCATCTTGTTAGTGAAGCTGGAACCAGGCAAGGTTAGCATATGTAAAGTAGAGTGATTAAACCATGTTTTTCCCCATTAGAAATTAGTTCCTTTGTTGTGACTATGCAACTAGCCAAAAACATCATAACCAAAATTTTATTTAATTGTGAACTTACACTTAGTGTGTTTCCATACGAAAATCCACAGTTAACGGACTGCCTTCGGCAAATCTGTATAATTAGGTTTGTGATGCTCAAAGATGCAGGCCCAAACTTGGAGACCAAATCGAAGTTACTGTTCAAGATAAAGTCTCTCCGGATTCAGTTTGGAACTTCTGTTTACAAGATTAATCTACTTGGCATGCCTCGCAACGTTTTAATATGGGCTCTGTCAGCTTCTGAAGCAAAGAAATGTCGGCCAGTGGTGTAGGGTTTTCTTTAACATTATTGATCTTTGGGAGTGTGCGTATGGTTTCCTTTCCTTTTAGTTATCATTTCTGTGGCCTTACAGATGTGTTTTCTTGACATCTGTCTTCAAAATTGTATGATTCACTAATCCAAATTTGGGTAACCTTATTCCCCATTCCATTTTCCATGAGTCAGAATTAAGTCTAGCTGTTAAATTTGTTGTTGTCTGTGTTCTTTACATAGCCTGTCTGTGTTTTACATCATTCTCCTGCTTTGTAGTTTTTATTTTTCCACCAGTCATTTTAGGAACCCTCTGTCCAGTTTGCAGTGAACACCAGACAGCTGTGGCTCAAAGAATTCTCAACCCCCTCTTCCTACTATTGCAAAGCCTCAACCCTCTCGAAGTGTATATCAGCTGTGATGAAAACAGATCCTTGCTTTCTTACCATTAGGTCCTGGTGGATTTTTCTACCAGTTCACAAATCTTCATTTGATAGTATGGATTAGAAACACAGCTAGAATTGATATAATACATCTACAGCCTGTAATTTAGGCCTAGATGAGACATGGTAATAGAGATTTTACTTTAGAAATATTTCAATTTTCATGACACATTGGCAAGACATCTGGATTCCAAGAGCACTAAAGTCCACCTTTTTTCTTTGTTAAGGGGGAATCGGGATCTTGAATTCAGAAGGGACATTAAACATTCTCAAATTCAACCATCTTTACAATACATGAATCCTTTTATAAAACCCTCGACAATAAAAATAGTAATAATAATAACGGTTAGCATTTATAGAGCATTTTAAGATTTGTAGAGTACTTTATGTTATCTCATTTGGTCCTCAAAACCCTGTGAGATAGTCACTATTATTATCCTTATTTTACATTTGAGGAAACTGAGGGCAAGAGGTTAAGCTAATAAGTGTCTGAGAGAGGATTCGAACTGAAATCTCCCTGACTTCAAGTCTGCCACTCTATCCACTGCTACCAATGATCTCTTACTTCTCAAATCTTAAAATCTTTTCTCAATCCTCTGTCTTTTTGATTTTTTTGTAGCCTTTGACACTGTTCATCACCCTCTTCCTGATATTGTCTTGTCTCTAAGTTTTTATGAATCTGCTTTCTCCCGCTCTTTCTCCTACCTATCTGAATGTTTCTTCTCTGTCTCTTTTGCTAGATATTCATCCAGGTCATGCCCCATTAACTATGGATGTAGCCTAAGACTCAGTCTTGGGACCTCTCCTATTCTCCCTCTATATTATTTTACTTGGTGATCTAATCAGCTCCCATGGATTCAACTATCATATCTATGCAGATGATTCTTAGATTTATTTATCCAGTCCTAATGTCTCTCTTGACTTCCAGTCTCAGTTCTCTGAGTGCCTATTGACATCTCAACCTGGGTGTCTCATAGATATCTTAGATTAAAAAAAGTCCCCAACTTAACTCATCCCTTTCCCCCTAAAACCTAGATGTCATCCTTGACTCCTCACTCTCCCCATAACCCCAAACCCCATATTCAATCAGTTGTTAAATCTTGTCATTTTTACATTTTCATCATCTCTCCTATTTGACTGCTTCTTCACTCTGACACTGCTACTACTCTGGTGCACACATTTATTGCTTTGCACTTGGACCATTGCATTAGCCTTCTGGTTGGTATCTCTACCTCAAGTCTATTGCCACTTGACTCCGTCTTCCATTTGGCTGTCAAAAGTATCTTCCTGAAGTACAGTCTAACCCTGCCCGCCTCTTTCCCCACAATCAATAAATTCCCATAACTTCCTATTGAATGTAGGATAAAATATAAATGATCTGATCTCTCCCTACCTTTCCAGTCTTCCTTTACCTTATTCCCATATATTCTGTGATACAGTGACACTGTACTCATTGTTATTTTTTGTATAAGATACTCTATATCCTGACTCAGGGCAATTTCACTGGCTCCCCTCCAACCCCTATAACTGATAGTCACTCTCTCTTCATCTCTGCCTCCTTACTTCTTTTGAGTTTCAGCTAAAGTCCAACCTTCTACAAAAAGGAAAGACCAGGGGGAAGCATTTATATAGCACCTACTAAATTTCAGGCACCCTGCTAAGCACTTTACAAATATTATTCCATTTGGTCCTCACAACTCTTTGAGGTAGATTGTCTTATCTCCATTTTACAGTTGAGTATATAGAGGCAAACAGAAGTTAAAAGACTTGCCCAGGATCACACAGCTAATAAATGCCTGAGGTTAGATTTAAACTCAGGTCTTCCTGACTGCAGGTTCAACAGTCTATCCCCTGCACCATTTAGCTTCATGGAGCCTTCATGCTAGTGATTTCCCTCTGAGATTATCTCAAATTTATTCATAATTTATTTATAATTTATTATATCCAATTTATATATATATACATATACATATAACATAAGTATTTGCATGTTGTTTCCTCCATTACACTATAAGCTCCTTGAGAGCTGGAATTGTCTTTAGAGTCTTTGTATTCCTAGAAATTAACTCAGTGCTTGTCACTCAAATAGTAGGCACTTAATAAATGCTAGTTTACTGACTGCCTTTGCCACCTTACAACTATTTGATCCTGTTTCAGAAGCAATCACTTTTCTTTGGGGGTGGGTTAAAAGAAATGCATCTGTAGGTACAAATAAAGGTTTAGTTTAGTATGTGCTTAGTTCTTTCTTAAATGGAGTTTAATAATATAATCTCATTAACTATTCCTTGAAGGTCAGCTTTTCCTCCCCAATATCTCTTGAATATATTCTCTTTTGTCTCTTTACATAACCACCACCCCAATTCAGCCATCTCCTTAGAACTATTGTAATAAGGTCCCAAATGGTTTCTCCAACTGGTTTTCCTCTCTTGAATCCATCCTCCACACAGCTGCCAAAATGATAAATATAAAGCAGTCTTTACTATGTCAATTTATTGCTTAATAATCTCCAGAGGCTGCCAGTTAACTTTGGGATCAAATACAAAACCTCCACTTGTCCTTTAAAGCCCTTAGCAACATTATTCCATTCTACCTTTCCAGACTTATTGTGAGGAGTTCAGTAGTGATGCTCAAAAGATCATGAGTCAGTCAGGAGCAAGGCTCCTTAGCCCTAAAGTCCCATACATGCTTGAATAGTAGCTTGGGCATATAGTGGGATGAATGTTCCTACTGAGAATCCAGATCACTGAGTCTTTGCTTTTATATCTGACTGTTGTTGTCAGGCAGATTCGCAGGTACTGATTGGGAGGGTCTCATAGATGCACTAGTTCCCGAGTGGTCTAGACCAGTGGTGTCAAATAGAAATGGATCTCTGTGGGCTGCATATTGACTTAGAAAACCACAAATTGATATTATCTATGTTGTATTGTATTTTATTTTTTCTGTTAAAAATTTTCCAATTACATTTTACTTTGGTTCAGGTCCAACTAGGGAGGTATGTCAGTTGCAAGAACATTTTCATTAGGACAGTTTGCTAACCTTGCATACCTGGATTAAAGTTTTCTAATAGGATTGTGATGAACAGAACTTTGGGTTTCTTGCTTAAGTGAATTTGAGTAAACCAATAATGGATACATGGAACTTCCTGGTACATAGGTGGATCAGTTGCTGGTCAAGCATGGAATCACTTGGGTCAGCTAGGGCCTAGAAATAGGCCATTTATCGTACTTATATGTCATTCGCCATTATATACTCTACAAATCAGCCAACTTGTCCTTTTTACTGTTCCTCGTACACATCCCACCTACACGTCTTCACAACCTGTCACTGATGCCTGGAATATACTCCCTCGTAACTCCCAGCTCTTAGAATTTCTGTTTTCCTTCAAAACTCAATAAGGTAACTCAAATGCTACCTTATTACACAGGGCCTTTTGTATCTTCCCCACCTCCACCACAAATCACCTAATTTTGGGGGGAAATATTTTGAATATATTTACAGACATATGTTGTTTCCTTCAATAGAAGTCGACATATCTGTTCATGTCATCAGCTTCAATAGAATGTAAGACCATTCAAATTGGAAACAGTTTCATTTTTCTTTATATATCCCTAGCACCTAGCCAACATAGATCATGCCATGTATTACATGTTTAATAAATGCCATATTACCTCCAGAATCAAACAGCCTCCTCTATCTGGCATTTAAACCCATTCACAACCTGATTCCAACCTATCTTTACAACTTTATTAGAGGTTACTCCCTACCACCCCCAATGAAACTCTCAGGTTCAGTAAGACTGACCTTCATGCCACACCTCACTCTTGATGTTCCATCTCCCATTTCCATTACTCCACCCCAGCTGTTTACCATGACTGGAATGCATCATCTCTGCTTCTCAGAATTCTTAGCTTCCTTTGAAACTGAGTTCAAGTGCCACCTTCTATACCAAGCCTTTCCGGATCCCCCTCTGCTCTTCTGGGGCCTTCTCTGCAAATTAACTTATGTTTGTCTTGTATATATTTATATACACTTACATTTGTGCTTGTTGTCTCCTCCATTAAAAAGTGAACTCTGTTAGTGAAGGAACTGTATGATTTTGGCCTTTGTAACCCCAGAGACTTGCATAATGCTGGTTGCGTAGTTGGTGCTTTCAAAATGATGGTTAATTGTTTGCAGTGCTGGTTGTATCTATTACTAAGAATTCCCTCGATGAAACATTCAGATGATTTCAAGGGTCATCAAAGCATAAAATGATAAGTTTGGAAAGGACCTTAGAGATCAGCTAATCCAACCCCCTGTAACAATATGTTGCTAGCTGTGGAGGTGAAAGACCAACGAGACCAACAACGCCAGCATACAGGAAGGCTGCTAGCACAAGTTCTTTGATCTGCTTTTCTAAGGAAAGCAACTTTAAGGGGTTAACAGTCTCATTTTAATTAAACATACATATATCGTTCACTTAGTTCAGGGGGAAAAGCCAGCACCATGAACTTCAGAGAGTATACAAACAGAAATTACAAGCATACATTATATAAACAAAGGGAACACACACAGAAATCAACAGACAGGCCTCTAGCTGTCTGACCAGGGAATTACATGGTTACCAGAGAGAGAAGCACCAACATCTGGGTTTTTAGAGCCTTGGGTTGGGGCAGGGGTGGGGGATGCGGCTCCAATGGCTACCCAGAGTCTCGCCTGGTCAAATCACCAGCACTCTACCAGTGAATGTGCCCTCAAAAGCAAAATGCTAACCTCTGAGTATATGTACACTTCTTCAGAGTCAAAGAGCATCACAACCATGTGACTCAAACCCATGTGAACTAGGCCTTCCCTTGATATAAGGGGGTCATCGAAGACTCCCGATTCAATCGAAGATTCCTTAATTCTAAGAAGCACTCCAAAACAAAAACATCAAAAGGTCCAACTTTACCTGCCCTATTCAAAGGCAAGACTCATTAAAGGCAGGTGATTGTCTTAGCATTCCAAAAGAGAAGACAACAAAAAAAAATCTCATCCTAATTACCATAACACCCCCTCATTTTACAGAATGAGGAAACTGAGGCTGTGAAAGAGCTGAAGTGACTTCCCCAAGATCACACAAGTTAATGGCAAAGCCAATAAGTTCTCCTATATCTAAAGATAGTTTTTTCTACTACACTTTACCACCTTTTATACCACTTAATATACCTCAGAATAATCCATAATATGAATATGCATCAGTAGGGGGGACTGATCAACAGATCTCATAAAAGGATCTCTGAAATAAAAATGATCTAAGTTTGAAACCACAGAGCTTTTTCCGTTATCCCTGTTTTATCACTACAGCATTTATAGAATAAATTTTTTTCTAAATTATTTAAATATCAATATTCATAATCATATTAAATGTCTATAGCTCTTTATAGCAAATCCTAGAAGGGACATAAATTGTAAAGAACTTGAATAAACTTCAATACTCAGGGGAGCTAGGTGGCATAGTGTATAGAATCCTAGGCCTGGAGTCAAGAAGACATCTTCCTGAGTTCAAATGTGGCCTCACATACTTCCTAGCCGTGTACCCTGGGCAAATCACTTAGCCTTGTTTGCTTCTATTCCTCATCTGTAAAATGAGCTGGAGAAGGAAACATAAAACTACTCCAGGTTCTTTGCCAAGAAAACCCTGAATGGGGTCACACAAAGTCAGATACAACTGAAAAAGGACTAAACAACAAACTGCGATACAATTATTTTATGTAGCCCTAAATATTTTCCCAGAGGAAGATAAATGACACATTAAAAATAAAAATAAGCTTTATGGTTAACCATAAAGATTAACCTTATTTGTATTTCTATTCTATTCTTTCTTGTAAAGTGTAGTTGTAGTATTTGAATAATACTTTGGTTTATATCCCAATATATTTGTCAGAAATAACAATCTACAATTTAAAAAAAATCAAACTGACTTAAGCATGGTATTATTAAGTTTGCATCTGTTGAAGCTTAGATATTGGTCATATGAGAAAGTGTGAAAAATCAATTACATTTCATGTTTCGTAGATTTGCTCTGTGCCTGCTGTTATTTTTAAATGACAAAGTATGAAAGATTTGTATTTTGCAAAAGAGCCTTCTTTACTAAATGGATTTTCTTTCCCCTAAATGTTGGCTCTGTTGTCAGTCTTCCACAATTTCTCTCTCTCCTCTCACTTGGAGATCTCATCCATTCCCATGACTTACTTTTTAAATTTTTATATCTCTAGGGGCCAGCTCAGCAATGTGTGGATAGTAGGCACTTAATGTTTATTGAATTAAAGAATAGACATATTATTTTTGAAGTATCTATCTCAAAGCGTTGAACCTTTTTTTAAATACGACTCTTTGGGGTACTGGTTATTGTTTTGGGCATTGTCAAAAGGTTGGTGAGTCCAGTGCTCCTGGGTTCCAGCTCTAGTCTCTCTCGTGATTTCATTTTCAAAACTGCCAATTGGCTGTTAGACATTTCCTACTAGATGCCCCAATGACATCTCAAGCTCAACATGACCAAAACAGACATCTTATCTTTGCTTCCAAACCCTCCCCTTTCCATACTGGCTCCTTCCTGCCTTTGTAGGCTTCTTACATATTCTTTCCATCCGCACACTCTTCGATTTAGTCATACTGATCTACTTTCTGTTCCATCCACATGGACTCCATCTCCTGTCTCCTTGCCCTTAGAAAGACTGTCTTCCATGCTGTGAGTGCACTTTCTTCTCACTCTAACCTCTGAGAATTCCTGGTTTTCTTTGAGTTACCTTCTATGATAAGACTTTCTTGATCCTTGCCTGCTAAAGTTCTGCCTCCCCAAATCACTTTGTATTTATTTCAGATATATAATATTTGTGCTTATTGTGTATTGTCTCTTTACTAAAATACAAGCTCTTGAATGTCAAGGATCGTTTGGTGTTTCTTGTTGTCGAATCAATAACAGTAAGTATATAATAGGAATTTAAATGAATGTTTGATTGATTTGTTGGGATAGTCCATGCTTGCTCTCTTTGGAGCTCTACTCCTTAATGAAATCTGGAACACAAATCTAATTTAAAATGAAGTCCTTCGACCTTTAGATAATGTTTTTGTTTTGATCACTCTAATTTGAAATCCATCTTCTTATTTTTCAGTATAACTACAGTGTTGATGGGCAAATTTAGTTCCTTGTTATTCCTTTGAATGTTTATACATGTTTATTTTAGTTGGATTGAAAATTCATAACACATTTACATGTTCTTATATAGTGTACAGTATCATGCATATGGGAAGTTCTTGATATATGTTTGTAGAAATAAATATAGATCAGTTAATAAACATTTATTAAATGTCTTCTTTGTGCCAGGCACTATTCTAAGCACTAGGGATACAAAAAAAGGCAAAAGATAGTTCCTGCCCTCAAGGAGCTTACAATCTAATGGGAGAGACAACATTCAAACAAACATATGCAAAGCAATATAGTGTCAAGACCACTGGGATGGAAGTCAGAAGATCAGGGTTTGAATCTTACCTCTGATACTTCATAGCCATGTGACCTCAGGCAAATCAGTTAATGTTTCCAAATATTAAATGCTCAGAAACTTGGTTTCCTAATCTATAAAATAAGGGTGTTAGTACTTATACTACTTTCCTTACAGTTATTGTCAGACTCCAATCCAACAAACTATGATTAACCAACCTTCCAGGCACTCTGTTAGGAAGAAAAGAAGCAAGCATTTAAGTATACTATATGCCAGGCACTGTGCTAAGCATTAGGGATACAAAGAAAGGCAAAAGACAGACCCTTCTCTGAAAGAGCTAACATTTTAATGGAGGAAACAACACAGAAAAGGGAGCTGAAAAGCGAAGAGGGGAGGGAATAAGGTACCTGAATTTCCTGGCTCTTTTACAAAATGGAGCCCCCAGGAGGAACTCCCCAATTATAGAAATGAGGAATGGTAGGATGTTCCTAGGTGAGTAGGCCCCAGTTTCTGAGAGACATTACAGATGAGACAGCAGTAGAGGTATAATTTTGAACGCCATAAAGTCGGTAATAGAGCCAGTATAAGAAAGCTTCACTTGGGAGCTAGAGGTAGAAAAGAAAAATTTTTTTAAAGTTTATATTCTATTGGGAGCATACAGCATGTAAACAGACAATTTATAGGCATAGTAAATTGAGAGAGAGAGAGAGAGAGAGAGAGAGAGAGAGAGAGAGAGAGAGAGAGAGAGAGAGAGAGAGAACAGAAGTAGGTGAATCAGGAAAAGAGATGGAACATAAGAAGAGCCTGAAAGGAAGCAAGGAACTCTAAGAGGTGGAGATAATTAGGAAGTGCATTCCAAACATGCATGATAGCTTGTGTGAAGCCACAGAGGTGGGAGAAGCAAGGCCAAATTCCCAGAACTGTGAATTCTTCACATCTGGCCTTTGAGCCAAATGGAGGAAGTCTAATCTTTCTTTCAAATCCAGCCCTTCAAATACCTTAAAACAGCTATAACATCCTCCCTGGAGTCTTCTCTTCTTCAGGCTAAACACACCCAGGTCCTTCGACTGATCACTCAATTATCAAGCATTTATTAAAAGTTACTATGTAAACATAGGCCTTACCATCCTGGTTGCCCTCTTCTGGAATTTCTTCAGCTTATTTAATATCCTTCTTTAACAGTGGTGCCCCTGACTGAACACAGTACTTCACATGAGATCTGACTAGGGCAAAGGACAGAGGGACTCTGACCTCTTTATTGCTGGAATTTGTACCTCACTTAAGATAGCTCAGGAAGGTATTCGCTTTTATGGTTTGCTACATCATCTTCTAACCCCAGAGATTTCAGATAAAATTCTGTCTAACCACAACTCCTCCATTTTGTACTTGTATTTTTTTAATCCCTGGTAATCCGGGGTCTGATTGAAACTCAGAAGAGGTGATGACGACTTCTTTAGGGGAATGATCTAGAACACAGGTGCAGGCCCTTGAATTTTAGGTGTCCATCTGGAGAAGGCCTTCTCAAAAGGACATATAGTTACTTCTCTGCCTTTAAAAAGCTTCTCATATCTGGTAGGAGAATCTATTTCCAAGAGTTCCACTGTGCTAAATATGCCTATATTTGTGCTGCTTGACTGTAAATTTAAGACCTGGATGCTATATCGCATCAGAATGGAGAAGATTCTGAATCTGGGAAGGAAACAATTGGTATAATCAGGAGCAAAGATCATCCTTCCTCCTTGTGCCAAGTTGGCCCTGTATGTTTGCCAGATAACCAGTTGTAAAGGAAAAGCAGAGATAGGGAATGAGCCACTTCATGGCAAGCATCAGTGTTAGCAATGGCATTTACGAATTGTAGCACTTTTCTTATTGTTATAATTTGAAACTGATATGGCCCTTTCACTTTGCTCACAGTATATAGTGCTTTATGTTTGACCCTGCAATCACCAGCTAGTCTGGAAGTGAGCATCTGGAGAATGAAGGGATGGAAGAGGGACTCCAGACTAATACCTGCTTGATGAAACTGTAGGCCCAAAGCATCACAGTTGCCATGCTATGGAGATGACATTTTTCTTTTTACCTTTACTAGGTAGGGTTATGCACTTCTACAACTTTACCGTTATTTATGGACTCCAGTGATCTCGCCCACCAGGTCTTTGGAGGCCCGAAGTCAGAGGTTAGATTGTAAGAGTCTATGAATTAATTGTATCATGCTGGCACTGACTGATAAAGAACTTTCTCTAGATGGATGATCTGGGTCCAGAGGCTGGGACCTCATAGAACCATTTGGAGAGGAGAGGTCTCTTCACCAGATGTGTAGTAGCTGCTCTGCTTGCTTCTTAGAGTTTCCTAAAATCTTTCAAAGCTTAGTGAGAGGAAAGACTCTCTACCTCCAGTTACTGAGCTGGGGTTTTCAGACAGGGTAAGGTCCCCTGGAGCTGCACTCATTGTGTGTCTTTGTACCACTATTTAAAAAAAGCTATGGCCTAATTGTACACTTGAGTTCCAAGTATGTTATTGTATCACACTAGAACTGATTTTGAGTTTTTGCCCAGGACAAAACCCAAATGTGAGACTTAATATTTAATCCTATTGAATTTCATTTTATTACATTCAGCCCAGTGTTCTAGCTGGCAAGATCTCATATGTTATTAATGTAGCCCAACTTTAGGGTCCTCTGAAAACTGGATAAGCCCACCATCTATACCTTTGTCCAACTCAGTGATAAAAATATTCACTGGAACGGGGCCACATCAGAAAAGTAAGCTATTTATTACTGAAAATTTCTTAATTTGAAAACAAACACATCGCTTTTTTAAAGTCCTTTTCCGGCCTTCCAGTTGGTGTCATCCTTTCATGGAATGCTCAGACATAAGCAGGATTGAGCAACTTTATTTTGCTCTTCCTCCTTAATCAGCCTGTATTTTTATGTGCAATGTTATAAAACGATGAGTCATTGAATACATTTAGAACAAAACATCACATGAAACAAATCATCAGAAAATGAATTAGTCTTTCTCCAGAGCATCTGAGAATCTTTTCTACCTGGTCCATTGTCACATAGTAATTATTTCCCACTCACTATTTCTTTTACCTCTATCAGAGGTCACAGGTATCTTAGACTTTGCATGAAGGTAAACAAGACTCAAACTATATTTTGTATTTCCTAGGAAACTAGAGGGAAACTCTGTCTTGAAAATCACCTCTCCCTCTCCTCCACCTCCCTCATGTAACACCCCCCCTCTTCACTCCAAGCAAATTTTAGAAATGAACATCATTGGCATTTTTCCCTTGGGTAGCTTTCTAAATCCTAATGGAAAGCAGATCTGGAAACCGTGAAAGAGTAATTAAGTTACTTGATTATGTTTTAAAATAAATCAGTGAATCTAACATTATTTGGTATGGGGGAGCCATTTAAACATTTCCTTTAATTTTCTTTGATTACTTTTTCAAAGGAAACATCATGCTAAGGGCCTTTTTTTGTGTGTGTTATTCACATAGTACCCCTTCAGACTGGCTACTGATTCTTTTTTCAATTTGCCCCGAGGGGAACTAACACATTTTCTGCAGTTGATTTAAGACCATTTGGAAGTAGGTCTTTCAGTTATCTCTAGATTTTTAAAGCATCACAGCAGGAAGGAAGTGATGGAGGAAGGAAGGGAGGAAGGAAGAAAGGAAAGAAGGGAGTAAGGGAGAAACAATGGACCTTGGTATGACCACTGGCTCTATAGTTGGAGAATGTGTGTTCATCTTCATATCATAATATTTATGCGGCCTTGGGCAACTTCCTTAATATCCCTTGGCCTCAGTTTCCTTATCTGTAAAATCAGGTATTTGAATTAGATAGTAAGTGTATGATCCAACGATCGTTACCCTTAAGTTTCAGATGGAAAACCTATGGACTCTATTAATAATGGCCACGTTTACATGACAATCTACAGATAAGCCTTTCCAATGAATTGCCTCATTTCAACTTCTAAGCACGCCGTTGTGGGAGATTATCCTTGTTTTCAAGATGAGGAAATTGAGGCTACAAATTTAAATGATTCAAGCAAAGACACCTAGATTCTAACTTGTGGAGCTGGGACTCACACTGTAGTCTTGAGTCTCCAAATCCATTGCATTTTACTTCTATATAACCTCATTCATATATATTCATTGAGAGCTTAGATATTGGTTTGTTTGTCTAATGGAATGGGAAATTAGAAAAGAATTTCTCTTTAGTCACTGAAATAATCATTAAAAAATCTACATATGGTCAATGTTTTTTCAGTCATGTCTGACTGTCTGTGACCCCATTTGGTATTTTCTTGCAGAGATACTGGAGTGGTTTGACATTTCCTTCTCTAGCACATTTTGCAGATGAAGAAACTGAAGGAAATAGGGTTAAGTGACTTGCCCAAGGTCACATAGCTAGTGAGGGTTTCACACCTCTTGAAAGTTTCACACCTCTCCTGACCTAACTAGAAAAAGGTGTGGTCTTCCTACAAAAAAAGAAAACAGTCATTCAAAGGCACTTGATTACCTTAGTGCTGAGAATCACTCCAAAACAAAAGACAACAAAAAGTCCCACTTTGCTTGCCATTATGTAAGTGTCTGAGGTGGATTTTAACTTAAGTCTTTCTGATTCCAGGCCCAGGACTCTATCCACTTTACCATCTAGTTGCCCAGTGGTCAATGCCTACTTATCTCTTTTGATAGAGAGGAGATTAATTGAGGATAGTTGAAAAAAGGCTGTTTCACTTTAGCATAGATAGCACTCTAATAGATGCTTGTTAGAGGGACACTCAGTCACAGAAGCAGGGCTGTTTTTATTTCTATTTTTAATATTCTCTTGGTCAGCACTATTCTTCATAGGTTAGGATAATTCAAAACCTACTTGAATATGGAGTTGTATTGGTTAGTCTATTAAAATATAAATTATCTTTAATTGTATCCCATACCACTGAAACTGCACAAATGCGAAGGGTCAAAGTATGGGCAAGGGGATAAAAGAATTGTACTTAAGTAGCATGTCATATTTCCCAGTAAAGCATCCCTCATCTTTTTCTGCCCAAATTACCTTATATTTTTTCACATACATGTTGTATATGATTGTATTCACTATATGTCTTCTTGAATGGGATGTAAGCTTTTTGAGAACAAAGGCTATTTCTTTTTCGGTTTTCTATCCTTTACTTCCCTCTGAAAATTACCTACAATAATTACGTTTTTTACTTGTTTATTCCTCTTCCTCCACTACTACTACTACTACTACTACTACTACTACTACTACTACTACTACTACTACTACTACTACTGCTACTACTGCTACTACTATTACTACTACCACCACCACCACCACCAAGTGGATCATAAAATATTTTAAAAAGTGTCCTACTCAAAACCTATTCAGTGTTAATAATACAGAGATCTCATTAAACTAAGGCACCTATAGATATAACAATTCTTCACCAGTAAGAGAGAAGGTTTCTTAGAATATGTGATAAACAGGTTAAAAAAAGAGGAATGGGGCAGCTAGGTGGTGCAGTTAGTAGCCCTGGAGTCAGGAAGACCTGAGTTCAAATCCAGCCTCAGACATTTGACACACTTACTAGCTGTGTGACCTTGAGCAAGTCACTTAACCCCAATTGCCCTGCCTTTCCCCCCCCCAAAAAAAAAGATAAAAAAAGAGGAACAGAAATAGAAACACTTCTGGAATAAGCGTATATCTAAAGGCCAATGGCATACCATTGTCTAATTTAACTGAAAATTGCATCCTAATGGAACTTATAAAGTTACTGGATCCCAAGAATGGCATCCAGAATTCCCCTGTGGATCACAGATATCTTCATGAATTCAGGAACAATATATTGTCAAAGAAGAATTGAACAAATGACTGAATAATATGGATTTATGGATTTCTTTGTGGTATAAAATTTGTACCTGTCTAGGCATAAAGTTGAGGGAAAAAAGTCAAATGAGGGGGCTGGATTACTCCCATTTCTATCCCATACCTTTGAAATGTGGACATTGCCAGTTAGGAACGATTCTACTTTTTCTCTTCCTGTTAGACAGTTCCTATTCCCTAGTCATCACCTTTGATTCTACCACTATATAGAACTTTCTCTGAAAATGTAAAGGGAGAGGGGAAAGATGAGTGAACAAAACCATGTCATCTTCATTATTATCATCTTCATCATTACCAGTGACAACAACACAGACCTTTATTCTACACTTACTATGTGCCAGCCACCATGCTAAGCACTGGATACAGCGTAGCCTTGGCCCATTCAGCAAAATGGTGCTCTAAATCATTTTAGCATGAAAGATAAAAGGTTTATGTTTAAGAAGCCCATACTTAGTGATTAATGCAGACTGTTCAAATAAATGATGGAAACTATGCTATATCACTGCAAACTATAAGCATTTAGCAACTACTGAACAACTGAAAAGATAAGCTCTGGTGGGTAATATTATATATCGGAAGCTGTTTGCTCTCTTTATTGGACTAACAGATGACAAATCCCCGTACAATAAATGGGATCTGAAAATATCCCAAGAACCTGACCAACAAGCTGCACTGGATCTGGATCATTATCAAAGAACAATATTTTTCCACAATAGCATGGACATAAGATTGATCTACTTTTTTTTAAAAGCTTGTTTTACATTTAACAGTTTTTAAAAGAATTTTGGTTAATACCTTTTGTTTTTACATCAGCAATATTTTTAATAGATCTTACCATGACAAATAATTATCATCTTCGTGTTACATGAAATGAAAGTGCCCCTTTTAGAGGTGTAATAAATAAAAAGATATTTGTATTACTGCAAATGAAGGGTGTACAAATCTCTTCAGGTACATTATATCATTTGAGATATGCCACAGTCACGCATAGTAGGCAATACAGACTATTATAGAAGAGGACACAGGCTCAGAGATTTGCTCAAGGTCCCACAACTAATGTCTGGAGGTTGGCATGTGTGGGAGAATTGAAGATCTGAATGCTGGTCTTTCTTGCTTTAATCCTAGTATCCTGTGATAGCTAGATCTAGATTCATTTAGTACCAGAAAATAAATGGAATCATTCAAATATTAGACTAATCCACACAGACTAGGCACTAGGGATACACCTATTCACAAGTGAGACAGTCCCTCTCCCTTAGGAACTTACACACTTGTATGTGAAGAAGGCAAAAATAATTTTTGGCAAAGTTAATATTTGGAATGTTAATTTAGCAAGTAAGATTGAACAGCTCGGTTGATTTGAAATTAAACAAATAAATATGAAAGAAAAATAATGGAATATTTCTACATAGTTAAGAAAAGGGGATAATTGCTTTCAAGCTTTTTCAGTTTCTTACTGACGTTTGTTATTTTATATCAT
This sequence comes from Phalanger gymnotis, assembly GCA_028646595.1. Taxonomy (NCBI): domain Eukaryota; kingdom Metazoa; phylum Chordata; class Mammalia; order Diprotodontia; family Phalangeridae; genus Phalanger; species Phalanger gymnotis. The sequence goes on along the minus strand of CM053622.1, from coordinate 730,570,993 downwards.
TAGAAAAACCCATAATGAAAACAAGCACAACAGTTTTGAAATCCATGTTTACATTAATTCTGATTCTTAAAATGTGAAGATTATAGAAATTCTAGTTGTCATCTAACTTTCTTTGACAAGTAGTCATCAATATTACACTTTCCCCTCCCAAATTGTTCTTTTAACTGAGATTTCAATGATATGGTGTCAGTTAGTTGATACCTTATCTTTATTTTTCTGTCTTTCTTATTGTCTCACTGCTGCTCAGTACCTTAATCCAGTTCTGTCACCCAAGGTTAGTTTGTGTGCCATGGACTCACTCTCATCATGTTGAGGACTTTCAGAAGCACTGTCAAATTCCATGCATTTTTCGTCCTTGTCTATGCCTCTATTCATTGGTTTGCTTGAGGTTTCCCAGAACCATGTTTTCTCTTGAATTACATTGTTGGCCTTCTATTCCTATCAAATTTTTGTCCCCCTCTCTTCCTTTTTGTCCCCATCTTCATGAGGCTGTACTAATTTTATCATCATCATCATCATCATCCCCACAGCACAGTGTTAGCTCCTTCTCAACATTCTTAGGAGTGGAAGTAAAGGCAACCATGTCAATAGGCATTCACTTATCACATTTAGGGAGGGCAGGTTATGAAAAGGAATGGTATTAGTGAGAAGAAAGCAGAAGATGAGGTGGGTATTTATTCCTGGGGTTGTAAAAATGTTTTCTCTATGTAGACTATTTGGGAAGAATGTCCTCTTTTTGTTTGTGGTACAAAATAGTTCTTAGGCCAGTGGGCATACTATCAGCAAATATTTTTTAATAAGAATTGTAACAACCATTTAGAAATTTAGTATTATTTTATATATTTATTTATTTGGGAATACATACCTTTTCCTTCAGAATCCAGAATAAATATATTTCAGTTGACTGTATTTTTGACTTGTTTACTTTGTGATTGTTTTTTAACAGGAATTTGTATAGAATTTAATGTTTTCTCCCTTGCTTTTCCCTTTTTATTGATTTGGGATTTTTCTGCATGAAGAACATTATGTTGCAATGTTAATTAGATACTCCATTATCGTTCAGAATAGATTGATGATTTATTTATTTATTTTTTAGTGCCCAACTGAAACCAAAGCAATATTTGGGGTTCATCTGAAAATAGTTGGAGACTGGACAGGTATGTAGAAAATACACTTTGGGGCCCAGACTTCAAGGCATTTGGAAACAAGCAACTTCACTTGACAGTGAAGAATAATCAATACCTCTTATTCATTCATTCACTCATTAAGTGATTAATTAAATAAATCATTCATTTATTCACTCATTCATCCATTTAATTATTTGTTTTTAATGTATTCATTCATTCCTTCATTTCTTTATTTACTTATTCATCTATCCATCCATCTTTTTATCTGTTTATCTATCCATCCATTTATCTTTCTGTACCTTTTCCCCCTCTCCCAGTTGTAGGGATTACAGGAGTATGTCATTATGCTTTGCAATATTGCATTCTTCAACAAATGTTTTTTGTATAGATGCTTTAGTGGCTTCAAAGAAGTCATGAGACGTGGGGCCTATCTTTGATCTCAGAATCTAGTTAAATAACAACAAAATGCAATTTGTAATTATTTCTAGACTAATGATCCAGATAATGGTTCTGTTGGAGTTCAGAGGAGAGAGGAAGAGATAGGAAAAGAAAAGGAAAAGGAAAAGGGAAGGGAAGGGAAAGGGAGGAGAGGGGAGGGAAGGAGATGGAATCCAAAGCACAGGTGCAAAGGGGCTAGTTGTGGAAGGGCAGAGAAACACCTTCTTGGAGAGAGAGAATATCCTGGAAAACAGTAGGTCCAGTGGTGTCAAGTTCAGTAGAGGGGTCTAGTAAGATTAAGGAATGAGAAAAGGCCTTTAGGTTTGGCAATTAAGAAAATGTTAGTAATTTTGAAGAGATTAGTTTGAATAATGAGATGGAAAGGCAGATTAGTGAGGGTTAAGGAGTGAGTGAGAGAAGAGGCAGTGGAGATAGAGAGTTTAGATAACTTTTCCTCAAGAGTTTGAGAGAGGGAGGAGAGATTTAGGAGTCTATCACAAGGGAATGTATAAATGAACATAGTGTCTTCTCCTTTAGAATGTAAGCTGCTTCAGGGCAAGGACTATTTAACCACTTTTTCCTTTGTATCCCCAATGCATTTATTGGCACATAGTAGGTGCTTAATCAATTCTTGTTGATGTATTATTATTACCAAAAATATAGCTTTGAGTACATCAATAACTAACAACTCATATTTCTACTTTCTCCTCTTTACAAAACCTGATTCATTAGACTTCTAAATGACAGAGAGCTAGATAACAGAATTGTACTATTACATGAAGCTCTAAGAGGTTTCTACCACCTCAAGAGATTGTAGAAAGCAATTTTCCTTTTCATGATGAGTTTTAAATTTCCCCAGGTGAGGAAACCATGTATAAGCTTAAGAACAAAGCTTTTCAGAACTGTTTTGGGGTCTTATCTCACTTACTTTTCCACGTTTTCAACTGATAAAAATTGCACTAGTTCTTTTGGGAGAAAAAAATCAGTTGGAGCTCATCTTCAAGTGTGATTTTAGATTTGCCTGGAGGCTTCAAACTTGGAAACATTTCTTTGGGTTTTGTTTCAGCTCTTTCCCTGAAGCTTTCTTTGTTCGTTTATACATTTCTTCTAATTCAGCTACCATCATTGGCTTAGATTTCCTGAGCAGATATGAACAATGAAGAGCAAAAAAAAAATCATATGCAAATCTACAGCCCTGACTTTTGGGGTGGTAAGGGTCAACAGAGATCTTTGTAATACCTCAAAAACTGGAGTATTAGAGAAGTAATCATAGTACTTCAACTATGGGGGCCTCCAGGGGAACAAGACTTTGAATCACTAAGACTTGAGTTGAGGCTTTTCTCAGTCACGTACTAGGTGGGTGACCCTTGGCAAATCACTTAATCTTTCCATCCCTGTTAACTCATCTGTAAAATATGAGTAATACTAATGTCTACCTCACAAGATCATCATGTAGATCAAATGAGGTAAGAAAATCTTAAAGTGCTATGTAAATGCCAACTAGCCTTTACATATATATTATTAATTATTATTAGTAATATATTATTATCCAAAAGTCAGATCAATGGGGAGCTGGCTGGTTCAGTGAATAGAGTGCTGGACCAGGAGTCAGGAAGACTCCTCTCTTTCCCAGTTCAAATCTGGCCTCAGACATTTTCTAGTTGTGTGACTTGAGGCAAGTCACTTAACCCTGTTTGCCTCCGTTGCCTCATTTGTAAAATGAGCTAAAGAAGGAAGTGACAAACCACTCCAGTATCTTTGCTCAGAAAATGCTAAATGGGTCATGAAGACTTGGATACGACTAAAGAACAACTAAACTACAGCCGTCGCTAAAAGCCAAGTGAGAGCAATCTCAACTTTTTCATATAGGTTGAAATATAAAGAACGAGAAAAAATGCTTAGAGTAATAATTAGGTTAAAATATCTACAGCTATCTACATCCAGAGAAAGAACTATGAAGTATGAATGCAGATTGAGGCACACTGTTACTCCCTTTTTTGTTTTCCCTTTGTTTTTTTTCTCTTTTGTTTTTAGCTTTTTTTGATTTTGTATCTTCTTTCTCATGATTCACTCCATTGGTCATAATTCTTCTTTACAACTTGACTATTGTGTAAATAAGTTGAATGCGAAGTTATATGTAGAAGATATATCGAATTCCATGCCGTCTTGGGGGGGGGGGAAGAAAATCTGGAACTCAAAATTATGTGGAACTGAGTGTTGTAAGCTAAAAATAAAAAATCTTAATTATAAAAAAATACATAAATAATTTCCTATGCCAAAAAATACAAAGAATATCAGATTATAAAAGCAAAACCTCATAGCATAGACTTTACTCCCCTTCCTAGCCCCACTCCCCTCTACTATATATTTAGTTATCTGCCATTAAATTATCTTTAAAAAATTATTGTAATGTTATTCAATTCACAAAAAAATCAGTTGAAAAATAATTCTAGTAACTTCATCACCTCTCACTTTAATTTAATCTGCTGGAGAATACTTAATATTCTCATTTTATTTTACATTTTTCTTATTGAAAAATGCCATAGGGCAAAGGCATCTTGGAAACTGTATGATCCTACTCAAAGTGCTGAATCTTAATTCAGTGTTTTCCTATTAGGTGCTACCTTGATTGTTGAACATACATGTCAGGCTTTCATTTTAAACACTACATATAAATTCCGGGCATTATAATTCACAAGACATGTTTATTCATGTTTCCTTTTAGATATAACTGAATACTCCTTTGAAGACCACAATTTACCTTTTAGTCTAATACATAAAAGAATAGGTTTAAGGTTATGAAAAGAAAAATTGAATTTTACTTTTGATATTATGATTCACTAAATTTTTACCCAGATAAAATTCATTAAGTGTAAGCAGACAAGAGATATGCTTAAGATCAAAGAGATACAGTGATTCACAGTATTGTTGTTTTAAAAAAGTCAAGGATTATGCAGTTAATTTTATGGAATTGTAGAGATTTAGAGCTAAAAGGGATTATATACTGTCTTGTTTTTCTTCATCAAAGTTATTTTTGATCAAATATGAGTTTTTCTCATAAATTGAGTTTGAGTAGTTACTATTTTAGATTCTATGGAGAACATTAAGATGGCAAGTTTCATACCTGGGTTATCCTCCCATGTCCTGGAATAGCACTTGATGGTAACAGAGTATTTTACAAGCAACCGCAGGACAAAAAAGGGATCAGATTCTGGTTTTTTTTTTACTTCAACCCTTATTTTTCATTTTTCTCTTAAATTTCTCATACTAATGACATCTGAGAGCCTGGCTATCTCAGTTCCTCCTCTTCTCTAGTCCTCTAATAAAGAGAATTACCCTATTGATTTCCAGTAACCTAATGTGGGTGTATGCCCATTTACACTCTTTCCTACCTTTGCTGGACATGGGAACTTTATGGTCAAATTCTCTTTGCTTTAGCTTGATTTATTCTCAGAGCCCAAAAAAGTATAAGATTTTGAGTGCTAGTATGGGAAGAGTATGGTTGTTTTGGCTTGTTTTATTGGAAAGTGTATTATATTTGAAATAAGAAGGCCCAAGTTTGAAGCTGCTTTCGTCATTTACTGGATGTATGATAGAAGATGAATCCCAACATCTCTGGGCCTCAGTTTTCTTCAATTGCAAAATGGTATGAATAGTTTCTCAAGCCATTTCCCAATGGTATTGTGAGGGAAGCTCTTTTATAAAGTGTAAATCACTCCACAAATCTTTTAATTTTTTTATTGATATATTTTGTTTAATAATCACCTTTATTTCTTCTTTAAAACAGTAGTACAACATTTAATAACATAAATTACCGGGCAAAGGACTTCCTTTTGACTGATGGGAAATGGGAAAGCAGTTTGATATAAATAAGGATTTGATCAGTAGATTTATCGTTTTATTTCTGAATAAACCTCATCTCTACTCCTTCTTCATCACCACCCCTCTTCAGCAAGCTTCTCCATATGATAAAGACTGAAAGAAAAAGAGAGGGAAAAACAGTTCAGTAAAACAAACCAACATATAAACCAAGTCTGACAGTTTGCACACTCCTAGATTCAGTCCTCCAACACTGAAAAGAAGAAAGGGGGGCATTTTTACTCATTGCGAACTACTAGTGTTATATTATAAGGTCAAGAGTACTGATTGAAATAGGAGTCAGGAGGCAAGGATTCTAGTCCTGACTCTGCCTCTCATTAGTCCTTTCGATGTCAGCATTCTGTGGATTTTAGGACTAAAGGTTTCTTCCTGCCCCTAAATTCTATGAATGTGCTTCTCTGAAAAGTTCTTAGATTTCCAATGTTACCTTCCTAATGGCTCTGTTACTATCATGGAGAAGCTGACCCAACAGTAGCCATGCTGATGAGTGTGAGATTAGTGAAAGGCTCCCAGAAGGGTCAAGATAGGAATCATCGCTGAAGTACCATTCCATTCAGTTCACCAGTGGTCAAGACACTGTGGAAGGCTCTGATGACACAAAGACAGAAACAGTAAATGCCTACTACAGAGGGTTGTTGGGAGGAAAAAAACATTTTGGAAGTTTTAAAGTACTAAATGTATTTCACTTATTTTCTTCCCTTTGGGTTCAATGGCTTTCCATAATGCATTCTTCCATAAGCAAAGTATTAACTTACCCTCTTAGGCAGTGTCTCTAATCCCTGCTCTGAGAGAATGGCTCAGTGAACTCTGGGAGCATCTTCTTGGAAGATAACACAGTATGATAAGACTTTATGTTAGTACCTTGGGGTTTGGACTTTCAGTCATGTCTAACTCTTTGTGACCTCATTTGAGGTTTTCTTGGCAAAAGTACTGGAGTAGCTTGGCATTTCCTTCTCCACCTCATTTTACAGATAAGGAAACTGAGACAAACAGGGTAAAGTGACTTACCCAAGGTCACACAGCTAGCTCAGCTATCTGACACAGGCAAAGACGCAGCTGTCTGAAGTTGGATTTGAATTTGGGCCTTTCTGATTCCAGGGTCAGCACTCTATCCACTGTGCTGCCCCATACCAGGGGCATAAGGGATCCTAAATACCTACTCTTTTGAGTCACTGGTTTTCAGATTGATTTTTATGTATCTTGATTAAAAGTCTACTGAAGACTCTTTTTCCTCATTGTGAGGCGGAGTCAGAACCAGAATAATTTTTCCATCATGAAAGACTTAAATTTTACTAGTATGTGCATCTTTTATACTTCTTTGCTGATCCATCTATGTCCTCATCTAATTGATGCCATTTTAATCTATTTCACCAAGGGTGGATCTATTTGAAAGGATGAAAACTTGTTTTACATATAAGCTGAAAAACATGAACTATAATAAAATTTTATACCGGAAAAATTTGAAGGAACATGGGGCTTATATTCAGACTAGTATGGTATTTAATCAAACTCTTGGCTAGTCTTCTGGTCTTCTTCATGTGGAATTTCTGGATAATAGCCAAATTCCTGGATTCCATAATGTCTGTCTACATGATCCCTTATTGTCTCTCCAAAAAGATTTTTAGGTTGAAATGACATTTTGTTGTTATTTCAGAATCTATCATCCCCCTGAGATGAAACCACATGGTGAATTTTCCGTTTTGGCTTAATTATATTTTTACCCATCCAAAATTCCTATCAGTCTGTTCCTTGAATTAATTTATTCTTGTCTGATCATGTCATATGGTGATATTTTAATGGTCTTTGCTGTATGGTTCTGTAAGGGCAGTAACCAAAATGTGAAAGTATATGTTAATTGTGTCTGCTTTGTATGTGTATGAGAAATTGTCTGTTCATTTGTTGTTCTTGTGCTGTATTAATGAGAAGATTAAAATCGGGAAACCGTGCACTGAGGCAATGTATAGATCATATGCCCTTTTTCCCTCAGAAGAAGATATCTATCTGTGCAACAATTAATGACGTTGCTTTATTAATGATCAGAATGAGTACATGGCAGTACTTGAACGAAAAATCATTGACTATGAGCTAGAAGGAACCTCAGGGGCCATTTAGTCAAACCCTATCATTTTACTGATGAAGAAACTAAAGATCATAGTTGTGCTCAAGGTCATAGATGTAGTAGGCTGAAGGTGGACTCCAGTGTGATGTGGTGCAAAGAATGCTGGGTTTGAACTTAAGTAAGATTTGAACATAGGTCCTCTGAAACCACAACCTGTACCTTTCCCACTATATTTTTCTACCTTGAAAACAAATATTTCCCATTATATTTATCTACCTTGAAAACAAATATTTCAGCAAAGACTACATTTTAAAATAACATTCTTAACACAAAGAGATGCTCTTTGTGCTTCCAAAATAGAAAGCTATTGATTGACACAAAATGCACTGATCTTTTAAAAATCTTTCTGAGCCTCAGTTTCTTCATGTATAAAATGAGGATAACATTATTTCGCAGGGTCGTCGTAAGCCTCAAATGCAATAATGTATGTAAAACACTTTGTAAATGTCAATCTTTTTTTAGATATTTCATTTGTAACTCATTTGCTCATAATGCATAGCATTCCTACACCGTCAAGATGACCTCTATGTAGATGACTTCCAAAGCTCTAACGTTAGCCCTGAGTTTTTTTTCTAAGCCATAAATCTTCAGCTCTTGATGCTTACAGGACATTTTTACCTGTATGTCCCATCAATACCCCAGGCTTAACAAGTTAAGAACATATTCTTTCTCTAAAACCTGCTCTTCCTCTTGGCTTTACTGTTTCTCTCAGTGCTGTCCCCAGTCACACGATCTCTCATATTTGAAACCATGGTGTTATTTGTTATCATTACTATTGTTATCTATTAAAATTATTTTAGTATTTCCTCTCCCTTAACTCTCCTATCCATTTACTACTGATTGTACTCCCATGTCGCATCTTGCACCTGAATCTTCCTCCTTTCTAGTGGTACCAGCCTAGAAGAGGCCCTTATTAGCACCTGATTAGATTGATGCAAAAGCTTCTAATAGGTCTTCCTACCTTCCATACTTTGCTCTGCTCCCAGAATAATCTTCCATATCCATAGATCCGTTCATGTCACTGCTACTCAAAAATATTGTCACTGAGTAAAGTTCAGACTTTCTACCTTGGCATTTAAGGCCTTCCACAATCTGGGATTGATTTCCAGAAAAATTCTTCTGACACCCCATTTGATATGATTTAGCACATTTTTGCTACTCTTGTATGCGCTTATTTATCAGTTGTGTTGTAGTTATTTATATAAATGCCAGAGACATTAAACTGTAGGAAGGCAAGGACTCTATCTTCCTCAGACTCTGGTTATAGTTACATATATACACAATGAGAATTCAAGAAAGCTGTACTGAATTGAATTTAAAATAGTTATTGATTTGAATACCCCTGAGTCTATTAGGTAAAGCTTTAGTTCACTGTTGAGGGAGAAGGAAGATAACTTTTAAAAAATCCCTGTTCTACATTGTCTGCATTAAGGGTCGACATTCCTAGTTTTTTTTTTTTTGAGCCAGACATCTTTGAGGCTAGGGGTGAGGAGGAAGAAGGAAGGAGGTGATAGGTTTCTCAATATGAAATCCTTGGGGATTTTACCTTCTTTTTTGAAATCACCTTCAGAGTTACTTTGAGAGCCAGTTTTGATGTAATAAGTGTCTAACTTCCCTAGGGGGACTACTTTGGGGAGTAAATAATATTTTAGCTTTATGAGTTCCATTATCTTTAATAAATCAATTATAGTGTTACAGATTTAAGCTGAAGGGAAGATATTAGTCTCATTACTATATTTCATAACTTCAGGTTAGGAAAAAAACTAAAGCAATTATGAAAAGTTTTTATTAGTTAATATTTGGCACTACTGAAACAACTGCCTTAAGACTGCTCAACATGTGAACCTACTACTTTTTCTTCCTACTTTCTGCTATACAGAAGCAATTCACTTTGAGTCTCACTGAGAATATTGTTTAGCTAATTTTAAAGAATGTAGTATAGTTGAGAGACATCATGCCATTGTGGATAGATGGGCTGCCTCAGTCAGGTAAGTCTCAGTTTGAATCCTGTGTTTGACGCAAATTGGCTTCTGTGCCACTCTGGATAATTCCCATAAATTCCTACTTACACAAAAGTGGCACTTTGCTGCCTCATCAGAGCATAGATGTGACCCTGGGTCCTCAAAACTTATTCCAGTGGAGTTCCTTTTTCTTTTTTTTAGTGTCTGCCAATTTAGAGAGGCTTTGTACGTGCATCCTGTGACAGCCAGTGTCTACTAAATGAGGATCAGTATGTCTAAATACCAAAAGACTCATTGCCAGAAAGTTGGTAAATACATGTTTGTAATCATACATGCATAAGAAAGTCATCCATGCAGTTGGGAAAAGGTAAAGTCAAATCTAGCCTGACACATAGTGGCGATATGACCCTCCACAAATCACCTACCCTCTGGGTGCTCCAGGACAGTGGTGTCAAACTCAAATAGAAATGGGGTCACTCCCTACAGAGCCTTGATTTAGAAAACCATGTATTAACATTTTCTATGTTCTATTGTATTTTTATTTATTTTGTTAAACATTTCTCAATTAGGTTTTAAAGTACGTTTGATACTTCTGCTCAAAGAAATGCTCTAGGACTTTAAATTATAGTTTGCAGCAATGAAATAGGCCCATTCACACACTCCAAATCATACCTGAATACACTTACGTATATGTGCACCCCAACACACTTATCTGCACATTCCACATTAGAGGCTTGTATAGATTGACACAGTTCTTACACTCCTAGAGGTTACGTTCTATTCAGGGCATGTGAAACACATATATGTTTATAAGTATATGTGTACATGTATGAATGCATAACTATGTTTTTTTGACATATTGACCCTTGAACTGCCTCAAATTACAATGATCTTCAAGCTTTTGTGGCCATCTTTCACAATAATGAAGGTAGAGTAATGAAAAAGGGAGAAGAGATGTTAGGAATGACATCTCTTTAAATCACCTCTAAACATTTTTTTATGATTCATTGAAGGACATGGATAAAATCAAATCATCCAAGATGAGGAGCTTGCTTCCATTTTATCCAAGCCCTTCGTGTCCCTGAACTAGTAAAGAGAATAGTCCTAGTGAAGAGAATCCCCACCCCAATGACATCATAGGTCCTTCAAAGAACTGTCATATTGCAATTAATTCCTAATGAATGTAAGTTGGGTTTAATCATAGCTGAGAAAGCAGAGGCATACTTCTCAGTAAGCTTACTGACTTACTTCATCAGGGAAATGAGATGTGCCTTGTGTGAACATTGCCATTTAAATGCCCATCTGTTTTCAGGAGGAAGGATAGATTGTTTTTCCCTTGGTTTCTCAGTTTATGAATGTGAAATTCATGCTGCCATTTTTTTTGTAGCTGACAGCTCACTTATAATGCCGCCGAGAAGATATAGTAGCTGATTAGTAAGTGACTGTAATGCTCTACTTGTCAGGGCATTTCTCCCCCCCCCCCACCCTTGGCTACATTTAACAAGCTCAGAGAAAAGGCAGTGGGTATGGAATGAGACTGAGGAATGTGCTATTTAATCAGAAATCTCAATTTCTAAAAATAAAAAAAACTAAACAGATTTAATATTTGATGGACCCAGAATATTTTGCTTGTTCCCTTTTATCAGATGAGTTGTGTATGTGTCTGTGGATGCATGTGTGTGAAATGAAGATTTAGAGTCATATTTAATTGAATTTTTAAGTAACGTATAGATGCCACATACATAATTGGTTAGGCTTTATTATCGTCTTCTTATATCTGTATACACACGAATAGGAAATAGGGCTTGTAAGCATTTTCCTTAGCAATGCATCTTAACCGGTGTCAAGAATATTAATGCCACATTTTCGATGTGCATGAGTTTGGGTTGATATTTTGTAAAATCTGAGTTAATGTAAAGAAGACAAAGGCAAAAATTTCATGCCGCCATTATAATCATGAAGAGCAACAAGCACCCATCTGAAAGTAGCATGGCAAGATGAATAGAGAGCTGACCTTCGAGTCTAGATGACATCTGATGCATACTGACCATGTGAGCCTAAACGAGTCACTAACCCTCTTAATTTCTTCTCCCTCCCCCAAAAAATCTAGTTTAAATTTATAAATTATAAGCAGTTGTTGAAATGCATGAGTCTAGGGCAGAGTTTCTTAACCTTTTTGTGTCATAGACTTTTTTTTGGCAGTATGAATAAAGTCTTTGGATTCTGTCTCACAATGCGTGTATATATATATACATATACATATATATTTTAAAATTCATAATTGAAGGAAATGCTAATTTTTAGAGGTTAGTGAAATAATGATGTATTTTTTCAATCCAAATTTGCAGACATCTATCCATTCCTTGAGGGTCTGTGGATTCCAGGTTATGAACCTTTGATCTAAGGTTTCCTGTACAAATTGAATTGTAAGTCTGGTCCAAAAGAGGAATAAGCATTTCTAGAACATCTACTGAATGGCAGGTACTGTGCTAAGTGCTTTGCAAAATACTCTCATTTCACCTTCAAAACAACCCTGCAAGGTGGCTGTTATTATTTTACCCATTTTACAGTTGAAACTGAGGCAGCCGGTGGTTAAGTGACTTTCCCAGGGCTATAACTAGGTGGCATAGTGGATAGAGCGCTGGGCTTGGAATCAGGAAAACTTATGTTCATGAGTTCAAATCTGATCTCAGATATTTACTAATCATGGGATCCTGGGCAAGTCACTTAACCCTGTTTGTCTCGGTTTTCTTATCTGTAAAATAAGCTAGAGAAGGAAAGGGTGAGAGGGTCTGAGGTAAAATTTGAACTCAGGTCTTTCTGGCACCAGACCCAGTGTTCAATGAAAAACAAACACCAATACCAACACCACCCCTTACTTTCTACAACCCCCTCCCTACAGTTCTGTAGGTTAAGCTCAGTACAAACCAAGTTAAATGGACATAGTTTCCATTTAGGGCTAAGAATAAAGGTGCTCATCAAGGTATTGGTGACAGACCAATGGGGTAACAAAGCCATACCATTATTTGAATTAATATGCAAGTAAGATGTTTTTATTTTGTACCTTCAAAGAGTTTTTGCATATGTGAGGCAAGTGATTAACAGACAAAGAGAATCAAGGAAGTTAGAAAACTGGGCCAAACATAATGCCCTTAAACTGGGATCAAAGAAAGCAGCCATTAAACAGGCCCAACATCAAAGCCATGAATCCTAGAGATTAGGCTGGAAAATGTCTGCATCCAGAAGCAATAGGTCTGAGACCAAATTTTTGTGTATGTATTTATCTGTGCATTTTTGAGCATGCACATGTGCGTGCATGCGTGCTTCCACACTCTGGGTGGAGTACATGTAGGGCCTCACCACAAAGGGTGTGGATAGGACAAAATAAAGAAACACGAGGCAGGAGAAAGTGCCCTTAATGGTAATTGGCTTAGTGTATATCAGCTTCATTTTATGATGGCTTTACCTGGAACCTCTAAGTTCTTCAGCACTCCTTCTCCCTTTGCTCCCTTAGCTGAAGGCATTGAAAATGAGTTCAGACAGTAATTGTTTCTGAAGGAATGGGAGCCTCGAGTCAGGATTAATTGTTGCTTTCTTCTTGTAGTTATTTCTAAGTAGTAAGAGAGGAGGTGGGATTTCAGAACTGATTGAATGACAGGAGGAAGAATGCTTGGAGGAGGTATGTCAAACCTTCTAGGAATGCAAATTAGAAGAGACTCGAAAATAGAAATGAGATAAAGGGAAGCTTGGAGATAATTGCCTGGCAGAACTGGAGAGCTTGGTTGGGAAGAAATGAAGATAGATAACAATGTACGAACAACCTAGAAATATTTGTTTTATTAATGTGTTTTTATGCTGTAATCATAATCCTATATTCCACATTGCATAGTTCCCTATCCTACAGGTTAAAAAAAAATGTGAGGAGAGGAGAAGGTAAACAAAGCAATCCAAGACAGTGACTTTAACTAAAAGTATATTTAGCATTCCTCACCCATTAGAGGCCATTACCTCTTCAGGGAAATGAGAAAAGAGTACTCTAAAGTCAGCTCAAACCAATTATTCATGTATAAATTCGATCTGATTTTTATTCTCCTTTGGTATTGTCATCACCTACTTTATTGCATTCGTTTTGAATTTTGTTTCATTTTTTGCTTTCTGAGCTTTGGATTGGTTCATGAGTCTTTCTATGTATCTCTGACTTCCTTTTATTTATTATTTATTACAGCTTACTAATATTCCATTACATTCTTATACCATAATTTCTTCAGCTGTTGCCCAGTGAACACTTGTTTTCAGTTTTTTTTTTACTACTATAGAAAGGATTGTTATTGCAATTTGGGGGTGTATATAATCTTCCTTTCTGTCATTAAACACCTTGGATTATGCCCTTTGGTGGAATCTATGAATTTCCTAGCACTTTTTCTTATGTGATTGCAAATTGTTTTCTAAAATGGCACAAAATGTTCACAAGTCCCCCAGAACTGTATTACAGTGACTCCTTGTAGCTGTTCTAACATTGACTGTTTTTATCAGTGGAAGGGATTCATTTTCAGATATTGGTTCCATTAATGGTTACTGAAGTCCTTTGAGAATCTGAAAACTTAAGTTCTATTGTCTTTACCAGTTTGATTTAAGGGAGGTGTCCTGGTAAAGGAATTAGCAGAGTTGGGTATGAAATAGGGATTCAGAATAAAGTAGAGGGATGGACTTTTCAGTCTAACTATTGAAGTGTTGCTTTCAAACAGATATTTTTATTGGCAAATACTTAATTTGAAAAAGTCAGATTTCAATGATTTAGTGATATAAAAATAGGAAATTAAAGAGTTTTATTCAATCCTACATGAAGCTGATGAAATATGGCACCAATATCTTATATAGGATCATGGATCTACCTTCAGTCACTCCATTACCATCTATCAAACCTATCAAACCATCTATTAGATGCCAGGTACTATGCTAAATGTTGGGGATTCTAAGAAAGGAAAAAGTAAATTCCTGCTCTCAAGGAGCTCATAGCCTAATGGGGGAGAAAACAGGCAAATAACAATGCACAAACAAGATTTACACAGGTCGCATTTGATATAGTCTCAGAGGGAAGGCACACAAAAGGGAAATTCTTAGAGGCCTTCTAGTTCAACCCCTTCATTTTACATATGAAGATCCTGAGGCTTAGGCAGGTTAAATGATCTGCCCATGTTCATACTCGTAGTGAGCATCAGGGGTGGGATTTGAATTCAGTTCTTCTGACTCTAGAACTGTCCCATGCTGCCTCTTTAGACCTTGGGTTTAACTGATGGATTGTTGGTTTCTCCTGCCAAACATCTTAGCACTTTGTATGGGCAGCATTTATGTGGCACTTTTCCATGCTGCTTCTTACTGTAGTGACTTGTAAACATGTCTTTTCTTCCTTACTACACAACAAAGTTCTTCCTATGTCTTTTACATCCCTGTAATAATTACTTCCATCCCTTACTCATAATAAAGCCCCAATAAATATTTATTGATTCTTTTTATTAAACAGTTATATCTCTCTTTGTTTATGGATCTGAGATTTAGGCTGTCAGCTGCTACCCATGGTCGCTGAGGTAGTGTCAAATTCAGAATTTGTACACAGGTCTCTTGAATCCAAATTCAGTGCTTTTTTAGGTCTTGCTTCCAAATTCAGAGCTTTTTACTATACATCTTGGCCTCTGAAAACGTAGACTGGGCAGGAGTAAGAGTAAAACATGATGTCTAAATCACCACCAGAAGTTAAAGATATTTTCTGATCTATGTGTCACTTCCATGTGAACAGACCCCTTGTTGAGCTGTGTAAGAAGGGTCATTTGCTCCCTGATATTCCTTTGGATTTCTTTCCTCTACTTTTGGTCGCAGACCCTGCCTCTACATTCTTCGCCACCCTGTAATGTTAATAGAATAGGAAGATCCTCTTGGTCCATTAATAGGCCTGTGTGACTTCACGTGTTTAATCACAGCTATGATACATTCTGAGTCACATAGAGCCCATTGCCTAAGGAAGAGCTTGCTTAGGGGGAGGCTTGCTTACTGGGAGGCTTGCTTGTAGGAAGGTTTTCACACCTTTTGGTACTAAGCCAATTAGGCACTGAGTCATGAGGGTTGTGATGCCTTCTGGCTCTGAGAAGTGTATAAATATTCTGAAGTTGGTACTTTGCTTTGAGGGCTTGCTCATGAGAAGGATCTTTTGATTCCCTGGACAGGACTCTGAGTAGCTATTTGTTCAGAGCCCCCAGCCCCCAACTACTCAGCTGTATCTGTGCTCCCCCAATCCAGTGTTGTATGTAGGTGGTTGTATTACATTGTTCAGATAGCTGGAGCCTTGTGTGTTGGTCTTTGTGCTAATTTCTCTGCTTGAATTTTCTGTGCTTGTATTTTTTCCAAGTTCTGATCTTTCCCCTGAACTAGTGAATATAATTAAAAGAAGATTGTTGACCTCTTTAAAAGCTATCTTTCTTTTAAAAGCAGATTAAAGAACCTGTGCTAGCAGACCATCCTGGGTATGCTAGACTGCTTGCTGTTACACACCCCTATCCCATGCCTTCCACCCCCATCCTGTCTCCCTATTTTACTTTACTCTTAACAGTAGGTAACAGGTACAAGGAGGGAGAAGGGTGATTCTTTGGTGGGAAAAGGCAGTGAATGGGAGAAGGAATATTTTTCTATCTAGGCAACTGAAATTTTTTGTTGTCCAGTAATTTGAGTTGTGTCTAACTCTTCACCACCACAATTGGGGTTTTCTTGGCAAAGATACTAGAGTGGTTTATCATTTCCTTCTCTGCCTCATTTTACAGATGAGGATCTGAAGCAAACAGGGTTAAATGACTTGCCCAGGGTCACACAGCTAGTAAGCGTCTGAGGCCAGATTTGAACTCAGGAAGATGAATCTTCCTGACTTCAGGCCCGTTACTCTAGCCACTGCTTCATACCTAGTTGCTCTACTGAAATTTGCCTCTATTTCACTACTGCTTTGGGTGCTGGTAGAACAGGTCTAATTGCTCATAGAAGTTCTTCACATGCCTGAAAACAGAGGCTGTGTCCTTCCTAAGCATTTTCAACCTGGTGCCTTCTCCTTCCCAGACACTAAGGGAGGAGAGAATAATACTTCTGGCCCCAGGCTGGAATAGAAGCAAGAAATGAACAGGCAACTTTACTGATGGGAATAATTAACACATTTCTATATAGCTTGTACTCTGAGATTTTCTTATACCATTGAGAATAATCTGTACTCTTTATAGTTTTTGCTTCTCTGGAGGAGAATAAAGACCTATTAAGGTAACAGGGTAGTACATTTAGAGGTAGAAGGGATTACAATTGTTTCATTTTGTAGGTGGAAAAAACCAGCTCTAGAGAGGCAAAGTGACTTACCTTAGGCCACAGAACCAGCATTCAAACCTAAATCTAGTCAACAGAACAGCATCAGTATTCTTTCAACTGCCCCAATCTACAGATCTACTTTTCTCCTCTCTGCTGACTTTGAGTTACCATCTTCTTTTTCTTCTTCTTAGTTGGAGGTAGCTCAGTGGCGCAGAGAAGGATTCAGGAAGACAAGTTCCAAAATGGTCTCGCACACCTACTGCCTTAACTTCTGTCTGCCTCATTTCCCTCATGTAAAATGGGGATAATAGTAGCTCCCACCTCTCAGGGTTGTTGTCAAGATCAAATGACATAACGTTGGTAGAGTGATAACGTAGTGTCTGGGACATAGTCAGCACTTAACGAATGCTTATTCCCTTCCCTTTTAGTGACAGATTTCTCTGGGGAGTGGTTTACAACCCCTAATTCTACTTCCTGCACACCTACTAATTTCTTAAGATCGTGAGATCAGAGATTTAGGCTAGGAAGGAGCATTACTATTACTGATGGAGAAGTGCAGCAGGGAGGATTGTGGATGTGGTGATAAGATCTTTTGAGGAAGAATTCCTGTTTGTATGGAATGATGACTCAAAAGTAGAGAAAACCAGTCAGGAAACATACTTTCTGGAGGCTGTTCTGGGCTGTATTTCTTGACAGAGCAACCATTGAAAACATGTGAAACAATTAACTTAGTAGAATCTGAATGTTGGAAGTCTTTAAACACCTTTTGTTGTTTGACTTGTATGTTTGTATCACTTATGGTTTTAGCGTGGGGTTAATGCTATATCCATACTCTTTAATTTTGTTTAAAAAAAGTCCACAATAATAGAGTTTTCACATGCTGTGAAATTCTTTTTGTGTTGCTGACACATCTTGCACAACTTCATTTTTCTGTGCCAGATCTTCTAAATGAAGTTTCTTAGTTCCCGTCTCAGTTTAGTTTAAAAAAAAAAACAACCAATAAATTCCATTATAGTGGATTCCAAGCGACTGTCTCCATTCTTTGGTAGACACTAATTATTTTGTATCAGCTGTTGTTCCAAGCTGTACCCTCTTGCCTGGGGTATGGAAAGCTTTTTGGCTTGTGAAGGTTTTTGTTGCAAAGAAATTTGTTATAATGAGATCTAACCTGCATGTAATTTTTGTTTGGACCATTTTGTGAGCCACTCTGAAAATGTCACTATTTACACCAATTTGACCAGTAAAGAATATTAAATTCTACACTACTAACTAGATTTCGCCAAAGAATGAAATATAAACAAAAAGTTAAGCTATTTTGTGACATTTCAATATCTAGCTGTGATAAAAATAGATTTGTAAATTTGAGGGATGGTCTAAGAGAATGGTGATAGACATACCTAAGCCCAAACAACTAATGATTTTTTTTGAAACTTCAGTTTTTGCAGATGTAAAATTCCAAATTGCAAATACACGTTAGGTAGTGGGTTTTTTGTTTGTTTATTTGTTTTTTGTTCCAAGGAAGGAATATAAAAATGCAGCTGCTCTGGTTTTAATTTCAAATTCTCATGTCTATGCTAAATATGGGCAATGTGGAACCACTTGCCCATGTTGAAACAACAATGAAGTAATTCCCCCAGACATTTGTTCTTAAAAATTGTTCCCATACTACCACTGTTATTTTTTAAAATTTTAATATTTCTTAGGTTCTCTGATATCAAGACAATACAAAGATGCATTGAGATAGTATGCTGTATGTAGGGGAAAGAGCTCTGGATTCAAGGAAAATAGAGGCTTGTAGCTTAGGTGACGTTGGATCAAACATCTGAGGTCTTTGCATTTTATCTGAAAAAAATGAGGATATTGACCCTAGTGACCTCCAATATTAACATTACATGATTCGGTGATGGCATCCTGGTACAGATTAGCAAGAGATATCCTTAAAGGCTTTACATTTTATTAGTGACTAGAAAGAGATCTAGAGGGGATGAGGGGAGAAAGGGAGAAAAAAGATAGTGCCCAGATGGTTTAGTTTATAATATGAAGCACCACTAGGTGTGGAACAAACAATTTAGGAGAAAATAACAAAATAAATAACTTGCTCCTTTTAGCAAAGATTATGCTGCTGACATGTTGCTGTTATATGTTATAGGCTATGTGCTTTTAATGGTCAGGTAATGTACATCGTTAGTGCTCTTACGAGTGCTACCTTATGTTTATGTAGTACCATTAGTGGTTGGCCATGGGTAGTTAAAGGACTCACTAGGATACAAGCATAATTCCAACCATCCCTGAAGTGCGTGCCGCTATTCTTATTCTTCAACTGTTCATTACAGCCCCAGTACAAGTAGAGGGGAGAAGGCGGGGAACAAGTATTTATTAAGTGCCTATTTAATTCCTGGCATATAGTATTTTGTGACAGGGATTAATAGCTTTAAAAATATATAATCTAATAACAAGATGATGGATTTTAAGCTCAAAGGCACTGGAGAGATCACCGAGTATGGGGCTTCTCAAACTGAAGGCCCTGGATCTCCAAGGGCTCCATAGGGACCTGTGAACTTGGATGAGAAATAAATACACAAACATATCACATATATATGTATATTACATATATTATATATATATATACATTCTTAATTTTTGCTAACCTTTGATTTACTTTGTAACCATTATGTCTTTTATTTATGTAGTTTGAAATATTCTGAGGTGTCCGTAGGCTTTACCAGAATACCAAATGACCAAATAACCCATGAAGAAATGTTAAATATACCTGATCTAGTCCAACACATTTGTTTTGTCAGTGAGGCCTGAAGAAGTTAAATGATAGCCTAAGGTCACGCATAGTAAGTAAGAGGCATTATTTTGATTCAAACCATAGTCCACTGGTGAAAAATATGACACTCTATTATGATATGAATTTAAAAGTATCTTTCTAATGATTTATTGTTGGTTCTTCAATCATTTCTTTCATGCCTGATTTTTTTGTGATGACGTTTGAAGTTTTCTTGGAAAAGATACTTGGAAAAGAAACTGTGGTTTCCTTCTCCAGCTTATTTTACAGATGAGGAAACTGAAGCAAACAGTTAAGTGATTTGCCCAGGGTCACACAGATAGAAAGTATTGGAGGCCAGATTTGAACTCAGGAAGAAAAGTTTTCCTCACTCTAGGCCCAGCACTCTATCCAATGTACCATCTAGCTTCCTCTTTCAAGTGATGATCATAGTTTAATCTGGTCTTTCTTTGACCAGAGGCCATCATTTGAGAGATTCTTTTTCTCATTGTGAGGTATCCCTTGGGAATAAATTTTTCACTCTCCCTCATTAGTAGCATGTCTTTATTTGTTCAGAATAGGCAAATGGCCTGCATAAGAAACAAGGAAAGCAAATAAAAAGCCTCGAAGGTTATTTTTTCTGGTAGTTTTTGGAATCAAGAGATTTCAAGCAATTGTATTTCTGCACCATCATGTAGCTGAATGTCCTTAATGAAAGGTATAGAAATCCTGATCACTCACAGACAGATGAATGCATTAGAAGTAAATTTCACTTCAAAGAAGGGCTCCTTATCACCAAACCTTTGCCAGGTCGCCATGGATGTACAACAGTAACAAAGATCTATGGAAGTATTTATAATTTTTGTACAAAACATAACATCCTCTTGTCTCTGCTGTAAGGAAACATATAATTTTGTGGTAGTTAGGGAATGTTGGAAGAGCATCGAGCTTCCAACTATTCATATCACTGAAACATTGGATTTTAGAATTAGAAAGGCATCCTAGAGATTGTGTCCCAACCTCTCAGCCTAGAGAGTTGAAATGGCTTACCTCAAGTTACAAAGTATATTAGCGTATTTGGTGGTGCTGAAGATAAAGTGTCCATCCTGGAGTTGGGAAGACATGAGTTTAAATCTGGACTCAGGGAAAATAGGGGCTTATGTTGTTAGATGATGTTGGAATGAACATCTGAGGTCTTTGCACCTCCATTTCCTTATCTGAAAAAATGAAGATATTGGCCCCAGTGACTTCCAATATTAACATTACATGATTCAGGGATGGCATCCTGGTACAGATTATCAGGAGATGTCCTTAAAGGCTTTACACTTATTCGTGACTAGAAAGAGATCTAGAGGGGATGAGGAAACTACTTTTGTGACCCTGGGCAATCACTTAACCTCTGTTTGCCTCAGTTTTCTCAGCTGTACAATGGGGATGATAATAATAACATCTGCCTCCTGGGTTATTGTGAAGATCAAGTGACATAATGACTGTCAAGCATTTACCACAGTGCTTGGCCCTTATTAAGTACTACATGAATTTTAGCCATTATTATTGTCCTTATCATTGTTATTACTATGACATTTTGGTTCTCTATACCTAGTCTCCTGCCTGGTAACCATTGTTCTTTTCTCTGTACCACATGGGATCATGTGGTCTTTCCATGAAATAGTAATTATAGCTTATTGTCAATGGCTGGTTAGTTCAGTTCATTGGAGCATAGCACAAACCAGGTGTATTTCTTCCTGAATTCAGTCTTAATATTGGACCAGTGAATCCAAACATTCTTTAGTCATGTCTGACTTCTCTCCACCCACCACTTGTCTTACCAATGTGTTTGGATAGTTCAGAGATAGTCCAGGAAGGGAAGCATCAAGGGATCATTACAAATCTCTTTCTACTACTGGGAAAAAATAACGGACAAGAGTGGGTAATAGTTTTATCCTGCTCTAATAGGTCAGTACATTATTGTTGTATGTAAAGGATGGTCTTTGAACATTAAAATTGCTGGAGGGGGTGAAAGGGAGGTTGGCTCAACCTGTGGCTGTTCTTAAAAGCCTGTCATAAACTTGAAACATGAGTCTACTTCCATAGACTTGCAAGTGACTGCTGTTTTACTGGGCCTCTTGCAAGGCTTAGAAATGGAATGGAATAGACAAACAAGTTCTCTCTATCTCCTTTCCTCTGTTCCTCCCCCTCTCCCCTTCTCACTCTCTCCCTCCCTCTCTCTCATTCTCTCCATCTATCTATCCATCTATCTATGGATAGATATGTGTATAGATATATTTATACATCTTAGATAAGCACACGTAAGTGTCTATGTGCTATTAAACATTTAAAAAGGAAGCAAAAGTATTACTATAGATGACATGCATTCATTGAGCATATATATGCTTGCTAACAAAAAGGCTCAGATATGCTTTCTAATATGATAGATATGCTATTTAATATTGCTTAGTATAACAGATATGTTTTATGTGCTATCTAATTCATTGATATCAGGGGTATGTTTTGACATTTACCCTATATATAGATAACCAGAAGTCTTGAAAGATTTAATAGTCATTGATTTGGGCCATAATTTGTCTTGTAAATCATCTCTGTAGTCAATCAGTTTCAAAGTTTCATTGGTTTTATCTCTTCAAGTTCACTTTCATCTCTTACTTTCTATTTCTACTGTCACCCACTTCAGGCTCTTATCACATTTGCTTGTTTGTAATAACCTAACTGATTTCCCTGTCTCTAGGTTCTCCACTTCTGCTTCATGTTGTATACTGCCTCCAAACTCGCTTTCCTAAAAATACCCCTTTGATCTTCCTATTCCCCTGTTCAGAATTTCTCAATTTCTTATGGACTAAAATTCAAACTCTTTGATCTTGAATTCAAATTCTTCCAACTACCTGTTCTTAACCTTTTCTTATCTCACCTTTCCGGCCAAACTGATTTGCTGACTGCTACCAGCGTCCTGGAATTTTCGACCTCTGGCTTTGAACTGATGCCTTTTTATGCCCTCTCCCATCCTAGAATTCCCCTTCCCTTTGTATCCCATCTATCCAAATCTTACCCGTCATTCAAAGGTTTAACTTAAATTCCTTTCCTTCCATAATCTCAGAATTAAAAGGGAACTCAGTGTCTTTATGTTAGCATCCATACTTGAAAAGAATCCCCTTTCTACCATATAGAATGTTAGCTCATTGAAACTTCGTGTTTATATCTCTTGCGTCTATACTTGAAGAGAGTTCTTGCATTGCCCCCAAGTCATTTCTTCTTCAGGATAAATGTGCTCAGTTCCTTCAAGTCACCCTAATTTAGCATTATCTTAAGGTCCTTCATCATTCTGGTTGCCCTCTGGCTTATCAACATCCTCCTTAAAATGTGGCACCCACAACTGTAAATAGTAATAGAGATGTGCTTTGATCAGGGCAGAGTACAGTGGGATTGCCATCTTATTTTTTTTCTGGACATTCTGCCTCTTAACAGAGACATCTCATTCCAACCCACAAGGCTCTTTCCTTTCATCTGAACCATGAAAGTCTGTACCACTCATTCTGCATTCAGTCATGGACTGCCATGTGACGGCTCTTTATTATACCAAGCTGCTTTTTTTTGGTACGTGTATGTATTGTTGCTATTTCTCACACTGTTATTATCGTCTACTACTTTACAGCATCTCTTCTGTTATTCCATTGAGCCATTATTTATACTTTGTTGTAGAACTTTTTATTGAAGTTAGTACTTTTTTGCATGTTTATATTGTCTCTCTGAACAGATTCTGTGTTCTTTAAAGGTACAGACATTTTTGTATCCCTCATCATATCCTTGCTCAAAGCATAGACATTATAATAGTTATTCTGGCTATGAGTGGCAGGCTTCCTGATCTCCTACTGATTGGACCACATCTGGAGGATCAGAGTCAGTTGTAAGTGACACATTTTTTGGGGGGATGACATTGTCAAACTGGAGAGAGTACAGAGGAGGGTAATTAAGAGGACTATAGACTATTTAGTCAGAACCGTATTTGAACAAGGATCTCCTCTACAATAGAATCACAGTGAGAGAAAAAAAAAAAGACTTAAGATCATGTCCAAGAATGATTTAGGAAATCAGACTGTTTAACTTGAGAAAGAGAAGGCTTAGGAGAGACATAATAGTGTCTCCAGGTATTTAAGGCCTGTCACATGGGAGAGGGATTAGGCTTCTTTTGTTTGGTCCTAGAAGACAAAACTAAGAGCATTTGGTGGAAAGTGCAGGGTACCAAATTTGGCTCAATGTTGGGAGGAGAGGGTGAGAATTCAACTTCCTAACAATTGTAATTATTGAAAAAATGGAACAGGCTAGCTTAGATAGTGAGTTTCCCTTTATGGGAGATTTTCAAATGGAGTTTGTAATCCCTATCAATCAATCAATCAACTTTTGTTAAGCCCCTACTTTGTGCCAAGCACTGACAAGTACTGGGTATACCGAAGGGATTTCTCTGGTCCTTTCCATTTCTGCAGGTTAGATAATAAAGACATATTTTTTGATTCATTATGGATTTTTCCTTAATTCTTTTCTCTTGGAGCCATTGAGGGGTAGCTGAGAAATTTGTCTATTAGGCCCAGTTTAGCTTCACTCTTCTCCTGGGTAGTGGGATACAGGACTGTGAAGAGAGGCCCTAGTTTCATTTAATTACCACTGATGCTTATTTATACAGGCAATGCTTGAATCTCATTAGCTTAGTAGTATGAAATGCAAGCAGAATTAGTTTCTGCAGTGATCCATATATGTTAGCATTTCATCTTCAACCTAAGATAGTGTTTTTTGTTTCTTTCTTTTTTTTTTATTTTTACCGTTTACTCCACAAGCACAAGTATGGAAGGTACAGGCCAGTATTACCATTTATCACTGCCTCTTGAAGCTCCCACAAATGATATCTCATGACTTTCATTTCTTCCAGCCCCTGCCTCCATTCTATTAGGCCTTACTCAATTGTGTTTTGAGAAATAAGACAGTCAAAAATCCCCTTATGAAGGTCATTGGGGCATTATTGGAGCTTTCCCTTTCAAGCCTTTTAAGTGCTTGAAGCCTCTTAATTTCAGGAAAGAATGTATTTCTACTTCATCTTAGATGTTCATGGTCCAGCATGCCCATCAAGGCAGAAAAACACTTGTATGTCACTATGCTAAAAGACCTGCTGGCCAGGGCTTTTTCTACTACCTCTGAGGGATTGCTGCATGTCAGAATCACCTTAGATGTCCTTGAAATAAGACTGTATTACTATGAAACAGGAATGGTCCATCCATCTTCCTTCTCAGAGAACTCAAATACTCATTAATGAGCATACAGCTGGTCTGAAGACTCAGAAAAGTTCTTTAATTCAAAAGGTTTCTACAATAGGACTTGAATTATTTTCCTTCCCACTCAATAAAATGAATTTTTCTGTTATTTATTTTCACTTTCAAATTCATTCACAGAAGAACTGATATGGTAAAAAATTATTTCTCTGTTATTTATTTTCCCCTTCAAATTCATACAAAAAGAACTGATGGCAGGAGGATTTTTCTCCAGATTTTATATATACATTATTCAGATTATTTTTTTTTTCTGGTAAGTGATTTAGTCAGAGCTTAGACAAACTTGCTTTATGTATTAGAGTTTATTCCCACTGCTGCTTCCCCAACTTTTTTCACTTATTTGTGAGATCATATTTCATGGACTATAAATTGGCATGTTAAATGATACCCTCAAGAATTGGGTCAGTTACTAATCCTGTTAACAGAAATGGGCCATTCAGAAAGTATACATCATATATACTTCTCCATTTTAATGGGTTTTATCCATCTTTTTTTTAAGTCTCACTCAGTTCCCATTGAATCTTCTATGCTGATATCCCATAGTAGAATAACCCCTTGGGAGAAGAAAAGACAGTTAAGCAAAACAAATTAAACTCGTAGTCCTATGTTTGATTATATATGCTTCGTCCTATACCATTTCTCTGCCAACAGGACCATCAGTTCTAAGCAGTAAAGGTTGGTCATTACATCAATCAGTGTTCTGATGACTTTTAATGTTATTACATTGTTATTTGAATAAGAAACCAATCTGTGGTCCTAAAGGATATCTCAGCCTTAGACCAGCTTTTCACTACCTAGAACAGAGACAGTCATTCACTCAGTATTTACTGTCTCCGGTATGTTCATCTTTGGGCTGAAAAAAAGTATGAAACAATCTTTGCCATCAAGGCCTTTTAAATATAGCTAAGTAATATGTGTGGGATAATTAGAGGATTGAATGAGTTTCCTGTCACTTGATGTCTTCAAGTGGAAGCTGGATAATTTATCAGGGATATTATAGAGAAAACTCATGCATCAGACATATGTTGGACTTAATAATGTCTAAAGATGGTCCCCTCCAATGATTCTATGAAGTGATAAATGTGTTACAAGACAAAGTATGCTGGATTTAAAAGCAGAAGTCCTGGGTTAAAATCCTGACTCTGCCGCTGATCAGTGGTATGACCTTGGAAGTCTGTTTCCTCTTGTGAAGGTGAAGGGGCTGAACTTAGTGATATTCAAAAGAACCCTTCTAACTCTAAAGTTGTGATCCAATGAACTGGGAGTCAAGAGGGGAGAGTTCTATAACTCAGAGAAGACCTCATAGATTAAGTGGGACTTGAGTCTCATCTCTAATTAAAGGATAGGAAGAATTTAGCTAGTTTCAGGGCTGGAGCAGGGCCACGTTGTCAAGGAAAACACACCAGAGGCATCACGGAAAATGCAGCTGCTTTTGAAATAGAGGTAAAATGCCAAGGTAATATTTTTTTAAAAAAAATCTTAGTTGGCACAGTGGATAGATAACTAGACCTAAAAGCAGTTAGTCAGTTAACTAACATTTATTACATGCCTACCATGTACAAGACACTGTGCTAAGCATTTGGCACTTATCAGGAAGACCTGAGTTCAAATATAGCCTCAGATTCTTACTGGCTATTTGGCCCAGGGCTAGACACACCCACTGTCAGCCTTAGTTTCTTAATCTATAAAACAGGGATCATCGAAGCACCTTCCTCTTAGGGTTCATGTGAGGATCAAAAGGGATAATATTTGTAAAAGTACTTTGAAAATCTTAGAGTGCTTTAGAAATGCTAGGTATTACTATTATTAGCTTTTTTACAAATTAGCTCCATTGGTCTCGAGCGATGATACATTTTATTTTATGGAAGAGAAAATTGACTGTTCTGTCTGGTGTCAGAGAATGTGGGTCATCAAACAGACCTTGAGAGATGACAGATTTATGTCATTCAAATGATTTCCTATACATGGGCATTCCAGATTGCACTTTACAAAATGTGAAAGGAAACTAGAGTTTGTTTAGGGCTTGGGAAAAGTTGTGTGTTTCCTTCTCTAACCCTTCCCAGTGGGTGTTCAGAGCTTGTAAAGAAAGCAGGAGTTGAATTAGGATCAAACTGAGTCTCGATTATACTAGCGTTTTGCATGGTGAGCGTAGACATTGTTAGAAATGCATTTGCCATGACAAATGGAAGTATAGCATTTTCCTTGAAAGGTTGATTGCTGAAAGCTCAGTGGAGGTAATATGCCTTTTCCCTATGAAATGTCTCTGCTATTTATTCTGGCTTCCTGTGAACCTTTGTTCTTTTTTTTCCCCATGCCTTTTTGGTTGGTTGTTTTTTAGAACAGACCCAGGGACAGGAGTTTGAAAGGGGTTTGTGTTTTGTAGGAAATTTGGCCACAAACCTTGATTCGTTGATGTTCTTTAAGGTCAAGAAGCCTTCCTTCAATTCTTTCAATAGATGCCTTTGCTTTCTTAATATTATGTTTAACAAGGACTGTCCAGAATAATGCCCTCCACAGAAACAGACATTCATTATTGTGCTTTCCACTGAGTCTGAAATGAGCCTATTAAAGTCTTTTCATTTGTGAAATGCCCTATTATCTAGCATAACTTGATGGAGCAGTTGAAAAATAGCACGTGTAAGAGTACATATATTGTGTATGCCACTACCTTGTTTTTCTATAATTATGTAATTCGTAGGTAAGGAGAAATTGGGGATGGAGTTAGGGGAACAAGAAAATGAAGATACCCTCTTTTTCCCTAGTGCATGAGAAGGGAGTATGCTTTCTCTTGGGGAAAACATTTGAAATTTGGAATGAGAGGTCTGGGTTCTAATTCCCATTTTGTCAGAAGCTAACTGTTATTGTGGATCAGTCACTTGTTCTTTTGGGCTCTCAGTTTTTCTCATCTAGACTAAATGATTTTCTCATCTAAACTAAATGATTTCATAAGATCACTTCCAGTGATCTGTTTCTAGACATACCTTTCCTGGAAGAGAATATAGGACTGCAAGTTGGGAGACTTGGATTCTAGTTTTGCATTTGTTACTAACTCCCTTTATGACTTTGGACAAGTCATTTCACCAGCCTTTGCTACAGACATACTGTTGTAAGAAGGGTCCAATAAGCACACACATACACACACACATACACAAACACACACACACACAAGCACATATATGCTTTATAACTATAAAGGACTGTGTAATTGTAAAGGATTGCAACCTGTTTTTTAGCCCCAATTGGTGAGCAGAATATCGAAGGTGTTTATACTGAATGTAGTTCCTGAGTATCCTCTCTTCTTCTGTGAATTGGATTCATGATTTTGGGTTTCCTCTTGGTTTTCTCCCTTATAAGAATACAATTCCATTTGGATGGGGATAGTTTTATTGCTAGAGAATATACATTTTTTTTTTGTTTCTGATCTCATGCCATTCTTGTATATTTTCTGGTACAGCTTAAATTTTATCAACCTGGCATTTGATTCCACCCTCAATAAGTAGCTTTATTGCTATGCAACCAAATGTCCTGGTTTGTACTAAGCAGTGTTAATCTGAAAACCTTTGATGTCACCTTGAAAGCAATGTTTTTCATAGCAACTGTTGTCATTCAATATATATGGTTGCTATGGTAATAAAGAACATTCGCTCAGGGGAAGAAATGCCTGAAAATGATTTAAAGGAAAGTTGTCTAGAAAGAAAAGTTAAGGGCAATTTTTTTTTCATTTTATTTCATTTGCTTTTCATGACCTCTGTGCTAAGATGACACCCATTTCTTGGGCTACTAAAATAATTTGTTTCTGGTTTTCCTTGATGTGTATATATACTTCTTTTTTCTTGCTAAAATAAAATATTAATTCTCTGTTAATTTAACTTAATATCTAAGAGGAAGGAAAATTTATTATTCCTTCTAATCTTATGACTATGTCAATTCCCATTTCAAAGAACTATATAAAGAATGTAGCATTCTTTGTCATATTAGCATTTCTTTATGATAAAGAGACCAATTTTAAGGAAGAATAAGATATCAAAATTTGTGAGTTGAAAGGTACTGATGAGGTTAGTTAGCATTCAGTTATTTTTCTTTAAAACATTGTAATCATTTTATCCATTAATCTCTTGGTTCTGCTTGTTTTTCACTAAATTCGAGGTTTTCCCATCCTTTTTTATTTTTGCTACATTCGTCATTTTTATTAGTATAATTAGTATTCATCATAGTTGCAATTATTCACCTATCCTACAATTAAGGGACAATTTCTAGGAATTTTTTTAGCTACCACAAAAAGTGCTGCTATGATTTTTGGAAGATATATATATCAAACATTTCTTAATCCTTTTGACGCTTTAAAAGTAGGATTGCCAGAGTAAATGGTAGGAACATTTATGTTTTTTATGCCTAATGCTGACTTCTTTCTTGAAATAGTTGGACCAGTTCACAGCTCTGAAAAATTCATTATTGTGCCCTTAACCCCACCAACATTACTTACTTTATCAGCCTTATCACTTTTATGGATTTGAAGTAAAACCTCAGATTTATTTAAATTTGCTTTTCTCTTATTATTAGTAATTTGATTAAGGTAGTTGATAGTTGCCACTTCTTTGACAAAATTTTGCATATGTTATAAACAAGTAGTGAAAATATGTGCACACATGGACATTGGAGGGGAATGCTATGCTTGATTTTGTATAGTTGTGGGGATTCCTTATTTATCATGGGTGTAAGATGTTTATCAGATATATGGTACAAATATATTCTACACCCATTCATCTTTTTATATCATAATTATATTGGTTTTGTTCATTTAAAATAATTTGTATTTTATGTAATCAAAATTCTCTTATCTTTATGATCACCTCTCTTGCTTATTTGGTTAAGATTCTACTTCCTTCTGATCTTTTCTCTTTTACTTGAAAAACTTAAGAACTTTTTCTATTTATATCCCATATCCATTGAGTGCTTATTGTGGCATGTAGTATAAATTTATAGTCTAAGCCTATTTTCTCTCTGTTTTCCATGCTAGCTATAAGTAGCTAGTGAAGTGATTAACAACAACAAGGAGACACTTGAAAGAATACCAAACTCAGGGTAAAACAATTTGTGTTTGAGGTGTAACTTTGATGATTACTATCATACTAAACTCAAAGGATTTGGGGTAGAGGAGGTAAAATGGATATTTGAATAGTTGTAGCTTCATCTGTCTTTTTGTATTTTATGTATTACGTGATCTCCTAAGTTTATTTGCACACTGCTACAAAACTTCATGTTTTATAGGCACTTTTACCTGAGGATTAGATTTATGCGGTGCCACGACCAAAACATTTGTCAGTAAGTGGCCAATCTACTACTGATGAAAGTTTCTTTACTTATGTAGGCTGGCCCTCGGAGAGCAGACAGATTATCCACCCCACCCCATCCCCATCAGTTTCCTGATTTCCTTCTAATTTTTGGCTGCATTGATTTTGTTTATGCAAATGCTTTTAAATTTCATCTAATCAGAATTATCCATTTACTTCCTGTGATCCTTTCAATCTCTTGTTTGATCATAAACTCTTCCTTTATTCATAGATCTGACAGGTAAATTTTTCAATGTTCACTTAATTTGCTTATGGTATTATCTTCTGTGTCAGAATCCTATACCCATTTGTATCAGTAAGGTAGAAGGCAGAAGTCAAACATTTATTCAGATACCAGAGAATCAAATCCCCAAACCAGGAAATCCAATTTGACGTAGCAACAATCGTATCCCAAAACCAGTAAGTCCACTTCAATGTAACAGCAAGGAAATTAAAACACAATATTGCAGCAAGGAGTCAAGCCATCCTGTAACCTTACCCTCTGCTGGGGCCTTCCTATAAACACTCATTCACAAATCCCAGCTGCCTCCTTGCCTGCGTCCTCTCTTCCCCAACTTCTAGGAGCTTACAATTCTGAGAGCCCTTTCAATTCTCTCTCTGCCCTTGCAGTTTGTTCATTTCCTCTCTCTCTTTTCTCTCTTTCTCCTTGGGCTGATTTCTGAACTTAATGGCTACCCTCAGAGTATATATACCCTTCTTAGGGCCTGAGAACTTCACACCTACTTAGCAAAAGGGTTTGGGCCTTCCTACAAACAAGGCTCCCCTATTAAACATCCCTTAATTAGCTCCACCTGAGGCCTGTTAAATGGGTGGGGAACATCTTTAATCATATTAACACCACACCATTGTGACCTTATTTTGGTATACAATGAAACTTCTTGGTCTGTGACTAGTTTCTGTCAGAATGCTTTCTAGGTTTCCCAGCAGTTTTTTTTTTTAATCAAACAGTGAATTCTTGCCCCAAATCTTGTATTTTCAGATTTATCAAAGACAAGATTGCTAAAGTCATTTACTGCTGTACATTGGGTACCTAATCTATTCCACTGATCCACTGCTTTACTTCTTAGCAAATACCAGATTTTCTGATGATTATTGCTTTGTAATATAGTTTGAAATCTGATACTGTTAGGCTGCCTTCATTTTTAAAAATTAATTTCTTTGACATTCTTGATCTTTTGTTTTGCCAGATGAATTTTGTTATTACTTTTTGTAGATCCATAAAACAGTTTTTGGTAATTTGATTGGTGTGGAACTGAATAAATAAATAAATTTAAATAGGATTGTCAGTTTTATTATATTAGCTCAGCCTGCCCATGAACAACTAATATTCCTCCAATTGTTTAGATCTGTCTGTGTGAACAGTATTTTGTAATTTCATTTATATAGTTTCTGAGTGTCTTTATGGGTAGAGTACTAATTATTTTATATTGTTGACAGTTATTTTGGGGGAGCTAGGTGGTTTAATGGATAAAATGCCAAGCCTGGAGAAAGCCAGGCTCAACTTTGTTTGTTTAAAACTAGCATCAGACACATGGTAGCTGTATGACCCTGAGCAAGTCACTTAACCCTATTTGCCTCAGTTTCTTCATCTGTAAAATGAGCTGGAGAAGGAAGGGCAAACCACTCCAGTATCTTCACCAATAAAACCCCAAATGGGGTCATGAATGGTCAGGCATGACCGAAATGACTTAACAACAGCAATAGTTATTTTAAATGGAATTTCTCTTTCTATCTCTTCTTGCTGGATTTTGTTGGTAACATGGAAATGTTGATGATTTATGTGGTTTTTTTTTTGTTTCGTGCAACTTTGCTAAAGTTAAATGTTTCACCAGTTTTTATGGTGATTCTCTAGTGTTCTCTAAATATACCATAATATTATCTGCAAAGAGTGATAGTTTTATTTCCTCATTATAGATTTTTATGCCTTCAATTTCTTTTTCTTGTCATTGCTGTAGCTAGCACTTCTTGTGAAGGCTTCTAGATCATCCCCATTATTATTTGGAAAGCTCCATTTATTGAAATGTTTACTAGTGTTTTTTTTTCTAAATAGGAATGAGTACTGTGTTTTATCAAAAGCTTTTACTGCATTTATTGACATAATTATATGATTTTGTTGTATTTGTATTGATTCAGTCTATTATGCTTGTGGTTTTCCTAATATTGAATTAGTCCTGTGTTCCTGGAATAATCCTCACCTTGTTAAAGTGTATGATTTTTTGTGATTTGTTGTTCTAGTCTCCTTGTTAGATTTCATTTATTTATTTTTGCATTGATATTCATTAGGGGAACTGCTTTATAGTTTTCTTTCTCTGTTTTTGCTCTCCCTGGTTTAGATAACAAAACCATATTCATATTATAGAAAGAACTTGGTAGGACTTTCTCTTGACCTATTTTAAAAAATACTTTATATAGTATTTTAATTAAAAAATGCTTAGTAGAGTTGACTTGTAAATCCAATTGGTTTGGGAGATATTTTTGTGGGGGAGCTCATTTATTAATTGTTCAATTTCTTTTTCCAAGATAGAGTTATTTATCCTATTTCCTTTTCTCTTAATCTGGGCAATTTGTGCTTTTGTGAATATTCATCCATTTCACTTAGATTGTCAGTTCTGTTGGCATATAATTGGGCCAAATGGCTTCTAATAATTGCTTTAATTTCATATTTATTGGTAAAACAGTTACATGTTTATTTTTTGATACTAGTAATTTGATTTTCTTCTTTGTTTTTAAAATTAAATATTCAATGTTTTGTTTTTTTTCATAAAACCACCTCCAAGATTTATTTATGAGATGAATGTTTTTTTTTACTTTCAATTTTATTAATCCCTGTTTTGATTTTCAGATTTCCATCTTAGTGTTTAATTGGAGATTTTTAATTTGTTCTTTTTCCAGTTTATTTTTTTTAGTTGCATGCCTGATTTTTGATATGCTGTTTTTCTTTTTTTAAATTAATGTAGGCATTTGGAGATACAAATTTTCCTCTGAGTAATACTTTGGATGCATCCCAAATGTTTATTTGCATCCCAAGCCAAAATGTTTGCTATACTATTGTTGCCATTATTTTTTAATGAAATTAATGATTATTTCTATATTATTTCTATGACTTGCTCTTTGAGCCACTCATTCTTTAGGATTAGATTATTTAGTCTTCAGTTAATTTTTAATTTTCGAAGCCCTTTTTTGAATGTAATTTTTATTGCATTATGATTGGAAATGGAGTGCCTATAATGTTTGTTTTTCCTGCATTTGCTTTTGAGGTTTTTATGCCCTAAAACATGATGTGTGTGTGTGTGTGTGTGTGTGTGTGTGTGTGTGTGTGTGTGTGTGTGCCATGTATAACTGAGGAAATAGGTGTATTCTTTTCTATTCCCATTCGACCTTCTCCAGAGATCTATAATATGTAACTTTCCCAAAATTCCATTCATCTCCTTAATTTCTTTCTTATTTTATGGATAGTTTTATCTAGGTCTGTATAGTTTTTTAAAAATCTATTTCCTCCTATACCTAATTTAACTTCTCCTTTATAAATTTCAATGCTCTGCCATTTGGTGCATATGTTTAGTATTGCTATTACTTAATTGTTTATAGTACTTTTATAAAATGTAGCTTCTCCACTTATCTCTTTTAGTGTAATTAATTAGAATTTAATTAATCTCTTTTGCTTTGTCTGATATCATAATTGTTAGTCTTGCTTTTTCTTTAAATTTTAGTTCAGCTGAAGTATGATAGATTCAGCTCTAGCCCCTTAGTTTAACTGTGTGTATTTCTGTTTCAAGTGAGTTTCTTGTAGGCAGCATATTTTTTTAATTCTGGTTTCTAATCTATTCTTCTATCTGCTTCAATTTTATGAGATTTTGTTCACATTTTCTTCAATTTTGTTTCATTCTTTTGACTTTGTTTTATTACTTCTTGATATCTGATGGAGACATTAGCTTCCACTTGCTCAATTCTAGTTTTTAAATTATTTTCTTCACTAAGGTTTTGTACCTCATTTACCATTTGGACATTATCTTTTTTTTTATTTACCATTGTTTTATTTGAAGATGACCCTGTAAACAATGGATCAAATATAAGATATATATTCATATGTTTTAATAGACTTCCACATTTCAATAAATCGGCTACCTGCTTACCAGTTATCATTTTTTTAAAATTTATTTTTAATATGTTTAGCTACCAGCATTGATTTTCACCTGTGTTTGAATTACAGATTTTCTCCCCATTTCCACCCCCCC
>CM053622.1:730500718-730535948 GCA_028646595.1 Phalanger gymnotis | reverse complement strand
TCCAGGCTGACCTGGGCTGGAGCCCTGCTTCCCTCTGCCCCTTTGTGGGTTCTGCAGTTATAGAATTGGTTCAGAGCCATTTTTTCATAGGTTTTTGTAGGGACTTGGTGGGGAGCTCACGCCAGTTACTGCTTTCCAGTCGCCATCTTGGACATTATCTTTTTTAAGGTGTTATTTTCTTTAGTATTTTTATACCTTTATTTTTTGCTAAAAATGTTAATTTTCTTTTCACATTTTTCTTGCATTGCTTTAATTTATTTTCCCAATTTTTCTTCTGTCACCCTTATTTGATTTTTTTAATTCACTAAATTTTTTTTTCATATTTTTCTTTAGCTCTTCTAGGAATTATTATTGGGTTTGTGTCCAATCAGTATTTTCCTTTGATGCTTTGCTTTTAGATATTTTCACATCATTATCTTCTCCTGATATTTCTTGAGCCTCCATGTCACCTTTGTAGATTTTTATGGTTAGATTCTTTTTTTGCTGTTTGTTCATTTTTCCAGCCTGTTTCTTGACTTTGAACTTTACGTTAGGGTTGGGCACTGTTCACCTTCAGGAGGGGTTATTTCCCCAAGATTTAGGCTTCTTGCTCTCATTTTCACAAGTAGTTCTGAGGCATTCTATAATTTTTCAGTGCTTCTGATATGGTGTGATCTGAGGAGTGGTATGATAACTGCTCTCCTGGTCTATGTTCTAGTACTTATCCAAGTAGGGGCCCTGTTCCTTTGCAACTTCAAATACTAGCACTACTTTCCACCCTGGAACTGCTATCCGGAACTGGGTAATGGGCAGTGGAATTGCCAAGCAGTGCCCAGTATTGCCCCCCTGAGCCAGGACAGTAGTTCCCTATAATCTCTTTCTGACTGGTTGTCCAATCCCCTTACCATTTCTAGGTAGCGAGAGGTCTTGAAACTGCTACTGCTGCTGTTACTGCTGCCTCCAAGGCCACCAGCTGGTTTTGTGTTCAGCTACCAACCCAGTGTCACATTATCTTTCCTTCTGATGTCTTAAGTTGTCTTGGACTGGAAAAAATATCTCACCCCAAACTTTTGTTGGCTAAGCCACTCCAGAACTAATATTATGTATCAATTTAAAATTCTTTGGAAGAGAATGTTGGTAGAGTTCAGTTTGAATGCTCACTCTACTTCAACCTCTGGGATCTACCCTCAGGCCTGAGCTTTTATAGAGCTTAGCACATTGGAAAGACTTTAGATCTGCATGCTCCTGGCACCAAGTTGTTTGCTCTAAGTATTTTTTTAATTGGCTCAGGCAATCAGAATGAAGTGTGAATAGGGCTTGCACATCTGCTTTAATCCATCAAAGTCTTTGTGTGAGAGACTGGGTCATGCTCTAAGCATTTTGTATAAAAGGAAGAAGCTACCTCAGAATTAGGAAAGAAGAGAATATAAGTATCTGGAATCCAGAAATTGGAGCAAACATGGAGCCAAACGAGCACTGAGCTATGGCAAATAAAGGATGTATTGTGGAACATTCTTGGTTCTACATGCATCACATGGTGGAGGTCTTAGACTTAAGGAAGCCCCAAGAAAAGTCTGGCTCTTTACCCACCTTCCCCTCTTGGTACCTGTCTATCCACAGAAACTATAATATAATCTTCTGTATCACTGCCCAAGGTTTGCAGTAAACTGAATTTTGCCTTAATGTCATAGAGGTTAGGGGTTAAATAGAGACAGACAGAGACAGAGCGAGAGATAGAGAGAAGATCTGTATGTATATCTATCTGTCCATCTATCTATCTATCTATCATCTCTCTATGTGTGTATATACAAAAACATATATCTTGTATTTTACAGAAAAAAAACTGAGTCTATTCATCATGAGTTTCTTTTTCTCCCTTCTTTCTTATCTCTTATGACCCAGATGTTTTCTGTCACTATCTCCTCCTTCATCCCTGTCTCGTATCATGAAGTAGACTTACTTTTTACCAAGGCTAACTCCTTTACTTGTCAAAGAGATCTCATTCTATCCCATGTCTTCCAATGGATTGCCCACTCTTTCATCCCTACTCTTTCACTTATTTTCAATCTCTCCCTTTTAGCTTGTTTCCTGCTTCCTACAAACATGCCCATGTCTGCCCCATCCTGGAAAAATCTTCACTTGAATCTTTCATCCTTGCTAATTATCATCCTTTATCTCTTCTGCCCTTTGAGGCTAAACTCCTCAAAAAGGTTGTCTACAATAAGTACCTTTACTTTGTTTCTTAGTCTCTTCTTAACTCCTTATTATGCAGCTGCCAAATTTATCATTCCACCAAAACCACTCTCTCCAAGGTTACTAATCTTCTCTTTGTTGCCAGATCCAATGGCATTTTCTCAATCCTTATCCTCCTTATTCTCTATGGCCTTTGACACTGTTGATCACTCTCTCTTCCTTGATGCTCTCTTCTCTCTAGGTTTTTGGGGCATTACTTTTTCTTGATTCTCTTCCAACTTATCTGACCACTCCTTCTCTGTCTCCTTTGCTGTATCCTCCTCCAGATTACACCCTCTAACTATAGATTTCCCTCAGGGTTCTGTCATAGGCCTTTTCTTCTCTCTCTATTCTACTTCACTTGGTGAACTCATCAACTCACACAGATTTAATTACTGTCTCTATACTGACAATTCCCAAGTCTACCTAACCTGCTTCAACCTCTCTGTGCTGACCTTCAGTATCACACCTCCAGTTGCCTTTCAGACTTCTCAAACTGGATGTCCAGTAGGCATTCAAAACTAAACATGTCCAAAATAGAACTCATTCCCCTCCACTTCCTTCACCTGTACTATATTCCTTATTACTGTTGAGGGCAACACCTTCCTCCAAGTCTCTCATGCTTACAACCTAGTAGTCATCCTTGACTTCTCATTGTCTCCCCCTAATCCATATCCAATCTCTTCCAAAAAAGCCTGTCAATTTCATCTTTATAGCTTCTTTTAAATTAATCTATTTCTCTCCTCTGACACTGCTGCCACTTTAGTGCATAGACTCCTCACCTCATGCCTTACTTATTCCAATAGTTTGTTGGTGGGCCTGGCTCCCTCAAATCTTTCCCTATTCCTTCAAAGTGAATTGGCTGAAGTGCAGGTCCAACCACGTCACCCTCTTATTCAATCAACTCCAGTGTCTCCCTATTGTCTCCAGGATAAAATACAAAATGTCTTGCTTGACATTCAAAACCCTTCATAACTTAGCCCCATCCTATTTTTCAGTATTCTTACCCCTTACTCTCTACCATATATTCTTTGATCCAGTGACATTGTCCTGGCTGTTCCATGAACAAGAACAAAACACTCCATCTTTCTGCTCTGGGCCTTTTCTTTTACTGTCCCCTGTGCCTGAAATGCTCTCCTTCCTCATCTCTCCCTACTGACTTCTTTTCAGTCTTAATTAAAATCATATCTTCTATAGGAAGCCTTTTTTGGGCCCTTTTAATTCTAGTGCCTGCTATTAATATTTTTTTTTTATTTTTCCTGTACGTAGCTGCTTTGTATATATTTGTTTCTATGTTCTTTCCCCAATTAAATTTTGATCTTCCTGAGAGCAAAAACTATCTTTTGTTTCTCTAATGCTTAACACAGTGCCTGACACTGTAAATGTATATTGATTGGTTTATTGAGTTAGGCAGAGAGCCTGTCACCTAAGTATAGGGAAGAATTTTTCCTAACTGGGGTTAGAGCAATTGTGATGGACATTAAAAACAATTCAAAAGTTAGAACAAGTATGTTCCCAGCTCATTCCTGAGGGACAAAATTAGAGTTGTGCTGTGATGAGAAGACTGATATCATGCAACATCACGGCTCTACAGGTATCAGAGAGCAGAAGATCTGGGAAGAGGAAAGTCCTGAGAAAAAGTTGGCTCTATCACTCCTTCCCTTCCTGGTTCCTGTTTATCCAAAGACAGAATAATATATTCTGTTATTTCATTTCCAAAAGGTTTTTTATAAAATAAAATTATCTTCAATCACAAATATGCCAACAGGTAAGTAGAAATATAAATGAACATGAGGTTACTCAAGTAATTCAATTCTTATTAAATGTTTGGAATTTTCCTAATTGGGGCTTGCCCCTGGAACCCCTCCCTATCTCTGACTGGAGAGGGAGGAGGGTCCACATCAGTGAGTTCTTTCCAGATACTTCATCATTTAAGGAGAGTGCTCAGGGCATTTGTCTCACCATTTCCAATTTGGTGTTCTGGAATTCATTATTTCCAGAAATACATCATTCTGCCCTAGGAAGTCAACTATGAAACTCATACCTCTTTGGTACTCCTTGTCCCTGGGGCTCCTCCTTACCCCTGATTGGAGAGGGAGGAGGGTGGATATCAGAGAACTCCTCCCAGATCATCCACTAATCAAAGAGTGTGCCAGGTTTATTCACCTCATCATTTCCCACATCATTGTTCTTCTGTATATCATAATCTCTAGAAAATCATCAATCTTCAAGATGAAATCAGCAGTGTAGCTCATACTTGGATCATATCGTATCTCATCCCAGCCCCCTAGGACTTCATCATGCTTTCTCTGCCCTGCTGATTTTCAGAATCTTTTTATGCATCTTTCCCCCATTAGATTGTGAGCTCTTTGATGGCAAGGACCATCTTATTCTTCCTTTTATCTCTAGTGCTTAGCACAGTGCCCAGCATACAGTGGGCACTTAATACATGTTTGCTGAGTTTGACTGAAAGGATTGACTGAAATTATCACTTTTCACCTAAAGCGAATTTCCTAAATTCAAAGAAAAGGAAACCAAATGGACTCTATAAGTAGACATTATGGGTCATTATATTTCTAGTCTTAAAATAAGTTACTTATTGTAAAAAGCTGTTATAATGACAACCCTGCTAAATCCAAAAGACCTGGAATTCGTGATGGTAGAAGGTTTGAATAGTCTCACATTCATTTGCCATTCCATATTTTTCATTTTATCTGACCCCTTTCTTCCCAATGATCACTGATAAAATTTTATGATTTATGAGCTCGCCCCAAAACAATTGAGGAGGGGCAAGACATATAATAACCTAGCCATTAATTCATGCAATGTACCTGGAAAAATAGAGGTTAAGTAACTTATTTGAAGGTTGCCACAGTTATCTACAAAAGTTGGAAATAGATTCATTGAAGGAGGGATTCCTAGCTCCACTTTAAAAGCATTAAGCACATTTTGTTATTCTGTATTTCCCAGAGAGCTGAATTCAATATAATTGAATGCTTAAAGTCACAGAGGGCCAATAGTCACTGAATTTTCCTGCAATTTGAAAGGAGGAGGAGAAGAGGGAATAAAAATCTGTAGAAGCCTGTGTTAATTAAGATAAATTCCCTAGTGGTAGAAAATCATGTTCAGACATTATCACATCATTAGTCAACTCATCACAATATCAGGTTACAGAATAAATCCTCTGGCCCTTTTCCGCCACACTAATGAAAGGGCAATTGGTAATCCTATGCAGAGCTCAGCTTAGTGTAAGTCATGAAGGTTGTAGCTGAAATATTAAGGCAATCGGAACAGTTACACCTTATATAAAAAACATGAATGTGCTATGTGTCCTGTGTGCCATTGGATCTAATCAAATGGGAACCATAGTGTAGTAGGAAGGCCGAATTTATGATCTCAAAAAGGATCATATAAATATCTGAATGGTTCGAAATTGTTGGGTATACAGAATTCTCCAAGCAGAAGGCATCAAAAAATTTATTCAGGGCCCAGAGCAACAAATTAGCGAACCAAACTCCCCATTCCAGTACTGTGAACACAAGCCTCCAGGCCCAGTAGGCCCACCTCACAAGAGTAGCCAGGAGGCCACAGAAAAATAAGATGGCATAAATCATATTCACCGGCCTCAAGATCTCGCTCGAACTCCTGGGTCCACACAGGGGTCGGCTCTGCTTCGGATTTTTTTCCAGCTGTAGTTTCTCGCCTCTCCTCGCAGCCAAGCCTCGGGCTTTCTTAAGTCCCGCCTCAACGACTAGAGACCAGAATCCAGAGACCCATTGGTTCCCGAATTGGCCCCCTTTTAAGTCCTTAATCTATGCCCACACAGGTTTCACACCTGATAGGGCTTTGGGTCTGGGGCTTAGCATTTAACAGGTGAAAGTACTTTCACCGTAAACAAAAGCCAAACTCCTCAAGGGCACCCGTTAAACTAAGCCCATTTTGCCTTACTGGCACATATAGGTAGCAAGCAGTTGGTTATCTCCATTGGCTTTTTGCCTAGTATAATAAAGAATTGAAGGTAACTGGGGAAATAAAAAAACCTTTAAATTATGTTTGTAAAGTTTCGCTTTTTGTGTGTGCCTTCTTCCTAAGGGTACACTGAATTGTCAGATTATTTTCTTCGCACTATGTAGTTTGCTCAATTTCTGATAATAATTTTCATTTCAAATGCTGGTTGAGCTTCATTAATATCGAGTACTGGATTTCTCATGTCAGATAGCCATGTGGTGGCTTCTTTTATGATACATTTTAAACGAGCTTAAATATAATATCATTCTTAATATAAAGAAAACTGACTAAGAGGCAGATATATTGGAAATTGACTGATATTTTTGAAAAAGTATAAGTGGAATTACTTGGGAAAGGGAAAGAATATAATTCATAATGAATTTTATAAGATTAATTTAATTTAAATTTTATGTTGATATTTTTGTTTTAATATCACATTCATTTTTGAATATTATCACTCTTTCCATCTCCAGTGAGCCACCTTTTTTAACAAATATTTTTAAAAAGAGAAAGGAAAAAAACAACCTGCTTAGAAAAAAATAATAATACATTGGCCACTTGAGTGTAGGCAGCATCCTAATGCCTTATTATTTTAAATGTTTATTGCTATCTATTGTTTTTACATCACAGACTCCTCTTACTACCTTCTCCTATTGAGGATCATCACCCATAATAGCCAAAAACAGTTAAGCAAAAAACTGTCATAGAAACTGTATCTGGTAGCTTATGTACCATTCTAGACCTGCAGCCTAGTACTCCTCTACTGAGAGGAGGGAAGCTTATTTTGTTATTAATCTACTTTTATCAAGATTGATTATTGCACTTAAAGTACATTCTAATATCTTTTAGCTTTCTTTTCATTTGTATTACTATAGTCAGTATTTAAATTTTTATCAAAGTTCTACTCTCATCACTATTATAAATTGTTTTTCTTAAATCAAATATGCTAATGGCAAAGAGACAGCTTGTGTTAGTGGAGAGATAGCCAGTCTTGGAGTTAGGAATACTTGGATTCAGGTCTTATTTCTGATACCCACAACCTCTGTGACCAGAAGCAAGTAAGTGAACCTCTCAGTGCTTTAGACAATTGATATATAGAGAAGCAGATTGTATAATGGAAACTGCACTGAATTTGCAGAAGACCTAGGTTCAAATCCTTCCTCTGTCACTTACTATCTATGTGACCCTGGGCAAGCCACTTATCTTTCCCAGTCTCAGTTTCCTCATCTGTAAAATGAGGGGCTATGACTAGCTAGCCTCTAAGGTTCCTACCAGCTCTAAATGTATGGACCAAAGTAGCTGATGTGTATCATAATATGAGAATTACCAAAAGTGATCAAATCACATGTGGTCATCCCCCAAAATCTTCTTGTGGGAGCTTTAAAAAGAATACCCAAAAATTGTTTATTGGACCGGTAGAGCAAACTACTTGAATATGCTACTTGTGCCTCATCCCAAGAAAAGTAAAGTTCTAAAAAAAGTATTCAATCTAAAAGTTATTTTCCTTTTCTTAGGTTACTTTTTGATTTTTGTTGGTAGTAATTATTTTGTGGATTTGTTAGAATGTTGGTGACTGCTCCCAGAAAAATGTAAGAGAAAATGTATTTTTGGAAAAAGGTAAACTATATTATAAAGTGTTACATTTAAGCAGGCTTGCATGATAGGTGGAGAGTTTTATTGGAAATCAAGAGTCGTATATCATGGGAATAATTTCTTAGGCATCTAATCTTTGGAAGAAACATTCTTCATAATAATTAATATTAGCAGAGCACTAGTCAATACTATGATTTCAACTAAATTATAGAATATAACTTAGAGGTAGGAAAGAGGAATAATTAAGATGAGGACATGAGTAATGCCTTCCTGGGACTGTGGGCTCCACAGTGCAACTACCTTTATTCTTAGATCTTGAGCACATTGTGTGAATGCTGGGTAGTGCACACAGACATATATTTCTTATGTACTTTTCTTATAATAAATATGAATGTAAATAAAATTAATATTCTCTCTGTGGCATTCTTTATAATCTCTCTGCCCATCAATGATTTAAAGTCTGCAAGTAATTGGCAAATGTCAATTGCTGTAAAGCTTAGCTTCTGGGTGCTTTGTGAGAAGAGTTCACCTTTTCAGTTAGTGAAAAGTTTATTACATTCTGCCTTGTAATTCTTGTCATTCCATCTAGGTTCTGTTGTGACTCAGACTAGAGTATCACATTGCTATTTGAAGCATGCCTTTTACTGTGGATTTCAACAGTTGGTCTTTTCTCCTGTGATGTTGTGAATTATTCAATACAGAATCCAATATTCCTCTTTTAGATATTCCTTGAATTGAATCATCTTAGTAATGTTCCATGGTATGTGTTATATCTATAACAAATTAAAAATAAAAGTGGTCACTTGTTTAGATACCCAGTCCACACAGGTTTTTCAAATATCTGTGAAACCAATAGCTCAGAACTCATTTTTTTTCCTTTGATGTTGCCAGAGGCAGTTCCATTTCCCAATGTCAGAGAACTTAAATTCAAATCTTGGCTCTGCTATGTAATATCTCTTTGCACTTAGAAACAAGATTTAACATCTCTGGGCCTCAGCTTCTCATCTATATAATGAAGGGCTTGGACTAGATGGCCTCTGAGGTCCTCTCTAGCTCCCAATCTATAATGCTATAATGCTTGCCTCTGATTATCTTTCCTAACTTTGTTGTTACAGCAGAAAATCTCAGAATATGGGTCTCTTGTTCCCTGTTGATGCTGCAAATGTGTAGGAATTCTCTTAGCATCTTGGTACTAAGAATTGCCTTGGTACTTGAGCCCTACTCCCAGCACACAAATATGCATGTGTGTATCACACGCAAATGAGGACTCTATGTCAGGGAGCTCAGGATCCATTCTTTTAGCTAATTGAGATGTATGTTAACCATTTTAAACCTCTTCCCTCCACACCCCTGCTCACAATTAAATACGTCAATTTGTTTGGACGGTCATGTGGAATCCTCCCCCTTCCCTTTCTAGTTACCCAAATAGGAGCAGGAAATTTGGGAACCAAAGGATTATCTCCTTAGATTTAGAGCCACATAATGTCCTTCTTCTTCCTGATATGTCTTAGATATAATCAAGATATCCTGCCACAAAATAAGATCAGGATCCTGCCATGTAGAACAGAATTTACAACTATGCTAATTTCATGGAGAATCTTCCTGGTTATATTTTTAGGTCTTTAAATTCCTTTAATTTAAATTCATAGTAAAAAATTCAATTCCATAATATTTATACCATTTTCATACTACATTCATACAGTGGAGTTTGTATTGGGGGGGTCAATATTATAGGTCGTACTTGTTTTTATAGACAAATATGGGGAACTAGTCATAATTTATAGAGTGTTTTGCTTCTTGAGAAAAAGGATTCCAACACGCAATCATATACAGATGAATTTTTGGAACATAGCCCATTTGTAATGTAGGACTTAGCTTGTCATATTAATAGGAATTTGAAGGGCCGTGTGACATTCTTTTTTTGAATATAAATATTATTTAATGTTTTACTTTATCAAGTTTTTTTCTTCCAAAATGATCATAAACAACAAAAAAATTAGTTTGATAAGGGGTCCAGTTGGGGAAAAACCAAATGAGGCCAACTCTTCAGATGAGATTCCTTTTTAACCAGAGGTCTTCTTGATACATGAAATGTTGTTTTTGTTGTTTTTCAATCAAAGAGAGAGTGGGAATGTGAT
Source organism: Phalanger gymnotis (assembly GCA_028646595.1). Lineage (NCBI taxonomy): Eukaryota > Metazoa > Chordata > Mammalia > Diprotodontia > Phalangeridae > Phalanger > Phalanger gymnotis. The sequence continues at coordinate 730,525,998 of CM053622.1, read as the reverse complement.
TAAGTTCAAAACACAGTGACCGCTATATTGCCCATTTTCCTTTTCAAATGCCAGAGACAGGAAGATGTGGAGAAATGTTATCGCAAACAGCAGAACCGCTGTCTCCTGACTCTGTCCAGCCAACCTTTCCATTTTTCTACTCAGGGGCCAATGCGTAAGCTTGGTGAGAGTTCAGGTCTTGCTGAACTTTACCTAGAGTGTGAGACTCTAGGTTGAGTACACAGAGGCAGATGAATGGGGACCCTGTACTATGAAGGCCAAGCAAAGGAGGGTATTTCCTGAGGCTCTCTGGTTGGGGACTTTAAAACAATTAGTGCACCAGCTAAGATGAATTGCAAGTTACAAGGGAAGTGGGCATAGATCTATATAAATATATGGTGGGACATGGAGACCCATTTTACATCCCAATGTCCATTCTCCATTAAACTTGTCCAATGAGACAGGCCATAAACACAATCCCGTCTCCCATAAAAATTATTCTAAGCTGGGGATCTAAGAGAAAACAACTCTGTACAAGATTCTACCCTATAACATCCTCTTTCCCCATTCCTCACTCCAAAACAAAGGAGCCAAAGCCATTTGATGTTTATGAAGTACAAAAATCCTTCAGATCCATCTGTAGGTTTAAAAAATAAATAAATTGTTACACGAATAATACCTTAAAAAAAGCAAGTGAGAAAGAGGAAACCAAAAAAGAAATGGGTCTGCTCCCCTCAGCTCCCCCAAAAGAATGAAGATCACAAATGTGGATGGACTGCCTCATCTCCTTGTGAGTGAGGGGACACATAAATAGATACTCGACAAGAAAACTGAGTTGTGATGATTTTAGGTTATCATTCTCACCCTGTCCAAAAGGATCAAGGAATAGGTGGAGAGAAGGTATTCTGAAGTTTTTCTCCCTGTCACTAGCTACAGAGTGCATGTGTGGATGCTGCGATTATTCCTAGAAGAAAGCACCCTGTTTTCACTGAGTTAAGGCCAAATCTAAAACTTGTGTAACCCTGGGGCTTTGTGAAGGAGCTATAGTTCAGATCTCTAGCCCAGGAGGGTCACAGTTCAATTCCTTAAAAAGGACTTGGACAACCAACAATACCAGCATCTTGCAAAGTGCTTGGGGGAGGAGGAGGACAGAGATGGACACATATGTCCTCAACTAGATAAGGAAATTTATGAAAAAACAGAGATTAAAGGTCATTTCAATTCTTAGATGGAATAAGGAGCAAGCTGCTTAGTCTCCTCTTTGAGGGGCATGCCTCTGTTGTTGGAAGTTTGCCAATGCATGCATGCCCATATAGCAAAGGGAGAAGGGCCTCACTGGGAGGCCCCTAGATCATCAATCTACACTTCAAAACATTATCAGAGGCAGTGGCCTCAACTCTCTGGTTTCTGCAGAAACCGCTCCAGGACATTCTTCATTGAAAACAAAACCAAACAGAAGTCTTGATAAAACTGACCCTGGTGGCTCTTCAGTCACCACCCACCACAAGATACAGGCTTTTAGGTGCTGACTTTATTAACTTGGATGCACCACTAGACGTCAGTTTCAGGTATGCTGTGACAATCCCAGTGTTTTCCTAACTGCCTTCTCCGGGCAACACTACGAAGTATGGAGAAGTCCCAAGGTTCGAGGATCCTCTCCTTTTTGGTGTCAGGAGAGGCAGAGAGAGAGATGATGGTGGATTCTCTTAAGGCTTTTCTCTACCCCAGAAAAAATAACGTGATGAAATCCAGAGTCACCAGAGGTGGCAGCAGCAACAACATGGACCTCAGCAACCCGCCTAGAGGGTGCTTCCCCATGACAGTTTAGTCAAAGATAGTGTTGTAAACGCCTTTGCACACACTGGGTGGATTCCGATATTGCTGTCCAGCAGCTCTTTGGTCAGTCCACACTTGAGGGCTGCAGCAAAGCCTTGACTGACTTCACCTGCATTTGGACCCAGGATGTGGAAACCTACAACATGTTAGTTGTCTTTGACATTGCAGACGATTTTGGTGTAGCATTTATTATCTCTTGATGGCAGGGTCCATTCCAGTGGCCAAAAGTAGCTGTGGTAGACCTCTATGTTTTCTTCTCCAAATTTCTCAGTAGCTTTCTCTTCAGAGAGGCCACAAGCCCCACGTTCCAAGGGAGTAAATTCTGTGGTGGGGACATTGTCACAGTCACACTTTCCATCAGAACTGGTGTAAAGTCGCCAAGCCAACAGTCTGCCTGCTTGGATTGGAACCGGAGTCAATTCCAGCTTGCCTTCTAAGATATCCCCAGTGGCATAGATGTAAGGTACATTGGGCTATTCCTCATCATTGACAGGTATTTTTCCCGTCTTTTCATTGCTCTTCAGCCCGATGGTTTCCAAGCCGATTTTTCTTGTGCATGAATCTTGTCCTATTGCCAGCAGCACCATATTTTACTAGCTCTCAGTGGTCTCCTGGCCATCTGTGGACTGAGCCTCCACCTTCAGTTTGCCAGGCATGCCTTCTTCCATCTGTTCGATTTTAAAAAGCACAAACTGCTTGACTAATTTGATGCCATGCCCTTCCATGGCATCCAATCTTGTTGGCCATGTCTTGGTCAAACCCTCTTAGGAGAATGGACCGAACCATCATGGTGACATCTGAACCATCATGGTGACGTCTAAACCAATGCCCGCCAGAAACCCAGCACATTCAAGGGCTACGTAGGAAGCCCCAAACACCAGTGTCTTTCCCCGGCAGTAAGGCAAGGAGAAAAGATCATTGCTGCTGATACAATATTTTTTGTCCCCCGGGATGCCCAAGTAGTGTGGCCTTTCTCCAGTGGCAATGAGAAACCTCTCCACTGTATAGAATTTTTCTTTGCCTTTGTTGTTGGTTGCCTTAATCCTGTGGGGCCCACAAATTCTCCTTAAGCATTCTTGTAGGTGACCTTGTTCTCCTGTAAGGCTACGCAGTAACCCCAGTTCAGAGAGCCAATGTAATTCTGGACTGCTTCTGTCATACTTTCCCAACTATGCTGGATTTACTCCTTAACCTGCCAGCCGTATTTGTGGGAATCTTTCAAGGCTTGCCCCAACAGAGCCTCCTGGTGCATGATTTTCTTAGGTATACAGCAGACATTCACACATATCCCCCCAAGACCCCATCAATTTCCCAGAGGAGCTGGAGTGACAGAATCCAATACCATGATCTTCTTGCCATATTTAGCTGCCTCCTTGGAAACAGCCAGGCCTCCAGAACCCCCTCCAATGATAATTAGGTAATAGTCATAGGACTTGGGGGTCTCATCTGATCCATTCATTCTGTATAGATTTTGAGGTATGTCTTCCTTATTGACAGTCTTACATGGGTGGGCTCAGCCTCTTCATCCAAGGTCCTGGGCTCCCTCTCTCCCTAGGCCGGTCTCACCATGTGACATTCTTAAGAAATTATTTCATCTTAAATAATCAAGAGGATTTCTGGGAGTAGCTAGGTGGCTCAGTGAGTAGAGCACCGGCCCTGGTGTCAGGAGGACCTGAGTTCAAATCTGGCCTCAGACATTTGACACACTTTCTATGTGACCTTGGGCAAGTCACTTAACCCCAATTGTACTGTCTTCCCCCCTCCAAAAAAAAGGAGGGTTTCTGATCACTTCAATTTGGGTATTCCCTCCAGTGATTTAAACAGCAGCCTATCCATCCATGTCCATCCTATGTAGCTCTTGTCCATGTTCTCTCAAAATTCATCATATGGAATCTAGCCAACATATTGGAGACCTCCCTTTCCTTTTCCTGAAATTGTGAGGGTATCATTGAAACACTCTGGTAATCCACTTGTAATCTGTTACATTTGCCATGGAAACAAATCAATTTCTCTTCCTTTCATACAATTCTGTAGTTTGGGGGAGTTATGAAAAGTGTCATCCTTCATAGAGATAGCTCTTACAAAATTTATTGCTGGATCCATGGGAAGGGGAAAAATAGCTGCTGGAGTAGGGACAGTCACAGTGTGCAGTCTCCATGCATTCAGTGGGGAGCACATGAATGGGGGGATCCATACTCCTGTCAAAGTCCTAGAGACCCTCAGGGTTCAACTTTCTGTATCATTTTAGACAAAGAGCCATTATGACATCAGTGGGAGAATGCTCTGTCATCTAAAAAGCTGGCAAAATGAAGGTATTTTCTAAATTGCCTTACTAAGGAGGAAGGAATGCAGAGAACAGAGAGAATAAGGAAATAAAAAAGTTTACCTCAAAAGTACTCTTTCATCAAGAGGATGAAAATTGGATACTGCAATTATATCAGTCTAGCCATGTTTCATCAGCTCACAAATTTGTTGATAACTTCTTTTCTTCCTATTCTTCATCAGAGTTCTTCATTGATTAGATATTGTATTATACATGTTCTGTGCATTGTATGTTCATACATGGGTCCATCTCCAGTCATCCTGATATGTCTTGCCACTGGACCCAGATGGCTCCAGAGGATTGAGTGAGACTGGTGACTTTGCACAGCCCTCCCTTACTTAAATCCAATTCACTTGCAAGTCATAGCATCACCTTCCTGATGTCACGGTCCTCTTCTAGAACGAAGGACAAACAACAATGTTCATACCTACATTGCAGCTCTCAATTGCCCTTTGTATGATTTTTTTGGGAGGCAGTGCTATTCAATATTTTGTCACTACAGAAAAACATTGACAAAATATTTAGTATTGAAAAGATTTGTCTTTGCGTGGGAAACAGGCAATTTCTCTAAAACAATCCAATTAGTTTTCTTTTTTAACTTTGGGCTGAGCATATTGTCTATTTATGCTGTCTATTACAGTTATGCATGTGTTTGGACATGCCCTATATGGTTTCCATTTGAATGCATGGCATGTGGAAATCTGGGCAATAGACATTGTTCATCCACTTTGTCTTTCCTGTATGGTTGGCCAGCCCAGATTCCTTTGAGTGATTATAGGTCTCTTCCAGGAGGATCTGCAGTGCATAGGGGCTTGATACAATCAGCACAATGTCATCTACAAATTGGCGCACCTAAAGTATATCATCATCCACATGATATCTTCTTTGATCTGGACACTTCACTATGTATCTTCCATTACAGCGAAGAAAACATTTGGCAAAAGTGTTTCTGTTTTATGATATGTCTGATGTTTATTGTCAGAGCGTCCCTGCTCCTGCTAGTGCTCCTCCTCACCCTGAGACTATGATCCTGAACCATGTATGGGCAATTCAATAGAGTCTCATACCCAGGGCCAGCAAAGGGTCCCCTGTAATCCCTTTCTGACCATCTGTGGAGTGAGAGTTACGGAAGCCACTGCCACCACCAATTCAGTTGCCTCCAAGGCCTATTGCTGGCTTGCTGTGGTTTGGCCTGCATCTGACTGCGCCACTCTCACCCTAGTGAGACAAACTTTCCCGCCAGCCTTCTAAGTTGTCTTAGGCCGGAAAATTGTTTCATTCCATCCTTTTGTTGCTTCTACCACTCCAGAATTCATTTTGAGGCATTATTTTAAAAGTTGTTTGGAGGGGAATTTGGGAGAGCTCAGGCAAATCTCTGCCTTTACTCAACCATCTTGGCCCCCACAATTACTTACTCATATAAATTTATGGATAAAATTATTATGGACAATTTCTCTTGTTTATTTCTCATTTTTATTTCATTTAAATAGTTTAGGGTTGCATTATTTTAATCAAATATCATTTCTCCCCATTGTTATTCTTTCTTTTTGGTTTTTACAAATGCTGATATTAGCTATAATGAGTTTTGATCTGTACACCAATTCAGGGGTAAATCCTACAGCAATAAAAGTTATCTATTAAAAAATTCAATTTCATTCTTTGCTCAGCATCTACCAGTTCTATTTTTGAAGAAAAAATATATATAGATGGATGAGATTTTTGTATATTCTATAAGTTCTGACCTTTTTCATATCTTTTTTCTTGAACAATTCTTTCAACCTGTTATCTGTCATACCAGCCATATTCTCATATGCTTACTAGCCGTTTGACTCTGGGTGAGTCACTTACCTTTGTTTGCCTAGGTTTCTTCATGCAAAATAGGAAATACTAATTGTGCCTACCTCACCAGGTTGTGAAGATGACATAAGATATTTGTAAAGTGATTTGCAAACTTTAATGTTCTATTATCATTAGCTGTTAATAAGACAGCAAGTATCAGAGTATGATCTTTTAATAGGAATCTATCAAGTTCTTCATAGAATTCCTCTACCGCTTTGGCCTCTTCAGTGAACATTGTTGCATAAGCTGCAATTATTTTCATGGTGTTTTTTTTTTGCAGAAGTTATCATTTGTATTGCAATATGTGATAACCAGATATCTCATTAAATAACATTGCTTTGTACTCTTTGGACACATGATAAAACCCAATGCATTGATTTTGTTGGTTTATCTCAAGAAAATACTTGTAATCCATCCTTCTATGAAGCTACATTATTCATTTCTTATAATTTGATTCATAGCAAGTATGTCAATATTGACATGACTCGAATGCTTGAGGGATATGTGCACCTGTTGACCATTTGACAAGCCTATCATACTGAAAGGAAGAACAATTTGACTAGTCAGAATTAAATTATTTGATAAGGTAAAATGTGTATGATTCTTAGCACCTTACACTTCCCTTCTCATCATCCTGCTGCCATCATTACAAAATCAGAAAGAGGCCATGGAGGATTTAGGGTCATTTTTCATTGTTTCATATTTTGCCACTGTAGAAAAAAAATCATCACTCAGTGATGGGGCTATAGGTAAGATGCATCTCTGGAATTAATGAAGATGACTGACTTAGACTATAGAAACAGAACCTGCCAAATACTGTTTTCTGGTAGTGTAGCCTTTGAAAACGTAACTCAACTCTATGCCATGATGAGTTATGAGAGGAGAACTTCTCCTTTAAACATATACATATACACATGTGTGTATGTGTATATGCATATACATATGTGTATATACATATATGCATATGCATGCATATATCCATATATGTATATAGATGCTACATAGATATGTGTGTATACACATACATATGTATATGTGTATATGTACATTTATATATATATATATTATATATATATACATATATATGTATATATATATATATATAAAAATGTGTGCTGAGATGCACAGATAGGAGTAAGTCAATATGTTTATGCCCAAAGAATCCTACAGTTGGAAGTGATCTCAAAAGTCATGCCCAATCTATAAGCATATAGGAAGCCATACTATAGCATATCAGAGAAGAGGGGATTCAGACTCTGCTTGAAGGCTTCCAGCAGGGGAGAAGCCCCTGCCTCCTTTGGCAGCTCAATCTGCTTTGTGATAACCATAATGGTTAGGACATTTCCCCCTGATATTAAATCTCATTTTGTAAATCTGTTATGTATAACTTGCTATTTCTTTTAAATATATAAAGTTATTATGTAACTTTCTTTTTTTCCTTCCCTCTTTCCCCTTCCTCTCACCCTAGAGGTGACTCCCATTAGACATAAATATGCGAGTATGTGTGTGTGTATACATACACATATATACATATATATATGCATGTAAAATTATCCTATATATACTTCTATTTATCCATTCTTTCTCTAGATGCAGATGGCATCTTCCTTCAAATGTCCCTTATAGTTTTTCTATTCTAATTCTAATAGTCAGATATTCTAATAGATAATAGATATTCTAATAGTCAGAATGAGTCACTCGAAATTGTTCTTAAAACAGTATTTTTGTTACTGTATACAATGTTTTCTTGGTTCTTCTCATTTCACTCTTCATTTTTTCGTGCAGGTCTTTCCATGTTTTTCTAAGATCATTGAGCTTATCATTTCTTATAGCACAGTAATAATCCATCATGATCATGTCATTTTCATCTTCTGCAAGACAGCCTTTCAAATATGTGATGAGAGCTGCAATGACACCCTTAGTTTTCTCTTCTCCAGCTTTATACCCCCAGTCCCTTGGATTGACTTATCAAATGTCATGGAATCTAGGCCCTTTACTATCTTAGTTGCCCTCCTCCTGACACTCACTAATTTATTGATGTTCTTCTTAAACTACGTGACCCATAATTTCAACAGACTGTTTCAGATGTGATCTGGTCAGCATAGCATACAGTGGCATTGTCACCTCTTTATCTATAAAAAACTATAGCCCTCTTTTTGTAGCCCAATTTTTCTTTGGCTATTTTGGCTAACAAATTATACTTCTTTTTGAGGTTGATCTTGTAGTATTCTAAAGCAACCAGATTTCCTTACAAACCGCTGTCTAATCATGCTGCCCCTCCTCTTATACTTGTGAAATTAGCTTTTTCAACCCAAGTACAAAACTTTACATTGGTCTCTATTGAATTTTATCTTATTAAATTCAGATTTATGTTGAAATATTTTGGATCTTGATTAAAATGGAGAAAAGGAATTAAACTTGTTCTTCTTTGGCCCTGGTGGCTGGCTTAGGGATGACTGATGGATGACAGCTGTAAAGAGGGAAATTGGGAGTTGATGTCTACAAAAAAAAAAAAAAAGAAAAAAAACTTCATTTCAAATAGAACTATTTAATACTGGAATAGGCTTCCTCAAAAGTTGTTAGTTTCTCTTCTTTGAAGATCTTCAACTAAAATTGTATGTCAGTTTTCTGAGTAAGATGTCGAAAGGATTTTTGTTCAGTTATGGATTTGTCCTTATGACCTCTGAGGTTCTCTCCAACTTTGAATTTCCGTGGTCCTTCTTTATTCTTCAACATAATAAATAATTATTAAAAATAGAAGGTGGAAGTGAATTTTTAGTGATATTGCTAAAGTAAAAAAAAATAGTCAAGAGGGTCTGTGATATAAAAATAGAGGTCTAGGAAAATAAAAATAAGCCAACACATATGTAATATTTTAAAATTTACAAAAACTTTACATACATGCATGCATACACACAAACCTAATGTGATTTTTATAATAATCCTGTGAAGTAGGTGGTATTTTTATTATTCCCATTTTACAGATGAGGAAACTGAAGCTTAGAGAAATTAAATGACTTATTTAGCATCTCACAGCTACTGTCTGATGCAGAATTTAAATTCAGCTTTTTCCAATTCCAAGTCTACTTTGCTATCTAGTAAATGATCTGTGGAAGGATGTGGTGAGTGATCCTACATGACTTCTCCCTCTGTTCCATTAAAAACACCACTTTAGGAAAATAATTCTATTTTTTTAAATTATTGCTATGACTTGAAATCCACCCTATCTCTCTATAATTCAGTATATTTTTTTGGCAGAAAGATTTCGAGATTTGCTGCTCCCTCCATCTGGACAAGATTCAGAGATTCTGCCCTTCATCCAGCCAAGGAACTATCCCAAGTAAGTAATATAATTCTCTAGGGACTAGCCTGGGGGTGGGGATGGGGATAAGTCTGAAGAGACCTTTCTAAAAAAGTAGGAAACGTATTTTATTTTTTGCTTAAGATGTCTGAAAAGGCAATCATAAACCTCCTCACCCCATAAATACTTTTAGGATAAATTCTCCAGGCTGAGTTTTCAGATGAACTCCATAAAATAGGTTTTGAGCTCTTCACAACCATGTCAAAAGGCAAGAAGTCGAACTTGTGAGTGTAGCCTTTTTTGTCACTAGGGAGTTGTTGGGAGAGTACAAACGATAAGCTGTCTGGATCAGTGTCTCCTGGAGCCTCATTTTCTTTGACACATTGTGTTGACGCGGGCAGATATTTTGTCAGGCTAATCCCCGCTCTTGTCTTGTGGGTTTCTCTCATTCATGCTGATGGATTCATTTGGATTTTAACAAGCTGCCCCTGGAAACAAGCACATGCTAAAAATGAATTTAATGGCCTTATTAGAGATTCAGGAGTGGACAATCAGAAGTAACTTAGACAAGCAGGTTCTAGTGTCCTATTTAAAGTGCATTATAATAAGAGAGGGAGAAGAGAAATTTATCTTTCCTTCCCACCTTCAGATTAGTGTTTTGTTTCTACAACAAATTCCTTAAAATCATAAAAATGTTATAGCAGATTGTTTGACTATATCTGTACCAGCTTACTTATTTCTGAGCCTCACTTTCCTCCTATGTAAAAGGAGAGGAATGATACTTGCTCTATTTACCTTGAAAGGATGTTTTGAGGCTCAAATGACATAGTTTATGTAAAGCATTAAGTGCCATATAAATATTTAATGTCTTAGTCCCCAGCATTAGGGGATTAAGAAATATTTGCTTATTGATTTATTGTCATCAGCCAAGTAATAGTTTGATTCCATGAAATGGGGAATAATCATGATCAGATTGATAAATTATAGCAGTGTCCATCTCTTCCTCTGTCTCTTACTCTGTCTTGCTCTCTGTCCCTCTTTTTCTTGGTCAAGGTAATTTTGGGTACATTTTAATTTTCTACTTTAATTGTTAGTACGTGAAAGTATTCGCTAATTTTATCTTCTTAGAGTAAAAATCAAGATTTCAAATATTTAAATATGTTTTACTTACCTCCTTTCCAGAGGATATATAATCAAGCTTCATAATATTAATATAATCATAACCATAATTTGTGAATTTACTCTTCTTCCCTGTAGATCATCCTACTTTTGACCTTCACCATGACTACAATGCCACACTTTCTTTCTCCTCTTCAATACCATCTACACACAGAATCATAGATGTAATGCTGAAAGAGACATCAGAGGTCATCCTGTCCAACTGCCTCATTTTATAGATGAGGAAATTTAGCCCCAGAGAGCTTATGACTTGCCCAAGGTCACAAAGCAGTACTTATCAGAGGAAGGATTTAAACTCAGGTCTTCAGACTTCAGAATCTGCATTCTTTCCACTATACCCTGTTGCCTATCACTGGTTCCTCATGTTTGTTCATCTACTGTTCATCCACTGCATTCTAAACCCACCCACCACTAATTAAGTCCTTACTATGGACATATGACCTCTTTAGATGATGAGGGCTATGCAAGATAAACAGGAGATGGCTCCGTGCTCTTGTGGGGCTTATTAACTAGAGGTGCACTACATGAATAATAAACATGTGGATAAGATGATACACATGGATCATCGTGCCTTTGCCTGTAAAGAGGGATAAGTAACCCTCATCTAATTCCACACTGTCTTAGTGGCTACAGTGTCTATTTTCAGGAACAAGTGTTGTCCACATCTCTTTATCAGAGACCAAGGAAGTTTTGACCCCTTTGTTCAGAGAGGTCACTTCTTTTCTGATTGTTTCCAGGACTAATCAGCTATGTGGCACAATAGAACTCCTTTATATTTAAAAATGATTTTTTTCTAGTAGTGATGTAGCCTCTCTCTGTACGGTAGTAAACCTGCAAAGACTGGACATTTCCAAACACCGTAAGTTAATTATAGTATGTTTTAAGGCTGTGATTACAACAGGACTTTTTTCCTCTTCAATCTAATGACAGGATAATGAAGAGACACACAATAATCATTTGGAGGATTGGGGATATGTAGCCTAGAGAAAGGAAGACCTTCAAGCTGGATGATTTGGGAAGGTTAGATGCTTATCACAGGAGGAGCAGAGTTGGGGTAACTGATGAATCTCCATGATGGTAGCCCCTGACTTTAAAAGAATTCCACAAATCCCTGTATTTTGCCTTATCTGACCTAGTCGTGATGGTTTCTTTCCAAAGTACCTGGGTCATGCTTATCATAATTTGGGAGTTCATCCCTTTTTTGTGTCATCAACCCTTTTGGTGGTCTGATGAAACTTATGGACCCCAGTTTAAGAAACTTTGGGTTAGATTAATAAAGTTGTAATGGACTCTAGGTACCTTTACCTGCCTCATTATAAAATCATATAGTTCCTAATAGCTACAGGCCATCTGGAGATAGATCTATATCTGGGTACAGCTAACTTCCTGTGGGCAGTTATGGGTATAGTTTCATGTCTTTGAACCAGACAAGGACAAAGAGTGAAGTGAAACACACGTGTCAGATTATGCCATTGCTGTCTGAATATTTTCACTGAAAAAGAATCTTTACATGAGAAGAACTACAGGTCAGCCTTTAGAACAGCTGAAAAGATGGTACATTCTAGTATCCAGAGAAAATGAATTGAAATAAATATAGCAAGATCTGTTCCCCATATGTAACATGGGGTGTCATTATGTGACTCAAAAGGAGGCAGAATAAATATTTCTAGCTTCTTCTCCTTGCACCCTTCTCCAGGGGAGTTTTTAATTCCTTCGAGGAAGGGAATCAGGAAGTTGCAGCCAGATACTTGTTCATTTTGCTCTCCTAAGAGAAAGAGAGTATGAGGCTGCTCCCTTAACTATTGTTAGGGGGATGTGATTTTTGGGTTCAAGCTAATTTCTGTCTCTTAATGGGAGGAGGAATGTCCAGACTTAATGTTCTGGGCTTGACTCTCTTCCCACCAAATGCAATTCCCAAAAGAAACACACATGATAAGTGGCAAAAAAACCTCATTTATCTAAATCATACCAAAAAAGAAATCAGAGAAAGTATACATAGGAGAATATATACTACACAATACAAAGTGAAGGAGCTCTCCCGTTAGGAGTAAAGTAACTTAGGTCAACCAAGATACCAGACTTTACCCAGGGGGAAATTCCCTGTAATCTGTAGTATAGGAAGCTGGGAACAGGGACACAGTAGAGACTGCTAGCTCCTTCAAGTCAGCTTCTTCCCAGAACCTTTTTCTTCAGCAACCTAAAGTGGGGTTGACATCTTCCATCTTTTCTCTCTTGAAACTGGAAGCCAGAAGTGCCCCAAATGACTGCAGAGCCCAGAGAGACTCAAGAAACCTGAAGAAAATTAAATAACCTTTCCTGCTCTCTCTCACTTTTCCCCACCTCTCACAAAGATGAGGAGTATCTGATCTCCATCAATAAAGAGAGAATCCAATGGCATTGATCTCTGGGACTCAGATTATATGCTTCCCCCTTAGCCCTTCTTTTTGTGACAGTCATAGAATCACAGCTAGATTATTAGCATTTAAATGGCCCTTTAAGATTCGTAACATGTTCTACAAATATTTCAATTTATGCTTACGACAACCCTGAGCTGCAGGTGTTATTGCTATGCCCATTTACAGTTGAGGAGACTGAGGCAGATGGAGATGAAGTGATTTGCACAGAGTCAAATAGCTAGTAAGTTTCTGAGGCTGTTTTTGAACTCAGGTCTTTCTACTTCCAGTCCTAGTGCTCTGTCCACTGTACCACCTAGCTAAAAGTGACCCTTACAAATATCTGTACAATTCTTTCATTTTACAGCCAAGAAAGAGGTCCAGTGAAGTTCAATGATACATTTATCATTACAAACCTGGTAAAAAGCTGGAACAAAACTTAAACAAATTAGATCTTCCTAAGTGAAAAATAAACTGAACTGATCATGGCCATTAAAAAAATGCTATCTAAAATACAGAATCCTAATCACTCACTTGGCCAATAACAAAACAACAAACCCCATATTGTTCTGCAAGATAATTTTAAATCGACAGCCAGGTGACACAATGAAATGTTGACCCAAAGTCAGGAACACCTGAGCACAAATTTTGCCTCAGAATCTTACTAACTGCCTGACCCCGGGCACTAAATCTGTCTGCCTCAGTGTCCTCATTTGTAAAATGGAGTTAATGATAAGCACCTATCTCCCAGGATTTTTATGAAGATAAGATGTGGAAAGAGCTTTGCAAACCTTAAATTCAACTGAATTTGAGGTTTTGTCATTATTCCTTGAAACTATAATCCTGATTAACACAGTAGGGAAGGGGGTATGACTGTTTTCCAGTATCTGTAACACAGAAGAGGAATTTGACTTATTCTTTGTGGCTCTAGAGAGTAGGATTCTATGTCACTTATAGGGATGCTGATTTTGGCTCAGTATAAAAAAGGGCTTTGTGAAAAACAGTGCTGTATAAAAATGCAATGGACTAACTTGGGAGGTAATAAGTAATGACTTGGGAAGTAATAACTTGACCAGTTATCAAGAATTTTACAAAGGAGGATTCATGTTTCAGTAAAGGGTTATATTAGAGGAAGTTTGAAGTCTCTTGAAACCTGGGTATTCTGGTATTCTGTGACTCTAGTTCTGACATCTATGGTAACTTTGGCAAAATGAGTAATTCTCTTTCTTATTGTTTATTGTTGTTTGGTCGTTTCAGTCGAGTCCAACTCTTTGTGACCCTATTTGGGATTTTCTTAATAAAGATACTGGTTTGGTTTGCCATTTCCTTCTCCAGCTCATTTTGCAGATGAAGAAACTGAGGCAGAAAACACAGTTAAGTGTCACACAGCTGGTAGGTATCTGAGGCCGGATTAGAACTCAGGTCTTCCTGGCTCCAGGCTTGGCACTCTATCCATTGTATCACCAACTTTCTTATTATTTAACCAGTTTCATCTCTGGTGGTGGTATCTTATAGTAATTGTCGAATATGCCATAATAATTATTCACTTTATAGAACAGACTTTGGCCGCTTATTTCCCAGAAGTCTTGGGGAAATAAGGTTTTGCAGGGTTGATCTGTAGCATACGATATATCCCAATACTTTCCAAAAGTACTTCTAGTGATTCATATATGTACAAAAGCCCCTTTATTACTAAGAGTCATGTTATCTTACAGAAGAAAATGAAGACCTTAGGAGCAGAGTTGGTGCTTTTATTACCAGTGTAGGTCAAGGGCAAGGACTTGAATAGAAAAACACAGATTTGGGAAATGGAATATAATGAAGATATACTTGGTTAAGAAGTATTTAAGAAGGTATCATTTAAAAAAGATTTAGATTTCTGGAAGATCATTTAAAACATAGGAATAATAAGTTTCCTGACTAAGAGTAGAGGGCACCTAACAAGGCTCGGTAAAAATAGTTTTACCTGGAGTCTTATAAATCAAATCAAAAAGACTTTAAACTGAAACTAATGGAGGAACTGATTATTTAGATCAGATAGCTAATACAGAAAGTAGATTTGTTGTTGTCATGTTGAGTCATGGCTGAATCTTCATAAGCACATCATTTAGCCTCTGTTAGCCTCTGTTTCCTTATCTGTAAAATGTGAATGATAATAGTAGTTACCTCCCAGTTTTGTTGTGAGGATCAAGTAAGGTGAGATACACACACACTCACACACACACATACTCACTCACACACACACACACATATACACACACACAGAAGAACAACAACAATAGATGAGGAATCCTAGAAACAGATCACAAGCCTAGAGCAGAAGAAACATGGAGTATTGATGAAGACTTCAATTATGCGGACATCTAAGGTAGTTCTCTCTATGCTAAAAATAGAACAGCTGACGATTACTCGACTTGCCTTACTTGGGAAGTAATAAGTAATGATGCAATTAATGAAAAATTTAATGCTTTAAAAGATGGAGGAAGTGATGAAAAAAACTATTGGACATGCATTTCACCTTCAAGAATGAATTGCTTGCTGAGGACAGAGGGTTGGGAATGATGGGATTTGTGGGAAGGCTGGAGAATTAACTGTTTCATCTTAGAGTTTATTATAGAAGTGAAGAAAATCAAGCTTATCCTGATAAGCACTCCTAAAATTTAGAGAGCAGTTATCAAAGAGCTCGGGAAGAAGCTAGGTAGAATCTCGTACTGAAATTCTATAGAGAAAGGCAAGCCAGAAAGAATAGAATACTCTGATGATGCAGAGAGAAGTAATTCTGATGAGGACAGAAAAGGGGTCTAAAAAAAGAACAAAAGAGATTCATACAGAAGTGATTGTAGCATAGGGGCAGCTTGGTGGTGCAGTGAGTAGAGAACCGACCCTGCAGTCAGGAATACCTGAGTTCAAATCCAGCCACAGACACTTGACATACTTACTAGCTGTGTGACCACGGGCAAGTCACTTAACCCCAATTGCCCTGCCTTCCCCCCTCCAAAAAAAAGTCATGCATTGCAGATGGAAGCAAAGGCAGGTATTTGAAGATAAATTCAAAAGCTTGGTATTGTGTCCTATAACACCATTCATCAGGAGTCCTGAGCTCACAATGAATTGATGAAAAAACCAACAACAGAGGGGTGTTTATTGTTGTTGTTTTATTATATTGGAGAAAAGATAAGAATCAAAGAAATGATGAAAATCACTGTATTGGTGGGGGAGGAAATAACCATTTATATACCTACTACATCTACTACGAGCACCTACTACATGCCAAGCATTGTGCTAATGCTTTTGAAGTCTTATTTCATTTAATCCACACAAAACCCTGTAAGGTAAGTTATTATGTTGCTTCTTCCCCATTTTACATTTGAGGAAACTGAAGCAGAGTTAAATGACTTGCCCAGAGTCACACAACTAGTAAGCATCTGAGGCCACATTTGAATTCAGGTCTTCCTGACTCTAACCTTGGCACCCTATTCATTGCATCCCCTAGCTGCATGGGGTAGTGAGATGTTGATAAAAGAAGACAGAGACTGGATAGGCCTGATCAACTCTCATTTTACTTGTTTTCTATCCCAAGGAAAAGGATTCTTGGAGCAAAAAGGAACAAAATTAGCAGAAGAGAGGTAGAGAGAGTCATTGACCCTGATACATTCAAGTTACTAGGTCTAGGCAAATTAAATATCAGGGCCCTTAATAAATCAGAGTATAGAAGAGAGTAATACAAGATAATTAAGGTAGGATGGTGCTATATTGTGGAGGGCCTTAAATACAAGGCAAAGGAGCTTCAGCTCATTTCCAGGTTATCCTTGGTATGGCTTTATAGAGCATTTCTGCCACGAAAGTCTTGATTATCTGCCATTAATCCCATTATATTATAGATTATCTGTGGCTACCTTTCTTCCACAGCCCATTTGGTTTTTAAACTGTTAATTGAGTTACAATAACAGCAAAGTCAAAGTCACCAACAAAAAGGGGAGAGAGCAAATATCTATCTCTACGTGTATTCAGTGGCATTCTACATTGAGTTGGGAATTACTTTGGCATTGTCTATGGTTTTGAACATTTCCTTTCTAAACAATGGGGTAGAAGATGAATCGTCGACTATATATCTTTGTGATACAGCACAACCTGTTGAAATGTCAAAAGTTCAGAGAACTGGAATGTTTTTATTTATTTTTCAACACCAAATACCTTTTTTTGAGTGAATTTTTTCACTGATAACTTTTGTTTTGTTTTCTTAGAAGTACAGCCTGCATTAGTCACAATTTTGATGAAAAGCCTTAGCTGTCTTATGATAATATCATAGAGTAAGAATAACAGAATAAAAACTAGTCCCATAATTTTAAATTTAAATCAGATATTTGCTAGACTGTCTATTTCAGTCTCTTTGCCTTTTGGATTAATGCTGCCACTATCCATTGATTTAGGCTCCATCTCAAAATTGGCCAAGGCAGCCTCCCACTACATGTCCTGCCATGCTAAGCACCCTGCCAGTGTTGGTACTGAGGACTAAAAATAAGAACTTATATAAAGAAGCTGATTTCTTTTTTCCAAGGGGAAGAAGTCATAACAGGAACATAGATGACAAGTTTCCCAAGTGCCAGCTGTTTTTGAATAGGAAATACTTAATCAAGTGATTGGTCATTGCAGCAGCGCTAGGGAATATTATTCCAAAAAGAGGAATAATTATGTCCATTAATCACATTCTTCCAGCCCCAAACTTGCATTTGACCCCTTTGCAGAATGCAGCCACATTCGTTCTCATCAGTATATAATCACTCTGTGAAGAATGGCAGAATGGGAACCAGTGTGATGAGGGGCAGAAAGAGGAGTATGATGGGGAGGAAAGGAGAATTGTATATTCAGGAGAGACCCTGTGCACTCCTTCCATGGCTGGCATGGAGAATTGGAGCAGAGAGACCTTGAACGTGCTGCTCATCCCTTGAGCTAGTTATCTATTACCAACTGTGATGGATGTAGGCTTCTAATGAGCTTTGAGAGAAAGCGCAATAGTCTCTTTCTCATACATACAATTTCAATGTACCTAAAGTTTAAAGACCTGGCTTGGGCATCATTTTACTCGCCAGTACTCTGAAGCCATTCCTGGCATCTGGTTGTGCCAGCCCAGCTCAACGAAGCAGTGCAGGAAGGGGGACTCTCACACACTGTAAGAATCATAATGAAGCGTCTCAAAAATGAGAGACCATTCCAGCTGATCACTATTAATAATGATGATAACAATAATAACTTGCATTTTTCTAGTGCTTAAAGTTTTGCAAAGTGCCTTGCATATTATCTCATTTGATCCTCATAACAACTGTGTTCAGTAAGTTCTATTAACACCATTTTATAGAAAAGGAAACTGAGGCTGAGAATGGTTTAAGTGACCCTTCTGGAGTCACACAGAATAAGCTTCTATTTGGGACAGTCAAAATGAAAAGCGAATTTACAGAAAGACCATTCACTGTAAAACTCATGGCCAGGCCAAGTTCTTGCAGGCACTGACGGAACAGTGGAAAGAACAATGAATTTGAAGTCGGAGAACCTGGGTTTGAACCCTCAGCTCCTTCAGTTATCACTTGCTATTACTTCAGTTTCCTCACCCATAAATTGAGGGAGATTGGACTAGGTGACATTTAACAATCCTTTCAGCTCTTGATTCTGTGGTTCTGTTGTAAAGAGCAAGGTTTTGATAATCATGGATTTTCCCGCTTTTGCAGATAAGGAAACCAAAGTTGAAAGAAGTTAAATGGCTTGCCTAAAGTCTCAAAGAAGTAAAACTTGGATTAAAACAAAGATATTCAAGTCCAGGGCTCAATACCTCTAACTATCATACTCATCTTTTCAAAATATTACTTGTACTACCTTTTTTTAAAAAAAAGAGATCCAGTGATTATATGCATACACAAAGATCTACACATCCAACCCCCAACCACTCACTCCCCTAAGACCCTGTTTTATATTTCCAGCATCTTGTTGCTCTCTCTATCTGGGTGACCCACAGATAGTTAGAAATGTCCAAAATGAGATCCCTCGTCTCCTCTGAATGCCCAGGCCTCAATCCTACCTGTCTTTCCCCCTTGCTTTCCTATTTCTGTTCATGGTACTATGAGGCTTTGAATTACCTAGGTTTATAAACTTGACATCTTCTTTAACCCCTCCCTTTGCCTTTCTGGACATAGCCACTAGTGTTGTCAATTCTTCCTCCATACTATATCTAAAAGCTTCCTGTCCTCTCAGCTCTCACTATAACCGTGCTGATTCAGGGTGCTAGCTCTTCTAGCAGGAAAGCCTCTTTGCTATTTTTCCTGCCTCCACTCTATCTCTTTTCAAGTTCATCATTCGTATTATTGCCTAAGTAATTTCCCTTATACACTACTCTGATCATTTGACTCTTTCACCCAATGGACTACTTTTATATAGTAAATAAATTATCCACAAATAAAAGGTGGAATGCCTGATGGGTTGGGCTTGGAATCAGGAAGATTTGAGTTCAAATTCTGCCTCAAATATACTCAAAATACTTTGTCACCCTCAGCAAGTCACTAACCTCTGTCTGCCTCAGTTTCCTCAACTCTAAAATGGGGATAGCACCAACCTCTCAGTATTGTTACGAGGAAAATGAGATAATAGTTGTAAAGTGCTTAGCACAATGCCTGACATAGTAGATATGTAAATCCTTGTTTTCTTCCTGAAAGTCCTTCAAAATCCCTCCAACACTGCCTTTTTAGCATCATTTCATATTACTTCATTTTAACACTCCAGAAAAACTCTACTTTTTTTCCTTTTCCCTGTTCTCTTTTGTTTCCACCATTCCTCGTGTCTTTCCTCAAAACACCCCACCATACCTGGAATAGGTTCCCCCTCTTTCTTCTTCCAACCTCTGATCATTTATTCCTTTCCATCGATCAAGGCCCATCTCAGGGGCCGTGTCATTGATGAGCTCACCTGTGTCTCCTCCCCTTCATCTCAGGTGAAAGTCATCCTTTACTATTCAGCTTTCTTATTTCTCTTTATATCTATTTCACTTGTGTCACACTTATCCATAATCCTCTCTTCCTCATTCACAATACATAATATGCTTAAATCAAGGTTGATATTGTTCATATATTTCTGTATCTTTAGCACTCAGTTTGGTGCCTTAAACACAGAAGATGTTTAATGAACAGATATAAGTAGAAAAAGTTGTGCTGTAATGAACTAATAAAAGTTACTGTCATATTGGCATTGTAATCTCCTTAATACGTGGGGTCTTTGTCTAATGCTTTCAAACCCTGCTCCCCAAAGGGCATAGCAACATGCTATGTATAAATGTTGCTGAGTTGTTTTTCAGTTGTGTGGGACTCTTCATGACCTCATTTGGGATTTTCTTGGCAAAGATACTGGAGTGGTTTACCACTTCCTTCTCCAGCTTATTTTACAGATGAAAAAACTGAAGCAAATAGGACTAAGTGACTTGCACAGGGTTACACAGCTAGTAAGTGTCTGAGGCCATATTTGAACTCATTGAGTCTTTCTGACTCCAGGCCCAGCACTCTATCCACTGTACAACTTAACTGCTCTACATATAAATAGATATTTATTAAACTTCATTGTCGCCTGCCTGACCTCAGACACTTACTAGCCGAGTGACTCTGGGCAAGTCACTTAACCATTTTTGCCTCAGGTTTATCTTCTGTAAAATGAGATGGAAAAGGAAATGGCAAACTACTACAGTATCTTTGCCAAGAAAACCCCAAATGGGGTCACAAAGAGTCAACTATGAATGAAACAACTAGACAACAACAAAGTAGGAGCTAGATTGCCATTAGCTAAAGATGTGGAATGAGAATGTGTATATTGGCTAAGCGTTAGGACTCTAAAGTCCCTTTTAAGTCTAAGAATCTATAAGGTCAGCCAAGTTATGGATTGTCAATGGGCATCCCCAGCCCTAATGATTTTTTTTAATGCCTCTTGTCTGAATAGGGGAGTTGTGTATTGTCATCAAGGTTCGAAGCAGCCACAGCTGAAAGCTGCACAGGTACCACGACTCACAGCAGGTGTCCTGCTAGCAATAACATATTAATGCTAGCTTCGTATGGCAAAGACCTCACAGTTACATTTTACTGTACTATATTGGTTCTTAAACTTTTTATGGCTTTAGGCTGCTTTTATGCTCTTAATGATTATTGAGGACTGTTCAAAGATCTTTTGTTTACGTGGGTTATATTTAACCGATATTTATCATGTCAGAAAGTATAATAACATTATTATTATGAAAATAGTTTGGACCTCTCAGATAGCCACTTTGAGAACCATTGCCATATTCCATTGTCTGGTGTCAGACTCTTGTATTCTTTAACAATTTTCTTGTGATTTTCTGAAATTCCCTAGATGAGGATGATGATGATAACACACATTTCCACGAAATTTTAATATTTATAGAGTACATATGTTATTCCATTTGATCCTCACAACAACTTGGTGAGTTAGGGTGCTACATTATCCCCCCTGAAACTAAGGCTCAGAGGGACCAGATGGCATCTACAGGAATACAGACCTGCTATCAGCGGCATTTCTTTTGAACTCAGTTCTACCGTACCCTAGGTCTATATTCTTCTCTACTAGGCTGTCTCTATAGAAGATAGGGGTAAACTTTTTACCAAATGCCTTATTATATTTATGTTGTGAGGATTTAGAGCCCCCGAATAAACATCCCTTTGTGCTATGTTATATTTTAGTTGTCTCATCTGGTTTTTTAGACTTCTGTTCCCAGATAGATTAGCTTAACATCGATACCTTTGGACTGTGAGTAGATACACATCTTATCCTGTAGATTTTGTAAATCTTTAATTTATCACTAATACTCTTATCTGGTGATTCCTATTTAATTTTAGTTTTGAAGAATCAATCACTCCTCTAAATGTAGTCCATTGGTCAGTTCTTACATCTTTGTTCAACTTAAATTTATATTTTGGAATGAGACTTTGTAAGAAATGATTAAATGAATCAATAAATTAGGAGCTATTTTTGTCAATTACCATTATAATTATATTGTGTTTTCTTATTCAGGTCATCGTTTTCTTAGTCCAGTCCAATCAAATATGGAGAGGTTCATTGGCAACCACAATTTTATGTAGATCACATGGGATCATTGATCTGGAGCTGAGTTACCTCAGAGTATTTTGACAAATGATTAAACTGAGGCCTAGGGAAGTTAAATAACTTGTCCGAGGTTATGCGGGTAGTAAATATCAGAGGCAGAATTTACTGAAGAGTCAATGCTGCATCAGAGGTGGAGAGGACTGATACGGTAAACATAATTGATTTTTTAACAGTATTCTTTTTTTTGAGGTGTTATGGCCTTGATCACTCCCTCACTCCCCTTTACCTATGCCTGCTTAGAATAACTGCTGCCCTTGGTTGCTTGAATCACTTTGATAAGCAAATATATTATAGATCTCTACTTTCGTGTTTCCACTTTGGAGGTGTTGTGAAGATACAGAAGAATAAGATACAGAACCAGACTTATTAACACATATGAAACTGTAGCAAACATTGCGTGATGGGAGGGTTGTGCCTAACCAGCACCCTCTTAGTTCATTTTCTATCTTGGGACAAAACAGGACACTCACAAGTCATTGAACAGCTAACAAAAGGAGGTTTAATTTGCCTTGATACAGCAAGGATATGAAACAGAGATACAATGGCCCTTAGACTCTCTTTCCACACTTATCCCTCATTGCCCACTCTATCATCATCTTCATGTGTCTCATTAGCAGTGCAGAGTGTGACGACTGAGGTGACTTTGAGAATTCTACCTAGTAGGAGAGGCCCCAAATCCACATGGATGTGGCTATTTATACACTTAGGTAAGTAGGAAGCTTAAAAGATTCTGAACCAGTCAGGTCTCAGGGACAACTTTGTTGCCTTTTAGAGAAAACTAATTCCCATTACAGGGAAATGAGGAAACCCTGGAACTATCACACATGGATACACACATATACATATGTGTTTGTAATTTATTACTAAATTTGGTGGTTCAGACAAGACATGTTTCAATAGTTCTAATGAGAGAAAAACAAATTAATGAGCCTTATAGTATGTAGGAGGATTTATGGAAGAGATAGGACTTAGGCTGAGCCTTTCAAAAATATCTTAGCTAGATGTGGCATGAAATCAACTCTAGTCCCTCTCTGAACTCTAGAAAAAGGGTTACTTTGAGTCATTGCTTGGTTATTTATCTTGAAGTATTGTATGTATGTATGTGTGTGTGTGTGTGTGTGTATGTGTGTGTAGGCATGTGTGTGCCAAGGGAATATAGAGAGGTTGTGGCAATGAAGCTTGCTCGATTTATAAATATTGTTGTTTTTAATCACATATCTAACAACAATCTTTACAGCCCAGATTCATTTCACTCTGCCCATTTTGTGTTAAGACTTGACCATAAGAACAGGTAGAAAATGTATCTTTCCCTTTCAGTGTGATCCATGAATTTCCTCATCAAGTTCATCCTCAAAGCCCGTGGAGCCTGACTATTCCTAAGCATTTTCCGTTTAAATAGACCTTACTTTAAATTGCCCGTCTTGGTGCATCTTTCACGAAAAGTGTTTTTAAATTACTATGAGGATTCAGAGACAGGTGTTTGACAAGTGTGTAGATGTGTTTGTGTGTACATGTACATATTCTGTGTTCATGCAAGTGTTTGGGCAGGCGTGTGTGTGTGTGTGTGTGTGTGTGTGTGTGTGTGTGTGTGTGTGTGTGTGTGTGTGTTTTAACCTGGGCATTTTTGAAAAACTAAAAACAACCTATAGTACCTAAAGGGCATTGAATTTAGTGGACCTAATTTCAAATCTCATCTCAGTACCTACTTTGGGGACTTAACTTTCCTCATCTGTGAAATGAGAGGTTTAAGGTCCATTCCTGTTTTAAATATATGGCCCTACTTTGCTGATGCCTCTCTTTTCTCTTTTTTAAAATAGATTTTAATTATTTTTTTTTCTGTTTTGTCACTGGGATTTCCTGTATCCCTTCCTTCCTGTCTCCCAGTGAGCCTTGCCTTATTTAACAGAAAATTAAAAAAAAAATAAAAGAGGAAGAATAGGAAAAAACCCCTGCAAAATCAATCAACATGTCAAAATAAATTCTGACTTTATATAGGCAATGTGCCACACTTGTGTCCCCAGACCTCAGCAAAGCATTGGGGAGAGAGGCGTCTTTCTAACTTTTCTTCTCTGATGCCCAGATTTTTGCTCAGAATATTGCAATTTAGTTTAGATTACTCTGTGGTTGTTGTTTCATCCATTTCATTGTTCTAGTCACTGCATATTTGTCGCCTCCATTTTCAAAATGACTGGGCAATGCTTTTGTCTCAGGCAGCTGGGGCTGTTTTGCTGGCAACCATATCAGTTGTTTAATTGAGGCTTTAGGAGATGCTAAAAAAAACCTCAAGGTTTTGTTGCTGTTTGTTTTGTTTTTCCTGTTTCACTTTTGTGAGTGAAGGTAAATGAGAGGAAGAGGTGCTGCACTGCTCCAAGTGGGGATTTAAAAGAACTCAAAGGATCTCCTTTGTGCTTAGATACCCATGTTTTGTTTGCTTTTGCTCTGATTCTTCACCATCTGAACTTTGAGCTTTCCCAGTGGTGAGCAAAACCTCTTTGTTTTTCTGTTAGTTAAGCTGGTAATTAAAAGAAACGAGAGCCCGATATTACTTCAGTCTCACTTGCTTCCCTGTAGTGTTGTAAGACCAAGAGTCACATTGCCATCATTAGACAGTTGGCAGCTATTAGTTGGGTAAGGCCAAAATTAATGCTGAGACGTTTAGAAATACAGGTCCTAATCCCAGTTTTGCCACTAACTGGATGAGCTAATTTGGGCAAATCAGTCTCTGAATCTCAGATCCATTATCTATGAAATGAGAGATTGGATTAGATAACTCGTTTATTCAGTAAATATTTATTGACTTCTAATGAATGTAAAGATATATGTTTTTCATTTACAAAGTAGCTTTTGCTAAGGATTTTTTATGGCTCTTTAGGTGTACTTAAATTAATGGATTAATTTGTCAAACACCCTTTCTAGTTCAAAAATGCCATGATAAAATCCTGGACTGTGTTCCTAACCAGGCTAAACTATTGGTCTTTGTTGTCATTGTTGCTGCTAAGTTATTTTTCAGTTGTGTCTGACTCTCAATGACCCTATTCAGGGTTTTCTTGACAGAGATACTAGAATGGTTTGCCATTTCCTTCTCCAGCTCATTTTATAGATGAGGAGCTGAGGCAAACAGGGTTAAGTGACTTGCCCAGGGTCACACAGCTAGTAAGTGTCTGCGACCACATTTGAAGTCATGAAGATGAGTCTTCCTGACTCCATTAGAACTCTATTACTTGAGATAGTGATAAAACCTGTCCTATCAACTTCATATAGTTGTCATTGAAAGCCCCTTTCC
>CM053622.1:730461034-730500218 GCA_028646595.1 Phalanger gymnotis | reverse complement strand
AGATTTAATGGCAGGAGACATATAGTGTTACTTTGATTTTTTGACTCCTCATCATAGTCTACCAGAAGTATGATGTGTAGAGGTTCCCAAAGTGGATGATACCACCCCCTGAGGGGCACTGGAATGATCCAGGGGAATGGTAGCAGCCTTCAAAAATAAGGGGACAGTGGAACATATGGAGAGAAGAGAAGAAAAGAAAATTTTGAAAAACCATTCATACATGTTTCATCTGTTGTGTAAGAGTTAAAATTGTAGTGATTACATTATTTCCCAAAAAAACACACAAAATGAAAGTTACAGCTGATGGAGTCCACTGATGTGACTTGACAAGCAAGTGTTGGCAGGTGAATAGGTAGCATTGTCGGGAGGTCCAGCATGCATTGGCAGGAATATGTGGTGTAATGATTTGTTTACAATACTATAATATATAGTTACATGAAGCAATATTGTATCATCAAAATCTCAATGCAGGAAAAAACCCAAATTTACAATAAATTATTAAATTTAAGAAGGTCCGTTTTTAAAAAATATATATATTTTTGAAATGTTGCAAATTAAAAAAAAACATTAAAAAGTTAGAGATAGTATATTTCCTGGTGGGGGAGATGCTGAGTAAATTTTTTCTTTTGAAAAGGGAGCACTAGGCCAAGTAAGTTTGGGAACCACTGGTGTAGGGGAGGTCCTATTTCATAGCAATGAAAGGTTCTAATTTTTTTTCTATAATTTTAGGGAAAATTTTTTAAGTTCCTTTGTGTTGAGTACCCCCCCACACAAGCTGATTTCATCTATGTTGATAGGTTTACTAGTTTGCCTGTCACTCCAATCTTTTAAGAAGGATTAAAATTGTTTTATTTTTCCAGTTAAACATCAGCTGTATTGTTTGTTCTTGAGGAGCACAGAGGATATTTCTTAGGGACTTTGTTGCCCATGCTTATTCTTCTTCTATCTTGTTATTTCTGGTAAGCTTCAGGGAATGAAAATGCATTCCTTGTGTATTGAGGAGAGGAGATAAAGACTAAGCTCATTGGCACCTTGACCCAACATCTATGTCTTTTGTTGTTTTTGGTTAGTTATTTTAGTCCTGTTTGACTCTCCTACTTTGCGATCCCATTTGGGATTTTCTTGTCAGATACTAGAATGGTTTGCCATATCCTTCTCCAGCACATTTTACAGATGAAGAAACTGAGGCAGGCAGGTGGGATTAAGTGACTTGCCTACAGTCCCAGAGCTAGTAAGTGTCTGAGGTCAGGTTTGTACTCAAGTCTTCTTGACTCTAGGCCCAGTGCTCTATCCACTGTGTCAGCTAGCTGCTCTTATATATCTTTAGCACTTCATTAAGAAGAGGTGCCTCCAGGTAACTGACTTACCTAAAAGACAATATTTCTTTACCCTAAAAGTTTTTCTTGACAATTCCAGATTTTCCAAAAATATGGTAAGACAACTACCTATAAGTTAAAATACACACTCCTTTATTTAGGATTGAGAGTCTCTCACAGTCTATCTCCTACTGATTTTTTTTCAGATTTATTTCTTGTTACTCTACCTTCTGCATTATCAGTTCCTGCTGGACTTTAATGCTTGCTGTTTCCTATTCATGGCCATCAATTTTCTGCTTCTGGGACATTGTGGGCTGGCCCCCATGTCTGGAATGCCCTCAATTCCCACCTCTGGCTTTTGGAATCCCTCATTCTTTTCAGTCTCAGCTCAAATGCTACCTTCTACCAGAGATCTTTTTTGATTACCCCAAATGTTAATGCTCTCCTTATCTCCAATCTCTCTCTCTCTCTCTCTCTCTCTCTCTCTCTCTCTCTCTCTCTCTCTCAACATCTAGGTGGTTCAGTGAATAGAACACTGCACCTGGTTTCAGAAAGACCTGAATATAAGTCCAGCCTCAGAAAACTACTAACCAAATGACCCTGGGAAAGTCACTTAACTGCTTTCTGCCTCAGTTTCCTTATTTGTAAAATAAGGGGAAAAATAAAAAAAATAGCACCTACCTTCCAAGGTTATGGTGAAGGCTAAATGAGATGATATTTATAAAGTGTTTTGCAAATTTTAAAGTTATATATAAATGCTAGCTATTATTTTGATAATGTCCACACAACATGACCACCTTATAAAATTGGGGAACATTTTAATCCAATTGTTTAGATGATTCAGAAAGCAAAACGTGTGGGACTGAGGTTATACTATAAATTTGTCCTTGTTTCTGTACTTTCCTTGCCCAAATCCTCGACTGTATTATGCCCTTATCAAGGGCTGAGAGGGTATATATATAATAAGCATTCAATATAATATACAATGGAATTAAGAGACTCCGGAGCAGGGAATATCTTTTCATTAAATACTAAGTCATCATGAAAGATGAAAGCATGAGATTCAAAGAGCATTGTCTTGTCCTTAGCCATACCTCATTACCTCCTTTACCTTACCTCTTTCCATATTCTTGATTAATGATTCCTTTCAAAATTGACAAACATGGAAATAATATCTCTTCCCCTGTGGGCTGATCTGCTTTCTAAGTATTAGGCTAAGGTTGTGGGTGTCTTGAGGTACAGGAGTGAAATGCTTCATTCTGCATGTATCATACACATTTAAAATTTAATTTTCCTACTTTATGCCTTCCATATCTCTTTCTTCTCTGCAGGCTATACATCGATGGACCTTTTGGGAGTCCCTTTGAGGAATCATTGAATTATGAGGTCAGCTTATGCGTGGCTGGAGGCATCGGAGTGACTCCTTTTGCATCAATACTCAACACATTGCTGTACGTCATTTTGATGTATTACATAAGCCTCTTAGTCAATGTTTAGTTAAGTAGAATGCTGTTACTATTTCAAGAGATTATCTCTTTACTGTATGTAGTGCATTTAAGACTTCAGCCTCTAGCAGCATAAATAACCAAAGTTGCTAGCTATATACATATATATATGTATATATGTATATATCTGTATATATATAATATAGTGTTTTTCTAACAATTGTGAAGGCTTGTTCTTGGAAGCTTTTGCATTGCTCCAAGTGGTATTATAGTGAGGCTGCAGAGAAAGTAGAGTTATAAACATGCCTTCCAATGTCACATGTCTTTGGGATTGGCTCACACCTTCCAACCTGCTCTCACACTATAAATATATAAGTGATTGGAGGTAGATTACCACTGCACAGTTATATTCCAATTCTCTTAAGGCATAACCCTATCCAGAAGAAATACACTTCTCTTTACCGTTCTTAACTCAAGCCCCTCTCTATAGCATTTTCTACTACACAACCACCTACTCACAGGATAACATTTCCACACATTGTGTGGTATTATTTATACCACATATTTTTATATACTTTTCATAATAATGACCCTTTATAATATTGATCTTTAACAGCAATTTACTTAGTAAGGCAAAATAAATAATACTACAGATATTAATATAATAAAGAAAATGCATAAATGATAAAATGTAATAAACACATATAAATCTCTGTTATATGCTACAAACATTACACTCGAGTGAGTGGGCTTTTACTTAGAGAAATATGGTAAGGAAGCTCATAAAGGAGGGAAATTCCTATGCTTGGGGTTAGCTACAATTTTGGATAGCAAACTGTAATGCTATTGATCTATTCAGGAACATCTGTTCCACGTGAAAATGTTTCTCTGCTCATTGCTTGACTGTTGATTCTCACCAGTCTTCAGCTGGCAAAATGCTATTCTCTTTTTTAACATAGCACTCTTTTAGTTATCTATCACCATTCAAATGGCATCTAGAAAGTGTTAGTTTTAACATGAATAATAGTTCTCTTTAAGTTAAAGAATTGTAAAGCCCATCAAACTGTCTGTCTCTGGGCTATACAGACCACACAAGTCAGCTATTTACTCACTCAGATTCTGTATTGTCTAGCTGGAATGGACAAAGTCACAAGGGTGGGGAACCTGTGGCCTTGAGGCCACATGTGGCTCTCTAGGTCCTCAAGTGACAGAATCCAAACGGGCTACACTTGAGGACCTAGAATACCACATACAGCCTTGAGGCCACAGGTTTCTCACCCCCTGGTTCAGGATGACTCTTTAGGCTAGCTCACCAATATATCAAAACAACTCAAATACCTCTCTCATTTTGCTTTGGAGGCAGAGGTAGTGGCATACCTCTAACTCTAGGTCGTGCTGAAGGGCTTAGTTATTCCTGAAGCTCTTGGCCAGTAAAGTCAATTCTCTACCTACCCATCAAGAATCAATCAGGGGAAGTATCCTGTTCACTGAATGTTTTCAACTGCCATAGAACAAACAGAGCAGCTTTCAACAATCAATGCACTTCCCCTCCCTATTGAATTCTTCTACCTATGTTCCTATGTCATGCTCTTCTCTTAGCTTCTCTTACCTGTAAATCACTATCATTCAGTGAATTATTGGAGTCTCCTGATTCTCAGTGGTTTATCTTTCACTTAACAAGTCACCTCACCTTAAATTCCCCATTTCATATCAATAGTCTGTTTAAAATCATACCTCAATCTCTAAATGTTCACATGATTTCTCTTTTTAAAATGTGTTGCCCTTAGTCATAAACCATGTGTATGTAAATGATCTGAGCTACTCATCATATTTACAGCTCTAAAAGCTTCAACACAGTCATCCATCTCTTTGGTGCCCTTACATTCACATTTTTAATAAATAAATTATCTATAACTGCCTCTTTGTAGATTAAACTGTTCAACTAAGTCATCATTCTATGTTGTTCACAAGGAAATTTGTATCTTTATATTTATATCACAGATTATTTTCTATCCCAAACTGTCCAAATCCTGTCTTAAACTTATTGTTCTTCATAAGCATATACTAGCAGTATAGCAAAACAAAAATTATTTTTCTACTCATTATGTATCAGAATGCTAGCATTCTTAATGTTTGGCAATATCATAAATATTTGCCAAAGAATATGAAAAAAATCTTCTTTTACACAAGTGAATCTTTTCTGCTATTGTCATCATTAAGCTGCTTCATGTAAAAAGGGCCTCAGAGATGCAGTGTATTTTACCCAGATACTGCTGATCTGGACTTTAGAAGGCTTTTAAATCCTACTCCACAGAGCCCCAGTGATGTGACTTGCTGGATTAGACTGGAATGACACATTCTTCTCTTAACCTCTTTTCCTCTGATATTTTTTCATTGTCTGCAAGGGAACCATATGCTTTCTGGGAAAAACAATTGATTCTACCCTCTTGTTTCCCCAGTGAATGTCTAAGAAATGATACAAAACTAAATTACTCCTACCCATCTATCAAGATATCAGGCTTCCCATATTTAAAATTTTCTTCAGGAGAATAACAACATAGGAACACAGAGTTAGAACTAAATAAGGCTTTAAATGTGATTTTGTCCAACTTCATTTTGCAGATGGGGAAATTAAGTCACAGGTAATTTGAGTGACTTGTTCAAGATTTCACAGATAGTAAATGACAGAGTTGTGATTTGACCCTAGGGCTTTCAATTCCAAATCTAATACTTGTTGGACTGTGCTGCTTTGCTAATTCTCAATAAAATCAGATTCCTTTTAAAAAGGGAGGAAAAGAGAAGAGTGTCCCTTCTTACTTCAGAAGTTAGAAGGTCCATCCTTATTCACAGTCTTAGTAATCATGGGTAAAAGAGTGAGGCTTGGAGCTGTGTTCTTCTGTCTCCAAGTCCTATAAGCCTCCTCTTAAGCTATCCATGTGTTTCCACAATCTGGCTAGCAGCTTCTGTGGGGGTGTAAGATCCACCCACAGCCAGCACCCAGAAAGCTGCCAGCAGCACAGGTTCTTTTGATCTGCTTAACTAAGGAAAGCAAGGTGAAGGGGTTGGCAAACTTACTTTAATTCAGCACACAAATATCATTCACTTAGTTCAGGGGAAAAAGCCAGCACACTGAACTTCAGAGCAAAATACAAACAAATTACAAACATCAACAGACAGACCCAATACAATTCATAGTTACCAACATCTAGGTTCAGTCCGGGAGCTCAGAACAAGGGCTGGCCCAGAGTCACGCTCGCCACCACTGCTGCGGGAATGAGGAAGACCAGGCCAACCCCTGGTTTTTATATCTTTTTCAGCGTCAGGGGTGAGTCACACATGCGACTCACCTACATGACCTAAAATCGTCACAAAGAGGCAGACTTAAACCCACGTGATCTAAGAGCCTCTGCTGTCCCAGACATGTAAACTAGGCCCTTCCTAGAGTTAGCCCCACCTTGGGCCCACACCCACATAGGTTTTACACCTAATAGGGGTTTGGGCCTGGGGCTTAGCACTTAGTAAGACTCAATGAAATACACTGAATTACTCAACAAAAACAAAAGCCAAACTCTTCAAGGGCACTTGTTGAACTAAGTGCTAAGGAGCCCATTTTGCTTACCAACACACCATGAAACAAATTTCAGGGATCTGGTATTCAACAGTTTTTCCTCCCAGGACGTCAGTATTACTGGCTAACCAATGGGATCATAGGATTTTGAGCCGAATGGGAATTAGAGAGCATATTTCCCTTGTTTTACAAATATGTATATATTGTGGCCCAGAATGGCAAAATATGCCACCCACAAGAAGTCTGAGGAAAGCACTGTCCTTAGGTGCCAACCCAATTTATTGTCCCCTCTAATGTCCAAATTCTACTTCAGTCAATACATAATCTCTAGGGGAAGGCATCACAGTGAGATAGAAAGAATATATTGGATTTGAAGAAGACATAAGTTGGATTCCTAGCTCTACTACTCATGAATTGTATGTCCTTGGTAAAGTAACATAACTTCTTTGAATCTCACTTTGCTCATCTATAAAAGCTTTATATTATATAAAAGGATTATATTAGAGAACTAAGCTTCAAAGATCCATTAAAGCACCAAGTCCTATGATCCTCTTATCCCATAGATGAGAAAAAAAGTATTTAAGCCTTATCTAGTAAGAATATAAGATAATAGATAATATATATATAAAAAAACACTCCATGGACTTTAAAACATCAGATTTTAGCCTAGAAATAATAAAACAACATTTATTCATCATATGTTTTTTTCTGAAATACTGTACTGGATGACTAAGTTCTATCTGGGTAACAGTATTCTGGCTATAAGGAGTAAGAGAGGAAGCATAGTGTAATACTGATTTTGCTGTCGGAAAGACTTGGGTCTTGCCTCTGAAACATAATAGCTTTGTGCCCATGGACAACTCAATGCCCCAGGCAATTCTTAGAGACTAAATTACAGTCCAGTAGCATATCTGTGCTGATGTAGGGAGTTTGCACACTGATATTTCCCAACACCAATGAAACCATAGACACGGGACAAAAAAAAAAAAGGTTAAAAATGAGACCTATCAATAGGACCAAAAGAAAGGAGTAAAGGAGAAACAAAAAAAGAAGGAAGAAAGGAAAGAGGTAAAGAGGGAGGGAAGAATGAAAAAAGGAGTGAAGGAAGGAGGGATCAAGAAACAAAGGAAAGGAAAAAACAAAAGGGGGGAGGGAATGACAGAGGGAGATAGGGAAGAAGGAAGGAAGGAAGGTAGGAAGGAAGAAAAGAAATAAAGAAAGGAGAAAGGAAAGCAATTCTCCTCAGGAGCTAGACAACTCCAGCTACAGTTTCCTACATTTTTCTACTTACAGAGTAGCTACCTATTTTTCCAAATAATTACTTTAATAATTACTGTTGCTTGAACATAGACTCCCATTCGTGATCTCATTTTGGTTTCCTAACCCCATAACAGTCATTTTGAGCCTGACTGTGCTACTTACCTCCTGGTGGTCAAAGCACATGATGACATTTGATACCTGCTGACAATACCAAGTTATTTCCATTTTTATATTTTTAAATTTAAATTTTTTTTGTCATTTCCATTTTTAAAGCAATTCTAGCAAGTGTAGAAGTGTAAGGCAGTTAACTGGAAGATATATTATTTATAATCACCATTAAAGATTCTTTCCCTCTTCACCTTAACATAGCCTAGCCTTGCCCATCTAACATTTTCTTGGATTTCAAGCAGGACCAGAAATTTTATTTCCTTCCCCATCCCAGCCTCCATGTTAAATTTCCTTAGTATATATTTAGGGAGTGGAAATGGGGATTAGGACCAGACCTGTGATTTCTGTGTTATAGAGATCTCCTGGTAAAGGAAATTTGCTCTGAGTCTTCTACCTTCTCCTTTTCCCACTGCATCCCTTCTCCCCTGAAAAGTGAAGGACTTTTGAAGGCTTTTTTTAAAAATTGTGAAAACCAAGTAGAATAAGGAAGGAAACAGGTCCACAATTTGATCCAGCTGATGTTTTATTACCAAATGTCAGAAAGCAGGACTATCTAGCCTCTGTTTTTACTCTTTCTTCTATATTGAAAAAAATCCATCAATTTGAGATATCAAAGTCAGATTAAAATCTTTTGAGAAGTTGTGAGTTCCTTGCCACTGTGAATATTCGAACAAAATCTTCATGGCCATTTGTCAGGCCTGTTTTTAAGGGATACATGCTTGAGGTAGGGGATTAGACTAGATGACTTTTTTAACTCCAAGATGTAATGATCCTCTGGTTTTCTCCCACTGGCACAGTGGCATATAGAAATGAGGTAAATGTTGTATTCCATATCCTGAAAAAAATATTGTGAGAATCATAAATCTAGGCATCACCATTGGGGGTTGAGGATTAGAACTCTTGGAGTTGGGGCAGAGCCAAGATGGTGGCTGGAAAGCAAGGACTTGCCTAAAGCTCTCCCCCAGGACCCTCCAAACACATATAAAAAATGGCTCTGAAAAAATTCTAGAACTGTGGAACTTGTGAAATAGCAGAGGGAAACAGGGCTCCAGCCCAGGACAGCTTGGATGGTTGGTGGGTACGGTCTATCGCACAGAGCTGGGAGCGGAGTGGAGCAGAGCCCGGCATGGGCCGTGCTAGGCCCAACCAGACTGGGAGCTGGGCGGAACAGGCCCTAGCACCCTGAATCAGTGAGCTGTGGCAGTTACCAGACTTCTCAAACCACTAATACCAAAGACAACAGAGAAGGTTAGTGGGAAAAACTGCAGGGAGAGAGTGAAAGGAGTTCCCAGTTCGGCCACCACCCCGGGGCAGTGGAGGTGGTGCAGCTTTGAGGAGAGAACTACAGATGCAGTTGCTTCTGGCCCCAGGCCCACCTGGTGGGAGAAATTGGGAGTGCAAAGCCTGCTTAAGATCTGAGTGGCGGTCTGGGTTGGCAGTTCTTGGGGGAGGAGGAGTGTTGGTGTGGCAGAGCTTGCTGTGTAGAAATAGCTCTGAAAACAACAGCACATCCCCTCAAACTTGGAACAAATACTCTCTACTCTACAACCAGTCATACCTTTACAAAAGCTCAAGGGTCAAGTAGTTGGCTGAGAACATGGCCAGGCAGCGAAAGCAGACTCAGACTTTGGAATCTTTCTTCGGTGACAAAGAAGACCAAAACATAAAGCCAGAAGAAGTCAACAAAGTCAAAGAGCCTACATCAAAAGCCTCCAAGAAATACATGAACTGGTCTCAGGCCATGGAAGAACTCGAAAAGGATTTGGAAAAGCAAGTTAGAGAAGTAGAGGAAAAATTGGGAAGAGAAATGAGAAGGATGTGAGAAAACCATGAAAAACAAGTCAATGACTGGCTAAAGGAGACCCAAAAAAAATACTGAAGAAAATAACACCTTAAAAAATAGACTAACTCAAGCGGCTAAAGAGCTCCAAAAAGCCAACGAGGAGAAGAATGCCTTGAAAGGCAGAATTAGCCAAATGGAAAAGGAGGTCCAAAAGACCACTGAAGAAAATACTAGCTTAAAAATTAGATTGGAGCAAGTGGAAGCTAGTGACTAGATGAGAAATCAAGATATTATAAAACAGAACCAAAGGAATGAAAAAATGGAAGACGATGTGAACTATCTCATTGGAAAAACCACTGACCTGGAAAATAGATCCAGGAGAAATAATTGTAAAATTATTGGACTAGAAAGCCATGACCAAAAAAAGAGCCTAGATATCATCTTTCAAGAAATTATCAAGGAGAACTGCCCTGATATTCTAGAGCTAGAGGGTAAAATAGAAATTGAAAGAACCCACCTATCACCTCCTGAAAAAGACCCCAAAAAGAAACCTCCTGGGAATATTGTTGCCAAATTCCAGAGCTTCCAGATCAAGGAGAAAATGCTGCAAGCAGCCTGAAAGTAACAATTTGAGTATTGTGGAAACACAATCAGAATGACATAAGATCTAGCAGCTTCTATACTAAGAGATCGAAGGGCTTGGAATATGATGTTCCAGAGGTCAATGGAGCTAGAATTAAAACCAAGAATCACCTACCCAGCAAAACTGAGTATCATGCTCCAAGGCAAAATATGGATTTTCAATAAAATAGAGGACTTTCAAGCTTTCTCAGTGAAAAGACCAGAGCTGAATAGAAAATTTGACTTTCAAACACAAGAATCAAGAGAAGCATGAAAAGGTAAAGAAGAAAGAGGGGCTTACTAAAGTCGAACTGTTTTGTTTACATTCCTATATGGAAAGATGATGTGTCTTATTCAGGAGATCTTTCTCAGTATTAGGGTAGCTGAAGGGAACATACACATACATACATACATACACACACACACATATGTATATACATATACATACATATATATATATATATATATATATATATATAGAGAGAGAGAGAGAGAGAGAGAGAGAGAGAGAGAGAGAGAGAGGACACAGGGGTGAGTTGAATGTGAAGGGATGATATCTAAAAAAATAAAATAAAATTAAGGGATGAGAGAAGAATATATTGAGAGAGGGAGAAAGGGAGAGATAGAATGGGGTAAATTATCTCGCACAAAAATGGCAAGGAAAAGCAGTTCTGTTGGGAAGGAAGAGGGGGCAGATGAGGGGGAATGAGTGAATCTTGCTTTCATTGGATTTGACCTGAAGAGGGAATAACATACACACTCAATTGGATATCTTACCCCACAGGAAAGAAGGAGGAAGGAGATAAAAAAAAGGGTGGATGATGGGAGGAAGGGCAGATAGGGGGAGAAGGTAATCAAAAGCAAACACTTTTGAAAAGGGACAGGGTCAAGGGAGAAAGTTGAATAAAAGGGAACAGGATAGGAAGGAGCAAAATATAGTTAGTCTTTCACAACATGAGTATTGTGGAAGGGTTTTGCATAATGATACAAATGTGGCTTATGTTGAATTGCTTGCCTTCTTAGGGAGGGTGGTTGGGGAAGGAAGAGGGGAGAGACCTTGTAACTCGAAGTTCTAAAAGCAGATTTTCAAAACAAAAGTTTTGGCATGCAACTAGGAAGTAAGATATACAGGCATTGGGGCATAAAAATCTGTCTTGCCCTACAAGAAAGTAAGGGAAAAGGGGATGGGGGGGAGTGGGGTGACAGAAGGGAGGGCTGACTGAGGAATGGGGCAATCAGAATATATGTCATCTTGAAGTGGGGGGAGGGTAGAAATAGGGAGAAAATTTGTAATTCAAACTCTTGTGAAAATTAATGCTGAAAACTAAAAATATTAAATAAATAAATAATGATTTAAAAAAAAAAAAAGAATGCTTGAAGTTGTTTTTTTTTCCTAGCAGAACTAGAGTGGGAATGATGGAGTTGGGATACTTTTGAATTTTGTAAGAAGAAAAACAACTGCAGTCCTAGGGGTATAAGTGTTTTGTGATGAATGAAATTGCACATGTCATGGTAAAGAGTTAAGACTATAGTAATCCACGGGGATCTATTTTTCAAATGTTTGCTTATGGTTCACAAATACCTTATCCTGTTTCTAATGATTTTCTACATTTCCTTTTCCTTAATAGTTAGTTTTGAGGAAGTTGAATTCAATGTGATCTGGTTTCAAGGGGCACTATTAGCCTTTTTATAAGAACAAAATGTAAGCTAGAAACAAACGGGCCCCTCTATTGTCCTATCGAAGAATCCTAAGTTTATAGTATGTAAAATGTTATTACCTGAAATTATCAATTTTTTGAAAACTGGATTGGCCCCTTCCAAATGTCTAAGAGTTTTAATCTTCCCATTTAGAAATAGATCATTGTCAGTGGAGATAGAATGTTCAATGTGGGGTCATTTTTAAAAAAGCACGTATCCCAGTCTTACTATCAAAGTATAGCTAATACTCTAATCAATAGAATGATCCAGGACAATTCCAGAGAACTCATGATGAAAACTTGCCATTCATCTCCAGACAGAAAACTGATGAGTTCTGAAAGAAATTGAAGCATGCTTTTTCCACTTTATTTTTCTTGCTATCTTTTTAACATAACATAGCTAATATGGAAATATGTTTTGCATGATTTCACATGTATAATTGGTATCATATTGCTTTCCTTGTCAATGGTTGGGGACAAGCTGGAGGGAAAGAGATAATTTGAGAGTCAGAATTTTTTAAAAAATATGTTAAAATAAATATTTTAGAGAAGAAAAATATGTAGCTAAGAAAAAAAAATCAGACTTCATCAGAAATGCTAGTTTCTTTATTTTTACTAGTAGTTTTATATATTATACATCTCACAGTGTATAATATCATGTTTCTGTAACTTGTACAATTTTAATTGAAATCTGTTCAAAATTAGAGAGGATATGCCCATTTGGAACTTTTATTGACCATAATTATGCTTCTAATGAAGGCCTGGACCTCAAATTGAACTTAATATGTAGTTTGGCCCCTATCAACAATTTAGCAAGATTTATTAGTCAATTCTTTCAAAAATTCTGGTGAAATGGAATAGTCAGACAATGAGGAAATAGCAATCAGTTAAATATGAAATGGAAACTTCATTTTTTTGCACTCCACCATGGTATCCCTCTTGTAGCTTGTTATTAAAGATGGTGTAAGGCTAGGTGAGTTAACATGTATTATAGCTACTTGAGGTAAACTTTGATGTATCTAAATTCTAAATGTTAGAGAGGGAAGTGGAAAGAGAGAGAGAGAGAGAGACAGAGAGAGAGAGAGAGACAGAGAGAGAGAGACAGAGAGAGAGAGAGAGAGAGAGAGAGAGAGAGAGAGAGAGAGAGAGAGAGAGAGAGATTGTAATCTTAATATTCATCTTTTGGTCCAATATAGGGAATATAATTTACAATGGCAAAATATATGAAAAGCAACAAAATACCTTAAAACAACAAGGAATATTAGTTCTTATTTAATATCTGAATTCCTCTTTACACTATACCATGATTGCTTAAAAAAATACAAGAAGAAAAATAAAAACAGAGTTAACTCTTGAGCCCAAATGATTCAGCCAGGCCACAGTGGAGAGGATCCAAAGGTAAGATTCCTTAACCAGAAAATGTTCTGCCATCAGCTGCTTTAAATTGGAGACTGTCAGCAGTTCACTGAATGGTCTTATTTGGCATAAAATCTCTCAAGAAAAATGTCAGCAGGAAATTAACAAAAAAAGAAAAAGTTCTTGTCTCTTTCTAAAGTAGACATAAACCTTTACATTAAAAGTCTATTTTGGGGAATGTAAAAATAGAGAATAAGCAAGAAAAAATGTATTTATATGTGTTGTGTTTTTCTCTCCTCTCCATCCATCAGATGCCTTGTGTAAATTTAGGGACATTAGGAATACTTAGAAAAATAACCATATTTTTCAGGCCAGAGTAATTTGTTTTCAATAGCGTATTAGAGACTATTTGGACATCCCCTTTGTTGGGAGAACAAATTCTTAACCTCAGAACTAGTACATCATCATAATAAAAAGGAACACAGACTCTTGGAACGTGTGACACTGGAATCCATTACATACGGCCATTGTGCAATATTCTCCCCTGAAGATTTTTAAAAGTAGGGTAAACAACCCATTTTCTGGAATGGTTCTTGGGCGGGATTTCTGGGAAGATAGGTCAAGATCAAATGACCTTTGGAGTGAGATCTCTTCAGCCACAAGATCCAGGGAAATCCAGTTTGTTTTTTCCCTCTAAGAGTTCAGGACTGGTATTATTCAGAATTATATGTCAGGCTTTTCATTGATTTATCAGATAGGTGATACGATGACAACCCTCAGGTATAAATGTTTTACTCTTGGGATTCATGCATCACTACATGGAGCTTTGGCACCAGTGTTTTACTTTAAATTAATGTGGGAGCTTCAACCACCAATACATCTTCAGACACCAAGATGTAAATAGGCTGCTCTACTTATTAATTGTTTTCTAATGGCAAGTAAATTTTCTAAGGCATGCCTCTAATTGCTTTTTTGCTGCCTTATTCCTTAACATGGCATTTTTAATTTTAAAGGGATGACTGGAGACCATACAAGCTCAGAAGACTGTATTTCATCTGGGTGTGCAGGGATATCAAGTCCTTTCATTGGTTTGCAGATTTACTCTGTGTGCTGCATAACAAGGTAATTTGGTAAAGTCACAATTGATGGGTGTTCCTTTTTCTCCCAGGGCATAAATGCCAACTCTCTTTGATACTGGCCTTTCATTTATACCATTTAAAAGGCCATTTAAAAGAATCGGCTGGATTGTTGTCAATAGTGACCAATGTGTCATGAATCAGCTCTATGAAAAAACAAAGAAAAACAGGGCTCTGGGGGTGAAAACGGTAGGGAGATCACAGTTGTTAGCTTTATCAGGGAAGCAGAGTGGTCGAATATATAACCTCATCATGGTAGTGGAAAAATCAGTGGATTGAGAGGCAAAGGATCTGAGATCTCACATTGGAACTCAACCATTCACTCCTGGTGAGACCTGAACCTCTCTGCACTTCAATTTCCTTGTCTGCAAAATGAAGACTAAAGGACCACCTAAGGTCATCTTCTGGTTCTAAACTGATGACATCCCTCCTCCCCCAATTATGTTCAAGGAAACATCTTAGAAAAGGGAGAAAGGAACAGCTTTTCTATCTTTTTCTACTTGCAAAATTCTGAGATTCTTCTTTGTGATCATTCATTCAGCAAAAAATGTATTAAGTTTCTGCTATGTGCAAAGTATTGTGCTATTTTACTAATTATAACCACACATTTCTATAGCACTTTAAGGTTTTCAAAGCTCTTTCTGCACAGCAACCCTGTGAAAGTGCTAACAACTCTGTTGGGTTCTAAGGAGGATATTAAATCTATTTAGCTTCTTACTGGATACCTTTAGGGAGTACCTGCTCTACAAGTAATCTTTATACCTGGCCTGAAGAGCTTTAGGGACTGAATTGAAAGTGCAATATTTATTTGTTATGACTAGGTAGGCACCAAACAATTCAATTTAACAAACATTTTTTAAACTCCTACCGTGCTCTGAACCTACTATATACTGAATGTTATCCATGGTCCTGAGGAAGATTCAGAGTTTAGGTAACACAAAGTTGCTGCCCCCTGAGCTTACAGTTTAGTGCAAAGAGAAAGTACAAGCATGTGCAATTACAATACATAATAAATAGTACATGCTGAGTGTGATAGAGGAACATAACAAAAGTATTATGTGAAGGCCAAGGGAGAAGCTTGTTACTGACCTGGGGGAGCAAGCAAAGCTTCATGGAAGAGGAGGCATTTAAAATGTGTTTTAACTAAAGGGTAGGAATTGAAAATTGCAGAGTAAATTAAACACCATTTTCTGAGTTGCCACTTATGTTTCTTCTTGGCAAATCCCAATTGAATGGATAGAAGCATAGAACCAAAGTAATTATTAGACCTAAAAATATTATTCTTTACTTATAATTAAGAATGTATTATCTTTGTAACTTTTCCAGAATGTGCATAGATTCCTCATTTGCTTCTACTTGTTCAGACCCCGATCATCTCTATTCTGGACTATTGCAGTTATCTCCTAATTGGTCACATTTCCTCAAATCTCTCTTTTTCAGTCTATTCTCTAGAGCTGTCAAAGTGATTTTCCTAAAATATGGGTCTGATCAAGTTACTCCTCAGTAAACTTCACTGGCTCGCCATAACCTCTAGGATCAAATACAAATCACCCTAACTCCAATTTACTTTCTAGGCTTTTACTTTTCTCTACTTGCGCTCCACTAGCAAACCAAACTGCCTTTCTTACTGTTCGTCACACTGTGTACCATGGCTGAAATGTACTCCTTCCTTACCTGTCTGTTAGAATCTCTAGCCTCTTTCAAGGCCCTTTTAAGTGCAATATCCCTCATGAGGCCTTTCTTGATGCTCCCAGATGGGGGTGCCTTCCGTTCAACCACTTACTTTGTATTTATTTTACACACACACACACACACACACACACACACACACACACACACACAGAGTATATATCTGTGTTTACATACACATCTCATTTTCCCAGAGACAATGAGGGCAGGGATGTTTGTTTTTGCCTTTTTATACCCCACATAGACCCTGGTTCCTAGCACATAGTTGGTAACTAATAAATGCCTGGTGATTGAGTTCTTGCCTGTACTTTCTCATTATTCATTTTCTCCTTAACCTTTTGCAGTCTGACTGTTTTGCCCACCACTCTTAATGAAACAATTCTCTTAAAGGTCTACAGTATCCTCTTAGTAACTAGTAACTTATTTTTAATCCTCATTCTTCAGTTCTGGAGGAGCTTGGTAGTGCAGTGAATATAGCACTGGGCCTAGAATCAGGAAGACCTGAGGTTAAATCCAGCCTCGGCCACTTACTGTGTGACCTTGGGCAAGTCACTTAACTAGTTTCTTTCTCAGTTTGTGCAGATCAAATGAGACAGTTTTTATAAAGTCCTTTGCAAATCTTAGAGTACTATATAAACGCTAGGTATTTATTATTATTATTATTATTATTATTATTATTTTACTTTCATTGGCTCTTAATTATTTTAATCTCCTAAATTGAGTGTTCCATTAGGGATGTTTCCCTGACTGTCCTCTAAATTCTCCCTTGGCAATCCCATTCACTCTCAAGCTTTAAAATACCATCTCTGTGTAGATGCCCCTCAAGTCATTATCTTTCTCTCTGTCATCTCTTCTGAGTCCCAGACTTGTAATTATAACTACCTAAAGAATAGCCGCATCTACAGTTCTTGCCATTACTTAAAACTCATGATATTCAAGACTGAAATTTGGTCTTGCCTTTTAGACCTGTGCCTGCATTTTAATTTCACAGTTTTCTGTTAGTGATGCCACCCAGTCTCCCTTATTTGAAAACTTGAGGCTCTTATGCAATCAGTATGAACTTCTATTAAGTCTACCTC
The DNA here is from genome assembly GCA_028646595.1 of Phalanger gymnotis. Classification (NCBI taxonomy): domain Eukaryota; kingdom Metazoa; phylum Chordata; class Mammalia; order Diprotodontia; family Phalangeridae; genus Phalanger; species Phalanger gymnotis. The sequence goes on along the minus strand of CM053622.1, from coordinate 730,483,100 downwards.
AGCAACATCTCTTAAATCTCTTTCTTTTTAATGGCCTAACTACTGTTAACCACCATGGTGAGAACCCTCCACAAGACATCGTTACAACCCATCTGGATTATTGAAATGGCTTCCCCTTTATGGAGGGCTATCCATATCCATTCTCTCTACCGTCCATTTTATCCTTCACTATTGCCTAATTTTTCTTATGCATCAGTATAATCATATCTCTCCATTGTTGCCTGTCAGCCAATCAGTCAATAAACAGTAATTAAATGCTTACAGTGTGTCAAAAACTGTATTAAGCTCTGGAGATATAAAAAAGGTTAAAAACATAGTCCCTGGCATCAAGGAGCTCACATTCTAATGAGGGAGACAACATGAATGTACATATGACATAATGCAAAGAAGGTAATCTCAGAGAGAAGGCATTAGCAATGCCCTGAATACCCTGTGATTTCCTAATTTTAGCTTTGCTCACATTGTTCCCTATTCCTGGAATGCTTTTTCTCATTCTTTTCTCCCGCTAGATCACTATCAGTCCTTTAATACTCAACTCAAATGCCCCCAATCCCTTCTCGTTCTTTGACTATTGACCTCTTCTCAGACATCACATGGCACTTTTTGTACCTTTCTGTAATATACTTACAAACTATATGCTCCATAAGGACAAGGACTATATTTTCTCTAAATCTTGTATCTTCCTCGGTACCTAGAACAATATTTTGTACAGAATTGGATGTGTGATATGGAAGTCCCAGATATTGGCAGAATTTAGAATCACAAAAGCATAGAATTTGGCAGGAAACAATATGTACAGGAAAAATAAAACAATGTGCTGGTATCTTTTTTTCTTGTTAATATCCTCCCAGCTTTGGCAGGAGAACCGACCTGACTATGTGAACATCCAGCTGTACCTCAGTCAAACAGATGGAATACAGGTATGTGACTAAGGCTGTTTGAAACTGCAGCAGGCAGTTGGGGAGATCTGGCATAGCAGCTGAAGCCCTCAGGAAATTTAGACAAGAAGCTATCAAGCAAAAAAAACTGTCACTAAGGCATTTTAAAGACATTCTGTCCCAAGGGTCTTCTCTTCAGAATCTTGTGCTTAAAATTCTTTGATTATCCTTGAAGCTATCAGTACCTTCCAGTGGTCTACATGCAGCCTGTACCAGTAGGTATGCTTTTCATGAAAGTTCTCTATGATGGGTTGGAGGTGAGAGTGGGGCAATAGAGAGGGAAGATAAATGTACATTTGGCCTAATTTCCTTACAGGAAAATCTAGCATTGAAGAGTAAGGTGAACATGTGTAACTAGGGTACCTCAATAACCACAATAATAATGATAACCACAACAACTCACATTCCTGTAGTGCTTTATGGAGGACTTAGTTCACTGGTTATGATTTGACTTTAGAATTTTTTGTCTTTCATTTGTATACTGTCCTACAAAGTAGGTATGGCCATTCTACCACAGTTAATGTCCTGATTTATGCCTCAACTCCTTGTCTAGTGCCTGTTAGCAACAGCAGATCCCTCTCTATTCCACCTCCCTTATTCAATTCCATTTTTTTTCTGGTCAATTGTAAGCATCCTTTAGTCAATAAGCATCTCTTGAGAGACCACTGTATACATTGGTACTGCACCAAGACCTTCAGACTATTATATTAAGCTTGTCATGACTGTGAATATATTTCCAAATTTATGGTGTTCATTTGTAGTATTTCGCTTTATATAATGAGTCAGCTGCAATGCTAGTCTTTGTGTTGTAACAGCATCTATAAAATATCTATGCCGAGAATGAGTAATTAGAACACATTCTTTGTTAACACACTATGGTTGTTTAAAAAAAATCTGTGGAAACAAATAACTCAAAGAAAATCAGCAATTTGTAAGAATGCCATTCAAGACAATTGTAGGAATTAAAGGAAAAAGGGGAAAGGAATAATGCATAAAAGTAATTGTTAATGCCTTGTCACTTAATCCTTAAATGTTCTTCATTCCAGTGCTTTGGTAGGGAGCCATGGTGTTAGTCGGAATAATGTCAGAGCAATGGGTTATCTTGAAAAATCTGTAAATCATGCAGAATGAAACATTGTATTTTTGGCAGAAAATAATCGGTGAAAAGTATCAAGCACTGAATTCTAGACTTTTTATTGGAAGACCTCGATGGAAACTTCTCTTTGATGAAATAGCCAAATGTAACAGAGGGTAAGTAGTGATCCTACAGGATTTTGAAAAGTGGTTAGTGATTAAATGAATACCATCCCTTGCTATGCTTGCTTTTCTAAGATATCATAGTAGCTGATGTAAATGCAATATTGAAATATTTTAGGATGCATTATCAGAGGACTTTGTTTTTAGATGAACTTTAGATGGCAGGTAGGTGGTACAGGGGATGGAGCACTAGATCTGGAGTCAAGAAGTCTTGATTGTAATTCTGGCCTCGGAATCTTATCCAGCTGTGTGACTTAACCTCTGTCTGCTTCAGTTACCTCATTTGTAACATGGTGTAATAGCCCCTACTTTGAAGGATTGTTGTGAAGATAATATCAGATAACATACAGAGTGCTTTGCAAATTTTAAAGCTCTATGTAAATATTATTAGTATTAAAGAATGACTATGAGAACTTGCACATAGAAATGCTGCAATTAACCTCGAGTAAGCAAAAATAATATAGTCCGCTTATATCCCATAATTTCAAGGAGGTGACCCTGGGTTTTAGAAACCCATACTAGTAGAGAACCTGGATTATTGTAACAGCCTCCTAACTGATCTCCCTTCCTCCAGTCTTTTCCGCTCCAGATTGTCCTTCACAGAGCCATCGAAATCATCTTCCTCTTGTACAACTCTTGCAACATTACTCACCTGCTGAAAAAGCATTTCTGCCTCTGTATTGCTTATAGAATAAAACTAAGGCTCTTTACAATCTGATTTCCATTATTTCATATGATTGGCCATATTATCTTCTAGATTTCAATCAAACAGATCTACTGTTTCCGCTTATCTCTAAGTACCATGCATTAATGTAAGCTCAGCTCAGGTCTACCTCATCCATGAAGCCTTTCCTGATAACTCCCCATCTCCCTTCCCTTAACTGGAAATAATCTCTCTTTTTTTTCAACCTTTCTTAGAATATTTTGCCTGCGTCCCTCCTTTGCTTCTTTCACACTCTACCTTGGATCATACTTATTTGTTATATCTCTCTGCTCACTTCAAGTAGATTATAAGGACCTTGATGTCAGATAAAGTGATGTTTTTCATCTTTATATCTTTAGGACTTAGCACAATGCTTCGGGTCTTGTAGGTGTTTAACGAATGTTTGCTAAATTCAACTGAAGCGAATCTAGGCTAATCCTTGCATATAACAGACGAGGGAACTGGGGTAGAGAATCAAGGGAGTTGCCCAAAGTTAACCAGCTAGTTACTGCTGACTTTAAATGCTCTTTTTTATTTCACTGCTCTGATTAGGGCTACTTCCTTGAGACTTTTTCAAGAATATTTTTTCCTCCCTCAACTCCTGAAACCTTCCTAATTAGAAAATATACACATGTGCACGCGCGCGCGTGCGCGCGCGCGCGCACACACACACACACACACAGCAGTCATCCTCTGCTTGGTTCCTGGAGCTGTCTGTCTTTTCATTCCTAATTCTTAGTTCTACTCAGATTTCAACATGCATTCAAGTTTCCATCTTTCCTGAGCTCACCTAGCCACCAAGTACCAACTTCCCTGAGGTTCTATTACCAGGGCTTCCTTTTTAAAGATAAATTGATTATTCCTATACCTCCCTGACTCCCCATTCAAGATCACTCTAGACACCACTTCTAGCACTTTCTTCAAATATATTAAATGATTTATTTTACTTTCTTTTTTACTTATCATCTTCATTCCCCTACCTGGATGGAATTCTTTGTTTCATCCCATCTACTGCTCAGCTGAGCCTACAATTCATTCTTGGTCAGTAGCTTAGCCAATACAATTTTTTCCTCCCTCTTTCTTTCTCTCCTTCATTGCTTCACTCTTCTCTCTCTCTCTATTTGTCTCTCTCTTTCTCTCTGTCTCTCTCTGTCTCTGTCTCTCTGTCTCTGTCTCTGTCTCTCTCTCTCTATCTCTCTCTGTCCCCCCTTTTCTCTTCTCTCTCATAAAGGAACATTTTCATGAAGAAAACATGGAAATGCATACATAAATACACATATATATGTAAAATATAGACCTTTTCATATGATGGGCTCAAGTCCAGTCATGTCACTGAGTTGGATGAAACTGATCATATCTGCCCCCAAATGCCCATTATTCCTGTCGCCAGAATATAATTCTGAACCAGAATTCAGACATTAAACCCTCAGTACAAAGGGAGTTAGTTAAAAGCTAACTTGCATAAACACTTAAAAATACCTTTTGAAAATAGAATGTCTGTGATATTATGGTTTCATAAAATGTAAAGGGGAGGAGAAAAGGGTGCTTATAACATGAACACATATTATGGTATTTAGTATCTTTATAAAAATAAGAATGATAGAAAATTTATGCCAGCCAACCAGACTTGACTGTCTGTACTCTGACTCTACATATCCCCCCGAAAAACATAGTTTTTTTAGTTACTGCTCTAATATTTCGCAAGCTGTCTGAATTTTATTATTGTCAATATGTGTTGACCTATTGTTTGGCTATATCAGATGCATTGGGCTCGCTCAGATCACTTGGCTTAGGATCATGTATTTGCATTTGCATCACCAACAGAGGAAACACTTCCTTATTTGGGAAGGGAACGTTAATTTATTAAGCATCTATACTATGTGCGAAGCACTGTGCTAAGCTTTCCAAATATTATTGAATTCTATCTTCCCAGAAGCACAGGGTGGTTTGTGCTATTGTTTTTTCCATTTTCCATTTGAGGAAACTGAGGTAGATAGAGGTTAAGTGATTAGCCCAGAATCACACAGCTAGTAAGTATCTGAGTCTGCATTTGAAGTCAGGTCTTCCTGACTTTAGCAACTCTATCCACCGTGCTACCTACCTACCTCCATGGTAATGTAATTGAGTTGATGTTTATATAGCATTTTAACATTTGCCAAGCTCTCTACATATAGTAGCTCATCCATCAACATCTAACTCTTTCATGTAGGTGCTATTATCCTCATTTTACAGGTGAGGAAACTGAGACTCATGGAATTTAAGGGACTCATTAATATCTACTTACTTAAGTCTAGGACTGTTTTGACTCCACCATGATAATTACCTACCATAGACTAGCTGACTTTTTCTTCTAATGAATAAGATCATAGAATCATGGATTTACATCTGAAAGGGACCCAAGAAGCTATATAATGTAACTTCCTTTCTTATGGCTGGGTTCCAGAGTGGTTAAATTGCTTACTGAGGCTATGCAAGTAGTGTCAGAGATAGTATTTGAATCCAGGACTCTGATTCCAAAGCCGTCATGCCTCAGTTTTTTTTTAATAAGAAAATGATAACACTTTATAGCTATATAAATGACATCTGGTAGCACTGTAGCGTAAGGGGGAAAAATTTCCAACCTGAAAGTCAGAAGATCTGCATTCTAGTCCCACCTGCACCACTTAGCTGTCTATCCATGTTACCTGAAAAGTCACTTAACATCTTTAGATCTGTTTTCTCATTTTGAATATTAGCAGATTGAACTAGATATGTTTTGAGAGTCTTTCTAGTTCTAACAATGTGGGAGTTTGTGTACAACAAAGGTATCTCATTTGAAAAAAGGATTTGAAGGTTTCGTTCTATCTAGAATGAGTTAATCCATGTCTCCAACTTTTATTTAACTGTCCTTGTCTTCAGTTGTTGTTCTCTTAATAAATACTGGGGTTCTGCCAGCTTAATTTACAGCTGCCTTAGAAATCACATTAAAACTTTCTGCACCTTGTATCTCAACTGTTTTTCAGCAGCAGGAATCTCAGTGTGAACTTCTTTCTGAGACTATTCACACTGGTGGAGTTATTCCCCTAAGTGTGTGGATATTCTTGACACAACAGAAGGGAGAGAAAAGTCCTTTTTTTTAATTCTTAATTCTGCACTGTTTATCTCTAGCTGAAATTTGTTAAGGAGTAACATGACCACTTTTATGTGAGTACTTTCTTCACTTTAAATCTAGAGTCAGGAAGAACTAGGACTTGGAGGTGGTACAGACCCCTTTCAATTTGATATGTGTTTATCAACAGTATGTACCATTGGCCCAGCTTCTTCCTTCCATCTCTGTGGCAGAGAGACTATAAATCCTCACTTGGCTATTGTAGGTTTAGCATGATCTGAACTTTGGTTCTTTTACTGATGAAACTTGTTCTTTTGCTTTTGGACAATTAAGTTTAAAAATAGGAAAATTAATTTTTAAATGGTGAAATTTCAATTTATTTCAATTTATGTATATTAAATTCCTGCTCTCTCAGAGACAGTAGGGGAAAAAGACAAACATTCAATGTTCCCTAGCATTTGAAGATCTTATATTCTGAAGCATATGACATGCAAGTAGATGAGTAAATGTAAGGTAATAAAATAGAATAAGGAAGAATGGAGCACTAATTACTAGGGACTCAAGGAAAGTTTCCCATAGGAAATAACACTCCAGCTGAGCCTTGAATAGTGTTTTCTCATTTCAGTATTCCAATGGAGCTGTGATTTCATCAATTCAGAAGTTATCTCTAGAGATCACAATGATACATACCTGCCCAGCATATGTCAGCCCTGTCCATGTGCTTCCCAAAGTCTGAGCGCTAGTAGTCATTTGAAGTTTGTAGAAGGTCTGCAAGCTATGTTTCATAGAATGCTTTGCCTGCTTTCTCATCACTCCGCCACCATCACTTCAGAGGTAGAAATTTGCTCCCCAGTGCTGAGGGATTTTCTTTTTCTTTTTTTAATGGTTTGTCATGAAAAAGAATCATCACCAAGAGGCCAGTCTCCTGGTCATATATCTCTTTGTAATTAGCTAAGTTTGCTCTCAGAAAATGGAGACAGTCTGCTGCAGTGACTAAAATCAAAGCTATTCCAGCATGGTGGGACTTGTCAGAGGCTTTGCTTTGTTGCCTTAGCATTCAAGAAACAAGGATCACTTCCATGCCACAATGAAACATCTGAATAGGACCTTTAGAGAACTTTCTCCACAGGTGATTTTATAAGGATATTTAAAATATAGCAAATGCAAAGAGACATGATTTTGCTTATGAGTTTTCAGCAAGAGACAATAGCAGCTGATCACATCTGATCCAAACAACTTTTATTCCTGTAGTCAGAAAATAATTCAGACCCAGAATTCAGATATTAGACCCTTAGTGCAAAGGAAGTTAGATAAAAACCAACTCGTACAAGCACCTGAAAACACTTTTTGAAAAAAGGAATGTCTATGATATTATGGTTTCATAAGGGTGGGGGGAGGTAGGAGAAAAGGGTATTCCTAACATGAAAACATATAAATTAACTAACTGGAAGTGGAAATTTAATGCCAACCAACCAGACTTATCTATAGTCTGAATCTACTCTACACATCCCCAAAAGAAAATGTAATTCCTTATTATGTGCTCCTCTAAGAATTCTCCAGCTCTCTGATCTTCCCATTGTCAATATTCCCTTTAGTTAATCTATCAAGTAGTAAGTACCTACCTTGTGCCAATCATTCTACCAGGCATTGAGGATACAAGGATAAAAATAAAACATTCCTTAACCTCAAGGAGTTATTGGTGCATTTACTCCCTCCAACAGTGTGCCCCATGCATGTCTTCCCATCCAATGAACGTTTGTGTAAGTTCCATCTGGCTTGTGTATGTGTGGGGGCAGAAACAAGGTGAGGCAAGACTTCTGTCTTAGTCTATCTGGACACTTCCAGTTAGTTACACTGTCAACCACTGTGTTGCCTTTAGAACCAATTGCTAATGAGGGTGTTTGTATTCTGAATAGAGATAGAATCCTGCAATCATTTCTCCTTTCTTAAAGTTGCTTAATTAAGAAATCAAAGTTACCAATAGAGGGTTATTTGTAGCTAATTCGTCTGGAATCACTGAATTGTTCTCACTGTTTTTTTTGGTTGGCAATTTTTTTTTTAAATTAAGAAAAAAGAAAAATAAAACAAAAACCCTTGGCCAATAGCTCAGAAACTGGACTATATTTTTGAGCTGTCTCAAAGGAGCTCATGTGCACCATCTGCTGTTAAGATTTTGAATTACACTATCACTGTTTTCTGTGGGACCATTCTTTAAAGGAGTGTTGATTTAGAGCTTGAAGGGATTTTAGAGTTCATTGAGTCCAACCCTTCCATTTTATATATGTGGAAACCAAGGCCTAGAGAAATTAAGTGATTTTCCCAGGACACACAGCTAGTAAGTGCCGGGGCTGCAATTTGAATTTATATCTTCTCGTCTTTAATTCTAGCAATCTATCCTTTATCCCAATTAAAATGTATCATTTATCCTAGATTTTCAGACAAAATATTTGAGGAAAGGGCAGTGCAGCTTTTTGATGCATCAGCCACTTTCTGAGACAAAAAATACCACTAAATGGAGAGAAATGGAAAGAGAAGTGAGGAATAGAAGGCTATGTGAACAAACATATTTGTTCATAGTGCTTTATGCAACAATATAATTCTAAAAACAATAACAATAATATTCACATTACAAAATGGGCTTTAACAAATAGGAGAAAACTAAGAAATGTTGACAATATAGTCAGAGAAGATTAAGATTTACTCAAATGAAAAAAAATAATGAAGAATGAGTAGACTTTTGTTTCTCAATTTCCTGTCATTTCTAGCTTTTTTATCCATTCATTCTGTATGTAAGCAAATGTTTCTGAGGCACCTATTACATGAAGAGGTAGGCCCTGGCATATATAATAAAATAAATAAGAAATAGTTCCTTCTGTCAAAGATCTTATTCTATGTATTCTTTAGAGGGCTGCCTTTTTCATTGCATAAACGTTTTCTTTGGTCTTCGTCACTCCTCCTTCTTTCTTTGTTATTTTCCTTATTCTGTATTGTCCACCTTCCACTTCTGTGCCAGGGATCCAAGAGAAGAACTGAGAAAAAGATAAATTAAAGGTATCACACTTTAACTGGAAGATTGCATGAGACCACCCTGCACAGTCAATACACTTTTGGGCTTCCTCACTGCCTGATACACTTAGATCTATCTGGGAAAATAGTAAAACAAAACAGGTTTGTGCTGTATATTATAACCTAAAGAGCATGTTTTCCACAACAATCCTGGGAAGTAGGCAGCATGAACATTGGAATCTTGATTTTACAGATGAAGAGAATGAACCTTTAATTAGTGAAGTGCTGGTAGACATACTACTAGTGTTTGATGTCACACTCAGACCCAGTTCTGATTTTTCCCTTATATTCTCTAATTTAAATGCCTAATTAAGATCCTCTCAACTGATCATTTGCCACAACTTTAAGGTGTGTATTTTAAAGAGGGTACCATTATTAGCAGCCCAGTGGTATGCACTATAGCACATCAGTTGAGCTGATAACGATTTGTGGAATTTACCTTGCTATAAAGGAATTCATAAAATGTCAATTTTCTCACCTGTAAAATGAGAATTAAAATTGCATCTTGTTTGGAGGCTCAAATAGCATGCTATATGGAAAGCAATTTGCAAACCTTGAAGTACTGGGTAAATTCTGTAGTTTCACAGATTTAAAGCTAGGAGAGACTTACAAGTCATCTACTCCAACTTCCTCATTTTATAGAGTGAGAATATGAGGCTAATTGGATTAAGAGACTTGGTCAAAGTTCAAAAAGCTAATAATTGTCAGAGCCAGGACTGGAATGCAGGCTCTTTGGTTCCAGACCTAGGGCTCTTTCCCCCATCTCTTACAGGAGGGATACAAGTTGTTGTTGTTATTCATTCACTCAGAAAACTTTTATCACATGCCTATTGGATATAGAGCAGTGAGCTGGGTCTTAGGGTAGGTAGAAAGCTGAGCTAAAGCAAGGTTCCTGCCCTTGTGAATTCTATAGCCCTGTTGCAAGGTGGGGTGGGGATAAGATAGAAACATAACTACAATATACAATGTCTCCTGTTAGGTATAATAGAAAGTTTCAACTAAATGACTGTGTTCAGGAAGAGGGGGGTTCGCTTAGTTTGTTTAGACAATGCTTTAAGAACAAGTGTGCGTTAATGAATAATAGGAACCTTCTTAATGAAGTTCACGTGTGTGTGAAGTTATTGATTTCATATACTCCTTAATTTTTTTGTTTTGAATTTGAATTGAAATTAATGATTTTAAAATGGCCTCTTAGAATGGAAAAGTTTTTTCTTCACTTTCCTTATTGCTCATTTCTAATGAGGAATCATTGGAACAGAAATATGAGGTGATTCATGAGAAGAAAATGAATGGAGGAAATCCCCTAGACTGGGAATCAGCTGTCCCAGATTGGTGCTGGTTATCTATTATGGAAAAGTTTTAGGAAACTCACTTATTCATTTTGTTAACTGGAATTGAATATGTACCAATAGTGATATTCAGTCCAGTGATGTTGTCTGGACAGAATGAGGCAAATAATACGCTTTATACCATGCAACAATCAGAAGAACTTGCAATAACCATTTTGATATACAAGTCATAATTCATGCAATACATTTATCTTCATGTACTGAATTAATTATCTTTGTGGCTTTCTACCCCCTACCCCCACCTTCCTAATTCTTACCAGGAAAACAGTTGGTGTTTTCTGCTGCGGACCCAGTTCAATTTCCAAGACTCTCCATCAACTGAGTAACCGGAACAATGCTTATGGGACAAGATTTGAATACAATAAGGAGTCTTTCAGCTGAAAGTATTTAGGGACTGACAAGGATGAGGATGGACTCTTCAAAAGGATCTAGTGCAATTTTTGAGACTTCTAAAGTCAGCCACCACCAAAGATAACGAGTGCCCAACAATAGTGAGGTTTTCTTATTTATGATTATTTAAAATGGAAATGTAGGAGAGATGGCAGTGATGATCCATCCACATGGGTTTAATCTGGGAATGAAAGGGGATCAGCAAAATGTGGACTACCATGATTTGGTGTTCAATGCTTACATTAAAAAGAAAGCCATTAGATACACACTGTTGATTTTATGGCTGATTGAAGAACTCCCCATTGAGTGGCTGAACTTTCTCCATACGAGGCTGATTGCCTCTGTGATCCTTTAGTTATTTTTGGCTGAAAAGGTTCCAGATTGATCAAAATTAAAAATTGATATGTAAAGTCAGACTACTTTCTTTGCTTTGCATACAAACAAAATAGTTTTAATTTGGAAAAACTTCAGGCAAATGTATTAATACTTTAGACACAGCAACCCAGGACTCTTTATTGATACGGGTACTCTGTCAACATCTAGCCACCTCACTACTGATGCTGATACCTCCATTTAATGCCTACAGCTTCTAGACTGTAGGATGGAAGTTTGTGTGAGTATGGATATAGGATATATATTTTTATGTTTTAATTTTAGCCTTATATTTAGTCCAGGGATTCTACTGTTCCCTGACAGGGGTTGAACCAAATGCCCTTTTAGGCCCTTAACTTCTTTGGTCTTTGGGATAAAAACAAACAAACAAACAAATACTAGCCTGAGAATCAGAGGACCTCTACCACCAATTACCTTTATAGTCTTGTAAAAAATCATTTGACATCTCTGAGCCTCAGTTTCTTCATTTGTAAAATGAGGAAGTTGGTATAGATGGCTTCAAAGCACTTATGTCTTTTAAAATTTCATGAATTTATAAACCTTTGCCAAAAGAGGAGGGAAAATAGGGTGTTATGTGTGTACAGTCTCTAGGTGATTGTCACTCCCTCCCAAGATGCTCTTCACATCTTCTCATGGTAGAGGCCTTCTTTGTTAAGAATCTACTTAATATTCATCTGGAGAATAAAAGACTTCACTTGTTGTTTTAGCTTCCACAGAAATAAGATATTCGTGGGCATTCCTTGGCTGTGGAGCTCTCTGAGATCACTGAAAGTACAGTCACTTTACATAAGCAAGGAGTGGCTATTTTACCAGGCAGATGCCACTAGAATTTTTGGAATTTAACTCTGGCATTAAGAATCAGTTATTACAGGATAACAGAGCTAATAACTTCAGTATTAAAGATGTTATCTTTGCAACATCTAATCTCAGCAATGATATATAATAAATATTCTTAACATTATATTCAATTTCTGCCTCCTACTACTGTTTTGTTTTTTTTTTCACTATTACTGAGACTGCAGTTAATGAACCATGGAATTCTTAACTCAGAAAGGGATAGGTTTGCTTCACTGCAAAATCAAAGTCTGTGCTTTTTTAAATGTATGCACATCTCTCAATTACTCACGAATCTGCTACAATGATTTAATCAGGAGGGCTTGGCATGCAGGTTTATTTCTACATGACATAATTCAACATCACTCAATGAACATTCTCAAAGTGTGCTGAAGATACAAAGATGAAAAATCATGTAGTCAGTTAACCAGCATTTATTACGTGCCAGCTCTTTGCTAGGCACTGGGAATACAAAGAAAGAAAAAAAGTAAAACAGCCCCTGCCCACAATGAGTTTATATTTTAATGGGATGATAAAATTCAAAAAACCTTTATACACATAAGACTTATATCTACACACACACACACACACATATATATGTACACGCACATATATACACGTACATATATACACATATACATTTCAAGTATCTTCCCTTTATTATACACATACACATATAGATGCAAACTATATATATATGAGATATGTATGTATATATGTATATTTGTGTGTGCATGCATGTGTGTGTGTATGTTTTAGTAGGTACTAGAAGTGGGGAGTGGAGTTGGGGTAGGTGGAACAGAGATGCCATTGTCAAGGCGTTTATAGTCTATTGCAGAGTAAATGGAGGGATTGTGGTACATATTCAAGTAGGACCTCCCTGCAGAATATTATAGGTACAAAGAAGAAATCCAAAGTGCCATGAGAATTTTGAAGAAGAAGTTATTTTCAAAGATTGGGGAAGGAAAAGGAATGTGTTAAAGATGGGAGAGGTCATGTAATATTCAATCAGTATCAACCACAGATTTACCAATAATGATTTGGTCAAGGCTTACTCTAAAATCACACGGAGCTCACTGATTGAATGGGAGGAGCTTGTGGAGCGTTATATGAAAATGTCTTCAATAGAGAAGCTGATTTTTTTTAACTTAATACGCTCAGCATTGCATAACAAACATTTATTAAGCTCCTCCTATGTGTTGGGCATTGTACTAGACCTGAAGATACAAAACCAAAAATTACTACCCTCAAGGAGCATTCATTCTCCTGAGTATAACATGTACACAAAAAAATTAAATACATATGTATACAAAATAAATGCACATTTTTTTTTCTGTTAGGAGCACTAACAGCTGGGGAGGGAGTAGAGAAGGGCATGTCAGGAAATAAATAGTAACTGAATGTAAAATTATTTTGTCCAATGATGTGCCATGTCTGTTTTCCATGCTATTATGAATTGAGACATAGATTGGAATGTTGCAGTAGCTTTAACCTTGTTGCATTTCATGGACCCCTCTAGCAGTCTGGTGAAGCCTAGGGACTCCTCAGAATGATGAATTTAAATGCACAAAATAAAATCCATAGGATTACAAAGAAAACCAATCTTACTGAAATATAGTTCCCAAAGTCTTTCTAAAAAACAAAATCATGGAATCTAGTTTAAGAACTCTTCATGTAGTAGAGAGAAAGCAATTGTCTGGACCAAGAATTGAGTTTCTGCACTACCTCTGAGACATACTGACTGTATGACCCTGCACAATTAGGTCACTTAACTTATCAGTGCTTTATGCAACTCAGAAAGACTATGTATTTCAGAGTAGTCGGTGATGCATTTATACCAACAGCTTTCCCATCAAACGGTCTTTATACCAAAGAAGTAGCAGGTTCTGCCCCTGTGGACTAGATGGTATGTTGGCCATCCTAGTTTCTAAGAAAGCCAAAGTATTACACTTCTGGAGTGTATATAAGGCTCATTATTAGGTGAGTCATTAGGGTTTAAATTGTGAACGACCAAGAGATTTAGTCTCCCTAAGACCTGCTTTCTCTGGTGCCTCTTAATTTTTGTTTAGGCTATCTCCAATTACTAAATGGAAGAGTATGCCCCCATTTCCTTATTTTCTATTGGAAAAGGAAAGAAAACTGTTTTTCGTGACATAGCTTTATCAGAGTTCAGAACAAAATCAGTCTCTTTATGCATTGGCTGGTTTTAGATATACTGCTGGTAGATGGAGAGTCACAGGAACTGAATTGTAAACTTGACTGCATCCCTATTTAGACTTTGACCGTGGACAAATCTTTCTTCTATCAAACGGCAAGCTAGTTAGGCATTTTTGAAGAACTGTCTTCACAGCTGTGCATTCTTTAGGAATATCTTTCTTCTCCTTGGTCCTCGGTTCCCACAGCTGTAAAATTCAGGGTTCAAACTACATAGTCTCATCTCTTCCTGCTCGGGAATTCTAGAGAATATCCTAATTAGGTAGGACATTGTTCAAATAATCACTGGGATTATACTAAGAAATTAACTTGATGAAATAAAAAAGAAAGCATAAATTCTTTGTTTAATTCCCCAACAGTATAAAGACTCTTCCAAAGGAATCTTTCCACCAGATCCCTCCTTGGGAATCATGTCCCTTTTGATGGAGGGTTTCTTTGGAAGAGAGGCAGTATATTTTGTGTCATGAATGGAAATCTTTACAGTTGAAATAAAATCCCAGAATTGTTTCATGCTGTTTGCTTGGTGACATCGTCAGGTCCCATGTACCTGGAAATATATAACAATTCACTTAGTTTTCAGTTTGGTTATTTTTAAATAAGGGATTGAAATGAATGATTGGCTGTTTTTCATTTCAGTGACTTGAAAAGCCCCCATTGGAAGGATTCTGATTAAAAATAAACACAAAAAGGCTTGGTGATTTAACCAGTAGGGTACAGTCTGATTAGTTGATCCATTGAGTCAGAAAGTCTTTAGCTCTCAAATATGTATTTACTTTGAACCATTACCATGGGGGATGGATTTAAATTATTTGATATTGTTTAAAGAAGCTTGCTAGAGACAAACAGGTTGTTGCTGCTCACAGTGTTGGCGCCAAGAAGGCCTCAGCGTTTCAAAGACTCCATTTTAGGGGGAAAATATGCCATGTCAATTTGAAATAGTAAAATTTGTATAAAACATTTCTTAGGACATTATAAATTTATGTAAAGCTTTTTCTTATAAGATCAAAGGAATGTTGCAGATAGAAGGGACCTTAAAGATCATTGTACTCCAGTCATCTCACTTTACAGATAAATAAAGTGAGGCCCAGAAAAATGGTTTGCCCAAGGTGATGTGTGGAACCCCTAGACCTCGAATCTCCTGACTTCTATCCTATTTTTTCCAGTTTGAGGTCTCCTATTAGTAGCATAATGTTCCTTTTTGTTGTTTAGTCATGTCAGACTCTCTGTAACCCCTTTCGGGGTTTTCTTGGCAAATATACAGGAATGGTTTGCCATTCGCTTCTCCAGCTCATTTTACAGATGAGGAAACTGAGGAAAACAGAGGTAAGTGACTTGCTCAGGGTCATGAAGCTAGTGTCTGAGGCCAGTTATGAACTCAGGAATATCTGTCTTCCTTACTCCAGGCCTGGCACTCTATGCATTGTGCCATCTAAGCTGTCCCATTAGTCTTCTCTGAAAGCTGGTGGGGAATCTTAGAAATCAACTATTCCAGGTGCTTATTTTACATATGAGTAAATTAAATCCCAGAGAGGGGAACTAACATCCCAAGTCACACTTAGTAGTAAAGCCCCAATGTGAACTGGACCAACTGATTGCAAATCTAGAATTTATTGATTTGAGGCCCAATATGACTGTATATCTATATAGTGTTTTAAAGATAGATTCTCCTTTTCACAAATTGGTTTTAAAATATGTGGCATTGAAATGAAGGATTAATTAGTGTTGTGCACAACTTTGTGCTTTAAAAACTATGTTGAAAAATAGTACTCTTTCAGCATTTTCTTTGAGTTCCTTATTTCCTCCCATCACTTTCTGCCTTGTAGCATACATACACACATATGCACACACATGTATGTGCATATAAATGTATGCAGCCAGGTGGTGCAGTGGATAGAACCCAGGACCTCGTCAGGAAAACCTGAGTTTGAACCCTGCCTCAGACACTTACTAGCTAGGTAATTCTAGTGATAACACTTAATTTCTCACAGCTTTAGTTGCCCCGTTTGTAAATCCCCCATTAGTTTACCATTTGTAAAACAGGAGTAAGGCATCTGTGAGGATCACATGAGATAACATGTAAAATGCTTTGCAAACCTTGGAGAGTTATATAAATGCTAGTTATGATGATGATGATGATGAGGATGTTGATTATACAGGGAGTTTATTCTCCCAGACACCAATAAATTATAAGTTCTTGATGACAGGACTGCATCACTTCCCTTCACTGTACCACCAACATCTAATAAAATGCCTGGCACAGAGTAACTGCTTGATGAATGCTTGTTATATTGAATGACTTCAATTTCACTGAATTACTCTGATGTTAGAAATTTAACTTTGCACTAAAATATCAAAATTTCTCGCTCCCATCCCTGCAGGAGAGGTAGAAAAGTAATAAAATGAAGTCAGCATCATTTTTATGCTCACCCAACCCTAAATTGTTACTCAGCTACAGTGGAAAGAAGGGAATATTATCTAAACTAGTAAAAAATGAAATAAATGTAATCATATATAAAAGGATTGTTTTTTTTTTTTTACCACGAATGGAATGTATAAATGTGCAATGAAGAGTATGCATTTTTTGTTTTCTACTTTTCAAAAGCTCAAACAGCCCTACCTTTCCAATCAGGGATTGTGAAATTCCAAATAGGAAGAGAAACCCAGAAATCTGAAAGCCATAGATTAAGGCTAGGAAGGACAGCTAGGTGGCGCAATTGGTAGAGCACGAGCCCTGCAGTCAGGAAGAACTGAGTTCCAATTCAGTCTCAGACACTTATCTTTGAGTGTCAGATGCCCATCTTTGAGCTGGAGAAGGAAATGGCAAACCACTTTAGTATCTTTGCCCAAAAAAAAACCCAAACCCAAATGGGGTCACAAAGAGTAGGACACAACTGAAATGATTCAACAACAACAATATAACAAAAGCTTAGGAACAAAATGGGGGAATAAGGGGACATTTGGGGAAGGACAAAGTTAAGACTGTAGTTTTTATATAATTAACAAGAAAGATTATCCCCACAGTCA
Organism: Phalanger gymnotis; assembly: GCA_028646595.1. Taxonomy (NCBI): domain Eukaryota; kingdom Metazoa; phylum Chordata; class Mammalia; order Diprotodontia; family Phalangeridae; genus Phalanger; species Phalanger gymnotis. The sequence goes on along the minus strand of CM053622.1, from coordinate 730,465,844 downwards.
GAAGAGGAAGAAGCCAATGACCTCCCTTTGAAATGTCAAACCTGGTAAGCCACTGTTCAAGAAAGTGACAGACTAACTGGCTTTCCTCAGCAGTCTGCGGGTACCCAACTGCTGGGGAATGGCATGACACTTGAACAAAAATCCTTGGTAGGGCAAAATAAATCAATGACAACAAAGATCACTTGGCCAATGCAGGATAGCATGGTGGTGGTCCCCTTATAAACCAGATGAGTCCTCGGAGCTAAATGCAGCCTCAGGAACTGTTTATCTGGTTCATCCAAGTGTCAACAGATTGGATGCTTGGTTTGTTCCGTGGAAACCACCCCTGCCTCGTCTGGCTTAAATGCCTTAGCACAAGCTGCCCTTTGATTGTAATGAGATCTGACGGTTTTGAGAAAGAGAGATTTAGAGTTTGCTCTTTGACCCTTAAGTTAGGCCAGATTTCATGAGGAAAAACTGCATTCCATAAATGCCTAATACACACTGCAACATGTCAGAGAGGCAGCCCTGGCACTGCCTTTGTGGCATTTATAGCACATTAAAATTCTGTCATTGCAAGGTCATATTCCTAGTCTTGTCTTTCTCCACCCAAGAGAGAAAAGCTTTTTTTTTAAACCAACATTGTAAGAGACAGAAACTTTCCCTGTGGTAGTGTAACTAAATATCACTGTTCATCTGCATCGGCATATTTATTTTGAGTCAATTTATCAATTTAGGAATGCTGTGTAATCTATTTTTGAGGCAAGGGAGCCCCTATGCAGGGCCTCACATGCTCCTTGGTGCTCACTAAGAATAGAGAAAAGCCAAAGCTCTGGCTAAAAAAGTGGCAACTAAATCTTCCAGACTTTTCTTCTCAGCCTGAACCTTAAGGAAAGGGACCTGAGTTGCTCTCTTTGTAAGCAGGGGAATTAGACGCATAGGTATCTTCCTCTCTAGGCTCCTAGCTACTGTCCTAAGCCATAGTGAACCACAGCACACCATCTGCATAAGAAGTAGCATCCATACCATCTGCATAAGAAGTAGCATGCATTCAGTAGGGATATGAAATTAATCACACAGACAGACAGATGTATGTGTACATGTGCATATATTCATAGAAGTGTATATCTTCATATATACATGCATATATATACATATATACACACAGAAATGCTAACTTTCTTTGTACAAGGCACCATACTAGGCTTTGGGCATATAGAGACAAAAATGAAATGGTCTTAGCCATCAAGCATCTTACAGTCTCCAGCAAGGATTGGGTCTGTGTGGTAGGGTGATCAGGGATAACATGTAAACAAACAAATACAAGGGAAGGTTTAGAATAACTACAAATAAGTCGAGGTAAACACAAGTCAAAATTGATAATCATTTTTCCAAGTGATTTCTCTTTTGGAAAAAATCCCCAAAAGAACTTTGTTCTTGTGTGTGTTCTTATGTATGTATGTGTGCGTGTGCACACATGTGTGTGCACATTCACATGTGTTTGGAGGGAAAGAGTATAATTGCATTTATTACCTGAATTTAAAGTCGAATTGTTGAATGGCTTTTGTTTTTGTTTTGGTGGTGGTGGTATTTTTCAGTGATTCTGGGCAAATTACCTTTCTAGTCCTTAATTTCTTCTTTGGCAAAATAAATGAAAGTAATGAAACCTAGTTCTGTCTCCCTCACAAGGATGTGATGAGGAAAAATAGGACGATAGATAGGAAAGGGAGAAAAGCAACTAAAGACAAAACCACTATATGACAACAAACTGGTATTATTTCAGTGGTGGAACTTTATTTGGTAAATTTTCTGATATAAACCAAATAGAAACCTATTATCACACGTGAAAATATGCAAAATCACCTTTACACAATCCTTGGGAAATGAGGAAGTTTAAAGTGTTTCAATTCCGTTGTCTGGAGAAATATAGAATTACCAGATATCAAATCCGCTGCACTATTTGCCATCATCAATTTCTGATCCCTAAAAACAGCGACCTGTAACATTTAGTTTGCAAAGCTTCAGAATAACTTTAAACCACCCCAGGCTAAGACCAGGATGGCTTCCAATAGTCAAGAATATAACAGAGTTGGACTGGCACTGCAATTGCTGGAGGGTATGTTATTTCATGTCAATTCAATTTATTTAAAATATTTTAATCACCTAGTATGTGCAAGGAATTGTACTACTACTATGGTGACACAAGCTTGATAAGACATAGTTTTTGCTCTTAAAAGAATTTATGATCAAATGGGGAATGAGGAAAGGTGGTTACATATACACAAACAACCATGGACAAGAGAAAGTGAGATCAGCGCAAAGGAGAGCTTATTTGTGCTTTGTTGAAGAATAAATAGGCATTTCTGAGAAAGTCTACCAAGTAAAAATTAGAGACAGTTAAGCTTTAAAAATATAGAGTAGACTCTTTTATTTTCTTGAAAGATAGGAATAAAAAAGGTAACTATTTTCCCCTGGATACTGCTCAAGCTTCTTTGGGGTTTATATTCCTAAAGCCCAATATTTTCATATAAGATTGTTAAACTTATTTTTATTAAAAGATTCATAGTTATGAATGGAATTTCCCCCTAAAAAAGATGACGTTACTCAAGATGGTGGCTACTCTTCCTTCCCTTGCTATACATTAAGGATTAAACAACAGTCGACTTGAGATGAGACATAAAGGTTGAAGCAGCCTGACTAGCTTCATAGTCAAAGTACTTTGAAATGCAGTCCTGTTCTCTGCTTGAATTGGAAATGTATAGTTATAGAATGTTGAAGAAAAAACCCTAAGGGACGTTTAATTTCCTGAAGTATTTGAAAAGACAGCCTGACTTGGTTTTCAATGTAACCACACCACTTTGTAGTCTTGCTATGTACATACTAGTAGAATACCTTCATAATTTTGAATTATAAGCTCACAGTTCAAGATTAAACCTGATGCAACAGACAAAAACCCTTGTCATAACAGTCCCTCAACTACAGAGGGCAGTTCTGCAAAGGGTGCTAGAGTTGATTCTGTATCTCTTTGAGAACCAGAGTTGGTTCCCTAATCCCACCTCCACTCCCTTGTCGTAGTAAATTAGCACACCAATGCACTAAACTGAAATTTAGAGATGAGAACTAAATGATATTTCAGGAACATTTCATACTGAAAGTGGTTTAATTGCTGAGCTTCTCAAGCATTTTTGTAATTGGCATTTTTGCAAATCAGTAATTAGGAGCCATAGAATTCTGATCTACAGAGTTGTAAAAATGCTGGTCTTTGTAAAATTCTTGAACGTAATGGTTTGTTGCCATAAAATTTAAAATGTTCAAGTATTTATATAATTTTTGAAAATTGTAAAAAAGTGCCTTTTTTGCAAAATAAAAGCTAATAAAACACTAATTTCTGAAGCATTAATTGTCTAAAGCTTATGATAGAAATATCTTATGGTTTTATGTAACACTGTGTTGTTTGCTAAGCACTTTTGGGCATCTCATTTTATCCTGTTTGCATCTCTTTCTAATCATTACAAGGAATTTCATGGACATAGCTCATGTAATGTTGCCCTAAATATAGTGGAAAGAGTGCTGAATCTGAGGTTAGCCCATATTTGATTCCAAGCCCTACTATTTCCTACCTATGTTACCTAAAGAAAATTATGTGACCTTTTTGGAACTCATCTGTAAAATGAGGGATTTAGATTACATGCTCTCTAAGTCCCCTTTCATCGCCATCCTTTCACACACACACTCACACACACACACACACACACACACACACACACACACATCACACACATACTCCTGTAATAGCATTTGATTGCTGATGGAAAGTAGAGAAAATCTTGCTCACCTTACCTGGCTTTTTTCAGATGATTTGCATGGTTACTAGAGGGATTATGAGTATTGAAATGATTACCCTCATCCAAGTTCTTTTTCAGTTTTGCTAAGTGGAGTCCTCAGGATGCTTTGAGGATAACACACAAAGGCTAATAACCCTGGGATAAGAGAATAGTTAAAATGAATTCGATATCATAATTGATAAGAGTATGGATCAAGCCTTCTTAAATTTTTGCGTCGTGGACCCCTTTAAAGTCAACAAGCATTTATTGTTTACCACGTACCAGACACTATGCTAAGGGCTGGCAATCTGCTGAAGCCTATGGACCATATCTCAAAATGTTTTTCAATTCATACAACAAATATATGATTACAAAAGAAGTAAATTATGCTGAAAGAAAGTTTTATAAATATGTATGTATATATACCTATATGTATAGGGAGAGAGAGGGGAGAGACTATTAAAGCTTAAAATTGCACTAAGACTTTCGGGACATGCTATGCATGTTTTTGTGTAGGTGTGCATATACACACATACAGTATATACATACGTATATAATGTATATACGTATACAGCATATAGATTTTGTTTCGGGGAACATGAATATAGACATATGTGCATGTATATATGAATATGGTTATATGTAGGTATGTGGGCATATTTATATACACGTACACATACTAGTTCACAGACCTCATGTTAAACCTTCTAGTTTAAAGTGAGAAGCTCTGAGTGGCCACAGTAGAAAAGGAGCTCTGAAGAAAAAAAATTCAGAGCTTTTCCATCTAGCTGGCTGGGTGTAGTTGGCTGAGGTATGCATTAAAATAATTAAAAGAACTAGTAAGCTTTCCCCTCTATGGGAAGAAGTTACATTGAAATTGCATATCAGGGGAGCCAAGATGGCAACTAGAAAGCAGTAACTGGCGTGAGCTCCCCACCAAGTCCCTCCAAAAACCTATAAAAAAATGGCTCTGAACCAATTCTAGAACTGCAGAACCCACAAAGTGG
>CM053622.1:730398691-730460534 GCA_028646595.1 Phalanger gymnotis | reverse complement strand
CAGAAGGGAAGGCTGACTAGGGAACAGGACAACCAGAATATACGCCATCTTGGAGTGGGGGGAGGGTAGAAATGGGGAGAAAATTTGTAATTCAAACTCCTGTGAAAATCAACACTGAAAACTAAATATATTAAATAATAAAAAAAATTAAAAGAAATAAAACAGCCAAAAGGGATATTAGAGAGTATAGAAAGAGGCACAGCTGTGTAGCAAGGGAAAGATCTCTCATGAATGTCTGTTTATGGAGGGAAAAGACCTCGATTCTGATTCTGTCTCTGACACTAACCGGGGATTAAATCACTAAAGCTCTTTAAGACTCAATTCCTTCCTCTACTAAAAGAGCAAACATAATTCAGACTACATCCCTCTAAAGTCTATTGTAAGGATCAAGTAAAATAATGGATATAAAACATTTCACAAACTTTCGAACATTGTGTAAGCCTAAATGATTATCAATTTCCTCATTTGTAAGATAAGAAACTTGGACTGCACGGGACCTATGAGCCAATTTCAAGTGCTTGCAAGCCAGATTAAAATATAATTGGGAAATATTTAACAAAAATTTTAAAAATACAGTAGAATATAGATAATGTCAATATGTAGTTTTCTAAGTCAATATACTGCCTGAAGGGATCCTTGTGTATGGTTAAATGGTCCTCATTTCTGTTTGAGTTTGACACAAGACTAGAACACTTTGCAGGTTTTTCCAGTACTAGAGTCACTGTCCACTATATATTAAGCTTTATGGCTTCTTTTTATAGGTGTAACTCATAATGGTTAAGTAACTTGACCAAGATTGTCCTATTGGTTGGTAATAAAACATCACCCCATGATGTCATTGGTTTTCTTTGAAAATGAAGGACAAACCATAACAATGTCTCCACTGCTTATCAAAATGCTTGAGTATTTTCTCCTTGACCTGATAATTCTGGAATTTGGTTACAATATTCCTTGGTGTTTTCAATTTGAGATCTCTTTGAGGAGGTGATTAGTGGATTCTTTCAATGACTTTTATCCTCTGGTTCTAGGACCTCAGAGAAGTTTTCTATCATGTTTTTTTTTTTTGGAAAATAATGTCCAGGCTCTTTTTTTTCTTAAAATTATCTCTCCTGGATCTATTTTCCAGTTTAGTTGTTTTTCTAATGAGTTACTTTACATTTTCTTCTATTTTTTCATTCTTTTGATTTTGTTTGATTCTTGATGTCTCATAGACTCATTAGCTTCCACTTGTCCAATTCTACTGCCTACTATTTTTCAGACTTTGTATTAAGCATTGGAGATATTGTTGTTACTTGTTCTTAATTTTCAAAGAAGACCGATGACATCTTGGGGTGATGACTCGTGAATGAATTGGATTGAATTGAGGCAGAGGTGCACAGCCATCAGCCTCACTCTCTCTTCCAGAGTTATTGAAGTCCAGTGGCAGCACAAAATTCAGGGTGACTGGCAACAGCTTTGGAATGCAGTGGATGACCTTGGTGTCTTCAAAGTCTGAATAAGCACTAAGTTTTCTGCCCTGCCTGCTTCAGCCACTTTCATGACTTTTGGAAGAAATTGTTCTCCTCTTCCCATTTTCCCAGGGGAAGTCTTCATATTCTTGGATTAGACATCCCAATAACTGACTGACGGGTTTGGGGCCTGTTGGTTACCCTCAACCTGGTTTAGGCCATTTGCCAAGACAGTTTACCAGGGAGTGGTTGCTGTGCATGCTACAGTTTCTTGGAGCCTCAGGTAAGAGTTGGGTGAAAGGTGGACACCAAAGATGGATGAGCAGCCTTGAAATAGTCTTAACAAGCTTTCACACCAGAGGTGTTAGTCCTCCCCGCTCCCCCTTTTTTCCTAGTATATCTTCTTTTTACAGGTAAGGAAACTGAAGGTCACATAGGTAGTAAATAGCAAAGCACTGAGGATACAAAAAGAGATAAAACACAGTCCCTGTTTTCTAATGAGAGACACAAGGAGCAAGTAACTAGGTACCAAGATGAATGCCAGAAAAAAAAATGCAATCAAAGGAGGGAAGACACTGGCATGAAGGGGAATCAGAAAGGTCTTCATGTAGAAGGCAGGATTTTAGCTAGGACTTGAAGGAAGCCAGGAAGGCTAGGAGGCAAATATGAGGAGCAAGAGCATTCTGGGCATGAGGAAAAGCCAATGAAGATGTCTGGAGTCTGAGGATGGAGTGTCTTGTGCAAAGTGCCGCAAGAAGGCCAGTCACTGGATCATGGAATTCACATAGGGGCAGTAAGGACTGGAGCTTAGGCCTCTCATTTCATAATACCTTAAGTTACATTTTAAGTTATATAAATAATTAGGTTTAAATAGGAGACACCAGGAAAAATGGCTACACACATAATGGTCAATTTCATGTTTATTGAGTGACTGATTGACAGATGTCTCTAATCCAATAAAATACATTCCAGCAGGTATTTATTTAGCACTCTGCTTGGAGGTGGGGATGGGAGAGAGATGCAAAGACAAAGTAAAAAATTTCCTGCTTTCAAGTAGCTTACATTTGGGGTAGGAGAACAAAAGGGATTAAGCATACTTCTATCATGTGAAGTAGAAAAGCCTGTCTTTGAGTTGCTCTATCATAAGTCATGTCAGAGTGTGGCAGGGCATTCTCTATAAATAATTGGAGAAAATGTACAGTTTGGTGATTGGAACTTCCTTATATTCTGAAATTGTCTAATTCACACTCAATTCAAATTCTAAATTACTGGGTGCTTGATTTTCCACATTAACTTGAGAATAATAACAGTATGTCCTCTTAAGTCCAAGAGGGAAGATTGTTTCCCTGTTGTAGCATTTTTGGATTTTGTACTCAAACTAGGGTTATGATAAATTCCTTGCCAGAGGGCAGCATATGGACAGAATTCAATTAACAGGATCATAAGTTACAGGATTTAGAGAAGGAAAGGGTATTAGGAATCATTAGGCCTCATTTTGTGGATGAGGGAAATGAAAGTTAAAGGAGTTTAAGATCACATAGCTAGAAAGTGCTAAAGTTAGGATGTTATCCAGTTCCCCAAGTCCAAATTCATTGTTGTTTATGCTGTTCTAGTACTGCCGAACACTTATTAAACTCCCATTATGTGCTAGACTGGGGAGGTGGGAGAGAAAAGAATACAACATTGGCCATCCTATCAAGGAGATTAAAATCTAATGGAGGTGGCAGAGGGAGAGAAGGTGGAAGAGTAGGTAGCTGAGGAAATAAAGACAAATAGCCCTGATTCTCCCTTGAAACAATGTAGTAAATTGAGGAATGGAGGGAGTGGTAATAATAGGAAAAAAGTATTCTAAAGCAGTTGTCTCCAATGTGAGGTCTTTGATACCAGAGTTGTCAAATACCCAGCTTGCTGCAACACCCCAAGTGTGAGTATGAGTATAGTTAGAAAATCTTTGACAAAAAAACAAAACAAAACAAAAAACACCAATAAAATATAGATAACATTACATGTTAAAACTGTCAATATGTGGCTTGTGGGGATCCTTGTGTACCAATTAATGGCTCCAATTCTCTTTGTTTTTACATTTTGTGAAATGACCCAACAGGGTGTGTGATTAACCTATTAGAGGAAGGAGAAATGAATGCCATCGTATGTTCCGATCATGGTTTTTTTCTCCAATACAACTAAACAACTGCCACTCTATTTCCTATTACCAGATTGTTTGATTACTGTTTTAAAATACGACTATTTTAACTAGTTTTTTAGTTGATTCTTTAGGATTCTTTAAGTACACCATCTTACTATCTGCCAAGAGTGGTAGTTTTGTTTCCTTATTGACTATTCTAATTTCTTCAATTTCTTTTTCATTTTGTTCTCTTATTGCTATAGCTAGCATGTCTAGTACAATATTGAATAATAGTGGTAATAATGGGTATCCTTGCTTCACTCGATCTTCCTGAGAAGGCTTTCAGCTTATCCCCATTACAAGTAATGCTTGCTGATGGTTTTATGTAGATACTACTTGTTATTTTAAGGAAAGGTCCACTTACTCTTATGCCCACCATTGTGATAGGAATAGGAGTAGTATTTTGTCAAAACCTTTTTCTCCATCTGTAGAGATAATCATATGATTTCTGCTGGTTTTGTTTTTTTTGATATGATCAATTATGCTGATAGTTTTCTTAATATTAAACTCACCTTGCATTCTTGGAATAAATCCACTTGGTCATTGTAAGGGCAAGCAAAGTGGGACTTTTTGTTGTCTTTTGTTTTGGAGTGCTTCTTAGTACTAAGGCAAGGGAATGCTTTTGATTGAGTATTGCCTTTGTTTGTAGAAAGGCCCATGCCCTTTTGCTAATTAGGTCAGGAGAGGTGTGAAACCCTCAAGACATGTGAAGCCCTTGACAGGTGTGAAGTGCGCAGACCCTGAAAAAGGGTGCATATGCTCTGAGGTTAGTATTTTGTATGGGGCTCACTCATTGGGAGAGTGTTGGTGTGGAGACTCTGGATAGCCATTAAGGAACCTCCCTCAGGCTTTGAAAAACCCAGATGTTGGTGCTTCTCCCGCTGGTAAATATGTATGTATAGCTTTGTTCAGACAGCTAAAAGCTTATCTGTTGATATGGGTTATTTTCTCTGTTTATATTTTCTCTGTAATTTCTGTATTTTCTCTGAAGTTCACAGTGCTGGCTTTCCCCCCTGAACTAAGTGGATGATATATGTATGTTTAATTAAAGTAAGATTGTTAACACTTTTAAGTTGCTTTCCTTAGAAAAGCAGATCAAAGAACCTGTGCTAGCAGCCTTCCTCTGTTCTGGTGTTGTTGATTTTGTTCTTGGTCTTACACAGCCACAGTAGCTGGAAGTAACATTGTTGTTACAGTCACGGGGCTTTGTGTGTGTGTGTGTGTGTGTGTGTGTGTGTGCTATATTGCTGTAATCTTCTTCCTACTATTTTATTTAATTTTTTGATCAATATTCAATAAGGAAACTGGTCTACACTTTTCTTTCTTTTTATGCTCTTCCTGGTTTAGGTAACAGTACTATATTTGTATTGTAAAAGTAATTTGGAAGGACTCTTACTTCGCCTATTTTTCAAATAGTTTATACAGTGTAGGAATTAATTGTTCTTTAAATGCTTGGCAGAATTCACTTGTGAATCCATTTGGTACTGTGGACTTTTGCTTAGGGAGTTCATTGATGGCCTATTAAATTTTGTTTTCTAAAATAGGGTTATTTAAGTATTCTATTTCTTCTGTTAATCTGGGTAATTTCTATTTTTTTGTAAATATTCATCAATTTCACTTAAGAATTTTAGATTTAATGGCATATAATTGGTGAAAATAGCTCCTAATATGTGCTTTAATTTCATCTTCTGTGGTGGTGAATTCACTCTTTTAATTTTGGATACTGGTAATTTGGTTTTCTTGTTTCTTTTTTAAATCAGATTAACCAATGGTTTATATACCTTATTTAAAAATATATAAAACAAGCTCCTAGTTTGATTTATTAGTTTAATGGTTTTCTTACTTTCAATTTTATCATCTCTCCTTTTATTTTCAGGATTTCCAATTTGGTGTTTAACTGAGGATTTTTAATTTATTCTTTTTCTAGTTTTTTTTCTTAGCTGTATTCCCAATTCATTGATCTGTTCTTTCTCAATTTTATTAGTGTAAGCATTTAGAGATCCATTTTTCCACCTAAGTACTATTTTGGCTGTATCCCATAAATTTGGTATGTTGTCTCATTTCTGCATTCCCTTTAGTGAAATTATTGTTTCTATGATTTGTTCTTTGATACACTCATTCTTTGGGATGAAATTATTTAGCTTTCAATTAGTTTTTAATCTATCTTTCCATGGTTCTTTGTAAAATATAATTTTTATTGCATAATCAACTGAAAAGGATGCATTTTCCATTTCTGTTTTTCTGCATTTGGTTTATGTTCTAATACATAGTCAATCTTTGTGTAGGTGCCACATATTGCAAGAAAAAGGCATACTCCTTTTTGTTCCCATTCAATATTCTCCAGAGGTCTATCATATCTAACTTTTCTATAATTCTATGTATTTCCTTAATTTCTTTCTTATTTATCATGTGGTTAGATTTATCTAATTCTGAAAGAGGTAAGTTGAAATCCTGCATTGGTATGGTTTTTCTATTTCCTCCTATAACTCATTAACTTTTCCTTTATGAATTTGGATGCTATGCCATTTGATGCATATATGTTTAGTATTTCTATTACTTCCTTGTCTATGGTACCTTTTAGCAAAATGTAGTTTCCCAGCTTTTTTCTTTTAATTAGATACATATGTGCTTTTGCTTTATCTGAGATAATGATTCCTATCCTTGTTTTTCTTTTTACTTCAGCTGAAACATGATAGACTCTCCTCAACACCTTTACCTTTAATTTATCTGTCTCTCTCTGTTTCTAGTATGTTTCTTGTAAAAACACATTGTAGGATTCTAGTTTTCAATCTGCTCTATTTGCTTCCATTTTATGGTTGAGTTCATCCCATTCATATTCACAGTTATTATCATCTTTGTGAATCTTTATGTTTCAAGCTTTTTCTCACATAAAAACATATTATTGGATTCTGCTTTCTAATGCATTCTGCTATTCCCTCACATTTCCAAGGATGAGTTCATTCCATTCATTTTCATGGTTATGATTATTAGTTATGTATTTTCCTCTTGGGGAAGCTAGGTGGTACAGTGGATAGAATGCCAGCCCTGTAATCAAGAAGACTCATCTTATAAGTCCAAATCTTACCTCAGACACTTACTAGCTGTGTGATCCTTGGCAAATGATTTAACCCTGTTCATCTCAGTTTCCTTATTTGTAAAATGAGTTAGAGAAAGAAATTCATAATGACTCCAGTATCTTGGCCAAGAAAACTCCAGATGTGGTCATGAAGATTTGGACATGAGCAAAACAACTTAACAACAACATTTTCCTCTAATTTGTTCTCAATTAGTTTTTCCTCTTTGCGCCATCTCTTCTTTACAAAAAAGCAGAAAATAGTGAAAAAGGAAATTGCTCAATACTCATGAACATGATTTATTTTCATTGTGTTGTCCCAATTACTTAGAGATGTTTTAAGATATCAGCACTCAAAAATACATGATTTTGTAGCCCAGAAAGTCAAGCCCACAGCCAGAAGGAGAATTTTATAACTAATTCTCTTTGTTTTTCTTTTAAATTGTTCATTTTGTTCAATTTTAGGTCCTTACTAAGTCATTTTAAGAAAGTGTTATAATATGCAAATATTTTCCAATAAGTTTGAAGGCACTAGTAATGATGCCAAGAATAGAATGTATAGTAGGGCATGCTAATGTTTATCTTCAAATATTTGAAGAGCTTTCAAGTGAAAGCAAGATTAGTCTTGTTCTACCAGGTTCCAGATGGCAAAGTCAAGTGCAATGGTATTTCTGGTAGTCAGATTTTCAATTCAATGTTAGGAATTCTGAAATACAGGTATAAATCAATTAATCAACAAACATTTATTAAGATCTTATTATGTTCCAGGCACTGTGCTAAATACTATGTAAACAGGCATTTGAAAATTATAGGTTTTTGTGACTTAGAGGAATGGACATGTCTAGAAGGATAGATTTGGGAATCACGTATATAAAGGCAATATTTAAAGGGAGCAAATAAGACTGCAAAGATGAAATTGAAGCCAGTTTGTAGGGATCTAAGGAGCAACTGATTAGGGAGGAAACAGAAATGATAAAGAATGATGAAGAAACAAAACACCAATAATCATAAGGAATGATAATTTCCCAGTTGAAGGGTGTCAATAACAGGATGAACTCTTCTGTGAAATTCTTGTGAATACCAGTTCAGAAGTCTAGTCCAGAGATGTACACTTGACTTAGGGATCTGGGGTTTGAAATGAAGTGAGGGAGTCAGTGCTCTAATTGAGATTAGAAGATAAAGTCAGGAGCTGATAAACGAGATTCAGATCTCAGGAGTGGGTCAAGTCTTGAAACTTACCTTGACAAGGAATTCATTGTCTCTGCTTCCAATCAATGTCAGGATTTAAAGGATCCATCACCAGGGAATTAGAGAGTCCACAGCAAGAAGTCTTTATGTTTGGTTACAAAGATATTTAGAAAAAAAAGGACTTGAGAGATTTAAAATGATACTAAAAGCAACCAAAAATGGATAGGAGATGAAGTCACAACAACCTTTCCCAGCCAGTTGCAGTTGTCTGAAGCATGTTACAAATAAGAAGTCATATAATATTATACCTAGCTTTTTGGACCCAGGATTAAATTATGAAGTCTGTGATCAGGCCCTGACGCATTTATAGTCTTTAATTTTATGGAAGAGTCGAAGGGGAGGAGATTAAAAACAAGAGAGAGCAACATTAACTTCAAGAGGTTTTTCTTCTTAATGAATTTGGGGAGATGTATTGTTCCTGTAGTTCATTTCATTGGATTAGCGATATATGCTGTAACTATTTGGCCACATCCGAGGATCTCCTTATAAACATTGAGGAGACAAAAGTAGGAAGTCATCTCCTTAAAAAATATGTTCCTATGTTCTTTCTACATTCCTTAAAATAATATTTTTGCATGCCACTCAAATGCCATTTTTTAGCTCTCTTTGGCAGCAATAGAATGGAGTCGAAATATCCTTTCTGCAAACTGTCATCTGGAGGCTTGATCCAGCAATAGCCTAATAAGCAGAAAACTAAATAGTGGAAGAAAAATGGCATGGGAATTTAAAAAGGGAAGGAAAAGCTGTCAAGGCACAGTGAAATAGTATGATTCCCAGAGTTGGCCTGGCATCTTCTCCCAACCATTAACTCTCAGTGTATCCTGGGGCAACCAGGGTTTCTGAAGAATTAAATTTAATATCACCAAAAGGGAAATGAAGAAGTGGGAGAAATAAGGCTGCAACACATTTCAAATAAAGATCTACTTAGGATAATTAAGGTAATGTGTGTCATAAAAATATATGATTTTTTTTTAAAGCTAGGTATCAAGTATCAAGGACTAGAAATGGGTGAGGTTTCACTGGAATCTTTGCAGTGGCAAGGGAATTCAAGGAACATCCCTCTTCCTCTCTCCCCACTATGTACTGGATATAGATAGAAATTCATATATATGGAAAGGCATGATTGGATGGCAATAAACACCAGTGGAGAGAATATCTGCACTGATGAGACCATAGGTCCTTTGGAGTTTTGCTGTATATACAAATCACTTTGTCAAGGTCCAATAGGGAGGATAGGGCTGGTAGATATCTTTATGAAACAATTGAAAAGGAAAGGTCTAAAATGCAATTTGAAGATTTAGAGATAGCCATATTATTTGCCTTCCAGTGTGAAAATGAAAGTTAGGGATTTCATTTTCCTTCAAAGCTTCAGTTTAGTATAGAATATCAAAGTGGTTCCTGGATATTCCTAGACCCACAACCTTTCCATATGGACTCTCATCATCTATTTTCTTTGCTCCATGTTTCAGAATACATGCATACACACATATTTATATGTGTGTATATATGTGCATATACATATCTGTGTATACACACATAAATCTTCACCTATAGAGGGAATCATAGACTTAGAATAAGAAGGGAATTTTAGAGGTCTTCTGGTCCAACTCTTTAATTTTCAGATGAAGGAACCGAGGTCCAGAAGGGAAGTTAGTATCCCAATGCTGGCAAAAGCCAATATATGAACCCAGGTCATTTGATTCCATGTCAAGTTATCTTTCCAAGATCTTTGCCTCCTTTGTTTGTTTGTTTTTTAAAGCCAATTGCAGATGCAGACCAATCAAAAGAAAAGTAGGACTTCATTCTAGTGAAAGACTTAGAAATTAGCCCAGAAAACTCACAATGGGTGGCCAAAATGAGGCCTCTTTTTGTAATTACAAAGAAAGCCATTTCTACCAATCAACATTAAGTAAAACAAAGCAAAACAAAACAAAAAGGCAATGACAAAAATATGCTTCTGTCCCCATCAATGCCAGTTGTTAGCCCGCTGAAGGCATTGGCTGAAATGTCTTATACTTGTCACTCATTTGTCCTCACAGATGGTGAATTATATATTTGACTGGTTGAAGAGGATGGGTACCAAAAATACTCTTTAGACAAAGGCTGGAAAGAGGAACAAAAAGAGTGACAGCTGTTCATTTCCCCTGTATGATGAACTTCCCTTGGTAAGGATAACAGTATGGAAATAATAGGACCAGAGATGAAGCCATTCACAAAAAAATCCTCACATGGGGAAGTCACAGAATGCAATGCTGATTGGAGTTTCATGCCAGGTATCTTATACTGGCAACCACCTGATTTCTGTGTTTTCCTGTAGGAGTCAGGAAAGCAGAATGGTGGTAATTTCACTGTAGATGTTGCTATTATCCAAGGAAGTAGACTCTGGCCCTAGAGAAACATAAATATTCCATGTTGTGAATTGGTCAGACTGAAAATTGTCTTGATAAATCATAATCTCTGAGTCAAGAACACTGATTTTACATCTTGTACACTGTCTAACAGTGATTTAAGCTGTAGATACAAATGATACATTCAGAAGTCCAGACTCCAGCTAATAAGCTATTTTCAGGAAGAACAGAGAGCTTTGCTCATTAATATAGGCTTATACTGGGGATGTTGCATTCCTGAAATGCTAATAATTGCTTATTCTTGTTATAAATTTAGTGATAACCCTAGGTTCAGATCTTAGTTCTCCCACCAGCTGTATAGCCTTAAGTTGTTTAACATTTCTGGGCTTCTGATTCCTAATCTGTGAAAGGAAAAGGCTGGGCTAAATGGCTTTTAATACCCTTTTGGGATCAAAATATAACATGTTTATGAAATGTTCTAATACTCCAAGGACATGAGAGAAGGATTTGTGTTTAAGTATACTAGATGACCACAAGGAACACTTTTAGCTACAGGATTCTAGGGCTAAGGGTATGGTTGGTTGAATAAATCAATTAAGGCAATCTACTAATTCTATGAAATACCTGACAATTGTTTGAAGGAACAGAGGATGCTTAGCACAAGGAAAAAAAGACTCAGGGGAAGTTGTTACCTTTTTTAGGAGCCGTCATTTGGAAGAGCAATTAGATGAGTCCCAGAATGTAGAACTAAGATCCGTGGAAAGAAGTTATGAAGGAGATAATTTAAGCTTGCTGTGAGGAAGATTTTCATAACATTTTGAGTTATCTCAAAGTGGAATAGACTGTCTTCAAAGGTAGTGGGTTCTCTGTCCCTGAAGATAGGGGTTCTTTAAGCAAAGGCTTAGAGACCACTTGTCATTTATGTTGCAGTCTCAATTCTTTTTCAAGTGTGGGTTAGACTATATGACCACTGAGGTCCCTTCTAATTGGAAAATCCAGAGATTCAGCTATATGACATTTTCTAATTTAAAAATTCCCTTTAAGAATTTTAATGATACTTGATTTGTTACTATTGTATCAAAATTAGTAATCTTAAGGGAAAAAAGGTAGCAATGGTCCCCATGGTGTAATGGAAAGAGATACTGGTCTTTGAATGAGAAGATTGAGATCTAAGTCCTAGCTCTTCTCCTTACAAGCCATATGACCTTTGTTATATAAATTGGATCCCAGAATATATATGTGTGTGTGTGTGTGTGTGTGTGTGTGTGTGTGTGTGTGTGTGTGTGTGAGAGAGAGAGAGAGAGAGAGAGAGAGAGAGAGAGAGAGAGAGAGATGGAAGAGACTGAAAATATCATCTATGACAAACCCTTCATATTACAGATGAGAATACAGGTGCTCAGAGAGTCAATGAGTTGTCCAAGGTCACATTGCTAGTAAGTGACAGAGATGAGTTTTAAACTCAGAGACTGTGATGCCAAAAGTGACATCTATAATCAATGAAATTATCAAAGTATTTTCATTTCCCTTATATAAGGCTTCCAGCCTTAGCATCCTTTTGACTAGACTTATCTCACATGGGTATTGTGAGAAAGGTTCTTTGTCACATTTATAGCACTGTGCAATTGGAAGCTGTTATTGGGAATCAAATCTGCCATTAAGGTAGCAGCTTAGGGGAAAAATGAAAACAAAATCATTATGGCTTCATGGGAGTCTTTAATATGGCTATACCAAGTAGTTACACAGTTCAGACTAGAAAACTTTCCTTAAGAATATTTGGCTCCCAGGAATCTTCCAAGGAAAACCATGAAAATATATTTGCAGGCTTTAATGTTTTCAAACAGATGTGGTACCATATTGCATCCTACATTCTCATGCTGAGCATGTCCCTAGACAACAAAGATGATTTGTCAAGGTCATAACAGTCTATAACCATGTAACACTTTGTCCTTGACTTAGTGACTTAGTAACAAACCTTTACATCACTCACTATCTCCTCCCCAGAGGCTTCTATAAGTTAGTCTGATAAGTCCCACTAAGGTAGTCCTCTTTCTCAATGAGCAGGGGTCGTTCTTCTTCTGAGAACCTCTTTCTCTTCTTTCTGCACAAAAGGCTGGCAAGCCCTATGATGATTGCAGCAATCACCCCACCAATGGCAGCAGCCGCAACAAGCCACTGCCAAATCTGACTTGCTTGCTCCAAGTAAGGCTTAACGAATTGTTGAAAGAAGTCAGGTGCTGAAAAGAGAAGACATCTATAATCAATACATTTATCAACAAAAATGTATTAAGAGCAATCGCTTTTATCAATCACTGTGCTAGGCTCTCAGGCTGCAATGAAAGGAGTGAAGCTTAAAATTTATATACAATTACATATGCAAAATAAATACCATATTGTAGTGGAGAGGGCTGGTAATGGCAGCCTGACGATCAGGAGAGGCTGTACTTAGAATGAGTTGCTATGTTGCATGTTGTAAAAGCTGCATATTTTACATCTCTGTATCTGTTGATGGAAGGGGACAAAGGCAAGATATAGTAAAGGAAAGGCACTTGAATTGGAGACAGGAGACCTGAAGTCAAATCCCAGTTCTCACATTCATTGGCTATGTGATGCTGAATAAGTTGCCAATGCAAAAACAGAACCTTTGCCCCTCTGTTTTCTCATCTGTAAAAATTAATATAGAAATATACATATGTAAATTTAAATAAATATGTGTAAACATATGTATACATACAAATAATTTATAATTGCATCTTCACAGGTTTACTGTGATGAAAAAAATTTGGGAAACTATATAAAATGATAAATCATAATAAAATAAAAAAAACATAATAAATCTTCCCCCAGCTGTCATGATGAAAGTATTTTCTAAACCTGAAAATGTGATGTTTTACCTTCAACTGTCAGATTATCCTCAAGTCCTAGGCATTCATTCATTCATTCAAAAAATATTGATTGACAACTTTGTATACCATATTGTGGTAGGCACTATGAGGCCTTGAAAATAAATAAGTCAATGAACTTACAGTCTAGCAGGAGAGATCAAATATTTACACAAATAAACATAATAAGAAATAGAATAGTAAATGTGCTCTGTAGGTATAAAGTCCTAAGTAATGGCAAAGGAAGGAGAAATCACTTTTGGCTTGATAGAACAGACAGGGCTTTATTATTTTTATTGTCATCGTTATAATTATTTTTCATGATAATAACAGTGATAACTAATGTGTAAACCCCTTGTATATAGGTATTGTTTCATTCTTTGTACTTTTTCTTCTGATGCCTAGGACATACCTGCCACATAACAGGGGCTTAATAAATATTTGTTGATTGATGTATATGGCATTTTAAGATTCGTAAAGTGTTTTACATGTATTATCTTACTTGCTACTCACCACTACCTTATTAGGACAAAATTATTATTTTCCCCATTTTAAATGTGAAAAAAATGATACTGACAGAGGTTAAGCAATTTGCACTAGATAACACGACTAAGAAGAGTCTGAAGCAGGATTCAGAGAAGTCTTTCTGACTCTTAGTCTTGAGATTCATCCACTGCTCTATGTAGCTGTCTGAGAGTATCCTTTAAGTGAGCCTTAAATGATGGAGAGAAGAATATTCTAGGCATAGAGAATAGCAGTATTAAAGTGACAGGGAAAAATGAGGGATCTAGATGTCAAAGGACTTCATAGAGTTTAAAAATAGTAGGGTGCTTATAGACTATTTACTTTAACCCTTTCAATTGACAGCTGAACAAATCAGCCCTGGTGTTGTGCTGTTAAGATCCTCCAGAGAATGAATGCTTATTGTCTAAACAGGACAGCTTCATGGCAAAGTAGATAGAGCCCTGGCCCTGGAGTTAGGAGAACCTGAGATCAAATTCGGCCTCAGACACTTACTACCTGTGTGACCCTGGGCAAGTCACTTAACCCTGTTTGCCTCATTTTCTCATCTGTAAAATGAGCTAGAGAAAAAAATGGCGAACCACTTCAGTGTCTTTGCCAAGAAAGCCCCAAATGGGATCATGGAGAGTCCCACATGACTGAAATGACTCAACAACAACAAAATTGTCCAAACAGCAATAAGTCCAGTTTGACTGGAGCACAGACTTCATGAAGGGGAATAGCAAAGTAGGAAATAAGACCATAAAGGTAGGTTGCGATTGGATTATGGAAATCCTTTTATGTAAACGAGGCTATGTTTGATATTCCAAGAATTCACAATTCATGAAGTTTAATCAGGAAGCCAGACATTGATGATATCACTCTATTGATTACCGGTGTCCATATTGATTTTTCCTTTTTCCGAACTGCTGTAGCTTTGGAAATGTGTACTACTAACCCTTAAGAGTTTGACTATGAGCCATCTTGAGTGGTTCTCTAGTTTTATGTCAATTCAATTAAGTAAACGCTTATTGAGTGTCCCAGGTATCATGATAAGCAATGGGAATACAAATAAGAAAAAGACAGTGCCTGCCCTCCAGGAGCTTACAATCTAATGGGAGAAGGCCCAGCACAGAGACATCTTATTCCATGGAGTTCAGACCAAGCAGAGCTGCAGATGGAAAGTAGAGTCATATGTTTCGGTTCTGTCTCTGTTACTAGAGTATAACTTCCTGGAGGACAGGACACATGTTTACTATCACTTTTGTGTCTCTCTATCCCTACCCTGACTGTTTCTGGCACAGTGATAGTCACATAGAACATGGACATTTATATAGTGCTTTAAAGTTTGCAAAGCACTTTATAATATCTCATTTGATGCTTATAGTACCCCTGTGAGGTATGTGGTACAAGCATTGTTGTTTCCGTTTTACAGATAAATAAACTGAGCCTCAGAAGGTTGAAGCAAGTTGACTAAAGTGACACAGTTAGCATTGGATGTGAGAGCTGAACCTAGGTCTTCCTGACTTCAAATCTTATTCTCTATCAATGATGCCATGTGGCCCAGAGAAGTCTGACCCTTGTAGTCAACTGAAAGAAAATGTTTCTGGGGTCTCGCCGGTCTAGAAGATCAACATCTCTTCACCAGGCTCCCCGCCCCCTACATTTTCCAGGAAAGCATCTGGTCCAGAGCAGCACCTTGCCCTGGGAAGAGCTGCCCATTTCCTTCTTTTTACATATCTTTCACACCTGAAAAGTATAGCTTCCTGAAGAGAAGGGATATTCAGGTCAAGCAGGTTGGGAGGGGAAGGCAAGGGAAGGAAAGAAGGGAATAGGTTTTTATATACTATGTGCCCGATACTATGCCAAGTGCTTTACAAATATTATCTTATTTATTCATGATGGATAGGGTGTCAGGGTGCCACGTTGGGGAAGGAAGTAAAAGGGAAGGTACAAAGGGACTGAACGACCTCGGCCCCATAACAAGCCACACCAACAATAATAATAGGTGTTTCTATGGCTGTATCTTGGTAGACACAGCCATGTTTGTTTTTACAACTTGGTCATCTTAGCAGTTGCCTTCCTACAACATGCATGTCCTCTCTCTTCTCCTACCCTCCTGTTCTCTAGTTTTGGAAACATAGTCAAATTAACACTTCCACTGTTATTGGAAAGAGAATAAACAGTTACGTATCACTTACTATGTGCCAGCTCCTGCACTAAGCGCTTTTTTTTACAAATACCTCATTTTATCCTCACAACAACCCTGTGGGTTAGGTGCTGTTGTTATCCTGTTTTTCGATTTAGGAAACAAAGGGAAATAGGTTAAGTGACTTGTCTAGCTGGCCTAAGTTCTAGATCTATTCTCCTACATTCATATTCTTTTAGTATTTTAGACTCAATCTGTGATTTTATCAAGATAGGAAGCTCGTGATAAGGAACCCCCTGAATCAGTGCAGATCAGCACTAAGAGATCAAGTGACTCCCTAGATTTAGAGAATTCACCTGTGTCTGAGTCAGGACCTGGGTCCAAGTGTTCCTGCCTCTGAGCCTAGATCTCTATTTCTGACACCATATTGGCAGTGTTCTCATAAAACATGATTACTAGAAGAAACTTGCTCTCTCTCATTACAAAGTTAAATAGGTCTCAGGGATTGTAAATGAATTATATGAAGTCCTTGTCTCCTGAAAAGAAACGCAAATGTGGAGGAAAATACCCTCATATAATTGATCTGTTTTTAAAAATTTTATTCTGACCTTGAGAAATAAAACAATGACGATAGCTTAAGGGGAAAAAGATGATTGCATATGAAACTGTAAATCTATTATGTACAACTTGCTATTCCTTTTAAATACATATTAAAATTATCATATAAGTTTTTTCCTTTTTTTCTTCCCTTCCCCACACCCTCCACTCCTTCCCTAGAGTGGGCTGCCATCACACACACACACACACACACACACACATATACATATGTGTGTGTGTGTGTAAAATCATTCCGTACATACTTCCATTTATCAGTTTTTATCAATCTGCTTTTCCTGTGGTTCAAAAATGCATCTAAGCTAGCAGAAATTTGTATTTCCGTATCTATATATGATTAAATAAAATTGACTATTCAACATATTTTCAACCGAAGTTTTCTAAAGAATGAATAAAACCATTACAGTACACGACATATTCTCACTTTCTTTTTTTTTTAAAAGTTTTAGGACATGATTAACTATCAGTCTAAGGGTAAAGTAAGAAAAACCTAAGTCTTCTCCCAGCCCCCCAAAACTTTACCCTGTGGACAAAGGCATAACACATGTCCTGAGATAAGATAAAGCTGGTGGTTCTAGGCTAAATTCTATTTTCTGATTAACTCTTAAAGAAAATCAATGTTATGTTAGAAAAATAAGGGCAACCAGTCTCCCCAGATGAGCACCATCTATTGTCAAGTGATCAATGTCAAGTTATCAATTAAAATGGGAACTGCAACCTCCTCGTACTTGAAAGGAAAGTTCTGAAAATGACCAAAATAAGGAATCGGGATGACTGTCTTTTCTGTCTTGGAATCAAGAGAGAAACCCAGAGACCCAGGTTTGAATCCTGCCTCAGAAACTGTATGATGATAGGTGTGCCATTTACCTTGCCTGGGCCTCAGGATAGTTATATGTAAAATGGGGATAATATTAGTAGCATAAATATCTTGTAAAGCTGTTGTCAGACTCAAATGAAATTATATACTTTGCAAACTTTAAAGAGCCATTGAATGAATAAACACATGAAAATATTTGCTTAATCACCTGCTAGAGACAAAACAATCTTTCAAGCACCAGAGATAGAAATATGCAAACAAGCAAGACAGTTCCTTCTTCAAGGAACATATATTCTAACACACATGGGAGGAGTGGGAGTCAGAAAGGAATATTTTGGTTTGGAATATAGAGACAATGAGTAGAGCTTAGGGGGGTAGACAGACATACTTTTTTAGAGGCAACTGGTGGGGCAGAATTGTGGCCTGGGATCAGGAAGATCTGAGTTCAAATATGGCCTCAGACACAGATGTGTTCCCTAAAACTGGAGGAGTCACTTGATCTTTTAATGCGATCTGCACTGATTCAGGGGGTTCCTTATCATGAGCTTCCTATCATGATAAAAGCACAGATTGAGTCTAAAATACTAAAAGAATATGATCATAGGAGCATAGATCGAGAGTTGGAAGGTTCACCCGAGGTCATTTAGTGCTAACCCCTTATTGGATCAGTGACAAAACTGAGACTCAGACAAGTCAAATGACTTGCCCAAGATTACACAGGTAAACGTGAAAGATAAGTTTTGACCCTAGGACTATTATATTCCAGAGCTAGTGTGCCCTTTGTTCTGTGTAACAGTGCTTTCCCAAGATCGTGATTATAGCATCTCTAGTGCCTAGCACAGTGCCTGGCACAAAGTACACACTTAATAAACGGTTGATTTATTTTATTTGATATAGCTGGAGCTACAAGTAAAGATGAGGAAACTGAGGCCCAAAGAGTGACATAGACAACTTACTCAAGGTCATACAGATAATATATAGCTAATCTCAAATTTGATTCCAAGTCCTCTGCTCTTGGGGGCAGCTACATGGTGCAATGGATAGAGTATTAGGCCTGGAGTCAGGAAGAATCTGGCCTCAGACACTTACTAGCAGCATAACCCTGGGCAAGTCACTTAATCCAGTTTGCCTCAGTTTCCTCAACTGGAAAATGAGCCGAAGGGGGATATGGAAAACTACTTTAGCATCTTTGCCAAGACAACCCCAAATGGGGTCACAAAGAGTCACACATGGCTGAAACTACTGAATGACAACAACCTTTGTCCACTGACTCCAATTCCAGGACCCTTTCCATAGTGTCGTTTCTCATGCTGTAATTTGGAATAAAACAAAATTAAATGAAGCAAGTTCTCCCTAACTTATACTGTGGATGCCACAGCAACCTTTGCAAGCTATTTCATTTTTTTTTTCTAGCATTTTAGAGGGATACTCTGGATAATCACAATTGCCCAAACACTCATATACTGAATAGACACTTGAACTGAACTGTGAACTTCAAAGGAGACGGAACCACATTAAAATATTGAACGTAAATATTAATTTATGTAAATTGAAGAACTAAAAGTTTATTAGTATTATTGCTATTTTTATTGTTTAGTAAGTAGTCGTAGCACTAGGAGAAATAGTAACAACAGCAACAGTGGTAGTACCAGCAGCAACCATGGTGGCAGCAGTGGTAGCAGTGGTAGTATTAACAGTAGCAGTAGTAGCAGCAGCAGCAGCAGCAGCAGCAGCAGTATACTAGTAATGGAGGAAAAATCTTTTCTTTGCTAATATTTTCACTTGATATCTCACTGTTATATAGAGGTATCCCTGGGCTCTCAAAAGCTAGGCCAGTATGTTAAGGATTCTTGATCCGGGTTTATTCTATTTTATTTTAAAGTTTTAATAACTCTTTTTCTATATAATTGGTTTCCTTTTGACATCCCGTATATTTTATGCATTTAAAAATTTCTTTTGAGAAGGGGTTCATAGACTTTAGCAGTCTGCCAAACAGATCCATGACAAACAAAAGGGCCAACATGGTCAATTTGGTCTTCTGCCAAGCTGAGGTGGCTTTCAGTACAGGACCAGTAACACAGTGTGTCTCTGTTTGAGCATTAGCCTGGCTAAGGTTGGAGGGGTAGGGCCTAAGGGTGGGAAACTTGGGGCCTCGAGGCTACATGAGGCCTTTAAGGTCCTTAAGTTTGGCAATTCAGTCAAAGGCCTAGAGTGCCACATGTGGCCTCAAGGCCACAGGTTCCCTGCTCCTGGTAGGTCAATAACTTCTATTGCTTTGGGGCCCCATTTTCAAAAATTAGGAATTGTTCTCCCTTTGGTCTGTGAAGTTAGAATGCTGGTGGTAGAGGGGAAGAGAGTGCAAAATCACCATGTTTAGAGCTTTTCATTTACTTTTCTCTGGCCTTCTTTCATTTCTTCTCACCTAGCACTTAAGGTACCTTGTGGCTCAATGTTGCCCTTCGGCCATCCAAAGTCTTCCACTTTGGTGGCCCATCCAGTCTTAACCTTCTCCAAGAGTAGCCATGATCCAAAATCTATCTTTCTTTGTTTCTTCTCCATCTCTGCAATCAAAACTCATTTTTTTTCAAATTAAGTCTTAATGAGCCATTAGAAAATAACACTAGAGTGTTATTGATTGATAGAGATGAGACTTGATTTGTGTTTTCAAGGTCACAGGGTGGGGAAACTCTCTCTACTGATGTAAGTTGGCAGTGTTTCTATAATTTGCAGTTTTAGAGAGCCGTCTAGAGCAGTACTTCTTAAACCGTGGGTTGCTTCCCCATATGGGTTCATGAAAAATTTAACAACAATAAAAGGTTTCTGAACATGCAAGGACCAAAAATCAAAATCAAACATGTAATGAATCTGAGTTGTTCCTGGAAGTGCTTGCCTGTGTTACATCTCCCAAAATCATTGAAGCCTTGGTTCTGAACATAAAGCTTTCATACTTTGCACTGTGCATGCCCTTAGGCCATACAATCTAACTAACACTGCAGAAACACAAAAAGGAGTCACAAGTAGAAAAAGTTTAAGAAGCCCTGGTCTAGAGCGCTGATAGGTCAAATGAATTACCTTGGTCACATAACCAGTATGTATTGGGGTGGGTCTTGAACCAAAATTTTCCTGGAGTAGATGCAGTTTCTTTGTCTACTACGTCAATTGTATTGAACTCAAGTAGAGATGGGGGGCACTAAGCCATAAATAAGTATCTCATGAGTAAGCAGGCCACATATTGACTTAGAAAACTACATGTTAACATTAACTATGTTTTATTATGTAGGTATATTTTGAAGATATTGAGGATTTGGTTCCAGACCACCATGATAAAATGAATATCACAATAAAGAAAGTCACATGAATTTTTTGGTTTCATAGTACATGTAAAATTTATGCTTACATCATACTGTAGTCTATTGTGTGCAATAGTACTATATCTAAAAATATAATGTACCTACCTTAATTAAAAATACTTTATTGAGAAAAAATGCTAACCATCATCTGAGCCTTCAGTGAGTCATAATCTTTTTCCTGGTGGAGGGTCTTGCCTCCAGGTTGATGGCTGCTGACTGATCAAGGGGGTGGTTGCTGAAGTTTGGGGTGGCTGTGGCACTTTCTTAAAATAAAACAATGATAAAGTCTGCTTTATCAATTGATTCTTCCTTTCACTTGAACACTTGGAGGCCATTGTAGGATTATTAATAGGTCTAATTTAAATATTGTTGTATCACAGGGGATAGGGAGGTCTGAGGAGAGGGAGATAGATGGGGAATGGCCAGCTGGTGGAGTAATCAAAACACATACAACATTTATCAATGAAGTTGCCATCTTATATGGGTGTGGTTTGTGGTACCTGAAAATAATTACAATAGTAACAGGAAAGATCACCAATCACTATAACAGATATGTATGGGACAGAATTTTCAAATAATAGGGGACACATCTTTAGGAGAAGCAAAGTGAATTTTAAAAACCTTGCAAGATTTGGGCACACCTCCATAATGGAGGAGGCAAGGTAAAAGGGAATGCTGCTTTAATTTATACTCTTAATGAAAAGATTCCTGCCCACCTCTAGCCTTTCTCACCATTGGCTGGGAGGCAGGCTTACAACCTGGGCACAAAAAACTAGACAGAGGACTAGGGGACCAAGGTTGATCCAGTCCATTCAGGTTTTCCCTACCTGGAACTCATCTGCCAGGGGTGATATCCGAAAGTCTAGCAGAAGAAATGGGGGGGGGGAGACCTTCCTGGAGCAGAAAACAAACAGCTCACAGGTAGTCCGTTATCTCCCTGTTTGGTGCTAACATCTGAGAGAGGGGGAAGGGCCAGCCCGCAGCCGTAGGCCCTGACCTTCCAGAGTCACCACAAGGCCAAATCCCAAGCCTCTCCTACTCACTCAGACATTCCCTATTTCAGAAATATGAGAAGAGTGTAAGCCCTGTGTTTTTACCCTGTGAAGTCTTCACAATTTATCCTTCCCATTCAGATATAATAATGAAAAAGTTTGAAATATTGCAAGAATTACCAAAAGGTGACACAGAGACACAATGTTAGAACATGCTGCCGGAAAAATGGCCCTGATGGACTTGCTCAAGGCAGGGTTGCCACCCCTTCGATTTGTAAAACATGAATTGTCTGCGAAGCACAGTAAAACAAAGCACAGTAAAATGAGGTATGCCTGTATTTTTATTTATTTTGTTAAATATTTCCCAGTTACGGTTTATTCTGTTGTAGTTCCAGTTTCACTGAAGTGTATTATGGGCCTCAATTCCATGGAAATCACAATGCTGGTGGGCTGGCCAGAGTCTGACACCTCTGTTCTACATCACATTGACTCTGGAATAACTGAGGCACCCTCTTAAGCCTTTTAGAGAAAGTTGCTGTCTAAAGAGGTATCTTGCTCATAAATATACCTTTTGGTAGATTTCAGGCTGTGTTGAGGAAATATTTGAGAGCAAAGAGGTCTTCTTAGTGTCCTAAATGAAAATGAACTTGGGAGTCTTCAGAAGGGTCTCAGAACAGTATCCTGCCCTGTCCAGCCTCTTCTTTCTTCTCCTTTTATCCCCTAAGTAATCCTCTGTTTATTTTCTAGGACTAGCTCTCACCCTTTTTCTTCATTTAATAAAGATTGTCTTGTGGCTCATCGATTGAGTTTAGACCTATCCCAAGACCCAACTGTGGGATATTCATTTAACCTGTGACCCCATCTTGATCTTGGATTGGTCTCACCTGAGCAGAAAATTTATTTTTATTGTCTGGGCTATCAGCTCAACCCTTCCCCTAGTTAAGTATTATTCCTATATTACATATGAAGAAACTGTGGATCAAATGGGGTTCCAGTGCCAACTCTTTACAGTTACTGGGAATGTGCTCATGTTCATGCAGGATTCCAAGTACTAGTTTTCTTCCTGCTTTACCTTACCACCTCTGACTTAACTCTATTTGAGTGTTCTTAGTTTCATAACTGCCTGTAGCAAGATCACCTGTTCATGGGGCAGTTAGGACAAGACAATTATTAGAAGCACTGCTAATACCTTTCACAAAAGACTAATGGGAAGCAGTAATGGAAAGCAATATGGTAAATCCCATTCGAAGTTACAACACATTAAAAAATACAATTTTGGGGGCAGCTAGGTGGTGCAGTGAATAGAGCACTGGCCCTGGAGTCAGGAGGACCTGAGTTCAATTCCAGCCACAGATACTTAACACACTTACTGGTTGTGTGACCTGGGACAAGTCACTTGACCCCAATTGCCCTGCCTTCCCCCTTCCAAAAAAAACTAAATCTATTAAAAATACAAATTTTGCTGTTTGAAACAATAATTCATTAAATTTATATAAAGAACATATGGAAAAAGGGAAGGCTCTGAATTTTTTTAAAGGCACAATTTCTTTTCCCTAAATGTTTCTTTTCTACTTTCTGCATAAGTCTCTTGCTTGTGTTCTCTTTCAATTTACCTCTTCACTACCTGAGAAAACATCTCATGCCTGAAAATTGGTCTCTAATTTATTTTCTGTCTGGTCCTTCCTTCAGTGCACCCCACCCTCTACCCCCAATAAATTTTAGGAATTCGACCTGTATCCCATAGCAAAAGCTTGACGGACTCTGGAAATGTTAATTGCATTTTATTAGCCCATTAGCTAATTTCGCCTCGCTTTACTTCACTTCCTCTCTGGTTGGCCTTTTATTTAAGGTATTTCAAGACATCCTCAGTCAATGAAAAAGGCCACAGACCTTCCAAGTGGTGAAGGCTTCAAAGAACTGAGGTAGTTTAGTGAGTTTTTAAAGGAGATTTTCAATTGTAAAGCTGCTGCTGAAGCCTTAGGGGATGACAAAGGAAAAAAAAGTATTCACTGGTTTATCATGTCTGTACATTTTGCCTCTACACTGGCTTTGGTATCTGAGTCTTGAGCAATGAAGAGACAGTTGAGGAACCTAACAACAAGAGTTTGCCGGTAGCATTCAAGGCCTTCACAGCAGAACTCAGTCTTCTAGAATCAAACTTACTTCCCATCATTTTCCAACACTGATATCTGACAGTGCTGAAGTGATTTCCACAGGGTCACAAAATAATTCTTTGCTCCTGGATTTGAACTTAGGTTTTCCTGGTGCTGTGTCCAGAAATTTATAAACCATGCCACCTAGCTGCCTCAAATTATTAATTTGCAATAATAATTAATTAAGTAATCTTTTGAGATTAAATAGTCAAATAATGATTATCATATATAAACATATATTATATATAAATAATAACATTAAATATGTATGATAGTTGCAGATTTACCAATCAAAAGTGTTCCAGATTCACTTTGAAAGGTATGCCCCTGTTTCATGGGGGAGCTAATTAATGGGGGGGAGGGGGAACAGATAAGTAGTTAAGTAGAAGGTTTTCTGCTTCAATATCTAACAAGGTTCTATGTGGCAATTCATGGAATAGTAGAAGACATGATAGACTCTTACAGTAGGAAGACTAGGAAGAAGATAAGAAAACCATTTATTACAACCTTCTGGAGTTCAAAGTGGTCATCCAGATTCTACTTGATTATCCCTATTCAAAGGGAATTCACTACTTAGCAAAGCAACCCATTACATTGCTCACCAAGTGTCACTAATTTAATTTAATAGTGTCCACTATTTCATGTGGAAATGAATTCATGCCTTCTTCCATTCATTATTTTACTTCTATTCTAGAATTCAATGGAACAACTTAATCCTCTATCATATTCATTCCTTTACACTCAGTCATTGAACAAATTATATCCATGTGCATTATGTGTAAATATTTGAAGAGATGTTCATGAGTTAACCCATGCATAAATTGATCTAATCTGTCTCATACACCTGGATTAAAAGGATTCCAATGGTCTGACACAATGGAACATACTGATAATTTCTTTATTAAGGCAAGTTTTATATAAAGGTATATTACCCTAAGGAGATGATATTCTTCAGATCTTACTGTAATAGGTATTCTTACATAATCCCTATACCTTGGTCAGTATAGAAACCCAGGAATGAGAGGGTTAGTGCCAGGAGTCTGCCTTATACAGATTAGGACTCCTATTAGAAGCAGCTGACATGCCTTCTTGGGGCAGGGGAGGGGAGAAAGGGGCCACACAGAGAGGAGATGCTGTTTAAATAGACTCACCAGGCAAAGGAGCATGTACTAAGGAAAGTTAGCTCAAACTCTGCCAGGCCCAGGGTATGTTTCATCTTTAGAGTTGTCTCTCTACTCTACAGTTAAGAACCAGCCATATTCCCAGGGCCAGTATGATATGTGCAGGCCCAGGGAAGTTTTAATGGTTCCTTGAATAAGTCTACTTCAACAATAGTCCCACTACAGTTCTAAAAGTGACTTTATTCACATGTGATCTTTGAACTGGCTCTAAAAATTTCTTCCAATACTTTCCTGGAAAAATGTAGTTTGAGGAGTTCATTATTCATCAACCGAGCACTAGCTTTTATAATTAATCACTCAAGAGTTTCTAAGAAAGAAACCCAACATCTGACGTTTTGGCGAATGTTTTCTAATCTGGTGAAGCTTTTAAAAATGAGAAATTGTCAGTGATCACATAGCATTTTAAAATATAGCATGCATTGCATCCATGATCCCACTTTATCGTCACAATAACCGTGTGAGGTAGGCAATATTATCTTCCTCATTTTGCAGATGAACAAAGGAAGTTTCGCTAAGCTGAACCCTTCCCAAAGTTACACAAGTTTCAAAGGAAGGAATAAAACCCATGTATTCATGATTCTAGGAATCAAGAGACAGTAGTGGTTTAGTGGTTAGAGTGCTGGGCCTGGGGTCAGGAAGACCTGAGTTCAAATCTGGCCTCAGACACTTAGTAGCTGTGTGACCCTGGGCAAGTCTCTTAATCTCTTTTGACCTTAATTCACCAGAGGGAATGGCAAACCACTCTAGTATCTTTGTCAAGAAAACCCTACGAACAGAATTGATGCGCTATGGTCCACAGGATCATGAAGTGTCAGACACGACTGAACAACACAAAAGCAATTTCTGTTACCAGGTAAGGCATGCTCTCTTCTATAAGCCCTGGACAATAATTACAGTGGAAAGTGGCTTTAAAATTTAGAACGTGCATCTCATATTTATGTGTATCATCTACCCATTATCCATCTTGTTTACTAATAATCATTTATTAAGCTCCTACTCCATGCCAGCTACTGTGCAACATGTTCAGGATACAGAGAAAGGCAAAAGCAATTGCTGCTTTCAAGTAGCTCACACTCTAATGGGAGAGATAACATTCAAATAATTATGTACAAACAAGATATACACAGTAGAAATTGGAGATAATCTAAGGCATTAGCAATATAGGTGAGCAGGAAACACTATAAAAATGTGAGGGGGATTTTAACTAGAACCTTATTCATCCATTCATTTATTTAAAAAAAAAGTATTTTACCAGCTGAAACACAATATCTTCAGCAGTAGGACTGATACAAAAATAAATATAATTTCTCCCTGCTGTCGGATGGGTAAATTTCCATCGTGGCATATATTTTCTCATCTAGAAGTTATTTCTCCTTCCTCTGAACTTCCATAGCATTTTGTGTCTTCCCTATTATTTTATTAACAATAATAACAGCTAACATTTATATAGCATCTACCATGTGCTAAGCTAAAGTGCTTTGCTGAGCACTTTAGACATATTATCTTATTTGCTCCTCATAAAAACCCTGAAAGGGAAAAAAAAAAGGTAAATACTATTATTATCCCCATTTTACAGGTAAGGTAACTGAAGTAAATAGAAGTTCATTGACTTGCCCATGGTCATGTAGGTAGTAAGTGCCTGAGGCTGGATTTAAAGTCAGGTATTCTTCACTCCAAGAAGGCAATGTGTCTTTTAAAAAGGAAAGTTTGTACCCCTAGTATCTAGTAAAGTACACAGAACAGAGAAATGTGCTTAATAAATGTTCGTTGCATTGACTCTGTTTTCCTCCTATGCCATAGCACATTGTGTATTGTTTTAAAGTCATTTGTGAACTATCTTAAAGTGTTGACACTTTAAGGACATGGATTCTACAGCATTCATGTTTATTCTACATGTCATTGAATCATAGATTTAGTGTTGGCAGGGATCTTGGAGGTCATCCAGTCAGTTGATCAGTAAGTCAACAAGTATTTACAGAGGTGGAGAACCTATGGCCTCCAGGCCACATATGACCCTTTAGGTCCTCAAGTGTAGCCCTTTGACTGAATCCAAACTTCACAGAACAAATTCCCTTAACAAAAAGATTTGTTCTATAAGATTTGGACTCAGTCAAAAGGCCTCAGCCAAGGACTGCATGTGGCCTGGAGGCCTCAGGTTCCCCACCCCAGATTTATTATGTGCTTACTACAGGCCAGGCACTACTAAGTACTGGGGGTACTGAGAAAGGCAAAAACACAAAAAGGGCCATTTGAAAACCAGTCTCTTTAGGAACTTGAGATTCAAAGAGAAGGGACTTGTTCAAGATTGCCCCAATAAAAAGGCAAAGCGATGGGATCTGAACTTGGTCCTTCTGACTCTACATCTGGCATTCTCACTATTACCATGATGTTTCAACCTCAAGAGGTGTTCAAGAAATATGTTTTAAATGAAGGAATGGGGCCTCTTCAAAGCCTATTTATTTTGCCAAACATTACAATTATGGTGACCGTTGTCCCACTTCAGCCTCTCTCTGGCTCTTTCAATGAATAGCTTCCTTGGCAAGCAGGAAATTGATTTAAACTGATGACTGCCAATGAGAAATGTCACCCATGGAAACAGGGTTAAGTTTCCCACAAGAGATACTTTCTGATTTCTAGAGCCCTCTTAACAAAATTGAATTGGTCCAAAATCACTGACAATTTGTCATTTTTAAAAGCTTCACCAGATTAGAAAACATTCGCCAAAATGTCAGATGTTGGGTTTCTTTCACACTTGAGTGATTAATTATAAAAACTAGTGCTTGGTTGATGAATAATGAACTCCTCAAACTACATTTTATCTTTATCTATCTTTAAACCTTCCATCCATTGCTCCTGGTTCTGTCCTTTGGGGACCAAAGGAAGAAATCTAATCCTTCCTCCCCATGATAACCTTAGAAATATTCGAAGAGAATCTTCTATTCTCATATGACATAGGATCAAGGCCTTTCATCATTCTATTTGTTTCCTGTGGCCACTGTCTAGGTCATCAATGCTCTCTGTAAACCAAAACATTCAGAACTGAATGAAATACTCCAAAAGAGGTCTGAGGAAGGTGTAGTTCAGTGGGTCTGTCACATTCTAATGTCTAGAAGCTATGTATCTCTTAATGCCCCCCACAATCATGTTATTTGGCTTTATTTGGTTTTTGCTTCAAAAAAAAAGTTTGTTCTTTTGGCTGACTACATTGCTAATTCATTGACCTTACAGGCCTATAAAACTTCCAGATCTTTTCTAGAACAATTGTTATCTATCTTTTCCATTCTCATCTTATGCTTATGAAGGTTTTTTTATACTCAAGTGAAATATAGGTATAAAAGTTCATGAACGACTTCCATAAAACATGATGTCCAGAACTGAACTCAATATTCCTGATGGTGCCTGAGCAGGCAAGCCAGGGTCCAGCAACATTATTATCTCCTAAGTCCTAGACACTCTGCCTCTCAATGCAATCTACGAGTGTTTTCATTTTCATAGCTACCATGCCAGAATGTTGAGTCATATTGAGTTTGTAGTTCAATAAAAGTTTCAAGTTTCTTCGGACAATTTGCTGTTTAGCCATCCCTTCCCCAAATTGCACTTATAAACCTGATCACTTGAACCCCTCCCCAATTCCCCCTTACCCCCCCCCCCAGGCTATAGTGTAAAGGACACTAAACTGGGAATCATGAGGACATGAATCCTGGTTCTGTATCTATATCTATCTATATGTTGCTACTTCCTATAGGAAGCCTTTCTTGATTGCCTATTTATTACTACTCATTTATTTTTCAAATTACTATGTTTAATGAGGCTTAACATTTATATAGAACTTACTATTTGCCAGGCATTGCTAAATGCTTTACAATTATTATCTCCTATGATGGTCACAACAACCCTGAGATGTAAATGCTATTATTATCTTCATTTTACAGATGGGGAAACAGAGGTAAATAAAGGTTAAGTGACTTTCCCAGGTTCACACAGCTAGTAAGTGTCTGAGGTTGGATTTGAACTCAGGTTTTCCAGATTCCAGGGATTCCATTCAATGAGGTTATCCCCTTATACAATATAAACTTTCCAAAGGCAAGGAGTAGTTTTCATTTTGTCTTGTGGCTCACACATAGTAAATACTAATCAATGCTTGTTGGGTTGGACTGGACTGGATTTGTATGAGTCTCAGTTTGAGCCTCAGTTTCTTCCTTCATAAAATTATGAGATTATACTGGTTTATTTCTAACTTTCCTTTCGGCTCTAACATTCTGTGAAGATAATTCACATTTCCACAGCTCTTTTAGGTTTACAAAGGTTTCTCCATAATAATCTTGTGATGTAGTTATTATGCATATTATATTATTCCTGCTTTTGAGATAATAAAAAACAAGATTTAGAAAGATGAAGTGATTTGTCCCTACTTATAAAGCTGGGTACAAACCCAGGGTACTTCACTTTATGACTATCTGAGGGAAAGAAGTTGATATGTTAGGGAACAAAATTCAAAAGGGTACCGTCATGTTAGGGAATTCTTGTCTTGAGATACATATCATTATATGTATATATCAGTATGTAATATATGTATGTAATGTAATATGACGGTGTGATAAACTCATTAATTCTTCCATTCATGAGACAAATATTTAATACTTCCCACCAACAGGGCATGGAGATAGGACACATTTGTCCCACTGCTTATCTATAGGAAATACTTTTCTCTTGATATAGTAATGAGACAGTTCCATGCAAGGTAGAGAAAGGAAAATTTGATTTCTGACTTGCTTCCAATCCTATGATTTTGTGATACTGTCTATAATAGTATAGTGGCAATGATATATCTGTGGGGTCTCTCATGTAGCTATCCATGGTTTTTAGAGAGGAAAGCAAGGCAGTATGACCTGATAGCCAGCTTAGTACAGTATGAAAGAGCACTGGATTTGGAGTCAAGAATTTGAATTTGATTCTCAACCTTACTTCTTCCTGCCTATGTGACTCTGAGCAGGTTTCTTCACTTTTGTGTAGGCCAAAGTTGACTAACTGGAAATCAAAGGCTCAAGATCTAGAAATAGAAAGGATCTCAGTAGCAAACCTTTTCAATTTTATAACTGAGGAAATTGTAGGATAAGAACTTGCCCAAGGTCAAATTATTTGACCAGGAGGACTAAATAACTTGCCTAAGGTCAAACAGGTAATAAATGTCATATGTGAGATTTAAATCCAAGGTCAGTGATCCTTGCACTTTCCTGGGTGACCTTTAAGGTTCCTTCTAGCTCTGAATCTTGTGATTTTATGGAAACTCTAACCCTCATGTCCAAGAAAGAGGGCCTAGATCAAAACAAAAGCTGTACTAAAGTGGGAACTACTTTAGTATAGTTTGGCATGCAACTTTGTTTATTTTATTGCAATTATTTAGTTTATTGCAATAGAGAAATAGCTGTAACTTGAAGAATCCTGAAATTTGATTGTACTTCTAACTAATCATCTACTGTTTGACGATTATGTAGTCACCAGGGATTATACCGAACATATTGTCCAAGATGATGATTTTATAATTTTCCCACTAAATTATGCTGATCTCACTACAGTCAACATATGAGGAGAATGAAATGTTACCTGGCTCAGCTAGGTAGGCATAATCATATCCCAGGTCTCTGGATGGAATAAAAAACTCTCCATTTGTGTAGACAGGGATGAAAGGGACCATGTAGGATTCACGGTTGTGTCCAATGGGTGCATTAGCTGCTGGGTAAACTTCTTGCAGTGGACGGTGTCTTCGGAGCCACTGTTCAAAAATACTGCAGAGAAAATAAAGAATCAATCATACTAATACATCCAATATGTTATTTAGTATTGTTTACCAAAGGAATATTTGTAGATTTTAAAGAAAAAAGATCATAATACAAAATTTCAAACTTCATGCTTTTTTGAATTGGGTAAAAATCCTTTGGATTCAGGAAAATATCATGAACATTGACCACACCTTGAAAAAATTGGCAGGCAGCTAAGCACAATATCCAGACACAAAAATGTTCGTGCATTTAAAATAAACATGAAGAGAACATTGATGAAAAGGGATTCACAAAAGATGAACAAAAATCCTAACAAAAAGGTCAGATTCTGTATGATGTAGACTGCTAATAAGGCTTATTAGTTGAGGGATAAAATGAAAGTTCACAATTATTGGTTTCTTAAAAATGTAATTTTATTGAAATCTTTTATTTTTGCATAGTATAGATGTTCCTTATATCTTTCTCCAGAGGAGTGATCACTATATCAAATTTTTAAAGGGGGAGGGAGAAGTGGGAAAATCAACAAATAGCTCCCTCCCCCCCATTTGATATTGTATGCAAGTAACCACATCCATGGATCCCAGCTACTGGAAAGGAGCAAAGAAAAGTGTCTTCTCCTATCTTGTCTTTGGAGCCAGTTTGTTACTTATAATTCCGCAGCATCCAGGTTGAATTGTTTTGTGGTTGTTGATCTTTCTATTTACATTGTGTACACTGTTTTTTGGCACTGCTTGAGTCACATTGCATCAGTTCACAAAAATCTTTTCATGCTTCTCTAAATTAATCACAATCATAATTTTTAATAGCTCAGTAATATTCCATTATATTCATGTAGGAGGAGGACTGAAAAAAACATTATAAAAATTACTGAATAGGACCAGCATAAGATGAGTCTCAGGAAGAAAAAGCAAACAAACAAACCCAGATGTAACATATCTATCTATCTATCTATCTATCTATCTATCTATCTATCTATCTATCTATCTATCTATCTATCAGATAATTCTTGTGAAGACTTCACAGAGAGAGAAAATAAAAGAATTATTTCTGGAATAAGCAGGGCCAGTGAGAGGATGGAATAGACCTTGGGGTTTAACCTTGTAGGAATGTGATTACCTAACTCTAAGGAATTTGGGGGTGGGGCAATAAGTGCCTCTCCTCCCCCCTCTCCCCCAGCCCTGTGCTAGCACAGAGTTGTTACCAAATCCAGGAAGACTCCCCCTCCCCTCCCTCATTCCTCTTCTTTACCTTAGATTGGCTGTGCTTGATTTCCCAGTTCTTTGTCTAGCTTTTCGAGCCTAGATTGTAGGCCTGCCTCCCTGCCAATGGAGAGGAGGGATAGTGGTGGGTGGGAGTTCTTTTGTGATAGGATATATATTGGTGCTTTGCCTTTGTGAGCTGCCTCCTTCCACTAGTCCATCCTAGTGGAGGTGACTCCCAATTCTCACCAGATTTGTAAAATAAAATTAATTCCTTTTCTGTCCCTACCTGAGAAGCCTCTGTGAATTGTTGGGGTACTTGGGTGGTCTCACTCCCCCCCCATATATATCTTCAGAACCCTTTAGAAGAGAGTCAGAAGAGTGATTTTGAGATATTACTGTCATGGGCTTGATCAAAAATCCTTTTGTTCCCCCCTTATTGTCTCCATATCTCTTTTTCAGCGAAACTACACTGTTCTAGAGGGGGAGGGGCCTGTGCCGACCAGGTCAGCAGTAGGGGTGCTGTCTCTGCTCAGCTCTGTGGAGAACCAGTTAATTTGTTTGAATCCCACTACTGGGTTATTCCCTTCTCTTTCAAACGAGAACAGAAGGACCAGGCACATGTTTTCTATTCCTGCCTTCTCCAGGCAGGAATCAAAGCTTCCCTTGGGGAATGGTGGTCAAAATTCCAGAGTTATGTATCAATGCCTCTAACTTTCATTTAGGCAAAATGTGGACAAACACAACTTACATGAGCAGCACAACATACCTCATTCATCTCATTAGTCTGATCACATTAATATCAATACATTCTAGTTACTTTAAAATCTGGATACATTCTAGGACATTTCTGCCTTACAGCATCTAATATGTGTTGTATGTTCTCTCTTGAGTCATTCATTTCCTTGTATCTTTATTCAATTTTTCATGTACATTTGATTTTCTAGTTAACTACAGTAACTACATGGTTAACTAGATGGCAAATCAACTAACGTCTCAAAGTTTTAAGCGACTCATTAAGACTACAAGTTGCATAGAAGGTACTGACCTGCATTTTTATAGGGAGTTTTCTCATTCAGGATTTTCCAATACCAAGGACCTCCTACATCTAGTTTTATTTTCCCTATTGCTATGCAGAAGGTGAATGGGATATCTCCAGAGGAAGTGAGTCCTCCCTCATTAAAAGTCTTCAAGCAAACGCTAGACCATTTGCTGAAAGACCATGCTGCCCTGTGGGCAGGGACCATATTTTACACTTCTCTGTATTGCTCAAGCACAGACTTGTATGTAGCAGTATGTAGCAGTAACTTAGTTATTTAAATGGATGAATGAAAGGATGAATGAATGAATATCTTCCATCTTAGATTTATAAGGGAATCTGTCTCTTTGAATTCCCCAGTAAAATAGACTATTGCTTTAAGGAGTGATTTGCAGATCCCTCAGTCCTTGGTTATAAGTTTTCATTGAGTGAAATGGTCACTAGATTTCAAATCAAAAGACCTAGAGGTTCAAACTCTAGCTCTGCTCTTAATATTTCTTGAGGCAATTAATTTACCTCTCAGAATTAAAGGACCCACAGAAAATTGGGATGCAGTGGAGTGTGGGTTGTACTAGATCTCCAAGGTCCTTACCAACCTTAAAACCTGTGAGGATCAAAACTCGTCCATTGCTATTATCTTTATATATAACTAGTTTTTTCTTTAGCCTTCCTTTTCATGTCCCATCACTAAATCTTGAGGGAAATTAGACCCACTAATCAACAATTACTTTCTCCCTCTTCTTCTGTCATTCATCAATTCCGTTATTCCTGTGTATATACCTTTCTATCCAATGCAAATTGATTTTGTCGACATTCACTCACACACCTTTGTCAGTTGTGCTCCCCACCCATTCCACAAGGCTGACAGTCCACTTGGGAGGCCGCTTTTGAACTTCCCACTCTCCTAATACTGGTTTAGATTTCCGAAATCCTGAGTTCTAGTCGTCATCTGTCTCTAGCTCCCTGTATAAATCACTTGACCTTTTTTCATTTCAATTTCTCTATCTTTAAAAAAGATTACACTGCCTACCTCCTGCACATGATGGTTTCAAAGATACAATAGGATGAAATGCCAAGGAGTTTTGAAAAGTTAAAAAGTACAATATAAATCTTTATTATTAAACATTTAAAAACCTAATCTAAAAAGATTTTCTTTAGGAAACTTTCTTGGACTTATTTAGGCTCTATCTCTTAATTATTGTTTTCAGTTTTGGATGCCACATTTTAGGAAATATATCAACAAGCTGGATACTATCCAGAAGAGAACAATGATAGTATGAAATGTATCCAATGCCATATGAGGATCAGTCATTGGAACTGAGAATGTTTTCTCTGGAGGAGGGAAGTATTTGAAAGGCCATTACCTGGAAGAAGAGTTACAGCTGTCCTGCTTATCCTCAGATTGAAGAACTATGAGCAATAGGTAGGAGTCACAAAGGGGCAGGCTTAGGATTTTATTTTGTTTTTTTTTTTTGTGTGAGGAAACACTTCTCTTCTTTCTGGTTATGTGAATTTAGGCAAGTCACTTAACCTTGTAATGCTTTAAGTAACTCTCTAAAACTATAAAGAACAGAGAAGGTTCCAGGCTGCACTGTTAGAGGGGATTTTCTCACTCAGGAATTCCCAACACCAAGGGCACCTAGGTACAATTTAATTTTCCCCATTCTAATGCGGAAGTGAAATTAGATTCCATGAGAGGAAATGGCTTCCCCACATTGAAGATCTTCAAGAAAAGGCCAGAAGACCACTTGCTGAGGATGCTGTAGTGTCTGACTAGACTATATACATTCTGAGACCTCTTCCATCTTTGAGATGCTTTTAGATGATCTTGTTCTGTATCTTCACAACTCAAGTCAATAGGCATTTATTTAAAGCTTAATATGTACTGGGCATAGTGCTAAGCAGTGGGATATGAATAAGGCAAAAATAATGGTCCCTCCTCACAAAGAACTTTTATTCCAATGGGAGAGACAAGAAGTACCTACTATGTGCCAGACACTATACTAAGGGCTTTGTAAATATTATCTCATTTGATAATCACAACAACCCTAGGAGATAGGTCATCTTATTATCCCCATTTTACAGGTGAAGAAACTGAGGAGCTAGGTGTGCAAGGGATAGAGTGCTGCCCCCACAGTCAGGAAGACTTCAGTTCAAATCCAGCCTCAGAAATTTACTAGCAGTGTGATCCTGGGTAAAGTAATTTATCATCTACTTACTTCAGTTTCCTCAGCTTCAAAATGGGGATAATAACAGCTCCTACCATACAGGATTGTTGTGAGGATCAAGTGAGATAATATGTATAAAGCACTTAGCATAGGGCATAGGGTATTAGGTACTATATAAATGTTTACTCCAAGTTCAGTGATTTGCCTAAGGTCACATAACTAGTGACTGAATTGAATTTGAATTGAAGTTTTCTTGACTCCAGACACAGCACTTTAACCCTAATTGGCAAAGTCAAGCAAACACCTACATATGTAGAAGACCTATACAGTGTAAAGTGGCCCTTTTTGATGCAAGTTTTAATCATATGAATTCGAACATCACTTCTTAAATTGTTGTAAAAATATTTTTTCAGGTGCCTCATATGTGAGGTTGTTAACTTGATTTTTATTTAAAGACCACTTATAACTGACATGTTACTTTCTTAAAATGTTACTGGAGTATAATGAAGAGAATCTTGGAGTGGGAATGAAGAGGACTAGATTCTGGGAATAGACAGTTACTGACTAGGTCTATGACCATGGGTAAGTCAGTTTTCTTCCTTGAGCCTTAGTTTTCCCATCTATATGATAAGTGGGTTAGATTGATGACCTCTAAGGATCTACCTTTGACATTCTTTGGTTCTGTGTCTTTAAATGATAATCACTACCAGTCTACTCTTGTTACCCTGCTAGGAGGCAGCTAGGTGACTCAGTGGATAGAATGCTGAGTTCAAATCCAGCCTTAGACACTCAGTAGCTGTGCGACCCTGAGCAAGTTACTTAATCTTTCTTTGCCTTAATAAACAGGAGAAGGAAATCTCAAACCATTCCAATATCTTGCCAAGAAAATTCCATATGGGGTTATGAAGAGTCAGATATAACTAGATAACAACCACCATGTTAAATTTAGAAGGTTACTTTGAAATGATTTTTCATGAAACAAATGAATACACTAAAAGTCTAGGTACATGTCGCAACTTGTCCGTGGAGAAAAATTACTGGTAGGGTCCAAATGAGACAGTCTCTTTCTGCCAAAAAAAATTAAAGCTGTTTACCCAGGGAGGCCAAGAACATCAATCCACAGTACCTAGAGATTTAATGAATGAAAACGTTAATGTGCTCACCCATCTAATCAACCTTCTAAAATGAAGGAATTAATCTTGATTAAATTCTTCATTGGTGGCTCTCATCTTTAGTTAATTTCATCAACCCATGTCTAGAATAGTGTTTGTCAGAATACTAATGTCTGGCTAAGGTAATCAGAATGACATGTTAGGAAAATTATTTTGAAACATAAAATTCGTTTAACAATGAACTAGATGATCCACTAAAATTTTAAACTTCAATGAAAAGCAAAATATAGGAGGGAGAGAAGAACTATATGTATGCATGTATGTATGTATGTATGTATAGATAGAGAGATAGCTATAGAGATATAGCTAGATCTATCTATCTATCTATCTATCTATCTATCTATCTATCTAATCATAGAATATAAAGCCTAGGAGGATCCCAAGTCTTAGACTGGCATTCAAGATGTTCAACAATCATCTGGTCTGTCTATCTATCTATCTATCTATCTATCTATCTATCTATCTATCTATCTATCTCCAGTGTATCAGAATGGATGGAGTCACACTAAGAAGACTTGAGTCCAAGTCCTATCTCAGACATATTATTTAACCTCTCCTGTACATATCCCATGCTTTCCAATTTCTATCTTTGAAGATCTCTCCCCTTTTCCTCATCTGAATTCTAGTCCATATATAAAGAACATCTCATATGCCATAGTTATGAGATGCCTATCCTGATCTCTACCCCTTCTCTTATATATAAAATGATCTTTCATTCCCTTGGACCTCACATAAATCTTTACTTAAGCTTTTATTATTAATCCTCTCAGCACTTTTAAAATATTGTATTTATTTATGTATGTGCCATATCTTCTTGTTAAATTGCAAGGTACAACAAAGCAAAGACCATGTTTTGGTGTAACTCTTCCTCACTCTGTCAGTAGATTGGGAGCTTGTTGAGGCCAGAGAACTTTTCTTTGCCTTTCTTTGCATACCCAGCACTGAACACAGAGCCTCACACATAATAAGGCCTTGATAGATACTTGCTGATTTGGTTTGGCTTGCATTATCTCCTCCTATCAAGGCCTCAGCTGGGTATCAGGTTTAGCTGTGTTCTCAAATGGCAGAGTCTGTGGTATAAGCAGGGCTGGAAAACGGTGAGCTATCACACTTGATGTGAAAAGCATCCACATCCACAGATAAGAGGGAGAAAAGGCCACTGTGAAAGGAGTCTTTCTTGGGGCTGGGATCTGCCCTTGACTTCACTCCTCTATTATGTTACAAATGAGCAAGCTATGAGATTAAAATCAAAGATGCATACAGCCCATATAATGGACCAGCAACCAGAGGTAGAATTTGGGATTCCTGAAAGCTACAGAGTCACAAATAGGAAAAAAGCAATTGAAAGAGAAATCAATGGCCCAGGTTCTGCAGTCCCCTAACTTATTGGACATTGATCCTTGTGGTATCAATGTGATTAAAGATCTTCTCAGCCCATTAATCCCTTAATAGACCTCAGGTGCAGCTATTAAGAGAAGCTTGATTAGGGGAGGCTTGTTTGTAGAAAGGCCCACACCCTTTTGCTGATTAGGCATGTAGCCCTAGGGCCCTAAGAAAGGTATATATACACTGAGGGTAGCCATTAAGCTCAGAAGTGGAGAGACCAAGAGATCAAAAGACTGA
The DNA here is from genome assembly GCA_028646595.1 of Phalanger gymnotis. Lineage (NCBI taxonomy): Eukaryota > Metazoa > Chordata > Mammalia > Diprotodontia > Phalangeridae > Phalanger > Phalanger gymnotis. Next base: position 730,422,614 of record CM053622.1, on the reverse strand, counting down.
GAGCAGAGAGAATTGCAAGGGCTCTGAGAGCTGCAAGGGCTTTCAGAACTGCAAGTTCTCAGAACTTTGGGAGGTGAGGACACAGGCAAACAGACAGCTAGGATTTGTGAGTGAGTGTTTATGGGAAGGCCCTAGCACAGGGGAAGGTTACGGGATGGCTTGGCTCCCTGCTATTATGTTTTAATTTCCTTGCTGTTATAGTGAAGGGGACTTACTGGTTTGGGAATACAATTGCTGCTATGTTGAATTGGAATTACTGGTTTTGGGATTTGATCCTCTGCTGTCTGAATAAATGTTTTACTTATTCTGCCTTCCATAAAGAGAGTCTCTTATATTCTGTGATACTAAACTATGCAGGCATATTCATGGTCAGCATCAACATTGTGAATCTTGCCTTACTGATACAACCCTTTAGGGAGAGGTGATTGGAATGGCATTTGGTATTTTTTCTTAGCTCCCAGTGGGAGGAGCTGTTAAGAAGGTGTGAGTTTAAACATTTATGTTATATCCCTAGAAATCTTTGGCTTGGTGTGTGTGTGTGTGTGTGTGTGTGTGTGTGTGAACCACACAGTCTATACCCCTAGACTAAGGAGAGATGTACTACCATGTGAAAAAGGGAAGAGTCAGCATATAGAGATAACCAAGTCTGAGAGAACAATAGTTTGACAACAATAGTTGAGTTTAACTTTGAGTATCCTGTGGTGTTGGGTGTAATGCAAGCTTCTTTGGGAGTCAGATTTGTTGTTTTTATTGAATGGAATCAGGAAAAAATGTCTGGAATTGCCTACTAGTATTTAAATCTGAATTTTGTATCTTTTACATTATCATGAACAATGACTTACACATATGAGATGCTTAATAAATGTTTTTAATTAAATTGAATTGATAAAGTCTAACCTGATGTTGTAGATCAGATAATGGGACACAGAGAAGCAAAGAGACTTACATGTGTTCATCATAATTTGAAAATTACTTAATCTCAGATTTTTTTAATCTGAAAGGAAATTTAGGTGTCACGTAGTCTAATTATTTATTTTTCACAAATGATGAAACTGAAGTCCAGAAAGGGGTCTCATCAAATTGCTAGTTACAGAAATGAGCCAATATTTATAAATCCTTCTAAGTGAAAAAGAGAAATATTTACTGGGTGATTGGGCAGTTAGGTGCGTTTGAAGTTGTATAGGTAACTGGATTCAAACTGTGCTAGCAAGTCATTTCTGACCTAGAGGAAACTCATCAGTAGCTAGCTTAGCAGAGGTAGGATACCACATTAAAAAAAATTGTCAGTGACAGAGATCTGCTTATAAAATGCCTATTCTATTTCTTCATCATGACACACAAGTGATAATACAAAATGACCAGAAGGCTAATCTACTTGATTTTCCTTTTATTTATATTTGTCACTTATGGGAGGTGGTACATTGTTTTTAGTATGGGGTGGACTAGATAGTCACTGATCCCCTCCACATTTGAGATTCTGTGATTGTTTCCTGTTCCCTGGAGAATGATCTATGGAGTGGAAACACTAGAACAAAACAATCGATATGGAATAGAAACAAGATAAATGAGAAAGTGGAAAGAAATTATCTAGCTGCTCTAAATGAGTGCAAATCCCCAGTCTCCAACTAACTATATCCTAAACCTCTCAAGGAACTGGCAAAAATTGTTGCTTGCATATCGTCGATCTTTGTAATAATGTGGATAGTGGTAAAAGTCCTTCAGGGCTGGTGGGGGGTACACCTAAGAGTTTTCAAATAAAGGGAGAGGATGGAATCATTAAACACTAGGCTAGTGAGCCTGACCTCACTACAGTGCTCCAATATTACAATCATCATCTCGTCAATATGTGTACTCTCTTCAGTGATTCATATTCTAATACAACCATTCCTGGCCACCCTGTGTAACTCCTTCATACTCTCCAATAAATCCACCAAAGGACATCCACATAAATTTCTAGGGACCTTGCTCTAGTCTTCCATCACTCTTCCTTCTCTGATTACATTTTTTACACCTCTTCTCTTACTTCAGTCATTATTTTTAACGAGTTACAAGCAACCACGAGCCCACCATGTGCTTCCTCAAGGTCTTTTGTTATACTCTAACTAATTGGAGAATACAGTAGCCCGTAACTCCCAAGTATACAGAATCAATGAGTGAATATTCAAGTTGAGAGGATGGACCTTCTTTTCATGGAGAAGCTTAGAGTCATTTACGAAACAAACAACTGTACAACTTCCAAAAGGGTATCAAACCTGATCTCCTTCAGTTCAGTTGTGGTCCTTTCTCATTGTCAGTGTCTTTCCAAGGTTTATGTACTAATAGACTAATTATGGACCATCCATTGATCTCTGTCTCATAGTCGGGATAAAAGGCATCTTTCATCTCCTTTTTTTCGTATTTGGATAATTACAGCAAACACTTCTAAATGATCACGAATTCCCTTCTAAATGTTCAAGACGTTGATGCAAATAACACAATGTTATGCTCACATAGGAGAATTGGATTACCTCTTCATGTAAAAGGATCCCTCTTTTATTTGAATTGTATGGTGAAGCTCTTCGATATCATTGACAAACACTTTTGCCTAGTTTATTCTACTTTTATGCCTTTCTTAACGTGAGTAATCGAAAAGTCCTTGGAAAAAAAGTTGCCAGGTTTCATTTTTCAAGAAATTTTGTACAACTTTGATATATAAATTTTGTTTACCGAATCATTAAGGCAATATTTTTGTCCCTAAGAAACCACTCAGGTTTGAGGCATGAAGTATGTCAGCCTCTTCCTCGCAAGGGAAGCTCAGTGTGAATAGCACAGATCAACTTGACCAAGTAAAAATTGAAACCTAGCAGATTTCTGTAGGTTGTTACCTACCAGAATTCCTGGTGCTAACTTCAGGTCGTTAGCCCAAATAATTATTTTACTTAGGGTTAAAAAGTTCAAAGCTCAGCTTAGTTGGTACCTCCTAGATTTGGTCTTTCCTGAATACAGTCCCACCCTACCAATCACTTTGATTAACTTTTATATATTTATAATGATTTATCTTTCTGTGTATTGTATGTCTGTGGTGTATATACACATAGTTGTTATCCTTTGTTCTCAAAGATGTACAAAATGACATCACTATGTTGAAGTCAAGGTAGTGCTTCCAACTGCGGTCAATCAGACTAATAGGAGCTATAAAAGCTCTACCACAGTTCAGTCACAAATAGTCCACATGAACATTTGGAGTGGAGATGACTCTAAATGTATCCCTCTCATGTTCGGTTTGAGCTACTGCAATTCCTGCTTCTATCATAGAGCATAGCACCTTCTTTAAAGCAGGTGTGCTATACCGGGCAGTCTTGTGCCAGTGTCTCCTATGTCTTGCAACTGATTGCAAAGTTCTTCAGAGAGACCTTGTGAGGGTCTTTGTATCACTTCTTCTGACTCCATGTGAGCCCTGGTCTTATGTGAGTTCTTTGTAAAATAGTTTTCAGGCAAGTGCACTTTGCCCTGATGACCCACAGCTATTTCTTACTCCATCTCAAAACACATACTTTTTGATGTCTTGCTTTTGGCACAGTGATCAAATCAATAGTACCATTGCTTACAGAAAAAATGTATTTGATTGCCCTATGGACTACCCTGACTAAATTTTTTATTGGTGACCACTTTGAGTATATGTGCTTTTCCCCTTACTAAAATGTAAGATCCTTAAGAGAAAGGACTGTCTTTTAAAAAAAATTTATATCCCTAGAATTTAGCACATTTTCTGGAACATAGTAAATGCACAATTATTTTTAATTTATTTATCATCAAATGATTTTCATTCATTTATCATTCCCATTTTACAGATGAGGAAACTGAGGTGAAGCAAGGTTAAGTGACCTCAAATTCCTATTGCTAGGAAGAGTCTAGTCTGTCTGAGGCAGGATTTGAATCTTAATCTTTCTGACTCAAAGTCCATTCTACCCACTATGTTACACAGATTCTTCCTTCTCAACAACTCTCTGAGGCAGTTTGTTAAGCATTCTCCCCTCCCAAAACCCTATCCATTTTCTAGCTGAGGATATTCAGACTCAGAGAAGAGCAGGGCCTTTATCAATATGACAGAATCAATAAGTGACAGAGCCATAATAGCTGTTAGTTATTTAGTACCTTCTATATGTATGGTACATTGTAAGTCATGGGGGAGACATAAAATTTAGATGAACATGTTTCCTATATTCATTGAAATCATAGTCAGGTAGAAGAATGAAACACACACACACACACACACCAGATAGTTATTGAAATATTGCATGGTAAGTGTACAAAAAAAAGTTTAAAACTTTTGTTATCTTCCCCATTAGGGGGCAACTCCTTCATGGCAAGGACTGCCTTATTTGTATCCTCAGTGCTTGGCACAGTGTCTGGCACATAGTCAGTGCTTAATACATGTTGATTCTGTTATATTAGTATAAAAAACCCTAACAGAATGCTATCTGAAAACTGTGGGGGAAAACTATTACAGACTAGGGTATTAGTAAACTGCCTCCTATAGAATTGGGAATGAGACATTATCAGTGCTATCTACTAACCTTTCTGCATCTCAGCTTTCCCATCTGAAAAATGGGTAACATTTTGGTTTTACAAGAATGAAAAAAAAAAATAAGGACAATTATGCATACAAAATTCCTCCTATCTTAAGGATCTTACACATTTCTTTAATGAAATTGAAAGGATTTTCTATCACAAGAAATAAGGACCCTTAGCCTATAGACTCAGCAGAGCTTTGACAAGGATCTAATGTTTAACTCCACCATGCTGTTCTCAAGTCAGCCTCAGCAGGGGGGAGGCAGCCAGCTGCTGTGAAGTGTTCCAGAGAGAAACAACATTAAAATGGACTTTTGAATGTGTGTTGCTTGACTTGTCTGTAACAGCAGGCCCAGAATATCTCCCCCAGGGGAGTGAGGTCAATACCTGTGAAGTGCTTCAGAATGTGCTGAGTGTTACAAGGACGGCCCGCACTCAGTGAAAAATAGAGCTGAGGAAGGAAGGACAAACCCTGCTGAGAACACAGGCCTGCAGAGAAATCTGGGAAATCGGCAAAACACAATTTCAACATGTTTAAAGATAAAAGGTCACAGAAGGGGAGCAGGCTCATTGGCATGACTTTGGCCAATTATTTCTGAGAGTGCACAAAAGGCCAAGAGATGTGCACCACCCAGATTCTTGTGTTCCATTATTGGGATTAATATTGCTTATAGAACCTATATACAGAGAAAAGTATACAATGGCAAATATCATGACTATTTCTTGTGGAGCAGTTCATGAGTCCCTAATCTTTATGTTTACCTTTTCCTCTTATGTCACGAAGCTATTTTCAAGAGACTCAAGTCTCTCTCCTCTCTGGCCCATTGTCCATACAGCTATCAAAAGGAACTAACTTCCTAATGCAGAAATCTGAAAATCAGTCAGTCAACTATTATTTATTAAGGTTCTAATATGTACCATGTTAAATACTGAGAACACAAAGAGAAGCCATAAATGTTTCCTGCTTTCAAGGAGCTTACAGTCATATAGTGGAAACATTTAAACACCTATGTATAAACAAGATATGAAAGATATATGGAGATAGTCTCAGAAGGAAGGTGGTAAGATTAAGGACTAGAAAAGAATTCTTAGGATGTTAGTTGAAGCTCAAGGGAAGCTAGGAGGCAGAAATGAGGAAGGAATGAGTTCTAGGCATGGAAAACAACCAATGAAAATACCTAACTTGAGAAATAGAGGGTTTTTAAAAAAATAATATTTTACTTTCCCCCCTTTTATGTGTAAAGACAATTGTTAACATTCATTTTTTAAAATATCTGAGTTCCAAATTCTCTCCCTCCCTCTTTTCTTTCCCCCTCTCTGAGATAATAAGCAATTTAATATAGGTCATACATGTACAATCATGCAAAACACATTTCCAAATTAATCATGTTGTGAAAGAAGACACAGACCAAAAGAGAAAAAAAAGAAAGTGAAAAATAGTATGTTTCAATCTGTATTTAGCCTCCATCAGTTCTTTCTCTGGATATGTAGACCATTTTTTTTTGTCATAAGTCCTTTGGAAATTTCTTGGATCATTGTATTCCTGAGAGCATTTAAGTCATTCACAGCTGATCAGTGCACAGTATTGCTGTTAAAATGTACAGTGTTCTCTTGGTTCTGCTCATTTCACTTTGCATCAATTCATGCATGTCTTTCCAGGTTTTCCTGAAATCACCCAACTCATCAAAATGGAGTGTCTTTTGCAAGGAACACAAGGAGGCCAGTGTTAGAGGATGAAAGAATATAGTACATAGAAAGGATTAATGGGTAAGAAGAATAGAAATGTAGGAAGAGACCAGGTTATGAAGGATTTTAAAGACTGGATTTTAAATTGCATCCTGTAGGTAGCAGAGTGCCACTGGATTGATTGAATAAGGAGATGATATTCAATAAATTCTAGTGGCTCCCTATTGCCCTCAGTATGAAATATAAAGTCATTTTTTGCTTATTTTAAAGGCTTTCACAATTTGGACCCTTTCTATCTTTCTTGTCTTCTTACACTTTCTCTCTCTCCACACACACTGTGATTCAGTGACACTTGCTGATCCTCCCATAAGACAGTACATTTTCTAACACTGGGGATTTCCCCTGACTATTCTCCATGATGAATGCTCTCCTTCCTAATCTCTGCCTTTGCTGTCTTCCTTCAAGTCCCATCTAAAGTCCAACCTTCAGTAAGAAGTCTTTCCTGGTTCTCCTTCATGTCAATACCTTCCTTTTGAGATAAATTCTATCTTATTTTGCATATAAAGCAAAAAGTTGTACAAAGCTGTTTATAAGTTGTCTCCCTCAACAGACTGTGATATCCTTATGGGCAGGGAACATGTGTTTTGTTTTGTTTTTCCTTTGTTTTCTTGGTGTTTAACACAGTGCTTGACACATAGTGGGTCCTTTTACAATGCTTTTTGACTTGATTTGATTTGGATATCTCTTCTCCATGCTACTTATAATCCATCCATCATTCTCGTTTCCCCAGACCTGTTAGATTTCCTTTTCTATTCCCCAATGAGAATATAAAGTACTACAACTAACACAAAGAAAGGTCCCATATACATCAATATATTTACAGCCACTCTTTGCGGTAGCAGAATATTGGAAACCAAGTAGATGTCTATCGATTGGGGAATATCTAAACAAATTGTGGAATATGAATACAAAGGAATATTTTAGGGATGTAATAAATGATAACCATGATGAATACAGAGAAAAATGAAAAAGTTCATGGAAAATGAAAGGAAACCTATGTACACAATGAGTACAACAATGTAAATCAAAAGAACTACAAAATAGCCACAAAAGAATCTTATGAAATTACAGAGAACAGACATAATACTAAAGAAGGCATATGAGAAGACACTTCTCCTTATTACTTTGCAGAGGTGGGGGAGGTAGGAATTCATGGTCATGGAACATTCTATATAATGTCAGATTATTTCAATGTATTGATTACTTCAGCTGAATTGTTCTTATTTTCTTCCTCTTTCTCTTTTAAAAGAAATTCTTTGTTTGAAAGGATGACTCCCTTACAGAAGGAAAGGGATACAGGGAGAAATCTAGGCAATATAAAACAAAAATAAATAATAAAATCTATTTTTAAAAGAATGTAAGCTCTTTTAGGGTAAGTACTATCTTCCTTGCTTGTATTTGTATCCCTTGCTTTTGTTGTTATTCCTGACCCATAATAAGTGCTTAGTAAATGACTGATTTCTATCTATCCATCTATCTACCTATCTCTCTCTCTATCTCTCTATCTACAAATCTATCTTGCTAGCTAGCTATCGATGATGCTGTGAGAGATGAGCGACAATCAGACAAAGTCGGAGTTTGATGTATATGGAAGCACTTTGTAACCATAAAGCATTATATTTAAACAAGATATTATTTTCTTTTTTATTAGAAAGAATCCAGTAGCAATTTTGTAAGCATAGGGGACTCTTGGTATGGAGTTTCCTTTCAACAATGAAGATCAACCAGCTGAAGTAGTCTTGAAGTGCCTGGAGGCAGCAAGAAGTTGGGGGAGCGGGTAGCTGAGTGGTGCAGTGGACGGACTGCTGGTCCTGGAATCAGGAAGACTCATCTTCCTTAGTTCAAATCTGGCCTCTAACACTTACTGGCACTTTAAACCACCTTTTGGTTAGGCTCTGATCTCAATCAAATTTAAGGAACCTGAGAAGCACCTGTTAAAGAATTTGTAGTCTCCACAAAAAGAGCTGCTATAAATATTTTTGTACATGTGGGTCCTTTTCCCATTTTTATGATCTCTTTGGGATACAGCCCTAGAAGAGATGTTGCTAGGTCAAAGGGTATGCACATTTTTATAACCCATTGGGCACAGTTCCAAATTGCTCTCTAGAATGGTTACATCAGCTCCCAGCTCCACCAACAATGAATTAGTGGTCCAACTTTCCCACATCTTCTCCAACATTTATCATTTTCTTGTTTTGTCATGTTAGCCAATCTTATAGGTGTGATATGGTATCTCAGAGTTATTTTGATTTGTGTCTCTTTAATCAATAGTGATTTAGAGCATTTTTTCGTATGACTATAGATAGACTAATTTCTTCCCCTGAAAAATGCCTGTTAGCTCTTTTTGTGGTAGCCAAGAACTGGAAATCAAGGGGACGCCCATCAATTGGGGAATGGCTGAACAAGTTGTAGTATGTGAATGTAATGGAATACTATTGTGCTATAAGAAATGAGGAGCAAGCTGACTTTGGGAAAACCTGGAAAGAATTATAAGTACTGATGCTGAATGAAGTGAGCACAACCAGGAGAACATTGTACACAGTAACAGCTACACTATACAAGGACTGATTTTGATAGACTTAGCCCTTCTCAGCAATTCAAGGACCTAAAACTTTTCCAAAGGATTCATGATGGACAATGCCATCCACAACCAGAGAAAGAAGTATGGAGTCAGATTGCAGAGTGAAGCAGACTCTTTTCTCTTTTGCTTTGTTTCATTTTCCTTCTCATGGTTTCTCCCATTTGTTATAACTCTTCTATGCAACATGACTAATGTGAAAGTGTGATTAACAGGAATGTATGTGTTTAGCCCATATTGGATTGCATGCTATCTTGGGGAGGGATCTGTGAGGGAGGGGAGATTTAAAACTTATGAAAATGAATGTTGAAAACTGAAAATAAATAAATAAAATGTTTAAAAAAGAATTTGTAGTCTCAAAGACTTCTGGGCAGCTGAGAGGCGCAGTGGATAGAGCTTTGGGCCTGGAGTCAGGAAGACCTGAGTTCAAATCTGTCCTCAGACACTTCCTAGCTGTGTGACCCATTACTTAACCCTGTTTGCCTCAATTTCATCATCCTAAAATGAGCTGGCGAAGGAAATGGCAAACAACTCTACTATCTCTGCCAAGAAAACCCCAAATGGAGTCACAAAGAGTCAGACTAGACTGAAAATGACTTAAACAACAATCTTAGACAATTGCCCGGGACAAGAGGTTAACCGAGTTGTCCGAGGTCACACAGTAAGTAAATTTCAGGAGCAAGCCTTGAACCTAGGTCTTACTCTATCCAAAGTACTATACTATATCCCTCAGCAGATAATCTTAGGCTAACTATAGACCTTCTCTTTACATCTGAAATGGTGATATCCTGGGTACAATTTTCCTGCATATCTGAGAAATAATGAAATCATTTCTCCAGCAACAGTTGGGAATTTGAGTTTTTTTTAAAGGCACTTTGAGATCACAAATTAACACTGTTAAGTGTCTGCAAAGTATGAGCTCAGTTATAAATGCCTCAACAATTCAAACACAGGCAACTGGAATTGTTGAGGATTTCAAGCATACACTCAGCACCTCCTTGATATGGGTAGATGGATGGTGAGAGAATTCTGTGGGAGTGGATGAACAGGAGGGCGTTCAAGGCAAATTGTAATCACTTAAGTACATAATGAAACTTGGAGTGGAACCTGAAACCACAGTAAAAGCCAAAACCCTGGGGGAAACTGAGTGATAAAGAACATAAAAATCCAAGCTAATAAGCAGTTTGAAAATATATTTCAGCAGCAGAAGGAGTCAAGAAACTGGGAAGTTGCTTTGATTTGTTGAATTACTGTGGTGTATTGGAAAAAATACTGTATTTCATATCAAAAGAGCTGAGTTTGAGTCTTTCCATTTCTACTTATTACTTGTGTGATGTTGTATAGACCAGTTACCCTCTTTGAGCCTCCTTCCTCTTTTACAAAGTAAGAAAATTGGACTAAGACATCTGCAGTGTAGTAGAGAACACTGGATTTGACATAAGAGGACCTGGGTTCAAATCCTGGCTCTGACACTTGTATCACTTTGGATGACCTCTCTAATTCTCAGCTTCCTCAGATATAAAATACATTATCCTATGAAATATTTGGTAAGATATCTCTTCAAAGGTTGTTTTTTTTCTCCCCCTTTCAGCCATAGTCTTTTTGTTTTATTCCTTTGAAATATATCTTTCAATGTGGCAAGTCTGTGTAATGTTTTAGAAAACTGTAAATAATATACTCAGCATTCTATACATTCTCTGGTACTTTAATTCTGAGCATCTCTTCTGTCTCTGCTCCCTTCACCTAGAATCTCAATCACTTTTCTCTTAATGAGTGGTGATATCTCTTTTCTTGGTTACCTCCAATCTACCAATACTTCTGGAAAACCACAATCAATTACCCTATGGCTCCAGCAACCATCCCTCTGATCCTCCAGGCAAAAACTGGCTTCCCCAGGCCATTATTGCCCTCTATATATTATCCTCCCCTCCCCAAACCCATCTTTGAAGTCAGCGACTGTCTTATTTTGTGTTTGCATCAGCTTAGCACAGCATGTAGTATATAGTAGGTATATACACATGATTTTTTCATTCATTCATTCTTTATTTCATTTTTTTTTCAATCTAGTCTCCCTCAGAGTGAAGATGCAAGGAACTTGGAGGAATGGAAAGAACACTGAACTGGGGACCCAGAAGACTTTTATTCTAGACCTAAATCTGTCATTCTGTGGGAATCTTTTAGCTAGTTTGGGTTCTTGAGTGCAACATTAGTAGACTATTAGCTCCTCAAGAGCAGTGCCTGCCTTGCTTTTGGCTTTGTAGCTGAAAAACCTAGTAAAATGGTATAAAGCAGGCATTTTATAAATCACTGAACTGAATTAAATCAAATCAGGAGATCTCTAAAGTTCCCCTGCCAGTCTGTGATTCTGGAGTTGGGAGTTTAGGAAATGATCCCCCAACCCTTAAAAATCACACTACAAAGGCAAACCCTTTTTGAGGTAAGGTTCTGGCTCTGTATTGTGACAGGGTTTAAATAACATACTGAGAAATACCAGGAGGAAGAAACACAGTTATCCATTTAATGCAGGAGCATCCATGAATAAGAAATAGTCACACTTCACATGTGTTATGGGCTTCACAAATATAATGGTTATCATATTGCTTGCCTTCTCAATGGATGAAGGAGACAGAGGCAGGAGAGGATTTGGAATTCAAAGTTTTAAAAAATGAATGTTAAAAAAAGAAATACAATCGTAGGCCACATAGAAAGTAAGGTTCATTTATTTAGGCACTAATTTTGGTGTAAACCAAACAGGGCATATGTAACTGATTGTATCACTGTGTCTTACAATGACTTCAAACAGTATTTGTCAACTAATCTTTAAAAAACGCAAGTTCCCTTAAAGGTGTAAATTCCAATTGAATTCCAAGTCCAATTCAGTGGGGTTTCTACTGTCACTTAATGTTGTTTTCATGAGTTCCTTATCAATCATTTCAATTTACTAGAACTAGTAAAGTATGAGCAAGCATACAAAATGGAAAAAAAAAATGAGTTTTCCAGGGAAGTAATCATATACATGTGAAGGGATAAGAAATGAAGAAGTAAAAATGAAGAAAATTTGGCATTTATTAGGAACCAGGGACTTAAATTCCCTGATCTGTACTATACAGGGGATTCTGTCCTACTTCATGCTAAGGATTAGAGACAGAGAACAGAAAGGAAAAAGAAAAAATGGCTTTAACATACCCCACCACCATTTCAAATTTCAGAATTACAGGGGAAATAAGAAATAGTCTATTTCAAAATCTTATTAAAAGTGAAATATCTGTTTCTTGACATCCCTGACAAGTAGATGTACAATTCTTATTTGAACAATTCAAGTAATGAGGAACTAACTATCTCATGGAGCAATCCATTCAATTTTTGGACATCCCTAATCACTCATAAAGTTTCTCCTCATCCTTTCCGGATTTGGGTATTGGAACTCTATATCATAAAAAGAGTTTGGTGACATGTTTTTTTTTCCAGCTTTTGAGAATAGTTTGATGTGTTCATATATATTTTAGTTGCTCTTTAAAAATAAAAGAGAATTCCCTAACTCTATCTAGAACGGGTTTTCTTTTTGAACTCTTGCTAATTCAATTTCCTTTTTTTCAATTAAATTAAAAATATTATTTAGTGTTTTAATTTGGGCCTTCCATATTTTTATAGATATCCTCTATTTCTTTTAAATTCTTTGTTTTGAGAGCATAGAACTTCATATAGTAGGTTCTGATAGGCTATATCTATATCAATCTATTTGCTACATTTTCACCTACTTCATATTTGACTTAATCGTGAGTCTCTTTACTTTAATATTTAATGAAGTTTGTTTTTCCATATATTGATTACTCTATAATTTTTGAGGTCTCTTCTTCTGTATTTATTTTGGCTTTGTTTATTTATTGGTTTTTTGGATTTTAAGTTACATATTTACTCTACTGAGAGGCATTGTGGTGTAGTAGGTAAAAAGGCGGCCTCAAAATCACAAGACCTCAGTTCAATTCCTGAGTTTAACATGTACTGATATTTTGTTTTTGAGGAAATTACTTAATTCTCAGTGTTCTAGAAGTCTTTCAGAGTATAATTTGGTATGTTGTGTCATCATTATCCATCTCTATGAATAACTATCACATAATTATTATTTCTATATTTATTCATTGGCCCATCCCTCATTCAGGTTAACATTATCAAGTCTCTATTTAGTTCTGTGTCTTTTCTTTTTATCCCTATATAAATTAATATTTTACCATATAATGACCTTTAAACGATATTATAATGTTTCTATTTTTCCACATGCATTTGCAATACCCGTGCCCTAAGATATATTTTATTCTTGTAAAGATATTATGTGGTACTAAGAAATATGTACATAATTAATATTCCCATTCAGAAAATGTATTAATACTTTCAGCTCTAAATTCTCCAACAGGTTTTCATTTTTATGTTTTCCCTTCTGTTTTATCTTTCTGTTACATTTTTCTGTCTCTGAGAGAAGAAAAAAGCCATCGCACACCAGTATTAAGCTAAAAAAAAAGCTTGCTCTCTATGCAATTTCCATCCTTTCCTCCTATTTCTCACCTCTGGAGCCAATCAATAAAAATTTAGTTCCCCTTCCATATAATAGCTCTTAAATATATGAAAAGAAATATTATTTACTAATAAAAACTGCCCTGTCAGCCTAGAGCCAGAGAGTAAAACAGTCTTTGAAAGCATTCACTCATTACATCCTGAAAGAGAACTCAAAATGAGAACTCCAAAGAATATTGTAGCCAAATTCCAGGATTATCGGGTCAAGGAGAAAATACTGCAAGCAGCCTGAAAGAACTAATTTAAATATCAAGGAGCCACAGTCAGGATCACAAAGGATTTAGTAGCTTCTACATTAAAGGATCAGAGGGCTTGGAATAGTCCAGAAGGCAAAGGAGCTTGGATTACAAAAAAAAATCAACTACCCAACAAAACTGAGCACAATCTTTCAGGGGGAAAGATGGTCATTCAATGAAACAGGCAATTTTCAAACTTTCCTGATGAAAAGACCAGAGCTGAACAGAAAATTCAATATTTAAATACAAGACTCAAGAGAAGTACAAAAAGTAAATAAAGAAGAAAAACATGTTATTGAACAAGGTTAAACTGTTTGCCTTCTTACACAGGAAGATTCTACTTAGAACTTTTGAGAACAGTATCTTTATTAGGGCACTTAGAACATGTATACATAGTCAGAGGGTGTGAATAGAAGTTGTCTTTATGTGGTCATTTAAAAATTAAGTGGTGAAAAATGGATTATATTGGGAGAAGAGGAAAGGGAGAGGCAGAATAGGGTAAATCACATCACATGAAAAGCACAAAGGACCTACTATAGCAGTGGGAAAGAAAGGAGGTGGGCTGAGCATTGTTTGAACCTCACTCTCATGGATTTGGATCAAAAAGGGAATAACATACACACTCAGTTGGGTATAGAAATTTATCTTACCCTATAGAGAAGTAGGAGGGGAAAGAGGAAAGAAAAGGGAGGGGGCTAACAGAAGAGAATATTGAGAGAGGCAGTGGTCAGAAAGGAAACACTAGTGAGTAGAGACAGAGTGAAATGAGAGAGAAAAGTATAAATGAGGGGGGGAATAGGGTGAACAGAAAAACACAGTTAATAATCTTAACTATGAATGTGAATGGGATGGACTCTTCCATAAAACAAAAGTGGGTAGCACAGTAAATTAAAAACCATAATCCTACAATATGTTGTTCACAAGAAACACATTTGAAGCAGGGAGATACACATGGAGTAAAGGTAAAGGGCTGGATTAGAATATATTATGCTTCAGGTGAAGGAAAAAAAAAGAAAAGCAGGAGCAGGAATCCTGGTCTAAGAAAAAGCAAAAGCAAAAATAGATCGAATTAAAAGAGATGAAGAAGGAAACTGCATCTTGCTAAAAGGTATCAAAGATAATGAAGCCATATCAATACTAAACATATATACACCAAGAAGTATAAAATCCAGATTCTAAGAAGAAAAGTTAAGTGACTTACAGGAAGAATTAGACAGCAAAACTATAATAGTGGGGGATCTCACCCCCCCCCCCAGAACTAGATAAATCTAATCATGAAATAAACAAGAAAGAAGTTAAAGAGGTGAATAGAATTTTAGAAAAGTTAGATATGATAGACCTCTGGAGAAAATTGAGTGGGGATAAAAAGGAAGATACCTTTTTCTTAATAACACATGGCACCTTCAAAAAAATTGATCATATATTAGGGCATAAACACCTGACAATCAAATGCAGAAAAGCAGGAATATTAAATATATCCTCTTCAGAACATGATGCAGTAAAAATTACCTGTACAAATGGGCCATGGAAAGTTAGACTAAAAATTAATTGGAAACTAAATAATCTAATCCTAAAGTATGAGTGGGTCAAACAACAAATCACAGAAACAAATAATTTCATCAGAGAATGACAATAATGAGGCAACATACCAAAATTTATGAGATTCAGCCAAAGCAGGTCTTAGGGGAAATTTTATATCTCTAAATTCTTACATGAATAAAATAGAGAAAGAGGAGATCAATGAATTGGGGTATGCAACTAAAAAGCTAGAAAAAGAACAAATTAAAAATCCCCAATTAAATACTAAATTAGAAATTCTGAAAATCAAAGGAGAGATTAATTAAAGTGAAGGTGAAGAAACTATTAAACTAGCGAATAAAGTCAATATATACATAAAACAAAAAAAAATTAATCAATTAATTAAATAAAAGCAATAAAAAACCTAATTTTAAAAAGTAGGAAAACTGACTAATAAAAATAAAACTAATAAATAAAAATAAATAAAATAAAAACTAATAAATAAAACTGTTGAACTAATTAATTAATTAATTAAAGTAAATTAATAAAAACTAGCTTAAAAATAATAAAATAGATAAATCTTTGGTTAATTTGATTAAAATAAAAGAATAAAATCAAATTACCAGCATCAAACATGAAAAAGGGTGAATTCATCACCAATGAAGAAGAAATTAAAGCAAAAATTAGGAGCCATTTTGCCCAACTGTATGCCAATAAACTTGGCAATCTTAGTGAAATAGATGAATATTTACAAAAATATAAATTGTCCAGATTAAGAGAAGAGGAAATTAAATACTTAAATATCCCCTTTTGGAAAAAAAAAGTCAACAAGCCATCAATGAACTCCATAAGAAAAAATCTCCAGGGTCAGATGGATTATAAGAAAAATTGATCCCACATGATATAAATTACTTGGAAAAATAGGCAAAGAAGGATCCTACCAAATTATTTTTATGACACAAATATGTGAGATACCTAAACCAAGAAGAGCCAAAACAGAGAAAGAAAAATATAGACACATTTCCCTAATGAACATCGATTCAAAAATTTTAAGTAAAATATTAGCAAAGAGATTACAGCAATTTATCACTAGTATAATGCACTATGGCAAGGTGGGATTTATACCAGGAATGCAAGGCTGGTTCAATATTGGGAAAACTATCAGCAGAACAGACCGCATCAATAACAAAACTAACAAATCATGTAATTATCTCCATAGATGAATAAAAAGCTTTTGACAAAATTCAGCACCCATTTGTATTAAGAACACCAGAGAGCATAGGAATAAATGGAGATTTCCTGAAAATGATAAGTATTATCTATCTAATACCATCAGCAAGCATTATATTCCCAACAAGATCAGGGGGGAAACAAGGATGCCCATTATCACTTCCATTATTTAATATTGTGCTAGAAATGTGAGCTTTAATAATAAGAGAAGTAAAACAAATTGAGGAAATTAGAATGGACAATGGGGAAATAAAATTATCACTCTGCAGATAATATGATGAATCCTAGAAAATCAACTAAAAAACTACTTGAAATAATTAAGAACCTTAACAAAGTTGCAGGGTATAAAAAACCCACATAAATCATTGTCATTTCTATATATTACTAACAAAGCCAAGCAGGAAGAGATAGAAAGAGAAATTCCATTTGAAATAACCAAAGACAAGATAAAATATTTGGAAGTCTACCTGCCAACATAAACTCATGACACAATTATACACGCACAATTACAAAAAACTTTTCATGAAAATAAAGTCAGAACTAAATAATTGGAAAAATATCATTTGCTCATGGGGAGCTAATATAATAAAAATGACAATTGTACCTAAATTAATTTGCTTATTCAATTTCATATCAATCAGATTACCAATTTTTTTTTATTTTTTAATGTTAACTTATTTATTTATTTTAAATGTTCAGTATTCACTTCCATAAGTTTTAAATTTTCTCCTCCTCCATCTCCTACCCCTCCCCAAGCTGGCATGCAATCTGATATAGGCTCTATATATACATTCCTATTTAACATATTTTCACATTAGTCATGTTGTATAGAAGAATTAGAACAAATGGGAGTACCCATGGGAAAGAAATACATAAAACAAAACAAGAAAAGAAAATAGTCTGCTTAGATCTGCATTCAGATTCCATATTTCTTTTTCTGGATATGGATGTCATTTTCTATCATGAGCCTTGGAATTGTTTTAGGTCGTTGCATTGCTGAGAAGAGCTAAGGCTATCAGTCAGTCATCGCACACTGTAGCTGTTACTGTGTACAGTGTTCTCCTGGTTCTGCTCACTTCACTCAGCATAAGTTCATATAAGTCTTTCTGGGTTTTTCTGAAGTCCACCTGTTCATAATTTTACATCACAATGGTATTCCATTATATTCACATACCACAACTTGTTCAGCCATTCCCTAATTGATGGGCATCCCCTGGATTTCTAGTTCTTGGCCACCACAAAAGAGCTGCTATAAGTATTTTTGTGTACGTTGGTGCTTTTCCCATTTTTATGATCTCTTTAGGATACAGTCCTAGAAGTGGTATTGCTGGGTTAAAGGGTATGCAGATTTTTGTAGCCCTTTGGGCATAATTCCAAATTGCTCCAAATTGTTTTATAGAGATAGAAAAAGTAACAACAAAATTCACCTGGAAGAATAAAAGGTTGAGAATATCAAGGAAATTAATTCAAAAAATGCAAAGGCAGGTGGCCTAGCCATACCAGATTTAAAAGTATATAATAGAGCAGCAATCATCAAAACTATTTGATACTGGCTATGGAATAGAGGGGTAGATCAGTGGAATAGGTTAGGTACATAAGACACAGTAGTCAATGACCATAGTAATTTCCTTTTTGATAAACCCAAAGACCCCATCTTCTTGGATAAGAACTCACTATTTGGCAAAACTTTTGGGAAAACTAGAAAATAGTAATAAAATAATAGAAACTGGGCGTAGACCAACATCTTACACCGAATACCAAGATAAGGTCGAAATGGGCACATGACTTAGATATAAAGAATGACAGCATAAGAAGACTAGGAGAGCAAGGGGTAATTTAGCTCTCAGATCAATGGAGAAGAGAAGAATTTATGACCAAATAAAATATAAAGGACATTACAAAATGCAAGGTGAATAATTTTTATTACATTAAATTAAAAAGTCTTTGCACATACAAAAAGCAATGTAACCATGACTAGAAGGAAAGCAGAAGGTAGAAACAATTTTATAGCCAGCGTTTCTGATAAAGGACGTATTTCTCAAATATACAGAACACTGAGTCAAGTTTATAAGAATACAAGTCATTCTCCAATTGATAAATGATCAAAGGATATGAACAAGCAGTTTTCAGATGAAGAAATCAAAGCTATCTATAGACATATGAAAAAATGCTCTAACAGACTATTGAGTAGAGAAATGAAAGTTAAAACAACTCTGAGGTACCACTTCATACCCAACAGATTAGCTAACATGACAGAAAAGGAAAATGATAAATGTTGGACATGTGGGAAAACTGAAACACCAATGCATTGTAGGTGGAATTGTGAACTGATCCAACCATTGTAGAGAGCAATTTGAAAGTATGTCCAAAGGGCTACAAAACTGTGCATAATCTCTGATCTGGCAATACCACTACTTGGACTGTATTCCAAAGAGCTCATAAAAATGGGAAAAAAGACCCACATGTACAAAAATATTTATAGCAGCTCTTTTTGTGATGGCAAAGAATTAGAATTTGAGGGGATGCCCATTAATTGGGGAATGGCTGAAGAAGTTGTGGCATATGAATTTAATGGAATATTATTGTGCTATAGGGAATAATGAGCAGGCAGATTTCAGAAAATCTTGGAAAGACTTACATGAACTAATGCTGAGTGAAGTGAGCAGAATCAGCAAAACATTGTGCATAGTAACAGCAACATTGTACAATGATGAATTGTGGTAGACTAAGCTCTTCTCAGCAATGCAAGGGCTTAAAACAATTCCAAAAGACTCATGATGTAAAATGCAATCCACTTACAGAAAAAGAACTATGGGGTCTGAATGCAGATCAAAGCATACTATTTTTATTTTTTTTTTAGTTTGTTGTTTTTTCTTTCTTATGGTTTCCCCCCATTTGTTCTGATTTTTCTTTCACAGCATTACTAATGTGGAAATATGTTTAATATGATTATACATTTCTAACCTATATTAGATTGCTTGCCATTTTTTGGGGGGGAGGAGTGAGGGAGGAAGAAATAAATGGAAGTCAAAAATCTTATAAAAGTGAATGTTAAAAACAATCTTTACATGTAATTGGAAAAAATAAAACATTAAGTGAAATAAAAATTCTTCATAAAGGAAAATTCCTGGGGAGTTTCTTTAGAAAAATCATGTATCCTTCCTCATGGGCAGACCTATAAGCATTAAAAAGCCCATCTTCTATTTTGAACAACTGATGGATACTGGGAATAGTGCTTGTAAAATCATGAAATGAGCAGGTACAAGGAGTGACCAGTGGCCTTTATTTTTTTTTTAGCTTGTTGAACATGGAATCACTGGTAGGTTAGTGGCTCAGTGGATAGAGTTCTGAGCCTGGAGTCAAGAAGACTTGATTTCAAATCTAGCTTTAGACACTTACTGTGTGTTCCTGGACAAGTCACTTAACTCTGTTTGTCTCAGTTTCCTCATCTGTGAAATGAGTTAGAGAAAGAAATGGCAAACTGCTTCAGTATCTTTGCCAATAAAACCCCAAATGGGATCATAAGGAATCAGAAACAACTGACAGAACACAAAAACAACATGAAGTCATATTTTTCAAAGGTGGAAGAGATCTTAGCTACTTTACAAATTCAACACATAACTGAAAGAAAATCCTTGTTACAATATATCCAATCAGCTAGCCTTGGCTTGAAGATATTCAGTGAGAAGAAACCCACTGCCTCCTGAGGCAGCCTATTCCACTTTTGGAGCACTCTAATTTTGGAGGAGATTTTATTTCCTTCAAGTCTAAATTTTCATATCTGAAACTTCAATGCATTTTTCCTAATTCTATCGTTGGGGTCCAAACAGAAAAAAATGTGTAATCTGATATCATGATACCATAAATCTTCTTTTCCCTAGGTAAAATATCCCCAGTTCCTTTAATTACTCCAAATATAACATGATCCTATGGCCCTTTATCATTCTAGTTATTCTTCTTTGGTATTTTCCAGCTCACAATATCCTTCTATAATGTCCAGAACTCAAGACAACATTCAAGTTGTGAATTGACAAGAGCAGGATATAGTTATACTATCATCTTATTATACTTGAAAATATCCATCTTTTAATGTAACCCCAGATTAATTTTTCTGGCTGTCGGATCACACTATTGACTTTATAAATAATTTGCACTCTACTGAAAATCCCAATGCCTCAAAACCTTTCCATGCAAATTACTGTAGAACCAGGCCTCCTGAATTTTGTACCCATAAAGTTTTTTTTTTGTTCCTAAGTATAAGAAAGTCTTTATATTTACCCCTAGTAAATTTCACCTTAGATTCGGTCCAGTGCTCTAACCTTTAAGACCTTTTAGTATCTTCACTTTGTCTTCTAGTGTGTTAACTATCCTGTCAGAATTCTGTCATTTATGTTTTAAAATAATTTTTCCTTCCATGCCTTTTTTAAGTCATTGATACAAATTTTAAATAGCATCAGTGCAAGGAAAAATCCTTGAGGTATCCTTCTGGCACCTGCCAAGGCGATAATAAAATCATTAATACTTATACTTGGAGTTGAACATTCAATGATTTCCAAATTCCTCTAATAATATTGTTTTATATATACAAGATCTCTCAGTCTATCCCATACAGCACTTTGTCAAACAATTTGCTAAAATTTGTCTATTTTATCTACAATATTCCCAGATTGAATAGTTTAAAAACCCTATAAAAAAGTTCCACTTGACTTATTGACTGATAGAGTCACCTAGTTCTTTGCAATCTCTGTGTACATTTCTAGATGTTTACCAACCAATTCCTTTAATAATATGCCTAAACATTTTTCCAGGAATTGAAATCAAGCTTATTTTGCAGTTGAAGTTATAACCAAGAAATTCTACAAAGGAATATGGTAGTCAAAAGTACAGTTGACAACATTCTACATAGATAGACGGTAAGGGAATAAGTCAGTTATGTTGGGATAATTTTAAAAAATATGGAGGTAAAAGAAAAATGAACTGTGAGAAGGGGGAGGTTAAAGGAAGTATGGGAAAAATTATCTCACATAAAAGAGGCCCAAAAGGAAGGGCTTTTACAATGAAAAGAAAAATGGTGGTGATGGGTAATGCTTGAAACTCATTCTCATCTAAATTGGTTCAAAGAGAGAATATATATATATATATATATACATATATATATATATGCACATACACATATGTATATATATATATACATAACACACATACGGTATACATAATGTATGTATATATATATGTAGGCACACACATACATATATTTATATGTATATGCATATGTGTGTGCATGTCACACACAAGTTACATTGAAATAGAAATCTGTCTTACCCAAGAGGGAAGTAGGGGAAGAAGATGAGAGAAAAGGGCAGAAGTGATAAAAGGGAGGGCAGATAAAGGAAGGCAATGATCAGAAACGGTATGAAAGGAGGAATAGGGTAAAACAAGAGAGAGAAGAATAAACAAAAGAACACAAGATGGAGCTAAATGCTCAGCTCATAATCATAATTGTTACTGTTAATGAGATGAATTCACCCATAAAATAGAAGCAGATAGCAGAATGGCTTAGAAGCCAGAACCCAACAATATGTTGTTTACAAGAAATACATGTGGAACAGGGAGATGCATACAGAGTAAGAATAAGGTTCTGTAACAGAATCTATCATGCTTCATCAGAAGTAAAAAAAGACAAGGGTAATAATCATGATTTAAGAGAAAGCAGAACCAAAAATAGATCTAATTCATAGAGATAATCAGGGAAATTACAACTTGTTAAAAGGCACCATAGATGATGAAGTTACATCATTACTAAACATATATGCACCAAATGGCATAGTATCCAAATTCTTAAAGGAGACTTAAATGAGTTACAGGAGGAAATAGACAAGAAAACTATACTGCTGGGGGACCTACACTTTCCCATGTCAGAGCTAAATCAATGTAACCATAAAATAAATAAGAAATATGTCAAAGAGATGAATAGAATCTTAGAAAAGTTAGATATCTCCGGAGAAAAATGAATGAGAATAGAAGGGAGTATACCTTTTTTCTGAGTTGTACATAGAATCTTCATAAAAATTGACCATGTATTAGGGCACAAAAAACTCACAAGCAAATACAGAAAAAAAATATAAATACTAAATGCACTGTTTCAGACCATAATGCAATAAGAATTACATTCAATAAAGGGGCATGTAATCATCAATTAAATTTGAATTGGAAATTAAATTATTTCAGAAAAAACTGGGAAGTCTTATATAAACTGATACAAAGTGCAGTAAGCAAAACCATGAAAACAGTGTACATAGTAACAGAAATAAATGCTGATCAGCTGTAGAAGACTTAATTACTCTGGTCAAGAGAATGATCCAAGAAAATTCCAAAGATCCACTGGAGAGAACTAATGAAGCTCTGTGAGAGAACCTCCAGTGTGTAGTATAGAGTGAAACATACTTTTTTCACTTTTTCGATTTTTCCTATGTATTTGTGTGTTTTCTTTTACATGGCTATTTTAAGAATATGTTTTGCATTACTTTGTATATATAATCATTATCATAGTGCTTGCCTTGTCTAGGAGCAGGGAAGGGACAAAAGGAAGGAGAGAATTTTGGAACTAAAAATTATAAAAAAGAATGTCAAAATTTTGAAAAATGTAATTAGAAAATATTTAATGAAATAAATAAAACATTAAAGACAAAAATAGATACAGCTGATGATATTAATGTTTTTTAACCACCTTTTGCCCTTAATCTTAACATTATCTCTGGTCTGTATCCACTTTTAGGCAACTAGATGGCACAGCAGGTAGAGTACAGGGCCTGGAATCTGGAAGAACTGAGTTCTAATTCCTCCCTTAGGCACTCACTAGCTGTGTGACACTGCAAATCACTTAACCTATTTACCTCTGTTTACTCATCTATGAAATAGGGACAGGGCAGCTAGGTGGTACAGTGGATAAAGCACTGGGCTTGGAATCAGAAGACCCATAATTATGACTTCAAATCCAGTCTCAGACACTTCTAGCTGTGTGACCTTGGGCAGGTCATTTAATCCTGTTTGCTTCAGTTCCTCATCTGTAAAATGAGCTGGAGAAGGAAATGGCAAATAATTCCAATGTCTTTGCTAAGAAAACCGAAAATGAAATTATAAAGAGTTGGACAAGACTGAAATGACTCAACAACAACAGCATAAAATGGGCATAATAAAAGCACCTATTTCCCAGTGTTGTGATTGTTGTCAAGATCAAATGAGATCATAATTGTAAAGTGCATAGCACAGTTCCTGGCACATAGTAAGTATATCTTATTACCTCTTATTCTGGAAGGTAATCTCTCAAGAAGTGTCAAGTTGTTCCCACAATCTGGCTAGCAGCTTCTGTGGGGGGTCCAGATCCACCCGCAGCCAGCACCCAGAAAGCTGCCAGACAGCCAGAAAGCCCAGGTTCTTTTAATCTGCCTTAATAAGGAGAGCAAGGTTAAAGGGTTGGCAAGCTTACTTTAATTCA